>OY720677.1:132684263-133941431 GCA_963170755.1 Amphimallon solstitiale
AATTGTGTATGGGGACAATCTAACAAAATCTAACTGCTAAATACGCTGAAAGAAAAAAAAATATGCAGTTTGCACCTATATCTTGTTGCGATGTAGAAAGGACGTTTTCTATCTACAAGGATGTACTTAATTCAAAGAGAACAAGTCTTACAGAAGAGAAAATGAACAAATAATAAGGTATTTTGTATTTTATAGATAACCAGTCACTGGATATCCAATTATATAAATAAAATTAAAACCTCTTTAAAAATACAACATTTCAATAGTGCGCCCATGGGCGATGAGTCATGGCTCGCTCGATTCCGCGCCCTAGTTATGATTAGCCACTTCTT
This sequence comes from Amphimallon solstitiale, assembly GCA_963170755.1. Classification (NCBI taxonomy): domain Eukaryota; kingdom Metazoa; phylum Arthropoda; class Insecta; order Coleoptera; family Scarabaeidae; genus Amphimallon; species Amphimallon solstitiale. Next base: position 132,684,596 of record OY720677.1, read on the forward strand.
TAATTCACCTGGTTGATTTGAAGAGTATTAAGTAAGTTAATCACAATCAAGAACCTATTTCCAATGTAATATAATAGTTATTATCTTCAAGAACAAACTTTCGATGTAATACACATAATCCAATTTTTTGAAAAGAATTTTTTAAAAGTATATGGTAAGTTGCAACTGGAAACATTGTTTTTGTAGGCAATAGTATACATTTTTACAAAACGTTTAAAAATACTTGTCATCAAAAACGAAATTATTTATATTAATAAAGTATTTTCAAACTTTTTTATGTGGTTGTTTTGCTTGGAGCGATGAGTTTGACAGAATCCGAAATATAGCCGACCGTGACTATAGAAAAAAATTGGTCCAATATTCCGTCTTTTCGACATTGCAACCCAAACACAAAATGATCTCGTTGTATAATAACCACTTGCCCATTTGGACAGTTTCAACTGCTCAAACGTATACTTTAACCTGCTGTCATACATTGTACATAGATATGAGATAGTCAAAGGTAATATAACGAGAGCTTGACAAATAGTCGACTATTTCATTGTCATCAATTTTTCGAGTGTGCGCTACTGTCAATTTGACGAGACCAAAATTGGCATTAATAATTTGACTAGAGCACGAGAGCTTTAGCTCGAGGGCTTTAGTCTTTAATTATTAATGCCAATTTTGGTTAAGTCAAATTGGGAGGCACACGAGAAAAATTGAAACAATGTAATAGTCGACTACTTATCAAGCTCGAGCTATATTTGTTAAGATTATTTCCTAAACCAAGTTTCATAATAAAAAATGAGTTGTCAAATCGATGTGATTATCAATAATTTCATCCGAAACATCGCTAAATCTCTTTTTGTCGGACATTTTCATCTATTTGACACGTATGCCACTTAATGAAAAAATACATACTTGATTTGTTACCTACATTTAAAATAGTCGATTTGTAATAGTCGCTGATATCAAGAACCGGTACCTTTCATTGGTTAATTTCAACTTCAGTTTTGATTGTGATTGGACAAAATTTAAATTTGACAGGTGAAGGAAATAATCAAAGGTAATATAACGAGAGCTTGACAAATAGTCGACTATTTCATTGTGATCAATTTTTCGAGTGTGCGCTACGGTCAATTTGACGAGACCAAAATTGGCATTAATAATTTGACTAGAGCACGAGAGCTTTAGCTCGAGGGCTTTAGTCTTTAATTATTAATGCCAATTTTGGTTAAGTCAAATTAGGAGGCACACGAGAAAAATTGAAACAATGTAATAGTCGACTACTTATCAAGCTCGAGCTATATTTGTTAAGATTATTTCCTAAACCAAGTTTCATAATAAAAAATGAGTTGTCAAATCGATGTGATTATCAATAATTTCATCCGAAACATCGCTAAATCTCTTTTTGTCGGACATTTTCATCTATTTGACACGTATGCCACTTAATGAAAAAATACATACTTGATTTGTTACCTACATTCGAATAGTCGATTTGTAATAGTCGCTGATATCAAGAACCGGTACCTTTCATTGGTTAATTTCAACTTCAGTTTTGATTGTGATTGGACAAAATTTAAATTTGACAGGTGAAGGAAATAATCATACATATTATTATGTGGATACACTGAAAATAAGACCGTATGATTGAAAATATTATGAGAACAAAGCCTAGGTTAACGTACTGAGATTGAGTAGAACCAGAACACGGTATTATGAAATTACTATTTAAAAACATTAACAGTATGACAATAATAATATTGATCAATGATCGAACACAATATTGAATGAAGTACAGCTCACCGCATATAATTTGAGCGTTCATCGGCGCAGATCAAGAAGTTAGAGAATGCACGATAGAGATGGATACAGCTGTGACAAACGCATGCGTGTACACCCCGCTACAACCACTCTCTTCTTTGTCCATTGCGCATATGACCTTCACCGCTCAACTTATATGCGGTGAGCTTGTAACACTCAAACAGTGTTGAAAGATTTATGGAAACTGAATAACACCAACGCAAAACAGATGTTAATATAAAACAAAATGACATATTTGAAATAAAGAAGAAAGTAATTATGTGACAATAGCAACAACACACTATTTGCAATAAATTTAAACAACACCGTTTAACGGTACTTTAATTGAAAATACATACAAAATAATACAGATTGGTAGTTAAAATAGGTTAGCTAGCGTATTAATTTGAATAATGTGAATAGAAAAGAATGACGTTGCTTTAAGAGAAAGGTGTTTATATAAAAATAGATTCGCAAGTGTGCTCCTATAGGTACTAAATTCTTGCTTGCAAAAGATCCTGGTATCAGCAGCAGATTCCAAGTTCACATTCTGCACATATGGTGGGCGTTCCTTCGGCGTTTGGAAGACAGCAAGTGGATGATCTCGGTCAGACCACAACAAAATGGCTGGAAAGCAGATTTGTTGAATCTCTGGCACAAATATTTTCTTAATTTTTTTTATTATGTGCTTTTTTTAATTTTTTTTTTTTTTTGATAAAATTAATACAAAAATCATGAAATAAATAGCCCTTATAATGATCTACTCTATATTCTAACAGGCGAAGTCAGGATGTGAAATGTGTATCCACGTTACGAATCGTGTAATCATTAATTATTCATGATTACATCCATTTGTCAGAAAAACGTGTCAACAGTAATAGAAGCGCTGACCTCCAGATGACAATTAAGTTATTAACAAAAATTTTAAATGCTTTTATTATTACCATACCGCACAATTTAATTGATATACATAAAAAACACAGACATACAATATATGTATTTTATTACACACAAGGTTTTACTTTATCTTTAATTCTTGTTCTTCATCATAAGCCAAAAATAAATTTCAATATTTTTAAATAATGGTTTCCTATTTATTTATAAATGTCCTTGTAGAACAACATTTATGCTCATTTGTATTATACACCTGTACAAAATAAAAATATTTAAGTGAATTACCAGTTTCTTGCACAGAATTTAATTATACGAAAGAGAAAAGAAATTATGAGAAATAAAAATTATAACCTTCAGTTACTTGTAAAACACTAGTATAAACATGTGTAGGTGATATATGTGACAACTGTATACAAAAGAATAGAAAACTCGTATATATTGAAATATAGTGGACAAATTAGATAAAAGCTAGGTGTGCAAATAGAACAGAGGGCCAAATCTAATTCGTAGGCTTCCACGGTTATCGTTGATATCTTCTTTGTCGCCTTTGTTTCTAATACTGTAGTAGAAACAGAGATGGCGTCAGAAACCAAGTAGGTATAGAACAAAATTACTTTCCTAGTTGTCATTTTTGTTATTATTTGCTTTTTTTTAATCAATATTAACTGTAATGAAACTGTCTGGATGACAAATTGCTTTCCTGTTGTCATTTTTATTATTAATTACTATTTTAATTAATATAACCACTAATGACAGATTAATGTAATTACATTTCTTGTATATATGGGTAAGAATTGTAATATATTCACTAATTGCCTGACGTTTCCATAATATCGAGTGCTTTACTAATTGCTGTTGCTTTACCCTATGGACAACTATGGATTTTTTTGGGGATTGACATTCCTAATATAATGCAACACATATTATTTTACCTTACGCTTTATAATATCTTAGAACATAAGTCAGCATTATTTATGTGGTGAGTTTAGATGCTGTATATGATAAAGCTAAATCTTCTGATCAATCTACACGAATGGTATCAGCTGTAATCCTAAATTTTTTACCATTACCCTCCGTCAATTACACAATTCGCGTCGATGTTTGTGTAGTGGAATTAAATGTTGTCTATGATAAATCTAGATCTCTTTATAACACTACATAGATAATAGCGGTTGATCAATGCTTTAATGTTTACATTATACTAAACTTTTATTTATGAATTATAAATACACCATGTAATGGAAAAAATATATTATTTATAATTACTTTAAAATTAGTTTTTTTCAGTGTTAAAAATGTACCTTAAGTAATTTAAATTTTAATAAATAAGTCGGACTGTCGACAGTACATATAATCATTTGTTACTTGATATAATTCAGTACAATTTAAAGACTCGAACGCAGACACCCGCGGTGGCGCGGAGGTAGCGCAATCGACTAGAGATCGGAAGGTCGTAGGTTCGCATCTCAGCCGTCGGTAAATTTTTAAAATTAAAAATTGAATTAATTAAAGTAATTTTCAGTGCTAAAAGCAGAAAATCATAATTGGAATTACTTATAATTTTTTGAACAAATCTGGAAGAGGTATAACGATTTTAACCAAGGGGATTTTGAGCCTATTTCCAGTTTTTTACGTCATTTGTTTTTCATGTTATGATGTCATCAACTTTTTTTTTAAAGCAACAACCTATAATTTTTTAATTGATTTCGGTAGTATTTTCTAGTCCATATCCAACGATATAACATTTTTAATATGTTCATTATAATTATAAAGGGACTCTTCAAATACGAACGCTATTACATACAGGTTTTGCCTACGATTATCTTGCATGCGGCTTTCCGTACATAACACGAAAAGAGTTGCCAAACCGTACCTATACTAACAGATATACATACGCGAGGCGATAAGTAGACCTTCAGCGAAACCATATTAAATTCAATCATAAAAATAATAAATCTGAAGGAATTCTTACAATATAAACTTAAGATACTTTTTTGGGAATATTACGATTGGGAGTGGTACCTAAAAATGAAGATAACAACCCCTGCAACATGCACACATGCATTATATTTGAATCTTATGATCGTGATGATCGTATCGGTCAGTCGTCGAGCGTCGAACAGTATGTGCCCACTGCCCACATGTGTATAAATACTGGCAACAACGTTCGTTTCAACACATGGACTTTAGCTGGTATGCAAGGTAAAAACCGAGGTAAAAACAGACCGAACCTGTATACAAATTGTCGTATTTAAAAGTTAATATGCATCTTCAAATACACACACATAAACATGTACCTATGTATGTATGTATACAACAGTTCAAGAATGTGGCCCCCCACACCACCGGTCTTATGGTGGTGTGGGTAAACCGAGAGCGCGAACACCATGCGCACATGGCATTCGTTCCGTATCTTTAGAGCGTGAACTTATGTACATTGTGTCTGAGCAAACTCGCAAATATTAAAATAAAATGCCCTTAGCTGTCGAGGAAAAAATACAGATTGTGTTATGGTATGCGAAGGATAATTCGTACAAAGACGTGCAAAATTTATTTGTATAGTTCATTATAATATTTTGTTTCGTTTTAAATGTGAGAATTTTATTTTAGTTACAATTTTTATAGTTTTGTTTCAGTTCAATGTTAATACATTATACATCAATTACCAAAATAGCGGAGCAATTCCTTAAAGCAAACGTCTGCATACTAGCTTTCAACGTTTTGCACTGAAGCCTCGGTCTCGGTACCCGGTGTCCCCCCGATATGAACTCATCTGTATTCCCCTATTATCGTACCCCTCCATTTCATGTTTGCATGCACATGTGTGCGTGTCTGTGTTTCCCTATATCTACTTTTATTTCAGTCAAACGGTATGTATATTTAGTTGCGACTAAAATTGTGTTGTCTTTGTTTTATAAATACACGCTGCTACTATACATATCTATAACGCCAACAAACAAAAACAAAATAGTGCTTATAAAAACATCCCAAGAAAACAGTTTCTTCAAAACTTAGCCATGCAATTGATCAAACCACAATTGGAAAGCAGACTGAATGTGCCAACAATATCCAGATATTTACGTCTACTAATTCAGGATATTTTAGGTGTGGAAGAAAAAAATCCTAGTTTGGAAAAAAGAAATCAACCTGTCGGTCAGAAACGTTGTCATATTTGCCCTAGAAATGCCAACAGAAAAGGTCGAGAACTATGTGTGAGATGCGGTGAACACATTTGTGCTGAACACAGAAGGCCTATTTGTCCTCCCTGCAGTGAAGAACTGTAATTAGTATTTTTGTGAGAATAACTGTTTTATATTTTTGTACCATTTTATTTTTTATATAAAATTAATGTAAAATTATACTTTTGTTTATATTTTGAACGATAACTATATAAAAGTTAAAGATATAATGATGTGTCATATGCGACACCACTGTACTTACTAGTCATGCACTAGAAAATAACGATACCATTCTAGGGCTAACATTGAATGGAGTAAATAATAAATTTATAGTTCGAATTTTCAACATTTTTATAATTTCATAATAAAAACGATGAATTGTTCTGTCAAACTTAAATGACAAGCATTATACAGGGTGTCCAGAAACTCTCCTGACAAACGAAGACCGGAGATTCCTCAGATAATTTTAAGACAATTTAACCCAATTCACCCTAGTCCGAAAATGCTTCCTAAGGTCATAAGCGTCCGTTTTGGGTAGGTAAACGGTTATTTTAACGCATAACTTTTTTGCCTTTAACTTTTAAGCATTTGTGACACTAGATTATTAAATTTTCAGGTATTCTAGTACTAAAAGGTACTCTTACTTTAAGTCGGTAGGATACACCGTTTTCTAGAAAAATCGATTTGAAAATTTTTCGTTTTTTCGTCGTTAAAATTCAATTTATTATTTTTTGCACTAGTTCGCTCTGAACTGCCAACAGAAATAAAACCTACGTTTTTAATTGTCAAATTGTTGTCAGTTCGCGAAGTTGAAATGACGAAAGATGAAATGACGAAAAAACGAAAAATTTTCAAATCGATTTTTCTAGAAAACGGTGTATCCTACCGACTTAAAGTAAGAGTACCTTTTAGTACTAGAATACCTGAAAATTTAATAATATAGTGTCACAAATGCTTAAAAGTTAAAGACAAAAAAGTTATGCGTTAAAATAACCGTTGACCTACCCAAAACGGACGCCTATGACCGGTACTAGCAATTCGCAATTGATGGAATCGATTCATCTCTGGAGTATAAATAAGCATACCAGTTTTTGTTTTTCTAAATAGAAGCGTTCGGGAGATATTAGAAAAAACTAATTACAAGGCGCCATCTTCAAAGAGCTCTAGCTCCCTTAGGAAGCATTTTCGGACTAGGGTGAATTGAGTTAAATTGTCTTAAAATTATCTGAGGAATCTCCGGTCTTCGTTTGTCAGGAGAGTTTCTGGACACTCTGTATAATGAATTATTAATATTTGAACTTTAAGACTTTTTTCAATTTTTTGCAAATCTAATATATTAAAAATCTTAAACCGTTGGATACGGAATATAAAGGACCACCAAAATTGATGAAAAAAATACAGATTGTCATTTAAGAAAAAAACAATGATGTCATACAATGAAAAACAAATGTAAGAAACTGAAAATAGGCTGAATATATTCCCCTTAGTTAAAATCGCTATACCCCTTCGAGATTCTTTTACAAAAAATGAATATTAACTAATTTAATGAATTTGTCCTTTACGTTAATTTCCACACTGTATCTCAAAAGTGCACTTCTTAGATTAGAAGAAATACATATTAGATGTAATAAAACTTTTGTCACAGATTATACCATTTCAGGCGTCAATCCATATTAATAAAATGCACAAAAACATTTCAAATTAAACAACGTGTTTCAATTTCCAAAAATTCTATTAACAACAATACATGTTTCCCTCACACAGAGACTTTATTGGTTTTAAACGAAATATTTATGTTTAGTTTCTTTTACGTAGTATAAGGAAGTATTGTGATGATGAAAATTTTCGACCTCGAGATTTTTGCAGATGTCCACGTTTTGAGGTCCCCTGATACCAAAAAAATGAGGTGTGGCCACCACACGACTTTCTTATACGTATGAGCGTTTCAAACTATACAATTTTAAGAATTATTTTATACAAAACTTATTCAAAATCCTATTCTAAGTACTTTCATTCTCTTAATAAATCGCTATAGAATGCATACTTTGCAAGATATTCGAAAAAAAGTGCTACTCGCTTAGAGTAAAAGTGCCACTTCCGGTCCGAATTTTGAAATTTCATGTACACAAAAAATATTGCAAATTCAACTCTAAATACTTTTGTACTCTTAATAAATATATATAGAATGCATAATTTACGACATATCTGCAAAAAATCGATATTCGGTAAGAGTAAAAGTGGTACTTCCGGTCCGAATTTTGAAATTTTTTTTATACAAAAGATATTTAAAATTATAATTTAAATACTTTTCTACTCGTAATGTACCTGCCTAGAAAGCTTGACTTGCGAAATATTCGCAAAAAACCGATTTTCGATAAGAGTAAAAGACCTACTTCCGGTAGGAATTTCGAAAAACTTTTTAAATAAAATTGTTCTCAATTGTAATTTTAAGTACATATGAATTCTTTCTAAATTTGTATAAACTTTGTATTTGACGAAATATTGGCAAAATTCGATTTTTTCACTGAAGTAAACTGCTACTTCCGGTCTACCGATTTTACTGAAAAACTAATCAGATCTCAAGAGGGAGATTACACACGTAAATACAAAATTTGGAATTGATATCTCCAGCGGTTTGACAGTATCGTGGTCACACACACACAGACAGACAGACAGACGACAGACACACACACAGAGACATTTTTTAAAAACCACTTTTTTGTTATCGGGGACCTCAAAACGTGGACATCTGCAAAAATCTCGAGGTCGAAAATTTTCATCATTACAATACTTCCTTATACTACGTATAAGAAAGTAAAAGTGGTTTTTAAAAAATGTCTGTGTGTGTGTCTGTCTGTCTGTCTGTGTGACCACGATAGCGGTCAAACCGCTGGAGATATCAATTCCAAATTTTGTATTTACGTGTATAATCTCCCTCTTGAGATCTGATTAGTTTTTCAGTAAAATCGGTAGACCGGAAGTAGCAGTTTACTTCAGTGAAAAAATCGAATTTTGCCAATATTTCGTCAATTACTAAGTTTCATCAAATTTATAAAGAATTTAAATGTACACAAAACTAAATTTGAGAAAAATTGTATTAATAAAGTTTTTCGAAATTCCTAGCGGAAGTAGGTCTTTTACTCTTATCGAAAATCAGTTTTTTGCGAATATATCGCAAGTCATGCTTTCTAGGCAGGTACATTACGAGTATAAAAGTATTTAGAACATACTTTTAAATATCTTTTGTATAAAAAAAATTTTCAAAATTCGGACCGGAAGCAACACTTTTACTCTTACCGAATAACGATTTTTTGGAAATATGTCGTAAATTATGCATTCTATATATATTTATGAAGAGTACAAAACTATTTAGATTTGGATTTGGAATATTTTTTGTATAAATGAAATTTCAAAATTCGTACCGGAAGTAACACTTTCATACGTATAAGAAAGTCGTGTGGTGGCCACACCTCGTTTTTTAACAGTGTACTGATTCCCTTTGCAGTTGGGCCTAGATAAGTCAAGGATCTGTATATTTTTTGTTCTTTGTTTTGTGTAAGGAAAGTACAGTTTACAGCCTGTTTTAATTGTTTCTGCCTTAATATTTTGTCTACTATTATCGGGTCAAAATTGTTATTCACCGCTATTTGTTTAACCAAATTAAATTCGAATTGTTTGTCTTAAGGCGTATAGTTATTAGTCCTTTGTATTATGTTATGAAATGCCGCTAGTTTGTGTTGTGACGGATGGTTTGATTCGTTATTTATTATAGAATCCGTGTGTGTGAGTTTATGGTAAATCGATAAATCATGTGTATTGTTGAATCTTGTTAATGGAATTATTTATTTGGATTTCCATCGTGAATTTGATATTAGGGTGGATATTATTTATTACGTTAAAAAAGCTTTTGAGTTGCCTATTTGTGGGTGTAAAGCAAGCTATTATGTCGTCTACGTATCTGTACCAGTATATCAATTTTTGGCTAAGGGTGTTTTAATGAATTAGTTTAGTTTACATGAACAAATCTGCTAAAATGCTATTACAATGCTCAATTCATATGGTTGGGCTCTACTATAGAAGAAAATAGTTTAGAAGTACTTTTATGATTCTCTTACTCTACCTCTTGTAAAATTATTGGTGTTACTAGTACTTGGACTGCTTTATATACTGTGTGTCCAAAAAGTCTGGAAACACCCAAATAAAATCGAAACGGATGATTTTTGAGAAAAATGCAAAAACAGGTCAACTAGTATTTTCAAAAGACTGCTGGCTGATGGTGTCTGTTTGGAATTTTTGATGACCTTGAAAAGTTGTCATCAAAAAAAAATTAAATGGCAACGTCGCATTTTTAATTTTATTTTTGATAGATCTTTTAATTGTCTACACGACAGTCAAAAAAATTTTCATTTTACTTAAGAAAAATGTTGAAAAAAAAATCATTATAGAAAACAAAGAAAATTTTAATCGTAGAAATCAGCAAAAACTCTTACAATAAATGTTCAAAATGTTGTCTTTGAGCATCTTGGCAATACCCTAAACCAGGGGTCTCCAAACTTTCCAGCCTTAGGGCCATACTGATTACTCCAGTAAGTTCCGAGGGCCAAAACCATATTATCATTGTTGCCGGTGGTAAAAAGTGAAATAGTCCACTGATGAAAAAAAGTCCGAAAAAGTACGCAACGTTTAAAAAGACTGCAAAACGGCAACACTGCATATTATTAATTTTCCTGTCATTATCTGTAATTTCTAGATTAGTCGTAGAGTACGAGCCATGAGGAGTAACGTGACACGACATCTGGTGGACACAAGCGGAAATAGGTAGTACCTTCTATCGCTAACAGATGGCGCTAATAGCACGTACAGAATAATCTCGTTGGTTCGAGAAAGTTCTGGTGTCTTCCACTCACTTCTAGATGGCAGTAATTGGAATATATAAGAAGGCTAGTGGCGCAACCACAAGTCAGTTCCTATGACACTGTTGTGAAATAAAATAGTGCGTACCTCCTTAAAACGTGTTTGTGCGTGTTTAACTTTAAGACATCTTTGTAACAGTATTTTGATTTGAATTGTTGCTTTTGTGTGTGATTTAGTAGTATGGAAAAGAAGCGAAAAATTGATAGTGAATGCAGAAAATTCAAAGATCAGTGGAACATTCAGTATTTTGTAATTGAGTCCAGTAAGAAGGCGCTATGTTTGATTTGCAATGAAAGCATAGCCGTTCTCAAAGAATATAACATTAAACGTCATTATGAAACAAAACATTTTCAAAATTACTCAAAATATACAGGAAGTTTGCGGACAGAAAAATTCGAAGCTATGAAGCGCGGATTGAAATCGTAGCAATCTTCATTTACAAAACTCAAAACTGAACAAGAGGCTGCAACGCGTGCCAGCTTTCGTGTGGTTCTTGAAATTGCAAAACGTGGAAAACCATTCACCGATGGAGAAATGATCAAAGAATGCATAATTGCAGTAGCCGAAGAAATGTGCCCTGAAAAGGTAAATTTATTAAAAAGTGGCAGTATGTCAGCAAACATTGTGGCTCGAAGGGTAGAAAACATCGCTGAAAATATATCCTCTCAACTGTTCGACAAAAATGGACATGTTGAGTGGTTTTCTTTGGCCTTGGATGAGTCAACGGATGTGTCAGATACTACTCAGGTGTTGATTTATATTCGAGGAGTAGATAAAAGCTATGAAGTGCATGAAGAACTTCTTGATATGAATAGTATTCATGGCACAACTACTGGTACAGATATTTTTAAAGGAGTTGAAATGGCCATTAATCAAAAGAACCTTCGATGGAAAAACTTGAAATGTATTACAACTGATGGAGGCAAAAACATGAGTGGGAAAGATAAAGGAGTGGTCGCTCTGGTGTCAAAGGCTGTAGAAAATGACGGTGGTTTAAAACCATTAGTCTTACATTGTATCATTCATCAACAGTCTTTGTGCGGAAAATGTTTGGATATGTCTGAAGTTCTGAAACCAGTCATATCAACTGTTAATTTTATCAGATCTTTTGGGCTGAATCACCGACAATTCCGACAATTTATTGAAGAGATTGGAGAAAATGACTTACCTTATCATACTGCCGTACGTTGGCTTAGTTGTGGGAAAGTCCTTCAGCGCTTTTTTGAACTTCGAGCAGTGATCGAAATTTTTTTGAATGAAAAGCATCGCCCTCTTACTGAATTACAAAACAACGCATGGCTGTGGAAGTTAGCATTCTATGTTGATTTGACAAAACATGTGAACGAACTGAATTTGAGATTGCAAGGAGAAAACGAGCATCTTCCTGATTTATACACTAATATCAAATCATTCCGGAAGAAATTGATACTGTTTCAATCACAACTACGAAGTAAATGTTTTTCACATTTTAAAACATGTGAAATATTCAGCCACACTACTGAGACTGAGTTTCCTATCGATTTTGCAATCGAAACTTTGAGTGCTTTGAAAATAAATTTTGATACTCGTTTCTCGGACTTTGATGCCATTGCGAATCAAATTAAGATTTTTCAGAATCCTTTTGATACTGACATTGAAACCCTAGCCCCGGAACTTCAAATGGAAATAATTGATCTACAGTGCAGTGATATAATTAAGAACAAATATCAAAACTCATCTTTGTTGGAATTTTATAAGAGTCTTCCACTGACACAATTTGATAATTTACATAAATTTGCTCGTGGGCTGTTTTCTGTTTTTGGTGCTACTTATTTGCGTGAGAAGACCTTCTCCAAAATGAAGTACACAAAAAATGTTTACAGATCTAAATTAACTAATGAGCATCTTAAATCTCTTTTAATAATTGGTACAAGTAAAATTAGTCCACAACTACAAACTATTGTCAGTGGAAAATCTCAATTACACAAATCTCATTAGTATTTCATATGTCATTATGCTTGTTATAAGTTATGTTTTTATTTAAAATGTATAAACTGTTAGTTGGATTCATTTCAATAATTTGTTAGTTATTATATACTGAAGTAAAATTTTCTGCATATTATACATGTCTTTACTCATTACAATTCTGTGTTTCTTTATCCAACTTATCACAAAAACAATAACAATAAGCCTACAACAATGTTATGAGTAGTTAGCCCATGACCATATCAATGTAGATGTCATATTAATAATTATTCAACATAAAATTAGAATACTTCAGTGAACTAAATTTAATTTGCTATAAAAAATATGTTCTCTAAAAGGAGTTTTCAAGTATGCTAGCCACTCGGTAGCCCCCCTCCTACCAATCCATCTGTTTGGGAAGGTATTCTCGAGATAATGCCGAACATTTCCCGCATAGTGGGGTGGAGCCCGATCTTGTTGAAACCAAATTCTTTGGTTGGGCAAATTAGGATCTTCATGGTTCGGAAATATTTCTGCTAATGACGGAATTAAATAATTTTGTAAAAAATCCAAATACATTTCCGCCGTCATGTTACCGTTGAAGAAAAAAGGCCCTATAATTCTGTTACCAATTAAACCAGCCCATACATTTAATTTCTAAGGATACCGAGTTCGTACCTCTCTCATCTAGCGTAGATTTTGGCGTGCCCAGTACCTGCAATTTTGTCTATTAACAGTCCCATGTAATGTGAACGTAGCTTCACCTGAGAATAAGATATTTCTGATAAAAAACGGATCATTATCACACATAGGCATCAGTTGTTCGCAAAACTTACGCCTGTCGAAGTCGTCTTCAGACAGCTGATGAACCAAACAGATTTTGTAGGGATGATACTTAGTTTTCCGGAAAATATTACCAATTGTATTCTTCGACACGTTAAACTCCTGAGCAAGCTGCCGTGTACTAGAATTTGGAGTTTCCTCTACTGACAATAATACGTCGAGTTGCGTATCTTCTGCGATCTTTGGACGACCACTTCTAGGGCTATCTCCAACATGGCCTTCTTCTTGAAATTTTTTGTGAATCTTACTCACTGCAGAAATACTAATTGGGGCACGCTCCGGATGTTCTGTATTAAATAAGTCGCAAACTTCTCTAACTGAACGAGCCCTATCCCCAAAACCAATCATCATCAATATTTGAATACGTTCCCTCTCACTTAAAACCATTTTTAAACAGATTTTTTTAACTTACGCACAACTCGTATTTGACAGAATGTCACAAATAAAACAAAATGTGTTTGAAAAATAATCGACTTTTAAGCCAACTATGTTTTTTTTTAAAGACAAACTGTCTTTAAAAAAAACAGTTGGCATAGTTTCCATTTTCGAAGAAGTAATTAAATTTTTCTCTGTCATTTTCTTAAGTAAAATGAAATTTTTTTTACGGTCAGTTAGACAATTAAAAGATCTATCAAGAATAAAATTAAAAATGCGACGTTGCCATTTAAAATTTTTTTTGATGACATCATAACTTCTTCAAGGTCATCAAAAATTCCAAACAGATACCATCAGCCAGTAGTTTTTTGAAAATACTAATTGACCTCTTTTTGCATTTTTCTCAAAAATCATCCGTTTCGATTTTATTTGGGTGTTTCCAGACTTTTTGGACACACATTATGTATACTGGCTGCTTATATTTGTAAAACAAAGACAACACATTTTAATCGTAACTAAATATACATTTGTGTAATAGCATTCTATTTGAAGAGCCCCTCCATAATTATAATGAATTTTGTAAATGACATTGCGTGCTTCTCCGGTTGTTAAACAGACTTTAATCCGTATATTTCAGCGTCTTTATAATTCGTTTGACTCGTATCATTCATTACAATTGCTTACATATTATTTCTATTTTTGTTTGTGTTATACAACTATTATAGTGGATTGCAATTTCCGAACACGCCAATATATAATAAATATAATAAAAAATGAGGTGCTGCCCCCACACGAATTAGCGTTTCAAATTATTCAAAATTTGTTCTAAATTAAGTTTAAAATTCTTAAAAAAATAAACCTGTGATTAAGTGTTGTTACTTCTAGTCCAAATTTTAAGATTTTTTTTTATACAAAAATTCTCAATTCTAGGTACTTCCATTCTCTTAATAAATCTCTATAAAATTCATACGTTGCGAGATATTCGAAAAAAGTGCTATTCACTAAGATTAAAAGTGTTACTTCCGCTCCGAATTTTGAAATATCATTTATACAAAGAACGTCTCAAATCTAGCTCTAAATACTTTTATACTCTTGATAAATATATATATTATTGAATGCATAATTTACGAGATATTTGCAAAAAACTGATTTTCGATAAGAGTGTAGACCTACTGGTAGGAATTTCGTAAAGCTCTTTTAATAAGATTCTTTTCAAATTTATTTTGAATATATTTGCATTCTTTATAAATTTGATTAAACTTAGTACTCGACCAAAATATGGGTAAAATTCGATATTTTCTCTGAAGTGAACTATTACTTACGGTCTCCCGCTTTTACTGAAAATCTAATCAGATCTCGAGAGGAAGATTAAACTCATAAATACACTATTTCGGTATCAGGGGACTTTAAAACGTGGACATCTGCATACTACGTATCAGAAAGTATTGTGATGAGGAAAATTTTCGACCTCGAAATTTTTGCAGATGATCACGTATAAATAGCTTCAAAATAGCTTTTATAAATGATGAATTAATGTGTCCCGTAAATTATAAACGTGCTTCTCCATTTTTTTTTATTCTTACTATTTCCGTAGTAGATATCACCAAAATATAGTTTGCCTATATTCGAATATATTGCCGTGGTCTCTTGCATATTAATAAGATAATAGTAATAGCATTAAGATTTAATTTAAGTATATAAAATATAAAAGAGACAATAATAATGTTTTATTGTATTCCAAGATTTAACCTGAGTATATTAAGTTGCATACATTTTAAAGTGAGAAAACATAGACATAAAAATGAATTTATATTTACAATTTAGATATGAAACAGGTATAAAATAAAAGACGAGATAAAATTTAATATATATATATATATATATTTCTTTTATAGAAAAGAGAAACAAGATGTATGGTTTGTGTATAATGAAAAACAACCTGACTTTATAAAATGCGTGAGAATTGCATTGAACATTTTAAATAATGGACCGTTGTTTAAAAATAAAAAAGAAATGACAGCGAATAACCGAGAAAGGGTTATGCTTAAGGATGGAAGTGTGATAAGAATTAGTCATCTACATGCAATAAGATTGTATGAAGAAAACAAAATTCGATATGCACGGAAGAAAAATATAATTGAATAAATTATGTAAACTTGAGAACGTGCATAAGGTAATAAAACTTTATTAAATAAATCATGCAAAAAGAATAAAAATTTACCTTAACTTATGACTATATAAGTCAATAAATAAAAAAGGATATAAATAAAGATATTCTGAGACCATACAATCTGCAGTAGTGTTTTTTAAACGACAGCTGGCAATAATAAAATACATTCATGAATTCGTCTATGTAGTATTATGTTTCATAAGCTGTAGAAAGGTTTTGTACGGTTTTGATGACCTACAAAAAGAAAATATAATGTAAACTTGGTTTGTAGTTTATTACAGATAAATATATCACCGTTGGAAAAGTCCTGGATAGAGGGAAGCAATGAAGGGGCAAACCAAATGGATCATGGTAGTACAAGTAATCTTATTAAAAGGATACCTGTTATTTACAATGTATTTCCAATATTACCGAGAGCTGGACATAAAACAAAAATAAGAATTGTGTTAGCCAAAAGCAAAGAGCTCACTGAAGATGTAGGGTGACAACTCAAGTGGTAGTTTGTGAGGATGGCGTTGAAGCGGTCACGTGTTTTCCCGGGGATATAAATTGAAAACAAGAATCGACAAGATTCATTCATTCATTGATTGATTCACGGATTAGCTGGTTATCTGAAAAGAGAATAACAGTAACTTAAAATCGTAGGGTTAGATACACCACGATTCATATTTATTTCTTTTGTATTAGCGTATTAATTTTTATTTGCATTTGAGTTTCATTCATTTATTTTCTTTGGTTAATTGTCTTTGTATTTTTAAAAATAATGGAGATGCAAATGGCAGAATTTGAGAAGTTTTTTAATGATTCAAAGTAAGTTTGATACAAAGATTTATCAATGTGGCTATGTGTGTATTGAAATATAACGTGCAAATGTATATTCAATATAACGTTGTGCAACAGGGATAATAAATATTTTCCTGTAATAGTAATAAGCATTCATTAGTTTCAAGTTTACAAAAATGAAATTATTAATGGTGTTGGGTGTTAAGAGGATATAGCGTGCAAATGTATATTTTCTGGCACTTTATTAGGCATCATTAATGTTTACAATGGTTTTTGATTATAAATTAATGACTTAAAATTAAATTTTTAATAAGGAAAGTGTTTCTGGGTAGCGGACTCTGAGATGCTAGATATAACACGTGCGAATGGTTATAAATAGTAATCAGATTCAAGCTTTTTCTCCGAACATTGACCATTGCGAAGTTCTAAGTTTGTCAGAGCATTACGTGCGAATATAATGTCTCTGATGGAATGGAACTAGCATAAAATATAAATAGTATACAAAAGTTAATTGAATTTTATTTGTTTTGAAACAGGAAAATATTTTAGATTTCTATTTGATTAAGTATAAGAAAAATATATTCGTGCCATAAAACGTTACAATCTAGAACAAGGTACAAACGTTTTCTCTTAATTATGTTTCTTTTAAATAAAATGGTGAATATAGTATAGCGATGCTATCTATTATGTAATAAATGTTAAATAAATTATACAATTATGTTTTATATGGTTTCTGGTTTTCATTTAAATAAGCTATAACCTTATCCCAATCAAAAGTAAAACAAGAGATTTGACGAGAGAGGAGAAATTTATATACACTGATAGAATTCACGCATACTTATAAAGTACGTGCTGTGAAGATAAATAAAATATACATTAAGGATAATAAAAATTATCATCATCTTTATTATTTATGTTGCTGGAACAGCACACAACATAATTTATTTGGCAATGCCTAATGTATGGCAATACTACAATTATCATATTCCAAATAGTCATATTGCCACAGCAATATGTTAGCCAAAACACCATGGTTTGCAATATGTTATTGAATATTGTCAGCTTCAACGTTATTAATATTTCTGCCGGTGCAGTGACCTTGGTTTTTGTATCGATATTTTCAATTGGGTTTATTTTCCCAACGTTGTTTGTATTACTTATTATGTTATTTTCTTTTATGACGTTTCAGTATTAACGACCTTGCAACCTTCCTTTCTAATTCTGTATTGAATATCATTTATTTATATCGTGTGTAAAGCTGTACTTCTGATTTATACTATAATTACCTATGAGAGGAAATAAAAATGCAATGATTATTATTATTACTATCGACTTACACTATCATCCAGTAAAACAAAAGCATCAAGACAAATTTACCTTTACGCGATTTCCTCGAAATAATTGGTATTGACCTCGCACGTAATATATAATTAGTATATTGTGTCGTTAACATTAAGTGATTACAAAATTATTACATTTATGAAAACATCCGTTCTGTAAATACGTTGAACTACGTTAACAAGTATATTGTACATTCACATATGTATTTATATATATACATATATAAACTTGTTTTATTTCTTGGGTTTGTGGTTCGTTTTAATTAAAACTAATACATTTTTCTAACAACGTTTCGATGTATTTAACATCTTTTTCAAAGTGTATGCAATAGATTACTGTAAAAAATTACAAAATAACAGTTTACAATACAACATGATTTATACTAATAATAATTAAATTTTTTTTATGTATGGCAACGGGCAACCTACCTTAAAATTCGTTTTATCAATCATTAATATTTTATAGGCTACTTTCTCATATATTCATTTCTAATTTTGAATACTGAATAGTATAAATTTGATAGATTTGCTATGTCAGATCTGTCATTTATTGAGTATTTCATTTCTATAATATCTCTTGTTTTTTGGTTATGTTCTTTATCCAGAATTTTTACCCGATTGAAATCAAATTCATGTCCAGTATTAATAGTATGTTTTTTCAATGCGGTGTTGTTTTTACAGTATTTATGGTCATTCATTCTACTTTTTAGGTGTTGTTTTGATTGACCGATATAAACACTTTCACATCCCTTACATATGGTATTTGATATATTAGGTGTGTTTGTTGATCTTTCGGTATTTTTGCTTTTAAGTTAGACCAAAGATTTTGTATGTTGTTATTGTTTTTATTTGCGATTATAATATTGTATGGTTTAAGAATATTTTGTATATTTTCCGATAAATTTTGCACATATGGAATGGCAATGTAATTTTTGTTATCATTGTTGTTATTATTATTGTATTGTTTATGTTGATTATATGATATGTATGTCCTTTTTTAATAATTTTATTAATTAAATCTATGGGATAATTATTGTTAGTTAGTGTTCGTCTAACTTTATTTAATATTTCAGTTCTGTATATAGGAGATGTTAATTTTATTGAACGATCTACTAAATTTATGATAACACTTTTTTTATGTGTAAAAGAGAGAACATGGTGAAGAAACTTACACAACATGTAAAAATCTCATAAAGGAACAGTGGAGCTTAAACAAAGCGAAGAATAGGAGAATATTCCTTTTAACCTGCAAAAATAACAATTTGATGCCAACATTTTTAAACTCAAAATATAAACATTTAGAGCCTGGCAACGGCCAACTGAAATTAAAATTCAAAAGTTTAGTAAGTAATTTTAAATTTTCTATTATAAATTTAATAATAACAGATACGACAAAGCATATTAATCAGTTAGGAAAAAATCTTAACATATACAAGCAACACCTTAAAAATGTAAACTTAAATTTATATACCCAATTTATGCATATATTGCAAGAAAAATCAGATCAACATTTTCTAAAAATCAAAAAATGGCATATCAAAAAAATAAATAATTCACAGTTTAAAACCACAGATATCAATAAAAATAGAGAAACGCATAATGAAGAATGGTTACAAAATATTTCAAATACCGTAATACCGGATAATATAAAAAACATTTTAAAACTAAGACCAACATATGCTATATTAAACCGCTGTGGCTAGGGGCACGCGAGCGTGCCGCTTAGTTTGAAATTATAGGCACGTAGCTGACGTCACTGCTGTTATGACGATATCATTTAACGTGCGCTGAAATCTGAAATTAGAGGCACGTGTATAAGAAATGGGGAAAATATGCATGTTCTAGTTTGTGGTGCGGATTTCTGTTAGTGTTAGTGGATTATTGCAGTTTATAACGACATAAACTATTAAATATGGACGGTCTAACAGGTCAATACTGTATTTTAAAAATAGTTATATCACTAAACAAAGCGTGCTCAGATTTTGTATTATGCACACGTAATGCATAATACAAAATTAATCCTCGAGGAATTGGGGTTAGGAAATAATTTATCCTGACTAGATTTATGTCATAAACAGTACTTCATAAGGTATCTTATGTCTCATTTTTTTAAGATAAAAATATGGCTACAGTTACGATAAATAATAGTAGTAATGACAGAAATGAGACTATTAATGAAAAAAAAAAAGAATTAACCCTTGGTCTCCAGTTTGGTTCCTATAATGAACTAAAGAAATATTCAGAAATCTATAAAGACCGTTGAAGTCCTCTCTAGAATTTTATAAACTTGAATATGCATGTATCCATGGTAAAGAAAGTCGTAAAAGAGGAAATGGATTACGACAGACCAGGTTACAATAGCTTTTAAATAACCGATAAAATTGTTTTGACTTCCGTAATAATTTTGAGCACACTACGCTTAGGATGTAGTGCGAATTTCAAACTACGTATTTGTCCAGGAGGCCAATATTTAAAAGTATATAGTTGTAATAGAACATACAAAACATGAACTTTCGATTGTAAGCAAATATGTAGTTAATAATATGTTTAAACATAAAATTAAAGTTTTATTTACCTCAAAATCGTATATTAACTGAAACAGGACTTGGAAATGTGCAAGATTATTTATGTTTGGACGCAAATAAGAAGAAGATACAGAATAAAATCCGTGGTAAAAAGACAAAATTAAAAGATCCTCACTACAAACTCAAGACTGGGAAAAATTATTTGGCAGAAACTGTGAACAAATGTGACAAATGGCAATTTAAATAATACAACAAATAACCATGTGGAGTCAATTAACCATAAAATCAAACCAGTAGTACCTAAGAATTCAACTTTAACCGACTTCGTTAAATAATCTTTAATTTTTTTGGATAGCCATAATCAAGAACGCGACAATCGAGCAGCTAAACACATTTTGAAGCGACCACAGCACCGATTTCAAAATCATAAAAAAGATTTATTGCAGTATGTGAATATTTCAACAGGTTACAGTTTCAAGTATATCCAGAAACAGATAGATTTAATCACAAAAGTCAAAATATTAAAGGAACATAATGACGGTAAGTCAAATAAGAACATAAAATGGAAATATAATAAATGTCACAACAGACAATTGCCAATGTCCTAATTTTTCTTCCATGATGTTGCCTGCCGAATTATCTTAGCCGTAAGAAAACATAAAAACATAACATTATTTGCCGACAACTACTTGTGTCACATACGATGGACAAAAAATTATTATTTATCAAAACATAGAATAGGAACAACCAAGTCAGATATTGTGGCAAAACTAAAACATGTAGTAATCGAAAAGCCTAAAGTGATGACGTTAACCGAAAAACGAAAATCAGCCACTTTAATTACCAATTCTTTAATCAACTTAATTAGCATTTCCAGCAATAGTGAATTCAACTACAGATTAGATTTATTGAAGAAAATGGAACACTGCTGGAGAACTGGAAACGAAGTGGCAATTATTAAGTGGGAATTATATTACAACAGGTGAGGCAAATTGTGATCTGATCGATACAGAAATAGATACTCAGGCATACGATAATAATCAAGAAACGATCTCACAACAAAATAGTGTTAGAATAGTATTGTCTGATGGAGATATAAGTGAATTGACAGATAATAATTTAGCAAACATGGAACACATTACATTTGTTGATGAACCCTTTGGTGATAGTGAAGATAACATAATAACAATAATAACAATGAAAATATTGAAACTGATTTATTAAAATCAATAGTGTTGCCCTCAAAAATTAAGAAAAGGGGGATACCCAAGGGACATGATTCTACGACAGTAATCAACGCAATAAAAATAGTAAAAGCAAGACATTCTCACATTTATTTTAAACAATCAACTAGACGCTATAAGGAAAGCATCCTTTGATACAGAATGTTCTACTAAAACTTTCCAATAATATTTTATTTATCATTAGTAAGAGTTTTGTTAATTTGATGTTTTTGTAATAAAAAGACTTATTTTGACTGTAATTGTTATTTATTCCTTAAAAAAAAATAATGAAAACTATTATTAATTATTTGCATAACTTATACATTGGCGCAGAATAAACTAATGACTTGACGTACCCTTAATTTCAAATTTAGGTGCACGTTAAATGATAATGTCATAACAGCAGTGACGTCAGTCACGTGCCTATAATTCCCAATTAATCGGCACGCTCGCGTGCCCCTAGCCACAGCGATATTAAACACAATGACTCACACAAAATACCGGTAAACAATATACCTAATTGTTAATATTGAGAGCGGAATATCTTCGTTTACAGAAATCAAAAAAGTAGAAATAAAATCAAAGATCTAATGTAATTACTAATTTTAAACAAAATTCAAAAATAAAAAGCAAAAATAATAATAAAAATAACCTTCTCCAAAAAGATTTGAATCAAACTAAAACTTTTATTAAAAGTAACCCACAAATAGTAATCTTAAAACCGGATAAAAGCAATAAAACGGTAATAATGAATACGGCAGACTATGATAAAAAAATGATGGACCTGTTGCAAGATAAAAACACCTACATCGAACTAAAAAATGACCTTACTCAATATTATCAAAATCTGAACAATGATTTAGTTAAAACATGGGAAAAACAAAATCTAATCTCAAAAAGTATGGCAATTAAACTAAAAACTAACAACTCCCATTCACCAAAAATATATGGTTTACTTAAACTTCACAAAAACAATATACCACTTATACCCATAATATCTTGTATACAATCTCCATTTTATAATTTATCAAAATTCTTATCAGAATCTATAAAACAAATAACAGGAAAGAATGGATATTATATAAAAGATTCCTGGCAGTTCAAAAAATATATTGATATGATAACAATACCCAATAATTATAAACTAGTATTATTGCGACATAATAATAGCTCACGGTCATCCTTTAAAAATGACGTGAGAAAACAGGGGATAGAGATAGGACCGTGCAACGGGTGACGTTTCTCGAAATTGTGCAACGCCCTGTATAGGTAGCGCGTTCGGACCGATCGTCGTGTGAAGAGGAATGTCCGAGCTAATTACGGTTAAAATTTCGGCTTTATAACTCTGTCCGATGGCCGGATATTTACGGACCAATTTAAACGTTGTTTTTTAAGACGTTGCTCGATTTTCTGAAGGGATCTCCTTTTACACAAATGTATAACACGCATAGGGAAAAGTACGGTTAAAAAGCCCGCACTTTCTGCTTTTCAACGCGCTCAAATCCATATTTTAAGGTCGAGGGACGCGTGAGCAATTAAAATAAACGTGTGACCGCGTGTTCCGTCGAATTTGTCAAAACACGCGAAATGAAGCCATGACGTGCCTAAAGAATGTACATTTTACGTAAATAAAAACGAGGACTAAACACAAAATTGACTTTTCGCTAATCTGACAGCTCCAACGAGAAATTTTGCACGTTTGACTTTTAAGCCTTATATTCCGAATTTAGAAGGTTTTGACGGCCCAACAAGATTCATAATAGTAAGTACAGATATTTCTAGACCATTCCCATTCCTATTGCGACTTCATCGACGTACGATATCGATAGTGCGTGTAAATTAAATTCCTCATGCAGACGGACATCGTAGAAAAATGGCCGAAATACGCCAGAAATACATGTACACAATAAATCAAGTGCAATGCTCATAACATGAAATGTACACACATATACATTCATGTGCACTGCCCGTAAATATATTATATATCGGTAGCTTGACTTAACATTTTTACATACAGGCTGATATCTTTTAATTACTATAAATTTGAATTTTAAAATACCATAATTCCAGAACGCGTATGCCCAGTTTCCTTAATGTAATTATTAACGTCAGAATAGGTTCATGGCATATAAACACACATAATATATTTAGTTTTACGACACGGACAAGGCACTAAATTAATTATCTGGACACAATTGAAACGTTTTTTTATAACCTTTTAAAGATTACATGTCTATTTTCTCTGAGATTTAAAAAAAAAATTGCAGATTTTAACATAGAGTCAAGCTTACATATAAATATGGCAGTTGAACAAACTATTTACATTAGGTCGATAGCCCAATGGCAAAATTGACGGCTACTTAATACAAGGACTTTGTCGGGTCGGGTTCGAACCCAGGCCGGGGCAAACCATTTTTTTTTCGAATGCGATATTGTGTATTTATTTCGTGTATTTTACCGGCAATTTATAAGACAAGACGCCGGACTGCTCGACATAATTTTCCCGGTCGATGATATAATCATTCATACATACAGCATGATTTTTTCTTAATTATTATAAATTCCATTTAAAATACAATAATTCTAAAACGGGTATGCCTTTTTCTTAAGGGAAAAAATAATGCTTTTAACATTTATGTGCCCCTACGAAATAATTATTTAAATAATTACGCACTGCGGAGTGGGTGGAGCCAAATCAACTTTTTCTTCTGATTAAGGTAAAACTCGGTACTCGGGGGCTCTTGGTGTCGGTGATCTCAAGCCCAATGTCAAAATTTCAAAAAAAAAAATGGTGCATCTAATATGGCGGAAGAGTTTTTTGAAAATTGACGTATGAATGTGAAATTTTAGATACGGGGGTGTCTTAGGTCGCCGATCACAAATCGAAAGTCAAAATGTCAAAAAAAAAACAAATTGCCGAAGTTTTTTGAAAATTGACGTATGAATGTGAAATTTTAGATACGTGGGTGTCTTTGGTCGCCGATCACTAATCCAAAATAAAAATGTCAAAAAAAACAAAATGGCGGAAGAATTTTTTGAAAATTGACGTACGAACGTGAAATTTTGGATACGGGGGTGCCTTAGGACGCCGATTACGAATCCAAAGTCAAAATGTCAAAAAAAAACAAAATGGCGCAAGAATTTTTTGAAAATTGACGTATGAATGTGAAATTTTAGATACGGGAGAGTTTTAGGTCGCCGATCACGAATCCATAGTACAAATGTCAAAAAAAACAAAATGGCGGAAGAGTTTTTTGAAGATTGACGTACGAACGTGGAATTTTAGATGGTGGGGTGGTTCAGGTCGCCGATCACGAATTTATAGTCAAAATGTCAAAAAAAACTTGATGGCGGATCTAATATGGCAGAAATATTCTTCAAAATGTCTTTAATCTTGGTGAAATCTAGCAAATGGCATTTTCAGGTCGCTGATCACGAATCCGAAATAAAAATTTTATAAAACAATGTTGCGGAAAGGTTCTTCGAAAAGTGCTTGGATCTGAGCACATCCTTCCTTCGTAAACTTTAACATGATTTATGTTTAACATTGTGTTCAGTGTGACGGTTTGTGTAAAAAGGAAAGGAAAGTTCTAAATAATGTATACGATTGGCATAACAAAATTTATATGTGTACAGGGGTGCGTCAAAAGTCGGACATTCTCTCTCTCTCTCTCGAAATGGCATGTCTATGTATAATATTTGACAGGTAAAATTTTGCAATATCTCAAATTTAATGCCCTTAAATTATTGGCGCATGTTTCATTAAAGTTGACATAATATTTGAATGTAACCTTCAACATTAAAATGCCCTAGCAACTACAACGGCAAATTTAAACGTATTTTTAATTATTTATATTATTGCACTGTATTAGTTGATTAAGTTCAATTGCGGGCCGGTTTTCCCAATGCAGATCAGCGTACTCATTAAATAAAATACGGGATAATACGTTTTTGCAAAAACCTGTTGGCGCTAATAATTGATTAAGAACGTTATTAAATGAAGATACTTTAACCGGTGTTTTTCCAAACCTGATAAATATTAAACAGTAATTAGGGTTACTTACACATGCGCATAACCTAGAAGATTTGGATTTTTATTAGTATTGACTGCGATTATATTTTCTTATGCATTTGTAATTAATAATTATTTTTATTAGTGATTTAGTAATTGTGTTGCTCCTTCTATACATGAAATTAACAGTATAATTAAAAATGAAAACGTAATATTGAATATGTGCAACTTTTAGCTTACTACGGAAATACTTGTGTTTTGAAAGCTTTTTAATTCTGTTTCATTTCTGGGACTTTATCTCAGTTGCGAAAAATTCTAAATATTTGTGAAAATTTATGCCTGCGCTTCCTCTTTTCTTCTTTGTAATTGCTTTTAACAGCACCTTATTAAAACTTCATTTTAGACTCAATCTGTATGTCATTAACATATTAAACTACATTTAGTTTGTTGTTTGAAGTTCATCAGCATTTATTAGCATTATATAAAAATGTTTGAAAGCGACGCCCATTTATCAAACAAAATTTGTTATAAACATTTTAAATACAATACAGATACTACGTATACTTGAGCATGTCAATTAAAATAACGAGCCCGCGATCGCGGGCGAGTAGTATACATAATATCCATTCTATCACTAGAGAAATAACCGTACCAATAGTAATGTAATTCAGTGTAAATTTAAAATGATCTTTAATACAAGTTCTTTATTTAAATCGATATGCGAACTAATTTCGTGTAGGTGATAGATCAATATATCAAAACTGATAACCGAAATTTTATATTAAAAAAGCTGCTCCATATTACACACAAGAGTGAAAAATATCTCTTGAAATGGTTTCTATCTTTTGATGTCAAAACAGTGTTAAATTGAATTTTAGGTTCTTATTTATTATTATTGTGTAAGCCTATCTTAAATTGTTTTTGAGTTATTTACATTCTTTCTTTCAATGACAGTAAACTTCAAAAAGATTGCCAAATACTATATTTTTCCACTGTTATTTCAAGAGCGTATTATAAGATTGTCAATAAAATCATTCCATCTGTCATCATGACAGCAGTTTGCTGACAAAAATATGCATCTATACAAGGTGTGATAAAAATTGAAAAAATAGTTTCTTTCGATACTTTAACATGACTTATGTTTAACACTAAATTACCTTTCTCGCTCTTGAGTGTGTACCAGTTCGTGGAAAAACCAGTTCGCGAAGAATTTTAAATAAAATATCCTATTGGTTTAACAAAATATATGTATATACAAGGGTGCTTCAAAAGTTTATAAAAGTGGACATTCTAAAAAGCGTTTTTTACAGGAAAGGCGCTTCAATAGGGCTTAAATTTAAAACTTGGGCTTTTTCCTTTTATTATTATTTCGTGCTCCTTTATTAACGATAGTTCATTTTGAAAAGGTTAACAGGCTTTTACACTTTCACATCAAAGTAGTATTGTAAACTGTCTTAATCAACATGTTGAACTTTTTGATGTCATTGTGCTTTTGGATACCTTAACATGACATGTTTAACATTAATTTACCTTTCTCGCTCTTGAGTGTGTACCGCTTTGTGTAAAAAACCATTCGAGGAGAATTTTAAATAAAATATACTATTGGCTTCACGAAATATATGTATATACAGGGGTGCGTCAAAAGTTAATAAAATCAGACATTCTAAAAGGCGTCATAACAGTGATTGCTTTTTACACGAAACTATGAAAAAGCTGTAAGCGGACGCGAAAAAGGCGATTCAAACTAAAAGAGATTGACGGACCCGCTGTAAGCGGACGGACCGCTGTAAGCGGACGATCAGCTGTAAGCGGACGGACCCGCTGTAAGCGGACGTTATAGCTAGTTGCGACATAATATAAGCTGCCGGCTTACCTTTAAAAATGACGTGAGAAAATACGGGATAGAGATAGGACCGTGCAACGGGTGACGTTTCTCGAAATTGTGCAACGCCCTATATAGGTAGCGCGTTCGGACCGATCGTCGCGTGAAGAGGAATGTCCGAGCTAATTACGGTTAAAATTTCGGCTTTATAGCTCTGTCCGATGGCCGGATATTTACGGACAAATTTAAACGTTGTTTTTTAAGACGTTGCCGATTTTCTGAAGGGATCTCCTTTTAAACCAATGTATAACACGCATAGGGAAAAGTACGGTTAAAAAGCCCGTACTTTCTGCTTTTCAACGCGCTCGAAAGCATATTTTAAGGTCGAGGGACGCGTGAGCAATTACAATATACGTTCCGTCGAATTTTTCAAAACACGCGAAATTAAGCCATGACGTGCCTAAAGAATGTACATTTTACGTAAATAAAAACGAGGACTAAACACAAAATTGACTTTTCGCAAATCTGACAGGCGGACTAAATATTTCCAAACATTGACTTTTAAGCATGAAATTCCAAGCTCTGACGATTTTTCGAGAGGAAAACGACTTGAAATTTAAAATAATATCATTTTAGGAAGCGTTTCCATGCTTATTCCAGCTTGATACAGATGCGGTATTGATAGGACAAGGAATTTAAACTCTTCATGCACTCGAAAAGTGGCTGAAATACGTCACAAATGAATGTACACAATAAATCAAATGCAATGCTCATAACATGTTAATGTACACACACACACATTCATGTGCACTGTCCGTGAATATATTATATATCGGTAGCTTGACTTAACATTTTTACATACAGGCTGATATCTTTTAATGATTACAAATTTGAATTTTAAAATACGCGTAGTCCAGTTTCCTTAATGAGTAAATGGATTGCTTTTAATTATTAACGTCAGAATAAATTCATGGCAAATAAACACACATAATATAGGACAAGGACAAGATACTAAATTAATTATCTGGACGCAATTAAAACGTATTCTTTTGAAGATTACACGTCTATTTTCTCTGAGATTTAAAAAAAATATTTCAGATTTTAACATAGAGTCAAGCTTACATATAAATATAGCAGTTGAACAAACTATTTACATATAGGTCGATAGCCCGATGCACAAGATTGACGGCTTCTTAATACAATGACTTTGCCGGGTCCGGTTCGAACCCAGGCCGGGGCAAAATATTTTTTTTTCGAATGAGATGTTGTGTATTTATTTCGTGTATTTTACCGGCAATTTATAAGACATGACGCCGGACTGCTCGACATAATTTTCCCGGTCGATGAAATAATCATTCACATATACAGCATGATTTTTTCTTAATTATTATAAATTCCATTTAAAATACAATAATTCTAAAACGGATATGTCGTTTTCTTAAGGGAAAAAATATTGCTTTTAACATTTACGTGCCCTACGAAATAATTATTTAAATAATTATTATTTATTAATAATGAAATTTTAGATACGGGGGTGTCTTAGGTCGCCGATCACGAATCGAAAGTCAAAATGTCAAAAAAAAACAAAATGGCCGAAGTTTTTTGAAAATTGACGTATGAATGTGAAATTTTAGATACGGGGATGTCTTAGGTCGCCGATCACGAATCCAAAGTCAAAATGTCAAAAAAAAACAAAATGGCGGAAGTTTTTTGAAAATTGACGTATGAATGTGAAATTTTAGGTACGGGGGTGTCTTAGGTCGCCGATCACAAATCGAAAGTCAAAATGTCAAAAAAAAACAAAATGGCGGAAGTTTTTTGAAAATTGACGTATGAATGTGAAATTTTAGGTACGGGGGTGTCTTAGGTCGCCGATCACAAATCGAAAGTCAAAATGTCAAAAAAAAAACAAAATGGCCGAAGTTTTTTGAAAATTGACGTATGAATGTGAAATTTTAGATACGGGGGTTTTGGGGGTCGCCGATCATGATTCCAAAGCCAAAATGTCAAAAAAAATCAAAATGGCGGAAGTTTTTTGAAAATAGACGTATGAATGTGAAATTTTAGATACGGGGGTTTTGCGGGTCGCCGATCATGATTCCAAAGTCAAAATGTCAAAAAAATCAAAATGGCGGACCAGTTTTTTGAAAATTGACGTATGAATGTGAAATTTTAGATACGGGGGTTTTGGGGGTCGCCGATCGTGATTCCAAAGTCAAAATGTCAAAAAAATCAAAATGGCGGACCAGTTTTTTGAAAATTGACGTATGAATGTGAAATTTTAGATACGGGGGTTTTGGGGGTCGCCGATCGTGATTCCAAAGTCAAAATATCAAAAGAATCAAAATGGCGGACCAGTTTTTTTAAAATTGACGTATGAATGTGAAATTTTAGACACGGGCGTTTATGGGGTCGCCGATCACAAATCCAAAGTCGAAATGTCAAAAAACATAATGGCGGATTCAATATGGCGGAAAGGTTCTTCAAAATGCCGTTAATCTTGGTGAAAAGTGCTTGGACCTGAGCACATCCTTCCTTCGTAAACTTTAACATGACTTATGTTTACCATTAAATTATCCTTCTCGCTCTTCAGTGTTCAGTGTAACGGTTTGTGTAAGAAGGAAAGAAAAGTTCTAAGTAATATTACGATTGGCATAACAAAATGCTAACTAACTAAATAACATTCTAAGAGGCGTCATGACAGTGATTGCCTTTTACAGGAAACTGTAAAAAAGCTGTAAGCGGACGCGAAAAGGGCGATTCAAACTAGAGGAGATTGACGGACCGCTGTAAGCGGACGCAAAGTTGAAGCTGGCATGTTCACGTTAAGAGCTTATGCAGACACTGTATACATTACTCTTGACTAAACTGGGCTTGGATAAATAGTGTGTTTGTTCAGTAAACGTGTAGTTAAATTTTACATTAATAATTATAATTATTATTGGCACTCTGATTCCTCCAGAATATAACATTTTGTAAGTCAAAATTATGTATACCAATTTGGAGACAAGGTTTTCTCAATCAACTTTCTTTGAGTTAAGAAATTTGTACAATCAGTAAAATATAATGTTTTTAGTAAACAGTTGATATATGATTTTTCAGTAAATGTTTCTGGCCTTATTCATTCTATACAAATTTGTGCAAGTTAAATTGTCTCAAATATGGCAAGTGAAAGTGCTGTCATAAACTGGATTACTGATCATATCTTAAGAATATGATCGATAATCCAGTTTATGACGGCAGATGAAGTGTTTTCTTTTTCAACAAACTGTTCCCACTTTAATAATTTTTTACATGTCACATGTTTCACATATTTGTAGGTAACTGTTAATTTCACATCGATGTACCTTGTATTAGTTTTTTTTATTTTTACTATATTGTTGTATTTGTCAATAGCAGTAAGTAATCAATAAATCTCTATCAGTATCACTGCAGTTTGTTGTACTTTGCTATTTATTCCATAATATAAATTTTAAATATGTGCTATTTACACAAAAATTTTCAGATGTATTCACAAAATAAATGTCTACAGATTATTTACTAAAATTAAGTTTCTAAAGCGGCTCTAAAGATGATTCAGTGCTTATGAAATCTATGTACTTCTGTAGGACACTCCGTGTGCTGAAGTTTAAGTTTCTTATTGTTGGTAATGGCCAGATGGATACTCTTTAATTTTCAATTTTCAAAGTATGAAACAGTTAATTTATGCATTTCTTATTATTTAATTTTAACATGTCCAATAAGTTCAAGCTCATTTTTGCAAATCATTTTTTTGGACATCATTAGATTTTATTATGGATAAAAGTAACAACACAAACACAATAAAATCAACCTATTTTGCCTTTTTTATTTACATAATGACGGATCCAACATACGAATAGGTTCTTCAGAAACTTTCAGTATCCCTCAAATTTGTTTCACCTTTCACTACTATTCCATAATAGAAATTTTAAATATGTGCTAAATGTCGACAGATTATTTACTAAAATTAAATTTCTAATTATATAGAATATAAACTAAAAAAAAATGCAAAAAGCACAAAAAACAAATTCAAATGTAGAAAATGGCGGAAACATTATGAGAAAAATATTGACTAATTTAAAAAAAAAATCCCTATACAAACGTTTTGAACACATGCGTAGTTTCGATATAGTAAATGGCACGATCAAGCTACGAACTAGAAACGACGGTTCAATGCTACTACAAATATACATTGGCCGCAACAACTTCAAAATAACGAAAGTAAACTTACTAATTAATGTTTAAGAATATATAGCTTCCGCTACAAAAATACCATTAAATGAAAGCCGGTTACAAAATGAATATTATAAATAAAGTTATTTCATGTTACTTTCTTACACCGACATTTTATTTAAAGCATAGCTATTCTGTGTAGTAGGCAGGCATTGTTGACAATTTTACATTATTTTGATGACAATTATAACAAACGTCAAAATAAAATTAAGACACATGTCAAAAGGTGAATGCAGTTGTCTGTTGCGTTTATTGGAAAACGTATTTTGAGTTTACAACTATGTATTTCTTTAATTTACATCACACGTTTTGTTTACTTTTGTGCTGAAAGGAGAGATGTTATTTTCCATACAACAGAATCAAACATTTTTAATCACTTCTAATAATACTTTTTTCACTTAGTCCTACTTAAATAATTTATTATAACCAACATGTTCCTTAACATGTTAGGTTACAATTATATAATTATTCATACTCAATAACAGATATAGTGCACGTAATAAATAAATAATAAAATAAATTAAATATAAATTCCATAAATATTTATAAAGGAATCTCCATTCGCTCATAAACAAAAGCAACACAACAACAACGGTAATAATTTTCTATATGGTTATGTCGCTTTGGCAACCAACATGCGCCAGTAGTTTAAAATGGCGTGATTTTGAGATGTTGCATAAGTTTGTTAAATAATATAATCTACAAAAGCCATATCATGACTCTCATAAATAAGGATACCCATACACTTTTCGATATTTGTCATAATTACCTTTTGATGTTCGTTATAATTGTCCTTCAAACCCTCTTTATTTATCAAAAATGCTTGATCATTATACAGAGTAGCCAAGTATTAAATAAAACGTATGTATAGAAAAAGTAGGTATATTTGTAACTGGTTTTCATGTAATAATATTCACTAGCGGAATCTATATATCTTGAAGTGTTAATTAAATAATTTATTTTTGTTGGGAGATTTCTTAGGTCGCTGAACACGAATCTGAAATCGAAATTTGATAAAACAAAATGGCGCATTCAATACGGCAGAAAGGTAATTGAATCTGTATGGAATTTAGTACTTGGTTCGCTGATGAGGAATCTGAAGTTTATATTTAAAAATAAAATGGCGTGTCAAATATAGCGTAATGGTTCTTCGAAAACGTATTGAATCCGCGTGAAATTCAATATTTGGGATTCTTATTGTCGCTGATAACGAATTGGAAGTCGAAATATCAAAAAAAAAAAAGTGGGGCGACCAACATGGTTGAAATGTGCGAAACATAATTAGATCTTTCTCAAATTTATTACTTGAGGGTTTTTGTGGTCCCTGTTGATGAATCCGAAGTCAATCTTTCAAAATGCCAAATGACGAGTGCAATTTGACGGTTCTTACTTGGCCCCTTTCGAGTCTTTGATGAAATTGAATTTTCGGTTCATTTTTACTTTCTTATACGTAGTATAAGGAAGTATTGTGATGATGAAAATTTTCGACCTCGAAATTTTTGCAGATGTCCACGTTTTGAAGTCCCCTGATACCAAAAAAGTGGTTTTTAAAATCTCTCTCTCTCTCTCTCTCTCTCTCTCTCTCTCTCTCTCTCTCTCTCTCTCTCTCTCTCTCTCTCTCTCTCTCTCTGTGTGTGTGTGTGACCACGATGGCGGTCAAACCGCTGTAGATATCAATTCCAAATTTTGTATTTAAGTGTATAATCTCCCTCTTGAGATCTGATTAGTGTTTCAGTAACATCGGTAGACCGGAAGTAGTAGTTTACTTCTGCGAAAAAATAGAGTTTTGCCAATATTTCGTCAACTACTAAGTTTAAACAAATTTATAAAGAATTCATATGTACTTAAAATTAAAATTGAGAACAATTTTATTTAAAAAGTTTTACGAAATTCCTACCGGAAGTAGGTCTTATACTCCTATCGAATATCAGTTTTTTGTGAATATTTCGCAAATCATGCTTTTTAGACAGGTACGTTACGAGTATAAAAGTATTTAAAATATAATTTTCAATACCTTTTCTATAAAAAAAATTTCAAAATTCAGACCGGAAGTACCACTTTTACTCTTATCGAATAGCGATTTCTTGCAAATATGTCGTAAGTTATGCACTATATATATTTATCAAGAGTACAAAAGTATTTAATTCTAGATTTGTAATATTTTTTGTATATATGAAATTTTAAAATTCGAACCGGAAGTAACACTTTTACTCTTAGGGAGTAGCACTTTTTTTCGAATTTCTTGCAAAGTATGTATTCTATAGCGACTTATTAAGATAATAGAAGTACTTAGAATAGTATTTTGAATAATTTTTGTGTAAAAAAATTCTTAAAATTGTATAGTTTGAAACGCTCATACGTATAAGAAAGTCGTGTGGTGGCCACACCTCATTTTTATTATTATTGTTTATGTCTATCTTAAATTGTTTTTGACTTATTACCATCCTTTTTGATTTTTTCTTAAAAACTGTAGACTTTGAAACAGTCATCAAACTTTTCTATTGTTGCATCAGAAGCGTATTGCAGACTGTATCAACGAAAATGGTGCTGTCTTTGAGCTCATTATTTTTTCGGATACTTTAAAATGACTTCTATGTTAAACATTAAATTATCTTTCTTACTCTACACTGTATACCGGTCTGTGTTAAAAACAGCTTGAGAAGAATTCTGAGTAATATATACGATTGGCCTTACAAAATATAATGGCATAATGTATATACAGGGATGTGTCAAAAGTTTATAAAAACGGAAATTCTAACAACGGTCCTGACAGTGATCAGGTTTTACTGAAAGCTGTAAAAAGGCTGTAAGCAGACGCGCAAAAGGCTATTCAAGCATGAA
Organism: Amphimallon solstitiale; assembly: GCA_963170755.1. Taxonomy (NCBI): domain Eukaryota; kingdom Metazoa; phylum Arthropoda; class Insecta; order Coleoptera; family Scarabaeidae; genus Amphimallon; species Amphimallon solstitiale. The sequence continues at coordinate 132,719,500 of OY720677.1, forward strand.
CATATTGAAAAATAGCTATTGCGAAGTAATATCGTACGTATTCACAAGAGATTGTTTAATTATCATTGATGAAAATGAACCGTAAACAACATCGTCAATTGCAATAATTCAAAATAGAACTTCAATAAGGATGTCTTACAGTATTTTAGATTATAACAATAGGTAATCAATATTACTATAATAAATATATTATATCTATTTGTCCCATAAATTGTAGGTGTACAATGCAAAAGTGAATAATTATATACAGTGCATGGGAATAATTATAGAAAATGCCAATGAAATAGATATTATTTGTTATACAATAATGATGAAACTATCAAATGGTAATAGTGAGTTATTTAAAATATACATTCGTGTTAATAAAACATCTTATAAAGGTATCTATAAGTTTATATAAAATATTCTTTTTAATTTTTAATGAACCCTCATTTAAACCAAAAAGATCATTGGAATCGACATATATAGACTGAAACACTATTGACTATCAAAACTATAAAACCACATTTTCCAACTAATGAAAAACACAGATTTTGCAGATTGTCCATTCTATACCCTACAAAGAAAATTTAAACTATAGATACATTAGGCAAACGTGAAATAATCATCGTAAGGCACAAAAACCAATAATACTAGAAAAAAAATAAAATAGAGTGAAAAACTACCGACTGCGAAGAGCACAGAAGAAGTATGTGAAAATGTCCATATAACATGAAACGATAAAATACATCTTATTTCATGAACAGTCATTAAACATTTTAAATTTTAAAATGCTGCTATTATCACAAAATCTATTATCAATCATTTCATATAAATTAATTAGGATGCAAGGTACGTCGTCTAAGTATTGAAGCATACATGTAAGAAATAATTTAATTATATTAGTGCACACATTAAGAAGACAAAGAGATTCAACAAATTATTTCTGTAAATCAAATATTGAAAAACGTCAATAAAAACTAATTACAATTGTTTTAATTATTTAGACAATATAATGTTAATACCATCATAAACAAAATTCACTTTATATCTAAAAAACAAACATTACATTTTATTTAAAACAATAATAAAACTTTAAAATAAAGAATAAGTATTGGTGCACCTCCATTTTAAACATTTTCTGTAATAACAAAATCCGATAAGCATTCTGAATAAATGTCGCATATTTGCAAAATATATAGAGGGGTGTACGAAAACAGTTATAGTAAAGTAATATCAATATTGCACATCTGAAACACAATTATATTTACTTACTCGCTATATACCAGAATTATGTGCTGTTCAAAAAACTGAAACGCAAATTAATAAATGAAATAAATCATCGGAAAATGAAGGCACAAAAACCAATAATAGTAGAAAAAATTAAAATAGAGTGAAAACTACCGACTGTGAAGAGCACAGGATAAGTATGTGAAAAATGTCCATATAACTTTAAACGATAAAATACATCTTATTTCATAGACAGCCAATAAACATTTTCAATTTAAAAACTCTGCTATTGTCACTAAATCTATTATTAATAATTTCATTTAAATTAATTAGGAAGAAAAGTACGTCGCTTAAGTATTGAAGCAAGCATGTAAGAAATAACTTAAATATGTTAGTGCACACATCTAAATATCAATATTAAAATATAAAGAATAAGAATTGATGCACCTCTTATTTGAAAAAAACATTTTCTATAACAACAGAACCCGATAACCATTCTGAATAAAATATCGGATAGTAGCAAAATATATACAGGGGTGTATAAAAACAGCTGAAGTAAAGCAGTATTGAAAATCTAAAACACAATTATATTAACTTATTCGCTATATATCGGAATGACATGGTGTTTTATAAACTTAACGCAATAAAGACAAAATCCGCAATAAATTTAGAAGAATAAGGGAGAGCGGTACCTTAACTGTAAGCGGAATAAGAGGCGGCAGCGGGCCTTCTAGGCCTGCCGTATTAGCTAGTTGCGACATAATATAAGCTGCCGGCTTACCTTTACAAATGACGTGAGAAAATACGGGATAGAGATAGGACCGTGCAACGGGTGACGTTTCTCGAAATTGTGCAACGCCCTGTATAAGCAGCGCGTTCGGACCGATCGTCGCGTGAAGAGGAATGTCCGAGCTAATTACGGTTAAAATTTCGGCTTTATAACTCTGTCCGATGGCCGGATATTTACGGACAAATTTAAACGTTGTTTTTTAAGACGTTGCCGATTTTCTGAAGGGATCTCCTTTTAAACAAATGTATAACACGCATAGGGAAAAGTACGGTTAAAAAGCCCGTACTTTCTGCTTTTCAACGCGCTCGAAAGCATATTTTAAGGTCGAGGGACGCGTGAGCAATTACAATATACGTTCCGTCGAATTTTTCAAAACACGCGAAATTAAGCCATGACGTGCCTAAAGAATGTACATTTTACGTAAATAAAAACGAGGACTAAACACATAATTGACTTTTCGCAAATCTGACAGCTCCAACGAGAAATTTTGCACGTTTGACTTTTAAGCCTTATATTCCGAATTTAGAAGGTTTTGACGGCCCAACAAGATTCATAATAGTAAGTACAGATATTTCTAGACCATTCCCATTCCTACTGCGACTTCATCGACGTACGATATCGATAGTGCGTGTAAATTAAATTCCTCATGCAGACGGACATCGTAGAAAAATGGCCGAAATACGCCAGAAATACATGTACACAATAAATCAACTGCAATGCTCATAACATGAAATGTACACACATATACATTCATGTGCACTGCCCGTAAATATATTATATATCGGTAGCTTGACTTAACATTTTTACATACAGGCTGATATCTTTTAATTACTATAAATTTGAATTTTAAAATACCATAATTCCAGAACGCGTATGCCCAGTTTCCTTAATGTAATTATTAACGTCAGAATAGCTTCATGGCATATAAACACACATAATATATTTAGTTTTAGGACACGGACAAGGCACTAAATTAATTATCTGGACACAATTAAAACGTTTTTTATAACCTTTCAAAGATTACATGTCTATTTTCTCTGAGATTTAAAAAAAAATTGCAGATTTCAACATAGAGTCAAGCTTACATATAAATATGGCAGTTGAACAAACTATTTACATTAGGTCGATAGCCCAATGGCAAGATTGACGGCTACTTAATCAAGGACTTTGTCGGGTCGGGTTCGAACCCAGGCCGGGGCAAAACATTTTTTTTTCGAATGCGATATTGTGTATTTATTTCGTGTATTTTACCGGCAATTTATAAGACAAGACGCCGGACTGCTCGACATAATTTTCCCGGTCGATGATATAATCATTCATACATACAGCATGATTTTTTCTTAATTATTATAAATTCCATTTAAAATACAATAATTCTAAAACGGGTATGCCTTTTTCTTAAGGGAAAAAATAATGCTTTTAACATTTATGTGCCCCTACGAAATAATTATTTAAATAATTACGCACTGCGGAGTGGGTGGAGCCAAATCAACTTTTTCTTCTGATTAAGGTAAAACTCGGTACTCGGGGGCTCTTGGTGTCGGTGATCTCAAGCCCAATGTCAAAATTTCAAAAAAAAAGATGGTGCATCTAATATGGCGGAAGAGTTTTTTGAAAATTGACGTATGAATGTGAAATTTTAGATACGGGGGTGTCTTAGGTCGCCGATCACGAATCGAAAGTCAAAATGTCAAAAAAAACAAAATGGCCGAAGTTTTTTTGAAAATTGACGTATGAATGTGAAATTTTAGATACGGGGGTGTCTTAGGTCGCCGATCACGAATCGAAAGTTAAAATGTCAAAAAAAAAATGGCCGAAGTTTTCTGAAAATTGACGTATGAATGTGAAATTTTAGATACGGGGGTGTCTTAGGTCGCCGATCACGAATCCAAAGTCAAAATGTCAAAAAAAAACAAAATGGCGGAAGTCTTTTGAAAATTGACGTATGAATGTGAAATTTTAGGTACGGGGGTGTCTTAGGTCGCCGATCACGAATCGAAAGTCAAAATGTCAAAAAAAACAAAATGGCCGAAGTTTTTTGAAAATTGACGTATGAATGTGAAATTTTAGATACGGGGGTGTCTTAGATCGCCGATCACGAATCGAAAGTCAAAATGTCAAAAAAAAAAATGGCGGAAGTTTTTTGAAAATTGACGTATGAATGTGAAATTTTAGGTACGGGGGTGTCTTAGGTCGCCGATTACAAATCGAAAGTAAAAATGTCAAAAAAAAACAAAATGGCGGAAGTTCTTTGAAAATTGACGTATGAATGTGAAATTTTAGGTACGGGGGTGTCTTGGGTCGCCGATCACAAATCGAAAGTCAAAATGTCAAAAAAAAACAAAATGGCCGAAGTTTTTTGAAAATTGACGTATGAATGTGAAATTTTAGGTACGGGGGTGTCTTAGGTCGCCGATCACAAATCGAAAGTCAAAATGTCAAAAAAAAACAAAATGGCCGAAGTTTTTTGAAAATTGACGTATGAATGTGAAATTTTAGGTACGGGGGTGTCTTAGGTCGCCGATCACAAATCGAAAGTCAAAATGTCAAAAAAAAACAAAATGGCCGAAGTTTTTTGAAAATTGACGTATGAATGTGAAATTTTAGGTACGGGGGTGTCTTAGGTCGCCGATCACAAATCGAAAGTCAAAATGTCAAAAAAAACAAAATGGCGGAAGAATTTTTTGAAAATTGACGTATGAACGTGAAATTTTGGATACGGGGGTGCCTTAAGACGCCGATTACGAATCCAAAGTCAAAATGTCAAAAAAAAACAAAATGACGCAAGAATTTTTTGAAAATTGACGTATGAATGTGAAATTTTAGATACGGGAGTGTCTTAGGTCGCCGATCACGAATCCATAGTACAAATGTCAAAAAAAACAAAATGGCGGAAGAGTTTTTTGAAGATTGACGTACGAACGTGAAATTTTAGATGCTGGGGTGGTTCAGGTCGCCGATCACGAATCCATAGTCAAAATGTCAAAAAAAACTTGATGGCGGATCTAATATGGCAGAAATATTCTTCAAAATGTCTTTAATCTTGGTGAAATCTAGCAAATGGCATTTTCAGGTCGCTGATCACGAATCCGAAATAAAAATTTTAAAAAACAATGTTGCGGAAAGGTTCTTCGAAAAGTGCTTGGATCTGAGCACATCCTTCCTTCGTAAACTTTAACATGACTTATGTTTAACATTGTGTTCAGTGTGACGGTTTGTGTAAAAAGGAAAGGAAAGTTCTAAATAATATATACGATTGGCATAACAAAATTTATATGTGTACAGGGGTGCGTCAAAAGTCGGACATTCTCTCTCTCTCTCGAAATGGCATGTCTATGTATAATATTTGACAGGTAAAATTTTGCAATATCTCAAAGTTAATGCCCTTAAATTATTGGCGCATATTTCATTAAAGTTGACATAATATTTGAATGTAACCTTCAACATTAAAATGCCCTGACAACTACAACGGCAAATTTAAACGTATTTTTAATTATTTATATTATTGCACTGTATTAGTTGATTAAGATCAATTGCGGGCCGGTTTTCCCAATGCAGATCAGCGTACTCATTAAATAAAATACGGGATAATACGTTTTTGCAAAAGCCTGTTGGCGCTAATAATTGATTAAGAACGTTATTAAATGAAGATACTTTAACCGGTGTTTTTCCAAACCTGATAAATATTAAACAGTAATTAGGGTTACTTACACATGCGCATAACCTAGAAGATTTGGATTTTTATTAGTATTGACTGCGATTATATTTTCTTATGCATTTGTAATTAATAATTATTTTTATTAGTGATTTAGTAATTGTGTTGCTCCTTCTATACATGAAATTAACAGTATAATTAAAAATGAAAACGTAATATTGAATATGTGCAACTTTTAGCTTACTACGGAAATACTTGTGTTTTGAAAGCTTTTTAATTCTGTTACATTTCTGGGACTTTATCTCAGTTGCGAAAAATTCTAAATATTTGTGAAAATTTATGCCTGCGCTTCCTCTTTTCTTCTTTGTAATTGCTTTTAACAGCACCTTATTAAAACTTCATTTTAGACTCAATCTGTATGTCATTAACATATTAAACTACATTTAGTTTGTTGTTTGAAGTTCATCAGCATTTATTAGCATTATATAAAAATGTTTGAAAGCGACGCCCATTTATCAAACAAAATTTGTTATAAACATTTTAAATACAATACAGATACTACGTATACTTGAGCATGTCAATTAAAATAACGAGCCCGCGATCGCGGGCGAGTAGTATACATAATATCCATTCTATCACTAGAGAAATAACCGTACCAATAGTAATGTAATTCAGTGTAAATTTAAAATGATCTTTAATACAAGTTCTTTATTTAAATCGATATGCGAACTAATTTCGTGTAGGTGATAGATCAATATATCAAAACTGATAACCGAAATTTTATATTAAAAAAGCTGCTCCATATTACACACAAGAGTGAAAAATATCTCTTGAAATGGTTTCTATCTTTTGATGTCAAAACAGTGTTAAATTGAATTTTAGGTTGTTATTTATTATTATTGTGTAAGCCTATCTTAAATTGTTTTTGAGTTATTTACATTCTTTCTTTCAATGACAGTAAACTTCAAAAAGATTGCCAAATACGATATTTTTCCACTGTTATTTCAAGAGCGTATTATAAGATTGTCACTAAAATCATTCCATCTGTCATCATGACAGCAGTTTGCTGACAAAAATATGCATCTATACAAGGTGTGATAAAAATTGAAAAAATAGTTTCTTTCGATACTTTAACATGACTTATGTTTAACACTAAATTACCTTTCTCGCTCTTGAGTGTGTACCAGTTCTTGGAAAAAACAGTTCGCGAAGAATTTTAAATAAAATATCCTATTGGTTTAACAAAATATATGTATATACAAGGGTGCTTCAAAAGTTTATAAAAGTGGACATTCTAAAAAGCGTTTTTTACAGGAAAGGCGCTTCAATAGGGCTTAAATTTAAAACTTGGGCTTTTTCCTTTTATTATTATTTCGTGCTCCTTTATTAACGATAGTTCATTTTGAAAAGGTTAACAGGCTTTTACACTTTCACATCAAATTAGTATTGTAAACTGTCTTAATCAACATGTTGAACTTTTTGATGTCATTGTGCTTTTGGATACCTTAACATGACATGTTTAACATTAATTTACCTTTCTCGCTCTTGAGTGTGTACCGCTTTGTGTAAAAAACCATTCGAGGAGAATTTTAAATAAAATATACTATTGGCTTCACGAAATATATGTATATACAGGGGTGCGTCAAAAGTTAATAAAATCAGACATTCTAAAAGGCGTCATAACAGTGATTGCTTTTTACACGAAATTATGAAAAATACACGAAACTATGAAAAAGCTGTAAGCGGACGCGAAAAAGGCGATTCAAACTAAAAGAGATTGAAGGACCCGCTGTAAGCGGACGGACCGCTGTAAGCGGACGATCAGCTGTAAGCGGACGGACCCGCTGTAAGCGGACGTTATAGCTAGTTCACCTTAATAATAGCTGTTAGGTGACTCTCGCTCTTTCACTGAAGTAAGTACGGGATAGAGATAGGACCGTGCAACGGATGATGTTTCTCTAAATTGTGCGACACCCCGTATAGGTAGCGCGTTCGGACCGATCGTCCCGTGAAGGGGAACGTCCGAGCTAATTACCGTAAAAATTTCGCCTTTATAGCTCTGTCCGATCGCCGGATATTTACGGACAAACTTAAAAGTTGCGTTTTCGACGTGCCCGATTTTCTGAAGCTATCTCATCTGAAACGAATCCAGAACACGTATAGGGAAAAGTATGGTTAAAAAGTCCGCAGTTTCTGCTTTTCAACGCGCCCAAATGCATATTTTAAGGTCGAGGGACGCGTGAGCAATTAAAATATACGTTTGACCGTGTTCCGTCGAATTTGTCAAAACACGCGAAATTTATCCATGACGTGCCTAAAGAAAGCCCATTTTACGTAAATAAAAACGAGGACTAAACACAAAATTGACTTTTCGCAAATCTGACAGGTGGACTAAATATTTCCAAACATTGACTTTTAAGCATGAAATTCCAAGCTCTGACGATTTTTCGAGAGGAAAACGACTTGAAATTTAAACTAATATCGTTTTAGGAAGCGTTTCCATGCTTATTCCAGCTTGATACAGATGCGGTATTGATAGGACAAGGAATTTAAAGTCTTCATGCACTCGAAAAAATGGCTGGAATACGTCACAAATGAATGTACACAATAAATCAGGTGCAATGCTCATAACATGTTATGTACACACATACACATTCATGTGCACTGGCCCGTGAATATACATATTAGGTATATATCGGTAGCTTGACTTAACATTTTTACATACAGGCTGATATCTTTTAATGATTACAAATTTGAATTTTAAAATACGCGTAGTCCAGTTTCCTTAATGAGTAAAAGGATTGCTTTTAATTATTAACGTCAGAATAAATTCATGGCAAATAAACACACATAATATAGGACAAGGACAAGATACTAAATTAATTATCTGGACGCAATTTAAACGTATTCTTTTGAAGATTACACGTCTATTTTCTCTGAGATTTAAAAAAAAATATTGCAGATTTCAACATAGAGTAAAGCCTACATATAAATATGGCAGTTGAACAAACCATTTACATGTAGGTCGATAGCCCGATGCACAAGATTGACGGCTTCTTAATACAATGACTTTGCTGGGTCGGGTTCGAACCCAGGCCGGGGCAAAACATTTTTTTTTCGAATGAGATATTGTGTATTTATTTCGTGTATTTTACCGGCAATTTATAAGACATGACGCCGGACTGCTCGACATAATTTTCCCGGTCGATGAAATAATCATTCACATATACAGCATGATTTTTTCTTAATTATTATAAATTCCATTTAAAATACAATAACTCTAAAACGGGTATGCCGTTTTCTTAAGGGAAAAAATATTGCTTTTAACATTTAAGTGCCCTACGAAATAATTATTTAAATAATTACGCACTGCGGAGTGGGTGGAGCCAAATCAACTTTTTCTTCTGATTAAGGTAAAACTCGGTACTCGGGGGCTCTTGGTGTCGGTGATCTCAAGCCGAATGTCAAAATTTCAACAAAAAAAATGGTGCATCTAATATGACGGAAGAGTTTTCTGAAAATTGACGTATAAATGTGAAATTTTAGATGTGGGGGTTTTGGGGGTCGCCGATCATGATTCCAAAGTCAAAATGTCAAAAAAAATCAAAATGGCGGACCAGTTTTTTGAAAATTGAGGTATGAATGTGAAATTTTAGATACGGGGGTTTTGGGGGTCGCCGATCATGATTCCAAAGTCAAAATGTCAAAAAAAATCAAAATGGCCGACCAGTTTTTTGAAAATTGACGTATGAATGTGAAATTTTAGATACGGGGGTGTCTTAGGTCGCCGATCACAAATCAAAAGTCAAAATGTCAAAAAAAAACAAAATGGCGGACGAGTTTTTTGAAAATTGACGTATGAATGTGAAATTTTAGATACGGGGGTTTTGGGGGTCGCCGATCATGATTCCAAAGTCAAAATGTCAAAAAAATCAAAATGGCGGACAGTTTTTTGAAAATTGACGTATGAATGTGAAATTTTAGATACGGGGGTTTTGGGGGTCGCCGATCATGATTCCAAAGTCAAAATGTCAAAAAAAATCAAAATGGCGGACCAGTTTTTTGAAAATTGACGTATGAATGTGAAATTTTAGATACGGGCGTTTATGAGGTCGCCGATCACAAATCCAAAGTCGAAATGTCAAAAAACATAATGGCGGAAAGGTTCTTCAAAATGTCGTTAATCTTGGTGAAAAGTGCTTGGACCTGAGCACATCCTTCCTTCGTAAACTTTAACATGATTTATGTTTACCATTAAATTATCCTTCTCGCTCTTCAGTGTTCAGTGTAACGGTTTGTGTAAGAAGGAAAGAAAAGTTCTAAGTAATATTACGATTGGCATAACAAAATTCTAACTAACTAAATAACATTCTAAAAGGCGTCATGACAGTGATTGCCTTTTACAGGAAACTGTAAAAAAACTGTAAGCGCACGCGAAAAGGGCGATTCAAACTAGAGGAGATTGACGGGCCGCTGTAAGCGGACGCAAAGTTGAAGCTGGCATGTTCACGTTAGGAGCTTATGCAGACACTGTATAAATTACTCTTGACTAAACTGGGCTTGGATAAATAGTGTGTTTGTTCAGTAAACGTGTAGTTAAATTTTACATTAATAATTATAATTATTATTGGCACTCTGATTCCTCCAGAATATAACATTTTGTAAGTCAAAATTATGTATACCAATTTGGAGACAAGGTTTTCTCAATCAACTTTCTTTGAGTTAAGAAATTTGTACAATCAGTAAAATATAATGTTTTTAGTAAACAGTTGATATATGATTTTTCAGTAAATGTTTCTGGCCTTATTCATCCTATACAAATGTGTGCAAGTTAAATTGTCACAAATATGGCAAGTGAAAGTGCTGTCATAAACTGGATTACTGATCATATCTTAAGAATATGATCGATAATCCAGTTTATGACGGCAGATGAAGTGTTTTCTTTTTCAACAAACTGTTCCCACTTTTATAATTTTTTACATGTCACATGTTTCACATATTTGTAGGTAACTGTTAATTTCACATCGATGTACGTTGTATTAGTTTTTTTATTTTTACTATATTGTTGTATTTGTCAATAGCAGCAAGTAATCAATAAATTTCTATCAGTATCACTGCAGTTTGTTGTACTTTGCTATTTATTCCATAATATAAATTTTAAATATGTGCTATTTACACAAAAATTTTCAGATGTATTCACAAAATAAATGTCTACAGATTATTTACTAAAATAAAGTTTCTAAAGCGGCTTTAAAGATGATTCAAATATTACAGTGCTTATGAAACCTATGTACTTCTGTAGGACACTTCGTGTGCTGAAGTTAAGTTTGTTATTGTTGGTAATGGCCAGATGGATACTCTTTAATTTTCACTCTTCAAAGTATGAAACAGTTAATTTATGCATTTCTTATTGTTTAATTTTTTTAATTTTAACATGTCCAATAGGTTCAGGCTCATTTTTGCAAATCATTTTTTTTGGACATAATTAGATTTTTATTATGGATAAAAGTAACAACACGAACACAATAAAATCAACCTATTTTGCCTTTTTTATTTACATAATGACGGTTCCAACATCCGAAAAGGTCCTTCAAAAACTTTCAGTATCCCTCAAATTGTTTCACCTTTCACTATTATTCCATAATAGAAATTTTAAATATGTGCTAAATGTCGACAGATTATTTACTAAAATTAAATATCTAATTATATAGAATATAAACTAAAACAAAAAAAAAAGTGCAAAAATGTAGAAAATGGCGCAAACATTATGAGAAAAATATTGACTAATTTAAAAAAAAAATCCCTATACAAACGTTTTGGACACATGCGTAGTTTCGATATAGTAAATGACACGATCAAGCTACGAACTAGAAACGACGGTTCAATGCTACTACAAATATACATTGGCCGCAACAACTTCAAAATAACGAAAGTAAACTAACTAATTAATGTTTTAGAATATATAGCTTCCGCTACAAAAATACCATTAAATGAAAGCCGGTTACAAAATGAATATTATAAATAATGTTATTGCATGTTACTTTCTTACACCGACATTTTATTTAATGCATAGCTATTCTGTGCAGTAGACAGGCATTGTTGACAATTTTACATTATTTTGATGACAGTTATACCAAACGTCAAAATAAAATTAAGACACATGTCAAAATGTGAATGTAGTTGTCTGTTGTGTTTATTGGAAAACGTATTTTGAGGAATCTCCATTCGCTCATAAACAAAAGCAACACAACCAACAACTGCAATAATTTTCTATATGGTTATGTCGCTTTGGCAACCAACATGCGCCAGTAGTTTAAAATGGCGTGAAATTTGAGATGTTGCATAAGTTTATTTGTTAAATAATATAATCTACAAAAGCCATATCATGACTCTCATCAATAATGATATCCATACACCTTTCGATATTTGTCATAATTACCTTTTGATGTTCGTTATAATTGTCTTTCAAACCCTCTTTATTTATCAAAAATGCTTGCCCATTATACAGAGTAGCCAAGTATTAAATAAAACGTATGTATAGAAAAAAGTAGGTATATTTGTAACTGGTTTTCATGTAATAATATTCACTAGCGGAATCTATATATCTTGAAGTGTTAATTAAATAATTTATTTTTGTTGGGAGATTTCTTAAGTCGCTGAACACGAATCTGAAATCGAAATTTGATAAAACAAAATGGCGCATTCAATACGACAGAAAGGTAATTGAATCTGTATGGAATTTAGTACTTGGTTCGCTGATAAGGAATCTGGTTCTTACTTGGCCCCTTTCGAGTCTTTGATGAAATTGAATTTTCGGTTCATTTTTACTTTCTTATACGTAGTATAAGGAAGTATTGTGATGATGAAAATTTTCGACCTCGACATTTTTGCAGATGTCCACGTTTTGAAGTCCCCTGATACCAAAAAAGTGGTTTTTAAAAAATGTCTGTGTCTCTGTGTGTGTCTCTGTGTGTGTCTGTGTCTCTGTGTGTGTGTGACCACGATAGCGGTCAAACCGCTGTAGATATCAATTCCAAATATTGTATTTACGTGTATAATCTCCCTCTTGAGATCTGATTAGTGTTTCAGTAAAATCGGTAGACCGGAAGTAGTAGTTTACTTCTGCGAAAAAATAGAGTTTTGCCAATATTTCGTCAACTACTAAGTTTAAACAAATTTATAAAGAATTCATATGTACTTAAAATTATATTATTGAGTACAATTTTATTTAAAAAGTTTTACGAAATTCCTACCGGAAGTAGGTCTTATACTCCCATCGAATATCAGTTTTTTGTGAATATTTCGCAAATCATGCTTTTTAGACAGGTACGTTACGAGTATAAAAGTATTTAAAATATAATTTTCAATACCTTTTCTATAAAAAAAATTTCAAAATTCAGACCGGAAGTACCACTTTTACTCTTATCGAATAGCGATTTCTTGCAAATATGTCGTAAGTTATGCACTATATATATTTAGCAAGAGTACAAAAGTATTTAATTCTAGATTTGCAATATTTTTTGTATATATGAAATTTTAAAATTCGGACCGGAAGTAACACTTTTACTCTTAGGGAGTAGCACTTTTTTTCGAATTTCTTGCAAAGTATGTATTCTATAGCGACTTATTAAAATAATAGAAGTACTTAGAATAGTATTTTGAATAATTTTTGTGTAAAAAAATTCTTAAAATTGTATAGTTTGAAACGCTCATACGTATAAGAAAGTCGTGTGGTGGCCACACTTCATTTTTATTATTATTGTTTATGTCTATCTTAAATTTTTTTTGACTTATTACCATCCTTTTTGATTTTTTCTTAAAAACTGTAGACTTTGAAACAGTCATCAAACTTTTCTATTGTTGCATCAGAAGCGTATTGCAGACTGTATCAACGAAAATGGTGCTGTCTTTGAGCACATTATTTCTTCGGATACTTTAAAATGACTTTTATGTTAAACATTAAATTATCTTTCTTACTCTACACTGTATACCGGTCTGTGTTAAAAACAGTTTGAGAAGAATTCTGAGTAATATATACGATTGGCCTTACAAAATATAATGGCATAATGTATATACAGGGATGTGTCAAAAGTTTATAAAAACGGAAATTCTAACAACGGTCCTGACAGTGATCAGGTTTTACTGAAAGCTGTAAAAAAGGCTGTAAGCAGACGCGCAAAAGGCTATTCAAGCATGAACATATTGAAAAATAGCTATTGCGAAGTAATATCGTACGTATTCACAAGAGATTGTTTAATTATCATTGATGAAAATGAACCGTAAGCAACATCGTCAATTGCAATAATTCAAAATAGAACTTCAATAAGGATGTCTTACAGTATTTTGGATTATAACAATAGGTAATCAATATTACTATAATAAATATATTATATCTATTTGTCCCATAAATTGTAGGTGTACAATGCAAAAGTGAATAATTATATACAGTGCAAACAAGATTCTATCAACATTATTAAAAATCCTACATAACTGAGAGTTGTAATACAAATTACCACAAAAAACACTGCAAATTATAAAAATATAGGCATGGGAATAATTATAGAAAATGCCAATGAAATAGATATTATTTGTTATACAATAATGATGAAACTATCAAATGGTAATAGTGAGTTATTTAAAATATACATTCGTGTTAATAAAACATCTTATGAAGCTATCTACAGGTTTATACAAAATATTCTTTTTAATTTTTAATGAACCCTCATTTAAACCAAAAAGATCATTGGAATCGACATATATAGACTGAAACACTATTGACTATCAAAACTATAAAACCACATTTTCCAACTAATGAAAAACATAGATTTTGCAGATTGTCCATTCTATACCCTACAAAGAAAATTCAAACTATAGATACATTAGGCAAACGTGAAATAATCATCGTAAGGCACAAAAACCAATAATACTAGAAAAAAATTAAAATAGAGTGAAAAACTACCGACTGCGAAGAGCACAGAAGAAGTATGTGAAAATGTCCATATAACATGAAACGATAAAATACATCTTATTTCATGAACAGTCATTAAACATTTTAAGTTTAAAAATGCTGCTATTATCACAAAATCTATTATCAATCATTTCATTTAAATTAATTAAGATGCAAGGTACGTCGTCTAAGTATTGAAGCATACATGTAAGAAATAATTTAATTATATTAGTGCACACATTAAGAAGACAAAGAGATTCAACAAATTATTTCTGTAAATCAAATATTGAAAAAGGTCAATAAAAACTAATTACAATTGTTTTAATTATTTAGACAATATAATGTTAATACCATCATAAACAAAAATCACTTTATATCTAAAAAACAAACATTACATTTTATTTAAAACAATAATAAAACTTTAAAATAAAGAATAAGTATTGGTGCACCTTCATTTTAAACATTTTCTGTAATAACAAAATCCGATAAGCATTCTGAATAAATGTCGCATATTTGCAAAATATATAGAGGGGTGTACGAAAACAGTTATAGTAAAGTAATATCAATATTGCACATCTGAAACACAATTATATTTACTTACTCGCTATATACCAGAATTATGTGCTGTTCAAAAAACTGAAACGCAAATTAATAAATGAAATAAATCATCGGAAAATGAAGGCACAAAAACAAATAATAGTAGAAAAAATTAAAATAGAGTGAAAACTACCGACTGTGAAGAGCACAGGATAAGTATGTGAAAAATGTCCATATAACTTTAAACGATAAAATACATCTTACTTCATAGACAGCCAATAAACATTTTCAATTTAAAAACTCTGCTATTGTCACTAAATCTATTATTAATAATTTCATTTAAATTAATTAGGAAGAAAAGTACGTCGCTTAAGTATTGAAACAAGCATGTAAGAAATAACTTAAATATGTTAGTGCACACATCTAAATATCAATATTAAAATATAAAGAATAAGAATTGATGCACCCCTTATTTGAAAAAAACATTTTCTATAACAACAGAACCCGATAACCATTCGGAATAAAATATCGGATAGTAGCAAACTATGTATATACAGGGGTGTATAAAAACAGCTGAAGTAAAGCAGTATTGAAAATCTAAAACACAATTATATTTACTTATTCGCTATATATCGGAATGACATGGTGTTTTATAAACTTAACGCAATAAAGACAAAATCCGCAATAAATTTAGAAGAATAAGGGAGAGCGGTACCTCAACTGTAAGCGGAATAAGAGGCGGCAGCAGGCCTTCTAGGCCTGCCGTATTAGCTAGTTCTCCTTAATAATAGCTGAAGGTGATACCTTGTCTCTCACGGGAGTAAATACGGGATAGAGATAGGACCGTGCAACGGATGATGTTTCTCGAAATTGTGCAACACCCCGTATAGGTAGCGCGTCCGGACCGATGGTCCCGTGAAGGGGAAAGTCCGAGCTAATTACCGTAAAAATTTCGCCTTTATAGCTCTGTCCGATCGCCGGATATTTACGGACAAATTTAAACGTTGCGTTTTCGACGTGCACGATTTTCTGAAGGTATCTCATCCGAGACGAATCCAGAACACGTATAGGGAAAAGTACGGTTAAAAAGCCCGCACTTTCTGCTTTTCAACGCGCTCGAAAGCATACTTTAAGGTCGAGGGACGCGTGAGCAATTAAAATATACGTTCCGTCGAATTTTTCAAAACACGCGAAATTAAGCCATGACGTGCCTAAAGAAAGCCCATTTACGTAAATAAAAACGAGGACTAAACACAAAATTGACTTTTCGCAAATCTGACAGGCGGACTAAATATTTCCAAACATTGACTTTTAAGCATGAAATTCCAAGCTCTGACGATTTTTCGAGAGGAAAGCGACTTGAAATTTAAAATAATATCGTTTTAGGAAGCGTTTCCATGCTTATTCCAGCTTGATTCAGGTCCGGTATTGATAGGACAAGGAATTTAAACTCTTCATGCACTCGAAAAAATGGGTGGAATACGTCACAAATGAATGTACACAATAAATCAGGTGCAATGCTCATAACATGTTATGTACACACATACACATTCATGTGCACTGGCCCGTGAATATACATATTATATATCGGTAGCTTGACTTAACATTTTTACATACAGGCTGATATCTTTTAATGATTACAAATTTGAATTTTAAAATACGCATATGTCCAGTTTCCTTAATGAGTAAAATGATTGCTTTTAATTATTAACGTCAGAATAAATTCATGGCAAATAAACACACATAATATAGGACAAGGACAAGATACTAAATTAATTATCTGGACGCAATTAAAACGTATTCTTTTGAAGATTACACGTCTATTTTCTCTGAGATTTAAAAAAAATATTGCAGATTTCAACAGAGTCAAGCTTACATATAAATATGGCAGTTGAACAAACTATTTACATGTAGGTCCATAGCCCGATGCACAAGATTGACGGCTTCTTAATACAATGACTTTGCCGGGTCCGGTTCGAACCCAGGCCGGGGCAAAATATTTTTTTTTCGAATGAGATGTGTATTTATTTCGTGTATTTTACCGGCAATTTATAAGACATGACGCCGGACTGCTCGACATAATTTTCCCGGTCGATGAATTAATGATTCACATATACAGCATGATTTTTTCTTATAATTATTATAAATTCCATTTAAAATACAATAATTCTAAAACGGGTATGCCGTTTTCTTAAGGGAAAAAATATTGCTTTTAACATTTACGTGCCCTACGAAATAATTATTTAAATAATTATTTAAATAATTATTATTTATTAATAATGAAATTTTAGATACGGGGGTGTCTTAGGTCGCCGATCACGAATCGAAAGTCAAAATGTCAAAAAAAAACAAAATGGCCGAAGTTTTTTGAAAATTGACGTACGAATGTGAAATTTTAGATACGGGGATGTCTTAGGTCGCCGATCACGAATCCAAAGTCAAAATGTCAAAAAAAAACAAAATGGCGGAAGTTTTTTGAAAATTGACGCATGAATGTGAAATTTTAGGTACGGGGGTGTCTTAGGTCGCCGATCACAAATCGAAAGTCAAAATGTCAAAAAAAAACAAAATGGCGGAAGTTTTTTGAAAATTGACGTATGAATGTGAAATTTTAGGTACGGGGGTGTCTTAGGTCGCCGATCACAAATCGAAAGTCAAAATGTCAAAAAAAAACAAAATGGCCGAAGTTTTTTGAAAATTGACGTATGAATGTGAAATTTTAGATACGGGGGTTTTGGGGGTCGCCGATCATGATTCCAAAGTCAAAATGTCAAAAAAATCAAAATGGCGGACCAGTTTTTTGAAAATTGACGTATGAATGTGAAATTTTAGATACGGGGGTTTTGAGGGTCGCCGATCATGATTCCAAAGTCAAAATGTCAAAAAAATCAAAATGGCGGACCAGTTTTTTGAAAATTGACGTATGAATGTGAAATTTTAGATACGGGGGTTTTGGGGGTCGCCGATCATGATTCCAAAGTCAAAATGTCAAAAAAATCAAAATGGCGGACCAGTTTTTTGAAAATTGACCTATGAATGTGAAATTTTAGATACGGGGGTGTCTTAGGTCGCCGATCACGAATCCATAGTCAAAATGTCAAAAAAAAAATGGCGGACGAGTTTTTTGAAAATTAACATATGAATGTGAAATTTTAGATACGGGGGTTTTGGGGGGTCGCCGATCGTGATTCCAAAGTCAAAATATCAAAAGAATCAAAATGGCGGACCAGTTTTTTTAAAATTGACGTATGAATGGGAAATTTTAGACACGGGCGTTTATGGGGTCGCCGATCACAAATCCAAAGTCGAAATGTCAAAAAACATAATGGCGGATTCAATATGGCGGAAAGGTTCTTCAAAATGCCGTTAATCTTGGTGAAAAGTGCTTGGACCTGAGCACATCCTTCCTTCGTAAACTTTAACATGATTTATGTTTACCATTAAATTATCCTTCTCGCTCTTCAGTGTTCAGTGTAACGGTTTGTGTAAGAAGGAAAGAAGAGTTCTAAGTAATATTACGATTGGCATAACAAAATTCTAACTAACTAAATTTCTATCAGTATCACTGCAGTTTGTTGTACTTTGCTATTTATTCCATAATATAAATTTTAAATATGTGCTATTTACACAAAAATTTTCAGATGTATTCACAAAATAAATGTCTACAGATTATTTACTAAAATTAAGTTTCTAAAGCGGCTCTAAAGATGATTCAGTGCTTTTGAAATCTATGTACTTCTGTAGGACACTCCGTGTGCTGAAGTTTAAGTTTCTTATTGTTGGTAATGGCCAGCTGGATACTCTTTAATTTTCAATTTTCAAAGTATGAAACAGTTAATTTATGCATTTCTTATTATTTAATTTTAACATGTCCAATAAGTTCAAGCTCATTTTTGCAAATCATTTTTTTGGACATCATTAGATTTTTATTATGGATAAAAGTAACAACACAAACACAATAAAATCAACCTACTTTGCCTTTTTTATTTACATAATGACGGATCCAACATACGAATAGGTTCTTCAGAAACTTTCAGTATCCCTCAAATTTGTTTCACCTTTCACTATTATTCCATAATAGAAATTTTAAATATGTGCTAAATGTCGACAGATTATTTACTAAAATTAAAATTCTAATTATATAGAATATAAACCAAAAAAAAAGTGCAAAAAGCACAAAAAACAAGTTCAAATGTAGAAAATGGCGCAAACATTATGAGAGAAATATTGACTAATTTAAAAAAAAATCCCTATACATAGGTACGTTTTGGACACATGCGTAGTTTCGATATAGTAAATGGCACGATCAAGCTACGAACTAGAAACGACGGTTCAATGCTACTACAAATATACATTAGCCGCAACAACTTCAAAATAACGAAAGTAAACTAACTAATTAATGTTTTAGAATATATAGCTTCCGCTACAAAAATACCATTAAATGAAAGCCGGTTACAAAATGAATATTATAAATAATGTTATTGTATGTTACTTTCTTACACCGACATTTTATTTAATGCATAGCTATTCTGTGTAGTAGGCAGGCATTGTTGACAATTTTACATTATTTTGATGACAATTATAACAAACGTCAAAATAAAATTAAGACACATGTCAAAAGGTGAATGCAGTTGTCTGTTGTGTTTATTGGAAAACGTATATTGAGTTTACAAGTATGTATTTCTGTAATTTACTTCACACGTTTTGTTTACTTTTGTGCTGAAAGGAGAGATGTTATTTTCCATACAACAGAATCAATTATTCATACTCAATAACACATATAGTGCACGTAATAAATAAATAATAAAATAAATTAAATCTACATTCCATAAATATTTATAAAGGAATCTCCATTCGCTCATAAACAAAAGCAACACAACCAACAACTGCAATAATTTTCTATATGGTTATGTCGCTTTGGCAACCAACATACGCCAGTAGTTTAAAATGGCGTGAAATTTGAGATGTTGCATAAGTTTATTTGTTAAACATGATATTTGTCATAATTACCTTTTGATGTTCATTATAATTGTCTTTCAAACCCTCTTTATTTATCAAAAATGCTTGCCCATTATACAGAATAGCCAAGTATTAAATAAAATGTATGTATAGAAAGAGTAGGTATATTTGTAACTGGTTTTCATGTAATAATATTCACTAGCGGAATCTACTTGGGGTTTCTAGGTTCGCTGATGAAGAATCTGAAGATTATATTTAAAAATAAAATGGCGTGTCCAATATAGCGTAATGGTTCTTCGAAAACGTATTGGATCCGCGTGGAATTCAATATTTGGGATTCTTATTGTCGCTGATAACGAATTGGAAGTCGAAATATCAAAAAAAAAGTGGGGCGACCAACATGGTGGAAATGTGCGAAACATAATTAGATCTTTCTCAAATTTATTACTTGAGGGTTTTTGGGGTCCCTGTTGACGCTTCCGAAGTCAATTTACCCAGTCACATACATATGTTTGCGAGCTATATGTTTGAAGTTCATCAGCATTCATTAGCATTCTATAATAATGTTTGAAAGCGACGCCCATTTATCAAACAAAATTTGTTATAAACATGTTAAACACTATGCAGATACTATGTATATTTGAGCATGTCAATTAAAATGACGAGCCCGCGATAGCGGGCGAGTAGTATATTCTTTCTATCGTCAGAGAGAGAACAGTACGAATAATAATGTAATTCAGTGAAAATTTAAAAGTTCTTCAATACAAGTCCTTCATTTTCAATTGACGTGCGAACTAATTTTGAGTATGTGACAGACGAATATTTCAAATCTGCTGACCAAAATTTCATAATGAAAGCGCTGTTCCACTTCAAATAATTTGGGTGATAATATCTGTGTCAAATTGATTATTAGGTTCTTTTTTATTAATATTGTGCATGCCTATCTTAAATTGTTTCCGAGCAATTGACATACTTTTTGTTAATATACTACATTTTCCACTGTTCTTTCAATAGCGTATTATCCCGATTGTCTCAATGAAAATGATGCACTTATTGAGCATATTGTTTCTTCGGATACTTTAACATCATTCTTATGTTTAACATTAAATTATCTTTCTCGCTCTTCAGTGTCTAACAGTTTGTGTAAAAAGAAATTCTAGAAGAATTCTAAATGAAGTATACAATTGGCTTTACAAAATATATGTATATACAGGTGCGCCAAAAGTCTATAAAATCGTACATTCTAAAAACCACCATGAGAGTGATCGCGTTTTACAGGAAACTGTAAAAGAGCTGTAAGCGGACGCGAAAACGGCGAAATCAAGCTCGAAAAGATTGAAGCATTAGCTCACAAACATTCAACACAATATATATTGCAATATATAATAATTGGCCCAATGATAATAGTGTATAGGTAAGAAATTAATAAATTCGATTCCTTATTTTTGTTTATAAATACTGTCTACTCATTTTTAGCAATTATCATTACATGACTGAAGTCATTTCGTCCATGAATTAAGTTGTAAAAATACTTCAAAATATTATAAGATATTGTAAATAGAAAAAAGAAACTAAAATATATTCCTACAAGATTAAACAAGCACTTAATCATGTTGTTACTGTGCCAGGCAAATTGAGAAGTAATATCATACGTATTCAAAAAAGATTGTTTAATTATCATTGATGAAAATGTACCTCCCGCGACATCGTCAATTACAATAATTCAAAATAGAAATTCTATAAGGATGTTTTACAGTATTTTCGAATATAACACTAAGTAATCAATATTACCATAATACATAAATTATATCTATATATTCCTTAAATTGTAGGTGTACAATGCAAAAGAAAATTATTGTGTAGAGTGTGAACAAGGCTTTACCAACATTATTAAACATTATACATAACTGACAGTTGTAATACAATTTACCACAAAGAAACATTGCAAATTATAAAAGTATAAGAATGGGAATCATTATAAAAAATGCCAATGAAATAAATATTATTTGTTACAGAACAATGATTACATAAACTATCAATTTGTAATAATGAATTATTTAAAAGTATACATTCGCGTCAATAAAACATCTAATAAAGCTATCTCCGATGTTTTTTTAAAATTTCTAATGAAATTTCATTTAAACCAAAAAGACCAATGGAATCGACATATGTGACTGAAACACTATTATCAAAAACTATCAAACCACATTTTCCAACTTATACAAAAAAACACAGATTTCGAGATTATTCTAATTTTATACCCACAAACAAAATTCAAACTATAGATAAATTAGGCAAAAGTGAAATAAATCATCGGCCAATCAAGGCACAAAAACCAATAATAGTAGAAAAATTCAAAATAGAGTAAAAAATACCGACTGTGAAGGCACAGGAAAAGTATGTGAAAAATGTCAATATAACTTTAAACGATAAAATACTTATTTCATGGCCAGCCATTTAACATTTTAAATTTAAAAACTGCTATTACCACCAAATCTATTATTAATCTTTTCATCTGATAAGCATTCTGAACAAAATATTGCATAGTTGTAAACTATATACAGGGATGTATAAAAACAACTAAGCAATATTGAACATCTAAAACACAATTATATTTACTTATTCGCTATATATCGGAATGACATGGTGTTTCAAAAACTGAATCGCAATAAAGACAAAATCCGCAATAAATTTAGAAGAATAAGGGAGAGCGGTACCTCAACTGTAAGCGGAATAAGAGGCGGCAGCGGGCCTTCTAGGCCTGCCGTATTAGCTAGTTATATATACTAAAAGCCGAGTAGTCAATGGCAACCAAACCCGGTCAAAATCGACGAAAATTGGGTACGCGGGGGGAAGAACTCGTCTCTGGATACGCAAAATTGAAAGCTGCCCTTTGGCGTGAAGTTACCGACGACCTTGAATTGTTCCTCGACGGAGAGTTTTTCTTCCCAAGTGGAGCGTGTGCAGAGATATGGGCTTTTAAAGAGGACCCTGCACTCGATGTTTTAACAGAAAAATGGCTTACGTCATCATGACGATGCACGTGACAACCGATCAAAATGGTAAAAATGTCAGGTATGACAGGCACGCGCGAAAGAATTGTAAAAGTTTCACATTGACGAAGAAATTTCATTCAAAGCATTTAAAGCTTTTATGCAGAGGAATGCGGTAAAAAAAATTCACGATGACGAATTTGCGTGTCATTAATGACTATATATTCACGTTCATCGATCGGTTGTCAAGTTTAAGTGTCAGAAGGCCGACAAATAAAGATATTACGAAGAAGAGGTGTATTTTTAATTGAAACGTGGTACCTTTCAGATACGTATTAGTGTTATTATTATCAATCGTTATTATTTCTTTTCTATATGAATATATGAACAAAATGCCGACGGATATGATAAAATAAACTTAAAGTGTATTGTCGCACGTACATAAGTACAGTAATAAATATAACGATTTGTGTGTGTCATCGAAATGTAAATTTCATACAACGAAGAACTTGAAGCAAGCTTAAATAAAGAAGAACCATCTGAGTTTTGCCATTTGGGCCTGTCAAATTACGTTAGATGCACATGAATGATACAAAACCTAAATGTCAACAGAATGTTGGAAATATATCAGTGTTCAAGATGTAGTCTTTATTTGTCAGATCAGATGTGTCCGAAGCACTTCGAAATAAAATAAATACATCAAATAAAATTCGCATAAGCATTTACGTAATTTCGTTTACCAATTTTCAGTTATAAAACCAAGCATTTAAAGTATGCGCCTGCGGGTAGGCACCAACTAATCAGAAGTACATTTTCGGTTAAATGGTATTAGGAGCCAGCAAGATTTTCGATTGGGTTTTACAAAGTATACTATTAAAGCGTAATATGAAAATTAATTAATTCTCTCAATGACCTGTAAGTTTAAAACATGTTTATTAAAGTTTATCATGTTATGTTGTTAATTTCATTTGACAATTGGAAAGACAATTTGGTTAAGCACTGCCAGTCTGACATTTCGTTCTCACAAGTTTATGTGTGAATGAATACACTCAACGAACTATTGTCACGATGACAGGCGGAACGACAATTTGGTTAAACATCTTGACGTCAAGAGTCTGACTTTTCATTGCCGTATAAGTGTCACGATGACAGTCTGTCAAAAAATTTGAGGTATACACTATTTTTATCGTAAATTTGATACAAAGCGAAGCATAGTACTACCAATTTTATAGAACGAATAACATGAAACAACATTTAATTGCCGAACCGTCTTGGTTTTTTTTTTTGGTCTGTCTACGTTCACCTTGGGCTAGATGCACACAATTGATACAAAACCTGAATGTCAACAAAATTTTTCTAAATATTAGCGTTCAGTAAATTATATAGAAATGTTGTTCGGTTTGTGGGCAAAGTCTTAATAAATAAATTCATTTGCCACTAATTATAAATGTCACAATAATATTTAATTTATTTCTAAGAGACATTTTGTTTAATATGCGTCTTCATTCATAAACAAGAACAAACTGAACTGCGGTTGTAATTACTCTACATTGTCGGTCATTCAGGTACAGTTTCCAATATCGTAGTTATAAAAATTAAAGCAAAGGCGTGATTCATAACATTTGACGTCCACTGAAAGAAATATTATAACCGTTAATATTTACATTTTATTGCATTATCAATTATTATTATTATTACTATTGTATCGGTCATTTATCGTATCTTTAATGGCTTGGACACATCTCTGTCATCTTTCTACATACAAATACATATACTGCGTCTTTCATTTACATTTAGAGTAGCTTATGATATCAATATTAATTTGGGAACACTGTGCTACAGTAATGTTTTTTATTTTCACTACTGTCATAGTTAAGTCAATTTATTGAAAAGTTCCACAGTGTTCTCAAATTAATATTGAAATTGTAGGTTATTCTAAAAAAAATTAATTGAAGGCACGCTATGTCTACAATGACATTCAATTTGACAATTCATTCTCAAACTGTTGACAGTTTGCAAGAAAATTTAACGTAGGGGCAACTTTTATCATGAAACTTGAGACAAATAGAGTTAGAGTACTACCAAATTTAAAAAACAAAGAAATTTATATATGATTCAATAAATCTTGATCATACAACCATCTTAGGTTTACCTTTTCGGCCTACTTACATTCAACTTAGACTAGGTGCTCACGCATTATATCAAACCTAAATGTCAACGAAATGTTCCAAGTAATCAGCTTTCAGTAACTTCTATAGAAATGTTAAACATTTTATGGGAAATTTTTTAATTAATAAATCCATTTGTCTATAATTATAGATGCCACAATAATGTATAATTAATTTCTAGAGAGATTTTATTTCATTTGCATCTTCATTCATAAACTAATTAAAAGAAAATTTATAACCGTTAAAATTCAAGTGCTTCTGCGACTGGCAGTGGTCACGTTCCAAACAGGCACATTTATAGAGAAACTTACAGCGAAAAAGTGGACGCGGAGAGGCAATTCAAACTCGAAGAGTTTCATGGACCACTGTAATAACAAAAAGAGCAAGTATTCTATTAAATTAATGTGTCCTAAATTAAAAAAAAAGGGGGAAAGAGTAAATTGATTAGTCAGCATTTGATGACTGATATCGACATTTTATGACAAACATTATGGAGCACTGATGCTCTTGATTATTGGCAAACAACGTCATATAAATTTATTTCTATTGACTATTGTCCCGGAAGCCCTACGTTAATTGTAATTCAAAGAAACAAATACATCATGCATACATATCACCTTTAATTTAACGATTTAAAGGGTAATGTAACTGCTATTTCAAAAATGGATCCACTACTACATATAAAGACAATGCGATTTAAAAATTTATCATACATGGTAATTCACTAATTATCAGTTACTTTAAGATCGCGATCTACTTTATTACACAAAAGCATCCCCTCCTAAGAAAAAATAATTTAAGCATTACGCCCCAGATGCTGATCATAATTGGTGAACATAGTATATTATTAAAATAAAATTAAGTAATAGTTAAAGGGTGCAGCGAAAATAAAAAAAATAGTGCACATCTATGTCGCCATCTTTACCCATCTATTATCATTTTAACACCGATATATTTAACTAGAGCATACGCGCAATGTTGGTCAACTCAACATTAACGTTAGGTGGCTTAAATCTTACAGGAAACGTCAGAATTGTCAGAAAAAATCCATCTGACTTTTGATTAATGTTGGCAATTTCACAAAAATTTAATTGCAGGTTATAAAACGTCAAAACGATCAATCGATTTCAGTTCGTGATGAAATCTGAACTGCTTTCATGATGACAATTATTTAAGAAAAAAAGGTTAAACACCCTGACATCTGTCTGATATTTCATTGGTCATGGTTTTAAGCTCCATCGATATTTACTGTAGACCTTGACACAAAAAGATATGAAATTACAAATTTTATACAGCGAAATGACTATAGTCTATTTTTAAAATAGCGAGACGAATTTCTGAACATACCCCTGTCCCAAATTACATGCACGAAAATCTTGAAAACAAACTTACGAGTATATCTGATAACTATTACTGTCGAGCTCTGAATAGAACTGGTAAAGTATATAATGAAATAACGGGGAAATAATAGAAACAACAACAAGGCTTAACAATAAACAATGTCAGTTGACAGAATGTGAGCAAGATTGATACGGTGTCATTTGGCCTTGCTTTCAACCAATGAGATTTCACTGTCAAAGTGGTCTGTTCAGAAATTCGTCTCGCTATTTTAAAAATGAGGTGTGGCCACCACACGACTTTCTTATACGTATGAGCGTTTCAAACTACACAATTTTAAGAATTTTTTTATACAAAACTTATTCAAATCCTATTCTAAGTACTTTCATGCTCTTAATAAATCGCTCTAGAATGCATACTTTGGAAGATATTCGAAGAAAAGTGCTACTCGCTAAGAATAAAAGTGCTACTTCCGGTCCGAATTTTGAAATTTCATGTATACAAAAAATATTGCAAATCCAATTCTAAATACTTTTGTACTCTTAATAAATATATATAGAATGCATAATTTACGACATATTTGCAAAAAATCGTTATTCGGTAAGAGTAAAAGTGATACTTCCGGTCCGAATTTTGAATTTTTTTTATACAAAAGATATTGGAAATTAAGTTCTAAATACTTTTGTATTCGTCGCGTACCTGTCTAAAAAGCGTGACTTGCAAAATATTGGCAAAAAACTGATTTTTGATAAGAGTAAAAGACCTACTTAAGGTAGTAATTTCGAAAAACTTTTTAAATAAAATGCTTCTCAATTTTAATTTTAACTACATATGAATTCTTTATAAATTTGTTTAAACTTAGTAGTTGACGAAATATTTGCAAAATTCGATTTTTTCACTGAAGTAAAGTACTACTTCCGGTCAACCGATTTTATTGAAAAACTAATCAGATCTCAAGAGGCAGATTATACACGTAAATATAAAATTTGGAATTGATATCTACAGCGGTTTGGCCGCTACCGTGGTGACACACACAGACACACACACACAGAGAGAGAGAGAGAGTGAGAGAGAGAGAGAGAGAGAGTGAGAGAGAGAGAGAGAGAGAGATTTTTTAAAAACCACTTTTTTGGTATCAGGGGACTTCAAAACGTAGACATCTGCAAGAGAGAAGAAAGTAAAATAACCTTTAAAATATTAATGAGAAAAGTGTTATCAGATCCATTTTAGTTTTGCCTATATATTAGACAATTACCTTAAAATATGATTTATATTATTATTACTCGGTGACAGACGAATCAAATTTCAATGTAATGACAATTGTTTTCTAACTATTCAATTTATTAAAGTAAATATTCCAGCCTAATTCAACAACAACTACTACTAAATAATTTGATTGTCAGTAGAAAGTTTGAAGTATGGGCAGCGTTCAATCATTTAATGGGATATGTTTGAAAATACACCATTAAATCAAATTGTTAATCAAACATTCTGATGATGGTTCATGATGATCGTGTCCCAGGCTGGTGGCTCTTATTTCGATGGATTGGTTGTAATCATGAACTACCTTTTTGTGTTATTTTTCCTTAAATACTTAATAAGAATCACAAAATGATCCGACAATTACGAATTATATTCTTTCTACAGTGTGTGTAAGCAAAATGTTTACACAGATATTCCCACGTCGGTCTGTTTTATTTTTGGTTATTGTTTTTAGTTCAACTACCAGCGTCACTACTAAATATTTAAATTATAATAGGATGGTCTCAGCAACCGACATAGCCAGAGCACGATCTACAGGCGACGACTCAATGCCACTGCAAAATCACTTTGACAGGAACAATTTCAGAGCAGACAAGTGAAACTAATTTATTATTATGGAAACCAGTTATAAATTCACTATTATAAATAAAATTAATAAGTCATACTATTCTATACCAACATTTTATTTAAAACTTGATTCTTTTGTGTAATGGGCATGCATTGTTCACAAATTTGCATTATAACGAAACTCAGAAGGTATGTCAAAAGATGTATGACTATTATTAAATATTATAGTCCAGAAATGACGTTTGTGGGCCATGATAATTGACAGGTCAAATTATGCAAAACTAAAATAAATCCGATATTACTTTTTTAATAATGATTTAGTCATTTCATAGTGTAAAACTAATAACACTATGAATCTTTTAGTGTCAAGTCTTAGTATTACGCTAAATAGCATCTAAATTTCAAACTTGAACAACGAAAAGTCAGACTCACGTTAAGATGCTTTAAATTGTCGTTCCACCTGTCACCGTGACAGTAGTTCGTGGACAAAAATATACGTCTATACAAGGTGAGCCAAAAGTTTAGAAAATCAAATTTGATTTTTTTGACGTTTTACAGGGAACTGTAATAAAATTGTAAGCGGACGCGAAAGGCGATTCAAGCTCGAAGAGAGAAAATTTTAGTACGTGCAGAAAAAGAGTGTGCATTATAGCATTTTGCCATAAGGCCTACGTGTAAAATATAAAATATGGAATAGGTTCGATTTTAAAATGGCGGTGGATCGACACAGATAACAGTGACACCTCAAAGTTCGGATAAGGTTAAGTTAAACGCACAAAAAATTCAATTTCAGGTTATAAATTATCAAAACCGTCAAATCAGTTTGAGTTCGCAATATGGCATTTGCCGGGAAACGTCAAAATTGGCGGAAAGCACCAGTCGTGCAATACACACATAATGACTACATATTCACGTTCATCGATCGGTTGTCAAGTTTAAATGTCAGAAGGCCAACAAAAAAAGAGATTACGAAGGAAAATTGCATTTTTAATTGAAATCTGGTACCTTTCAGATACGAATTAGTGTTATTATTATCAGTTGTTACTATTTCTTTTCTATACGAATATATGAAAAATGCCGACGGATATGATAAAATAAACTTAAAGTATATTATCGCACGTAAATACAGTAACAAATATGACGACACTATTTTTTTCTGTGATGGGAAAAACGACGATTTAATATTGAAAAAAACACGTAAATACTATATATTAAAGTCAGAAAATCAATCGCTGTGACATTTCAAGTGACATTACACCTGCGTTGCTAATGGAAACCTGTAAAATAATCAAATATCTGTGAATTTAAGCGGGCAAAAAGTGAGCACTTTTTTCCCTGGCATATAAAGTGAGATTTTATTACCTGTCAAGAAGGATAAAAAGTCAACTTTTTTTCCCGTCACAGAAAAAAATAATTTAAGCATTACGCCCCAGATGCTGATCAAAATTGGTGAACATAGTATATTATTAAAATAAAATAAAGTAATAGTTAAAGGGTGTAGCGAAAATAAAAAAAATAGTGCACATCTATGTCGCCATCTTTACTCATCTATTATCATTTTAACACCGATATATTTAACTAGAGCATACGCGAAATGTTGGTCGACTCAACATTCACGTTAGGTGGCTTAAATGTTACAGTAAACTTCAGAATTGTCAAAAAAAATCCATCTGACTTTTGATTAATGTTGGCAATTTCACAAAATTTAATTGCAGGTTATAAAACGTCAAAACGATCAATCGATTTCAGTTCGTGATGAAATCCGAACTGCTTTTATGATGACAATTATTTCACAAAAAAAAAGGTTAAACACCCTGACATCTGTCTGATATTTCATTGTTCATGTTTTTAAGCTTCATCGATATTTATTGTAGACCTTGACACAAAAAGATATGAAGTTTCAAATTTTATACAGCGAAATGACTAAAACATTAATGAGAAAAGTGCTATCAGATCCATTTTAGTTTTGCCTATATACCGTGCCTTCAAATACTTTCCGCATTAGAGACGGCCATGCTTTTTTTTAATGGTTGGTGACAGTGCATAATTTTAATAGTTTGGTTATGTCATATAAATAATAATAGGCGTCTATAATTTGAATTTAAGTATGACAACTGTCAGAATTTACAGTTTTCAAAAAATTAGCATGTACACCAACATTGATTACTTAAAAACTTCAAAAACAGTCTACTCTAATGCGGAAAGTATTTGAAGGCACGGTATTAGACAATTACCTTAAAATATGATTTATATTATTATTTCTAGGTGACAGACGAATCAAATTCCAATGTAATGACAAATGTTTTGAAACTATTCAATTTACTAAAGTAAATATTCCAGTCTAATTCAACAATTACTACTACTAAATAATTTGATTATCAGTAGAAAGTTTGAAGTATGGGCAGCGCAGCGTTCAATCATTTAATGGGATATGTTTGAAAATACACCATTAAATCAAATTTTTAATCAAACATTCTGATAATGGTTCATGATGATCGTGTCCCAGGCTGGTGGCTCTTATTTCGATGGATTGGTTGTAATCATGAACTACCTTTTTGCGTTATTTTTTCTTAAATACTTAATAAGAATCACAAAATGATCCAACAATTACGAATTATATTCTTTTTACAGTGTGTATAAGCAAAATGTTTACACAGATGTTCCAACGTCGATCTGTATTATTTTTGGTTATTGTTTTTAGTTCAACTAACCAGAGTCACTACTAAATATTTAAATTATAATAGGATCGTCTCAGCAACCGACATAGCCAGAGCACGATCTACAGGCGACGACTCAATGCCACTGCAAACTCACTTTGACAGGAACAATTTCAGAGCAGACAAATGAAACTAATTTATTAATATGGAAGCCAGTTATAAATTCACTATTATAAATAAAATTAATAAGTCATACTATTCTATACCAACATTTTATTTAAAACTTGATTCTTCTGTGTAATGGACATGCATTGTTCACAAATTTGCATTATAACAAAGTTCAAAAGGTATGTCAAAAGATGTATGATTATTATTAAATATTACGGCCCAGAAATAACGTTTGTGGGCCATGATAATTGACAGATTAAATTATGCAAAACTAAAATAAATCTGATATTACTTTTTTAATAATGATTTAGTCCTTTCATTGTGTAAAACTAATAACACTATGAATCTTTTAGTGTCAAGTATTGGTATTACGCTAAATAGCATCTAAATTTCAAACTTCAACAACGAAAAGTCAGACTGACGTTAAGATTCTTTAAATTGCCGTTCCACCTGTCACCGTGACAGTAGTTCGTGGACAAAAATATACGTCTATACAAGGTGTGCCAATAGCTTAGAAAATCAAAAATGATTTTTTGGCGTATTACAGGGAACGGTAATACAACTGTAAGCGGACGCGAAATGTGATTCAAGCTCGAAGAGATTGATGGACAGCTAGTCAACCTTAATATAAGCTGCCGGCGGATTCATGCTAATAGCGTGGGAAAATACGGCTTATCCGAATCACCATGGTTACCGCCCGAACCGTCAAAATCGACCAAAATTGGATGCACGGGGCGCAGTAATCGTCCCTGGATACGTGAAATTAAAAGTTGTCCCTTTGCCCGAACAAAGGGACAACTTTAAATTTCCGGTCGACGGAGAGATTTTCCTCCTAAGTGGAGCGCGCGCAGAGATATCCGCCGTCAAAGAGGAGCCCGCAAATATTTTGTAACATAAAAATGGCTTACGTACTTAAAAATGCAGTAGTGGTCATCAAAAAGAGACATTTCGCTAATCTGACAGCTCCAACGAAAAATTTTGCATGTTTGACTTTTAAGCCTTATATTCCGAATTTTGAAGGTTGTGACGGCCCAACAAGGTACATAATCGTTAAGTCAGACATTTCTGTACCGATCGCATGTCTATTCCAACTTCATCGACATACGATATCGATAGGACGAGTGATTTAAATTCCTCATGCAGACGGACATCGTAGAAAAATGGCCGAAATACGCCAGAAATACATGTACACAATAAATCAAGTGCAATGCTCATAACATGTAATGTACACACACATACATTCATGTGCACTTTCCGTGAATATATTATATATCGGTAGCTTGACTTAACATTTTTACATACAGGCTGATATCTTTTAATTACTATAAATTTGAATTTTAAAATACGATAATTCCAGAACGCGTATGCCCAGTTTCCTTAATGTAATTATTAACGTCAGAATAGGTTCATGGCATATAAACACACATAATATATTTAGTTTTAGGACACGGACAAGGCACTAAATTAATTATCTGGACACAATTAAAACGTTTTTTATAACCTTTTAAAGATTACACGTCTATTTTCTCTGAGATTTAAAAAAAAATTGCAGATTTCAACATAGAGTCAAGCCTACATATAAATATGGCAGTTGAACAAACTATTTACATTAGGTCGATAGCCCAATGGCAAGATTGACGGCTTCTTAATACAATGACTTTGCCGGGTCGGGTTCGAACCCAGGCCGGGGCAAAACATTTTTTTTTCGAATGCGATATTGTGTATTTATTTCGTGTATTTTACCGGCAATTTATAAGAGAAGACGCCGGCCTTCTCGACATAATTTTCCCGGTCGATGAAATAATCATTCACATATACAGCATGATTTTTTCTTATAATTTTTATAAATTCCATTTAAAATACAATAATTCTAAAACGGGTATGCCGTTTTCTTAAGGGAAAAAATAATGCTTTTAACATTTATGTGCCCCTACGAAATAATTATTTAAATAATTACGCACTGCGCAGTGGGTGGAGCCAAATCACCTTTTTCTTCTGATTAAGGTAAAACTCGGTACTCGGGGGCTCTTGGTGTCGGTGATCTCAAGCCCAATGTCAAAATTTCAACAACAAAAATGGTGCATCTAATATGGCGGAAGAGTTTTTTGAAAACTGACGTATGAATGTGAAATTTTAGATACGGGGGTGTCTTAGGTCCCCGATCACGAATCGAAAGTCAAAATGTCAAAAAAAAAAAAAATGGCCGAAGTTTTTTGAAAATTGACGTATGAATGTGAAGTTTTAGATACGGGGGTGTCTTAGGTCGCCGATCACGAATCCAAAGTCAAAATGTCAAAAAAAAAAAAAATGGCGGAAGTTTTTTGAAAACTGACGTATGAATGTGAAATTTTAGATACGGGGGTGTCTTAGGTCCCCGATCACGAATCGAAAGTCAAAATGTCAAAAAAAAACAAAATGGCCGAAGTTTTTTGAAAATTGACGTATGAATGTGAAGTTTTAGATACGGGGGTGTCTTAGGTCGCCGATCACGAATCCAAAGTCAAAATGTCAAAAAAAAACAAAATGGCGGACGTTTTTTGAAAATTGACGTATGAATGTGAAATTTTAGATACGGGGGTTTTGGGGGTCGCCGATCATGATTCCAAAGTCAAAATGTTAAAAAAATCAAAATGGCGGTCCAGTTTTTTGAAAACTGACGTATAAATGTGAAATTTTAGATGCGGGGGTCGCCCATCACTAATCCATAGTCAAAATGTCAAAAAAAGAAAATGGCAGACGGGTTTTTTGAAAATTGACGTATGAATGTGAAATTTTAGATACGGGGGTATGTGCGGACGCCGATCACAAATCCAAAGTCAAAATGTCAAAAAAACAAAACGGCGGAGGAATTTTTTGAAAATTGTCGTATGAATGTGAAATTTTAGATACGAGGGTGTGTGCGGACGCCGATTACAAATCCAAAGTCAAAATGTCAAAAACAACAAAATGTCGGAAAAGTTTTTTGAAAATTGACGTATAAATGCGAAATTTTAGATGCGGGGGTGTCTGCGGACGCCGATCACCAATCCATAGTCAAAATGTCAAAAAAAAAACAAAATGGCGGCAGAATTTTTGAAAATTGACGTATGAATGTAAAATTTTAGATACGGGGGTGTGTGCGGACGCCGATTACAAATCCAAAGTCAAAATGTCAAAGAACAAAATGGCGGACAAGTTTTTTGAAAATTGACGTATGAATGTGAAATTTTAGATACGGGGGTGTGTGCGGACGCCGATTATAAATCCAAAGTCAAAATGTAAAAAAAAAAACAAAATGGCGGCAGAATTTTTGAAAATTGACGTATGAATGTAAAATTTTAGATACGGGGGTGTCTGCGGACGCCGATCACCAATCCATAGTCAAAATGTCAAAAAAAAAACAAAATGGCGGCAGAATTTTTGAAAATTGACGTATGAATGTAAAATTTTAGATACGGGGGTGTGTGCGGACGCCGATTACAAATCCATAGTCAAAATGTCAAAAAATAGAAAATGGCGGAATTTTTTTTTGAAAATTGACGTATAAATGCGAAATTTTAGATACGGGGGTGTCTGCGGACGCCGATCACCAATCCATAGTCAAAATGACAAAAAAAAAAAAATGGCGGCAGAATTTTTGAAAATTGACGTATGAATGTAAAATTTTAGATACGGGGGTGTGTGCGGACGCCGATTACAAATCCATAGTCAAAATGTCAAAAAATAGAAAATGGCGGAAAAGTTTTTTGAAAATTGACGTATAAATGCGAAATTTTAGATACGGGGGTGTCTGCGGACGCCGATCACCAATCCATAGTCAAAATGTCAAAAAAAAGAAAAAATGGCGGCAGAATTTTTGAAAATTGACGTATGAATGTAAAATTTTAGATACGGGGGTGTGTGCGGACGCCGATTACAAATCCAAAGTCAAAATGTCAAAGAACAAAATGGCGGACAAGTTTTTTGAAAATTGACGTATGAATGTTAAAATTTATATACGTGGGTGTGTGCGGACGCCGATTATAAATCCAAAGTCAAAATGTCAAATAAAACAAAATAGCGCAAGAGGTTTTTGAAAATTGATGAATGTGAAATTCTGGATACGGGGGTGCTTGTAGTCGTTTATTACGTCTTCAATTTGGCGATTCTTCGAAACGTGATTGAACAGGGCTTAAATTTAATACTTCATTTTTTCTTAACAACAGTAGATTCGAAAACATCAGAATGGTATTGTACACTATCTCAATGAAAATGTTGCGCTCTTTGAGCTCATTGTTTCTTTCGATACTTTAACATGACATGTTTAACAATAAATTACCTTTCTCGCTCTTGAGTGGGTACCAGTTTGTGTCAAAATAGTTTTGAATATACTATTGGCTTCACAAAATTTATGTATGTACAGGGGTGTTTCAAAAGTTTATAAAAGTGGACATTCTAAAAAGCGTCATGCCAGTGATCGCTTTTTACAGGAAAGGCGCTTCAATAGGGCTTCACTTTAAAACTTGGGCCTTTTCCTTTTATTATTATTTCGTGCTCCTTTATTAACGATAGTTGATTTTGAAAAGGTTAACAGGCTTTTACACTTTCACATCAAAGTAGTATTGTAAACTGTCTTAATCAACATGTTGGACTTTTTGATGTCATTGTGCTTTTGGATACCTTAACATGACATGTTAAACATTAATTTACCTTTCTCGCTCTTGAGTGTGTACCGCTTTGTGTAAAAAACCAATCAAGGAGAATTTTAAATAAAATATACTATTGGCTTCACATAATATATGTATATACAGGGATGCGTCAAAAGTTAATAAAATCAGACATTCTAAAAGGCGTCATGACAGTGATTGCTTTTTACACGAAACTATGAAAAAGCTGTAAGCGGACGCGAAAAAGGCGATTCAAACTAAAAGAAATTGACGAACCCGCTGTAAGCGGACGGACCCGCTGTAAGCGGACGATCAGCTGTAAGCGGACGGACCCGCTGTAAGCGGACGTTATAGCTAGTTATATATAATAAAAGCCGAGTAGCCAATGGCAACCAAACCCGGTCAAAATCGACGAAAATTGGGCACGCGGGGGGAAGAAGTCGTCTCTGGATACGCGAAATTGAAAGCTGCCCTTTGGCGTGAAGTTACCCACAACCTTAAATTGTTCCTCGACGGAGAGATTTTCCTTCTAAGTGGAGCGTGTGCAGAGATATCGCCCGTTGAAGAGGAGCGTGCATTCGGTGTTTTAACAGAAAAATGGCTTACGTCATGACCGATTCCCAGGACAACCGATCAAAATCGTAAAAATGTCAGGTATGACAGGCACGCGCGAAAGAATTGTAAAAGTTTCACATTGACGAAGAAATTTCAGGCCGTCGAGGTTTAGAGTGCGGAAAGAGGGTTGGAAACCAAAAGAGTGGACTCTTCCGCGACGATTGAGTGCACTGTCCACGTGCCAAATCTGTCGCTGTCGAAGGTGCGACTCATTTAAAGCTTTCCTGCAGGGTATAAAAATCTCGCAATGACGAGTTTGCGTGTCATTAATTTGACTATATATATATTCACGTTCATCCATCGGCTGTCAAGTTTAAATGTCAAAAGGCCGACAAATAAAGATATTACGAAGAAGTGCATTTTTAATTGAAACGTGGTACCTTTCAGATACGTATTAGTGTTATTATTATCAATCGTTACTATTTCTTTTCTATATGAATATACGAACAAAATGCCGACGGATATGATAAAATAAACTTAAAGTGTATTATCGCACGTAAGTACAGTAACAAATATGACGATTTTTCTATATTTTATTAAGATATATTAATAAATACAATGACACTCTATTCATTATATATGTCATCGAAATGTAAATTTCGTACAACAAAGAACTTGAAGCAAGCTTAAATAAAGAAGAACCGTCTGAGTTTTGCCATTTGGGCCTGTCAAATTACGTTAGATGCACACGAATTATACAAAACCTAAATGTCAATAGAATGTTGGAAATGTATCAGTGTTCAAGTTATAATTATATAAATTTAAGCCATTTTACGAATGGGATCATTTAATAACATTTCTCATCGATCTCTCTACGTACAAATAATAGGGCGACTTTTCTTTATTTGTCAGATGTGTCCGAAGCACTTCGAAATAAAATAAATACATCAAATAAGATTCCCATAAGCATGTATGTCATTTCGTTTACCAATTCAGTTATAAAAGCAAGTATTTAAAGTGTACATTTTTGGTTAAATGGTACGACAGTGTCTAGCATCAACCGTATAGGAGCTAGCAAGATTTTCGATTGCGTTTTAGAAAGTATATTATTAAAGCGTAATATGAAAATTAATTAATTCTCTCAATGACCTGTAAGTTTAAAACATGTTTTATTAAGTTAGCCTGACATTTCGTTCTCACAAGTTTATGTGTGAACAAATACAGTTCAACGAACTATTGTCACGATGACAGGTGGAACGACAATTTTGGTTAAACATCTTCATGTCAGCTGTCTGACTTTTCATTGTCATAGGTATGTGTCATCGAAATATCGTTACGATGACAGTCTGTCAGAAAATTTGAATTATACACTATTTCAATCGTAAACTTGACACAAAGCGTAGTACCAATTTTATAGAACTAATAACGTGAAACAACATTCAATTAATTTTTTTTTTTTGATCTGTCGACGTTCACCATGGACTAGATGTACACAACTGATACAAAACCTGAATGTCAATAAAAAAATTTTAAATATCAGCGTTCATTAAATTATATAGGAATATTGTTCGCTTTGTGGGCAAAGTCTTAATAAATAAATTCATTTGCCACCATAATGTATAATCCATTTCTAGAGATATTTCTTTAAATTTAATCTTCATTCATTACAATAGCAAAGTTAACTACATAATTATCCTCCACTGTCATTCATTCATATAGAAATTAAAATACCGTAAATAGTATAGGTAATAGTGAATAGGTACAACCTAACCAACTAAAAAGAAGAAGCGTATGCGGTATCATAAAAATTAAATTAACATTATGAATGACATAGGTACTCCGACAATTTTATGTATTATGGTTAGAGTTGTTGCCGATATGCCATACGATTTTTTAACGCATACACATAATCTGACATTACGTCAAACCAGTGAGCTGTAGCAGTGAAATCAACTGTTCACAGGGACAAATATTATACGGATCTAAATTCTAATTAGCTCCCTTATTTTCAGAAATAGCGTACCGAAAATAGTTATACCGTATGTTTTTAGTTGTTTTTTAATGAAATCTGCTTTATGAATACAGGGTCACTAACTACATATGAATATATACCGTATAACATTCACAAATTACAGTTTTAAACGTTTGCAAGTTTTGTCATTAAATACTGGAAAAATCTAAGGCAAGTAAATATCTAGATCGAGGGAATCAAATACGTAAGCACTAAAGAATATACTAAACGGCATTAATTTAATCAAACATGAATTTGCCTTTTATTTGAGAATATATACGGGAACTGATCCGAAGGAAATGATACAGAAGTAGTTTCTCGATTTTTTGGTATGGCTGTAAATTAAAGTTGAAAGAATTGAAGCCCACAAGGTCAGTAATACATATGAATATGTTTATACACTTAGAAATGACAGTCTTAAAAGTTTGCAGGTTTCATTCATTAAATACTGGAAATATCCAAATAGAATTAAAGAATTTGAAGAGTATATATACTAAATTACATTAAATTCATCGATCACTAATTTAGCATCTTTTCTAAGAAAAGTGTATACTTAAAAGCAGGAAATGAAACAGAAGTGATCCGTATTTTTAATTTTTCAGTACGCAATCCTATAATTTGACATATTGATATGTAATTAAGTTTAAGTGTAAGAATATCCTTTAAAGTAACAGGAAACTTTAACACTTATATACAAAAAATCCATCTAACGTTTGACTTGCGATGAAACTTCAATTCGAGTTATGAACCATCAAGACGATCAATAGGCGATAACACTTACTGGGAAACGTCAGAATTCACTGCAATAATAGTCTCGGTGGTGCAATCGACTTGGTATGTCATCTCAAAAATACTGTGACCTGACCGGACTAAATACTGAAAACACCAAAGATGTGACGATAAAGAGATGAGCTATCGAAAAAATATCGAGGAAGAACAGTCACTATCATCGACGTGTTGTGAAACTTTAAAGCCATAAAGTCGGCAAATGTTGGACAGTTTGGTAATGAAAAGTGAATTTATTTGGCTAATCACCTGAGAACATACGCGAAGCGAAAAGAAGGGAACAATATTTTCTTTCTTTTTTCTTTTTGACGACTAGAGACTCTAAATTTACAAATTCAATATCTTCTATCAGACATTTACATGGGCGCTATGAGCAGACACGATGTGAATATGTAATGTTAAGGAAATGAAAAAATGCAAAGTTCAAGAGTGGTTTTTGATTGATGAAATGTGAAACCTATTAGATATGTATTATTATTATTACCAACACATAATAAAATATCTCCATCCTTTCCGCTATATTACTATAAATTGTCAATAAAATTAAAATGTTAATCACAATAAAATTGATCTTTAATGCAGAAAATATTAAATCCAATTGCCACATTTACATATTTCAACAATGATATTCAATTTGACAATTAGGTCTCGCAGATTTGAAGTTTATAGGAGGAACTTATATAAACATCAATTAACCTCTGACGCAGTGACGGTTTTCGAAAAAGTTTAAAGTTAATCCTTAAAGTGGCCAATCAATTTTAAATCACAATACACTTGCCGGAAAACTTCAAAATTGACAAACCCAATAACACCGATTCTTATATAGTCTATTGTCTATTTTGAACGAACGTCATAGAAATTTATTTCGGCACTGCTCTCAACATCAAGATGTCCGACGAACGCGGTACAGGAACTCCAAACGCACCTAGACAACACGATAAAATGGTTCAAACAATGGAGGACAACAATAAACGAAGACAAATCCCAAGTAATAATCTTTCAAAAGGAATCGGAAAACATCAGACAACGAAATAACCATCACACTACACCATGGAGTAGATAAATTAAATACCTGGGAATATACCTGGATATAAAGCTCAATTATAACACACACATAGCAAAAACGATAACCAAAACCAAACAAACAAGATGTCAACTATGGCCTCTTATAGGCAGAAAAAGCCAGCTGAACACGAACAACAAAATTCTACTTTACAAACAAGTATTACGTCCAATAAATCAGATGGAAAACCACTCAAATCAAAATCTTAAAAGAGCACTTGCATATGATGGAAATGAAAATTTCAAACACAAAAGACCTAAAATGGTTCTACTTTAATTCTTAATCAAAATAAAGATAAACAATAGCTAATCAAATTCAACTCCAACATTCCAAGATTCACCGCTCTCAGATGAAGAGTAAAAGACTAAATAGTCTAACTCAAAGCCACAATAAAGAAGAAGAAGAAATTTATTTCTGTTGCCTATTGTCGTGAAAATCAATGTTAATTGTAACACTTTCCTTTTCATAAATGCATAATACATACATATCACATTTAATTTAACGATTTAAAGAGTAAAATGGGCAATTACTATTTTAGTAATGGAACTATTACTACATATAAAGACAATACGATACAGAAACATCATATATGGTAATTTAATAATTATTAGTTACTCTAAGATCGCAAAGTACTTTAATACACAATAACATCACTTCTTCAGAAAAAAATGAAGTAAGCATTACTATCCAGCTGATTTTTATATGTGCTGATCAGAATTAAGAATAATTGGCTGAAGTGCATGACGTGTGCGACACGAAATTTGTCAATTTTCCCAAAACTAACGTAAAGAAGACACGAAAATAAGACTATTTCTCTAGTGCACTTTCTCCTGAAAAGCCCGAGAAAGCCACAATTTGAAAAAATTTGAACATACCTTGTAGGTTAGGGTTAGACTAAATACAGTCACATTTTGTTCAAGTTTCCATAAAAACACCATTTTACAACAAATTCATCAACTGTAGTCGCTGTAAATCACATTATTTATGTAAATATAAACATTTAAAGCATAATTATGTGTGTTTTAAAACGAAAATATTTGACGTTTTATTTCATTGTATTTGTCATATGAATGTCGTTTTTTGCTATTCAAATGCTCTAATGTCATTCTATTTAAATAATATGGCGGGCAAACATGTCACTTTACTTTCTCCGAAAAATCTCTGCGAGGGTCATCCAAAGACTCTCGCAGAACAACTTATGATTTGGGGACTGATTCCCAATGAGGGTACGTATATGTGCCCTCATTGTGGATCGGCCCTAATACTAAATGTTGCAGAAAATCGGTAGGTAATTATTGGAATTGACGTTATACGTTTTGTATTAATGTAATTATTTAATTTTTAGTCCCGATAAGCTTCAATGGATATGCCACGGACTAAGACGAGGACATGAAAAATTACCAAAACGACAACGATACTGTTATAAACGCATAGCATTACGGACTGGAACTTTTTTCGAACGTTCGAAGCTTTCGCTTTTACAGATTTTGGGGTTCGTTAATCTTTGGGTTTCCAGTTCTCCCTTAACTCTTATTTGTGAACAATTAAGTATTTGTAGACACACCGCGGTAGATTGGTCTTCCTTTTGCCGCGAGGTAGTATTAGATGCCTATATTGTTCACAAACAAAAGTTAGGAGGCATTGGCAAAACAGTGGAGATTGACGAATCTAAATTCGGTAAACGAAAGTACCATCGTGGACATTCTGTGGAGGGACAGTGGATCTTTGGCGGCTATGAACGAGGTACAGGCAAAGTGTTTATGGTTCCAGTGGAAAATCGGTAAGTGTTATGTACAATAATTCAGAGGCATCAGTTTGGCTTGGTTGCATGTTGTGTGTGTGTGTGTATTTAAGTTGTAGGCTTCCACAGTTGTTGATACATTGTTGGTTTCTGCTATTGCGATAACATAAAACAGTCTTTACTGCGATATCCTGATATAGGCTATGTGTGCGTGTACGTTTGCGCACACAACTGTCTGTGTGCACTTGCGTGTGTGTGCGGGCGGCTGTGAGAGCGCGTCAGTGTGTACGTGTGTGTGTGGGCGGCTGTGAGCGTGCGCTTGCATGTGTGTGGGCGCGGCTGTGTGGCCGTGTGTGTGTGCGGCTGTGTGTGTGCGGGCGGCTGTGAGCACGCGTTTGCGTGTGTGTGCGCGCGGCTGTGTGTGCGTGTGTGTGTGCGGCTGTGTGTGTGCGGGCGGCTGTGAGCACGCGTTTGCGTGTGTGCGCGCGCGGCTGTGTGTGCGTGTGTGTGTGCGCGCGCGCGCACACACACACGCACACACAGCCGCGCGCACACACACGCAAACGCGCGCGCAAAAACACATAAACAACAGTTACATGCAATGGATTGGTTGTGTGTTTCGAAGAGTGTTGAGGTTGGACTGAATTATATTGGACTGGAGTATATTAGGCCATGTTCATTAAATGTTTTCCCTTCTTTTGCAGGTCTGCTGATACGTTGCTTCCAATTATCCGTGACTGGATTGAACCGGGAACAACGATCATCAGCGATTACTGGAAGGCATACGATTGTCTGTCTTCGCAGGGGTATGAGCACTTGAAAGTCAATCATTCCTTGAATTTTAAGGATCCAGACACGGGTGCCCATACCAATGCGATTGAGTCCTCGTGGCGAGCTGCCAAGTGTACAATGAGTTCTAGCGGACGCAGAAAATCTCATATTCCGGGTAATTTGGCTCGGTATATCTTTCAAAAAAGATGTACTGAGTTAAAATTAAATCGGACTGTGGAATTTTTACGTTTAGCAGGACAGTTGTACAATCCTTTGACTCCCAGAGAATTTCCACCAGACGAGGACATAACTGATGACTCTGACTAAAACAAGACACACGACAGGACCACTAAAGTACTAATACTAAGACATTAACAAGAAAGTATTACGAGACTATATTACGGAGTGGAAATTTATTATTTTTATTAAGTAATTCAAATTCAAGTTATTTCAAATAACTATTATAAAACTCAGTAGATGATGAAATATTGGTAAAATTTGACTTTTTAACTGAACAACTTCCGGTCTACCAATTTTACTGAAAATCTAATCAGATACTCTAAACCGGTGATAGACAGACTGACAGACAGACATGTTTGCATAGACCATTGTGACTATCGGGAGGGCTTGTAAACGCGAACATCTGCAAAAATCGTGAGATAGAACATTTTTATTATCACAATACTTCCTTATAAAGAACTATGAGAAAGTACAATTTTAACGAAGCCGAGACAAACCGAATTATTTCTATAGTAAAGTAAGATCTAGGAATAGCGAATGGTTCCACACACCATTCTTGAACCTTGCATTTGCTATTGCCGTATTGTGCACCTACAATATCTATTTTGCCCAGCTTGCAGATATTGTTATATTCCTATAAGATCTACAATATTCAATGGATGGAATAAATGCGAGCTTGTAATTGGCCCTTAGAATCCATAGAAGACTGTAACTTTTAGGATATCTACTTACATCAATCCCTAATAAGAAAATTCATGGAGTGGGAGTTTAGTAAAACGCGGCAAGACAGACTTGAACTGAAGCTTTTGAAAATGGAAGTTATACGAAAAATTCTAATATTGACATAAACCAAAAATAGTCCAACACATGTAATAAACATTGTATTTATTGCCTTTATGGTATATTGTTCAATGTCTAGTTTATACGTTGAAAATATCTAAATTATTAAGTTTCTTCATGTCTTAAATAATTTCTGTATTTATCAATTACTTCATAGTTTTTTTTTAATTTGTACGTTTTAAATATCCTATTTTTTAAGTACCTACATCCATACCTTAAATAATTTAAAGTTTATCTGAAATTTTAAAAAAATCTAGTCTTCAAAAACATATTTTTCTTATTTGAGTACTCTATATTGCATGTACAATGAACTTATTTCTAAATTTAATTTATGTTATTTTCTT
The DNA here is from genome assembly GCA_963170755.1 of Amphimallon solstitiale. Lineage (NCBI taxonomy): Eukaryota > Metazoa > Arthropoda > Insecta > Coleoptera > Scarabaeidae > Amphimallon > Amphimallon solstitiale. The sequence goes on from OY720677.1 coordinate 132,763,727, forward strand.
TGTCTATGCATTTATTTTGCTATTATGTACTTGCAAAAAACTAGTTCATTATAAAGTATTGATTTTAAATAGTATATTAATTTAAAAAGTTACTTCATTATTAGACTACATAAGTACTTTAATGTTAAATAATCACCAAGAATTTTTATAATTTCAATAACTGCACTACTAAATATTTGTTGTATTTAAAATTACCTTAATAAACAGTGTGATAATTGTCTGTAGTGTTATTTAACTAAAGCCTCTAATCTACTTTCATGTTTCAATACTAGCAAGTGGTTAATTGATATTAGAAAACTGAAATGATGACTTTTGAATCAAGTGTATTATTATGAAATTATATTAGATAACATCATTATCAAATACAAACAACTCTACACTGATCGATATTACTATAGATAAATGTGTAAACTGGCATTTGTATAATGGAAAGTTAAAACTAACTGAACGTACGTTTTAAAGCGATTGTAATAACCGTATTAGTAGTACTTTTCTATACTAGTACAAATGCATCTATAGAAATTAGTACATTTAATTCTGTTGTTCGTGAAGGTAAAACGTCAAATATTTTCGTTTTAAAACACACATAATTATGCTTTAAATGTTTATATTTACATAAATAATGTGATTTACAGCGACTACAGTTGATGAATTTGTTGTAAAATGGTGTTTTTATGGAAACTTGTACAAAATGTGATTGTATTTAGTCTAACCCTAACCTACAAGGTATGTTCAAATTTTTTCAAATTGTGGCTTTCTCGGGCTTTTCCAGAAAAAGTGCAATAGAGAAATAGTCTTATTTTAGTGTCTTTTTTACGTTAGTTTTGGAAAATTGACAAATTTCGTGTCGCACACGTCATGCACATATTCCAGGGTCTACGCAAAATGTCTGTATTAAATATTAAAGTACGTCGGCATAGCTGACAATGACAACTTAACATCCACATTAGGTTGACTTAAATATTATAGGAAACGTCACAATTGACAGGCAAAAATCCGTCTAACATTTAATTAACGTTGGCAGTCGCACGAAAATTCAATTGCAGGCTATCAAACGTCCAAACGATCGATCAATTTCAGTTCGTGATGACATCTGAACTGCTTTCATGATGACAATTATAACGCAAACATATATGTATATATAGGGGTTCGTCAAAAGTTTATGATAACGGACACTAGAAAAACCATCATGGCAGTGCTCGCGTTTTACAGGAAATTGGAAGAAAGATGTAACCGGATGTTATTTTGTTTAATAATAATTCTGTTATAAAAACAAGCACTTAAGGGATGCGACTGCTGGTTGTCATCAACCGATCTGAGGCACATTTTCTGTTAAATGGTACGACATAGCAGGATTTTCCATTGCTTGGAAAATTGGATAGATGTGGCTTTTACTTGGTGAAGATCTATTGAAATCAACGTAAAATAAAACAACAAATTTGTTTATATCTTCACTATATCTATTTATTTACAAAAATGTAATTGCTGTAACGCGTTTCGCTAACACTGTAGCTTTCTCAAACAGCGGTGGTATAATAACATTCCATTGCGTTTGAAAAATATAAGAGCGACAGTACCTATTTTTAAATGTTAGCAAATTTAAAAACACATTCTGTTCATCATGTTTTGTTAATTTCATACGACAATTGGAAAGATAATTTGGTTAAGCACTGTCACTGTGACATTTCGTTCTCGCATGTTATTATGAACGAACACACTTCAACGAACTGCTGTCACGATGACAAGTGGAATGACAATAATTTACCTAAGCATCTTAACTTCAGTCTGACTTGACTATGACAGTCTTACGCTATTGCACACGATTTATACAAAACCTGACTCAACGAAATGTTCTAAATGTCAACTCAACGTTCAGTAAATTATATAGAAATATTATATATTTTATGGGCAAATTCTTAATAAATAAATTCATTTGCCACAAATTATAAATGTCAAATAATGTATAATTCATTATTAGACATATATTGTTTAAATTCAATCTTTATTCATAAACAAAAGCAAAGTGAACTACAGTTGCAATTACTCTCCATTAACAGTACCTCAGATACAGATTCCAATATCATTGTTATATAAAATAAGGCAAAGGAGTCAAAAGCAATTAATAACATTTTACTTACATTAAAAAAATATATGTGTTAATATTCATGTACCCTTGCGTCTGGCAGTGATCACATTTCCAAAGAGGCACATTTATAGAACAACTTATAGAGAAGAAGTGGACGCGAAGAAGCAATTCTAATTCGAAGAGTTTAATGAAACACTATAATAACAATAAGAGCGAGTGTTCAATAGAATAATTGTGTCTTAAATTAAAAAAAAATAAAAACAAAATGAGTAATCTACATTACTTATACCAATATTGTATGACAAACATTATAGATCACCTATGATTTATGATGATCGTGTACCAGGTTGGTGTCGCGATCTTATTTCGATCGATTCAATTATTATTTGTAGTTTGGTTTTAATCATGAAATCTCCCCTTTTGTATTATTTTTTATAAAATATTTCATAAGAATCGCAAAATAACCCAACAAATATGAATTATAGAGGACTTTTTTGCAATGTATGTAAGCAAAATGTTAACACAGATATTTCCACGTCAGTCTGTATGAATGTTTTAGTGTCAAGTATTAGCTTTACGCTAAATAAAGCCAAAACTTAAAACTTCAACAATGAACAGTCAAACTGATGTAAATATGCTTAATTATATTGTCGTTCGTCCTGTCATCGTGACAGCAAAAAGTATGCGTCTATACAAGGTGTGTCAAAAGTTTAGAAAATAAGATTTTTTTTTAGCGTTTTACAGGAATCTGTAATAAACTGTAAGCGGACGCGAAAGGCGATTCAAGCTCGAAGAGATTGATGGACAGCTAGTTATTATATATAGTATCCCTATATACAAATATTCCGATAGATCTAGCAAAAACGATTGTCACAAAAAAATGGACAAAAATAAAAGAACACTAACAGAATTTCTTAAAGCAATGGAATTAACACTAACTTCGACATATTTTCAGTTTAAAAATAAATTTTATAAGCAAACATATGGTTGTGCTATGGGCTCACCGATATCTGCTCACCAAATTTTACAACAATTCAACAGTTTCCACAAAAAAATTCAGTTTACCACAGAAATAGAAACAAGTAATTTAAAAGATTTTTATCTACGTTCATGTAAAAAGTGATAGCTTTTTGCATGATTTTTAGGGTAAAAAGTTAGCATTTATTGAACCCGTGCAATAAAAGTTTTTATTCCACGGGTTTTATTGCACAATTTTAACTAATAGAATAATAAGAAAAATATCAGTAAGATATTTTATTCATTTCTGTAAATATGTACATTTACTTTACAATTAGTACAATTTTTAATAAGAATTTGAGGAATCTCGTGACTTCTTGATGTAGAAGGAAGTATATCGGTAGTAGCATTGCTTGAGTTTGCTTCTTCAGCTGCACCTCTACCCAAAATTTGATTTGATATCGCGACCTCGTGTTGAACGGATTCTTCCACGTAAGATGCTGCCACCGTCTCAGCTGGACCTCTGCCCAAAATTTGATTTGATATCGCGACCTTATGTTGAACGGATTCTTCCACGTAAGATTCTGCCACCGTTGATGACTTCCAACCACCATGTCTTTTTAATTCTAGAACATCTGCTCCTGCATCTGCAAGTATGGTGGTAGATGACCGTCTAAAACTATGGCCAGTATACTCGTGCGGATTAAGCAACTTCAGATAACTAGCTATTTGGCTTGGTATTTTTCCAAAAGTATTAATACCTATAGGCTGAACAGAACACTTTCCATTATTGTAACTGACAAACAGTCGATTATGTGCTGTTGCTGGTGATCTTAGGCTGACGTATTTTCTGTATATTTCAACCATATTTTTCATATCTCTCGTTTCAGTGCCAATAATAAAACATCGAGGCTTATTGGATTTAGATGTTGGAATTTTGACTATCAACATATTACCAACATCTTCCACATCATCTATGCTCATTTTATGAAACTCATCTCTTCTACAAGCACCCGCAATACCAAAAAGTGCTACAACCTAAAATTAAAAAGTGTCTAATTTTAGTCACTGACCACTCAAAGAAAATGTTGCATTAAAATACCTTCATCGCTAAAAATCTATTATCAGGTGCGTCATTTATAAATTTGAATATATCATTTTTACTGAATACTTTGGATTTATTGGGACGATATCCTACAGATTGGCGCTTCATATAAGCGGTTAACTTCGAAAACTGCTTAAGATCGATGTCTTTTTCGGCTAATAGGAGGGATTTCACCATGGAATATTCCGACCATAGACTTGATGGCTTTATATCCTTAGCCCTTTTTGAAAAATAAGCAAGGAACACATTTTCCGTAAGATTCTCCACTTTCATTGAAATACACCAGGCGTTGAATCGTTTATATACCAATTCATACTGTTTTCTTGATTTTTCTGGTATTAGACTCGCTGTAGCCGTTTGTGCGATCTCTACAATTGTATCACTATGATTATTATCAATCATTTTATACTTTATATTTAACAGATTAAATTAATAATTTCAGAAGCAACAATGACATACTAATGGAGTTTGTTGATACCGTTGTTTCCTTAGTAATAGCAGGTAATAGAGTGACAGAATAACATCCAACATGACAGTCTACATGATAGCATAGGAGTACTTGAATAATACGATACCCGTCAAAGTGACATTTATTAAAAGATCGATATACTACAAGTATTCATAAAAATTGACTATTTCTGACCAAAATTGGCATGATCGTAGATAAAACGTTGTAAAATACACGTGTAAAAAGTCTCTTTAGTGCACTCACGACTTTAAAAACACTCGCTACGCTCGTGTTTTTAACTACGTCGCTCGTGCACTAAAGAATGACTTTTTACACTTGTATCTTAAATAACTATTTAGACACAACATTAATAAGACAACACACCACAAATAAAATACTTACAAAATGGCATACCAAAAAAACTTGGTCTGGCAGATAGATAAACTTTAATTCAGCTATAACTTTTACACATAAAAAAAGTGTTATCATAAATTTAGTAGATCGTGCAATAAAATTAACGTCTGCTATATACAGAACTGAAATATTAAATAAAGTTAAACGAACACTAACTAACAATATAATTATGACAAATGACAGATCTGACATTGCAATTCTATCAAATTTATACTATTCAATATTACAAAATTAGCAATGAATACCTATATGAGAAAGTAGCCTATAAAATATTAATGATTTTATGTTGCCCGTTGCCATACATAAATAGTTATTTAAGATACAAGTGTAAAAAGTCATTCTTTAGTGCACGAGCGACGTAGTTAAAAACACGAGCGTAGCGAGTGTTTTTAAAGTCGTGAGTGCACTAAAGAGACTTTTTACACGTGTATTTTACAACGTTTTATCTACTATCATGCCAATTTTGGTCAGAAATAGTCAATTTTTATGAATACTTGTAGTATATCGATCTTTTAATAAATGTCACTTTGACGGGTATCGTATTATTCAAGTACTCCTATGCTATCATGTAGACTGTCATGTTGGATGTTATTCTGTCACTCTATTACCTGCTATTACTAAGGAAACAACGGTATCAACAAACTTCATTAGTATGTCATTGTTGCTTCTGAAATTATTAATTTAATCTGTTAAATATAAAGTATAAAATGATTGATAATGATCATAGTGATACAATTGTAGAGATCGCACAAACGGCTACAGCGAGTCTAATACCAGAAAAATCAAGAAAACAGTATGAATTGGTATATAAACGATTCAACGCCTGGTGTATTTCAATGAAAGTGGAGAATCTTACGGAAAATGTGTTCCTTGCTTATTTTTCAAAAAGGGCTAAGGATATAAAGCCATCAAGTCTATGGTCGGAATATTCCATGGTGAAATCCCTCCTATTAGCCGAAAAAGACATCGATCTTAAGCAGTTTTCGAAGTTAACCGCTTATATGAAGCGCCAATCTGTAGGATATCGTCCCAATAAATCCAAAGTATTCAGTAAAAATGATATATTCAAATTTATAAATGACGCACCTGATAATAGATTTTTAGCGATGAAGGTATTTTAATGCAACATTTTCTTTGAGTGGTCAGTGACTAAAATTAGACACTTTTTAATTTTAGGTTGTAGCACTTTTTGGTATTGCGGGTGCTTGTAGAAGAGATGAGTTTCATAAAATGAGCATAGATGATGTGGAAGATGTTGGTAATATGTTGATAGTCAAAATTCCAACATCTAAAACCAATAAGCCTCGATGTTTTATTATTGGCACTGAAACGAGAGATATGAAAAATATGGTTGAAATATACAGAAAATACGTCAGCCTAAGATCACCAGCAACAGCACATAATCGACTGTTTGTCAGTTACAATAATGGAAAGTGTTCTGTTCAGCCTATAGGTATTAATACTTTTGGAAAAATACCAAGCCAAATAGCTAGTTATCTGAAGTTGCTTAATCCGCACGAGTATACTGGCCATAGTTTTAGACGGTCATCTACCACCATACTTGCAGATGCAGGAGCAGATGTTCTAGAATTAAAAAGACATGGTGGTTGGAAGTCATCAACGGTGGCAGAATCTTACGTGGAAGAATCCGTTCAACATAAGGTCGCGATATCAAATCAAATTTTGGGCAGAGGTCCAGCTGAGACGGTGGCAGCATCTTACGTGGAAGAATCCGTTCAACACGAGGTCGCGATATCAAATCAAATTTTGGGTAGAGGTGCAGCTGAAGAAGCATACTCAAGCAATGCTACTACCGATATACTTCCTTCTACATCAAGAAGTCACGAGATTCCTCAAATTCTTATTAAAAATTGTACTAATTGTAAAGTAAATGTACATATTTACAGAAATGAATAAAATATCTTACTGATATTTTTCTTATTATTCTATTAGTTAAAATTGTGCAATAAAACCCGTGCAATAAAAACTTTTATTGCACGGGTTCAATAAATGCTAACTTTTTACCCTAAAAATCATGCAAAAAGCTATCACTTTTTACATGATCGTAGATACAAGAATATTAATATTGTTAGTATAAATCATGTTGTATCGTAAAATGTTATTTTGTAATTTTTTACATTAACCTGTATTGTATACACTTAAATAAAACAAGTTTATATAAAATTGTGGTTAAGAAAGAAAGAAATACATATATATATATATATATATATTGATGAGTGTATCGTTGTTACCTCAAAAGTAGATATACGAAATACGTTGTTACTTCATATATAACGTTCTGTCCTCCAAAAATGGAAGTCATAACGATTTGCCTTGCTTTTGCTTTGAATGGTCCTTAGATGTCAGTAGAAGTCGTCTGCCAAAATTTATTGTGGAGGTCATTTTAGCCATATATACCCGCAAAACAATCTTTTAGTTCGGGCATTTGCCGCTGACGCTAGCATCGCTTTTCAAGGTAGATACCACCCGCACGACTTCACCTCCATCAGATATATGCACACAAATTGATACGAGCCGCATCTTGTCACCTCTGATAAATGGCAACATTGAAGTTAATTCTATCACAATGTAATTCGGTCGTTATTGATGACATAGCGCGGTTTATATATTTCTTCTGGATGCGGAACGTTCGATTTGACTTCTGTCAATAATATGCACAATATAACTGTCGCTGTTTATAATATATCGCTTTTTATATATTTCTGCTGGATACAAACTGTTCAATTTGACTTCTGTGAAATATCTGCATGGAAAGACATGTACTGCGCGATCATGTAAGAGTATTATATTTTTTGTATTTATTTAATTAAGCATTGTATCAATAATATTTTTAATGGCGCTACGCTTAACGAAAAGCAATTATTTACCTTTTTGATTATTATAAGCAAATATTCCTTTACGATTATTATTATTAGCAGTGTAGCAGTGTAATTAATTGCAAATAATTTTAGTAGCGAACCATTAATTAGTTTAATCGCAATACGAATAGATTTATGCATGAGAATTTATTTTAAATTTATTGCATTCAGTTATAATATTAAAAATATATAAAAACATGTATTTCATTTCCATTATTTGCAAATTCGCAAAACTCATGTCTTATATTCTTTATAATTTAATTTCATTATTGTTTAAAGTCTTACAATACAATACAATATAAAAATAGAAAATAGTGTCGTTGACTCTTTTTAATATAAACTGTAGATTTCTGCTGTCTTTGTCAAAATGTAGATTTTGCTTGGAACCATGCAAGTTTTAGCTTGAGACATCTTGTTCATTGATACACAAGACATCTTTCGGAGTGCTTGTAAATGTTGCTCATGTTGCTTTAGCTCGAAGAATTCTTCAAGGTACTTACTTGTACCATCTAGCCCTAACCTGACGCCGACCCGTCAAAAGATATACTTATATTTAAAAAAAAATCAGAATGATAAAATTAAAATGCATTATTTTCTTAAATTATTTATTGCAGTAATGAAAAATAAATATTAAAAAACCTTAAGGTCAAATCATTTTTCACGTTTAAATTCGTATTTTCATCAAATCTCTAATTGATTAACGTTGAAATATTAGCAGAGCTTGTTTTCTTATATTAAGAAATTTAAAATTTCTCTCTTATCACCCCTAGAACCGGTTTTATTATTAAATAAATAAAATATTACAGTAATTGTATACACTAGTACGTAAGACGTTCGTTACATTATTTTTTACTCCTTCTGATTAATAAGGAATAGAATCTTTGGATTCTGATGTATTTGCAATTTAATTCTACGAGTTTTAAATGATCTTAATTTCTTGGATTTACAAATTGTATCCAAATGTAGACGTTTCATAAAATTGTGATTACTGGTGATGACAAGTTTTTTTAAGAATACTTTTTTTTTAAAAGTATGTTGGAAAGTTTTAACTAAAGAAGAATAGACTTATTTGATTTTGACCAGCATAGAATCACTCACAATTCTTTAATTAATATTTTAAAATATGTGTCTATTATACCCACCGAAGTGATGACAAAATTAATTATCAATATCTAATAATGTAGAAGCAAAATATTTTTCATATAAAAATTTGCTTAAACTTAGCAACATAATATTGGTAAATTTCGATTTTTTCACAGAAATAAACTACTACTTCCGGTCTACCGATTTTACTGAAAATCTGAACAGATTTCAAGAGTGAGATTATACTCGTAGATATAAAATTTGGAATTGATAGGCTTATCCGTTTGTAAGATATGCTGGTAAGCAAAGACATGAGGTGTGGGCATCACACTACTTTCTAATATATATGTGCCTTCCAAATTTTTTATATAAAAGTTTTTTCAAATTAAGTCTTATCTTCTTAATAAATCTGTGAATGAAAGTGTTACTTTCGGTCAGAACTTGAAAATTGTTTTTATACAAAAATTTCTCCAAATCCAACTCTTAAACACTTAATAAATCTGTACAGAATGCACAATTTGCCAGAAATTTTTATAAAAACATTTTTCGATAAGAATAAAAACCTACTTCCAGTAAGAATGTCGAAAAAAAATTTTTATAGAAAAAAAATATATTAATAAATGAAATAATAATAATAAAATAAATTGATTTTTGAGTATTTTTGTATTCTTTAGAGATTTGTTTAAACTTACTGTCCTAAGATATTATTGAAATTTTACTTTTTAACTGAAGTAAACTACTACTTCCGGTCTACCGATTTCGCTGAAAATCTAATCAGTTCTCAAGAAGGAGATTATATTCATAAATATGACGTGTGGCATTGATAACTGTAGCCGCTTGGCCGCTATTGTGGTCAGAGAGAGAGGGAGAGAAAGAGAGAGAGAGAGAGTGACAAGCAGATAAAAAGAATTTTTTTAAAAACCACTTTTGTGGTATCAAGAGACTTAAAAACGTGGACATCTGCGAACATCTCTAGGTGGAAAATATTCGTCATCACAATACTTCCTTATACGGCGTATAAGAAAGTAAAAGAGAAAGCCCTATGTTCTTTCTTAGTTCGAATTTGCTCAATATATGTATAATATATATTCTTACTTTCTTATACACTGTTGAAAGTTTTAGTCGTTCTCACAAATGTGTGTCGCTGCACAAACTAGTTGTGTTGAAATACTCACAAGGGGGTATCAAATATAGCACAATTGCTTTGAGTGAAAGCAAATCACACAATAATTTATTTAAATTTTCTATCTTCCGGATTATAAATGATAGAAGGGAAAAGAGACGTGGGAAAAGTGCATACTAAAGAAGCTGTTGGGCAAGGTTATACACAAGGTATTGTGTGTATCGTAATTAACAAGCAATTTTTGTGAAATTCGATACAAAATTTTCAGCTGTGTACTTAGTATAAGGAAGTATTCTCTCTCTCTCTCTCTCTCTCTCTTCCTCTCTCCCTCCCTCTCCCTCTCTCTCTCCCTCTCACTTTCTCTCTCTCCCTCTCCCTCTCTCTCTCCCCCCTCTCTCTCTCTCTGTGTGTATGTCCTGACCACCATAGCGGTCAAACGGCTAAACCTATCAGTTCCAAATTTTATATTTACGTGTATAATTTCCCATTTGAGAGCTGATTAGATTTTCAGTAAAATCGTTAGATCAGAAGTAGTAGTTAGTTCAAAGAAAAAATCGAATTTTACCAATATTACGTCAACTGCTAAGTTTAAGCAGAGTCATAACGAATTCAAATGTACTTAAAATGAGTTTAGGAAAAATTCTACGCAAAATTGTTTTTCGAAAATCCTACCGGTAGTAGGCCTTTTACTTTTGTCGAAAATCGGTTTTTCGTGAATATTTCGCAAGTCATGCATTCTAGATAAATACATTATGACTATAAGAATATTTAAAGCTTGATTTCCAACAATTTTAGTGTAAGAAGGATTTCAAAATTCGGAGCGGAAGTAAGACTTACTTTTATGGAATAACGATTTTTTGCAAATATCTCGTAAATTATTCATTCTAGATAGATTTATCAAGAGTACAAAAGCATTTAGAGCCGGATGGAATAGTTTTTGTATAACAGAAATTTCATAATTCGGACCGGAAGTAATACTTTTACTCTTATCGAGTAGCATTTTTTGCAAATATCTCGCAAAGTATGCATTCTGTAGAGATTTATTAAGAGAATAGAAGTATTAGAATAGGATTTTGAATAATTTTTGTATAAGGAAATTCTCAAAATTCGGACCCGAAGTAACACCTTTACTCGCATGTTTATATTTTAAGATAACAGTATTTAAAATGTAATATAGAACAGCCTCTGTATAACTTTAAACGCACATACGTATAAAAAGTCTTGTGGTGGCCACACCTCATTCTTTTATAAATGAATATAAGTAAACTACATTTTACATTGAGAAATTTTCATAAAACTCAGTTACACAATTATCTAAAATAAAAATAAGTGAAACATAATATATCTCGTAATTGAAAAGAATTGGAAAAAAACTATTCCTCAAGAAATTCTCAACATTTAATTGCGTGACGCTCTATAACTAATTGAAATTTCATGTTTAGAAGAGTGTGAAAGAATAAAATTTTCAAAACATTCAGTATTGATATATGACATTTTTAAACATTTATATTTAGCATCTTCTAGAATTTAGATGAAACAGTATAGCCAAGTAAAACTCAACTTTAATGACCTAACGCAACGGGGTTTGCAAGTTGTAAATTAATTTGCTTCTTTGCACCTTATCTTAACCGGGGAAGTACAACATTTCTTAGATCTTCAACGGTTTTAACGATCAATGCTTGGTAGGGTATATATACCACAGTAAAATTAAATTGTCTTCTAAAGAATCATCCATTAAGTTATTAATATGACAAAACGCTCTGTAAACAAAACTGTATTTCGAAATATGTAAAATTAAATATAGAAATAGCTGAATTTTGATCTAAATTCAATAGTGTGTGATTATCGAACTTATGCGCTATTTTCCGCCCTATATATGTACATATAATAAAAGTCATATGAACAGCGCTTTGCTTTCTTTTATTTTCTATATATAAATTATCAGTTGTTTGCAAGTAGTGACTTCTACACAAATTGACAACGTCGTTGGAGGTCAGTACAACGAGCGCATATCTGTATGGTGCTGAAGTCATATCGTTTGTTGTGTATCTACAAAAAATATATGCAATAAAAGTAAACATATTTTACCCCTCTTTTGAGAAACCTATTTTAGAAGTTCCCCTCATGATATATTTGAAAGTTTCATAAAAATATTTTAGTGCTGTAATGTGGAGGTTAGGTCGCGCGATTTAAATGACGGAGGTGACAGCTTATTGGGTATCAATATATATATACATATATATATATATATATACGTATATATACATATTTATACATATATAAATATTTACGTTATTATCGTTTGACAATTTCATATATATAATTGAAAGTAAGTTCATTTAACTTTATAATATACAGGTTCTATCAAAAAATGGGAATTTCTTTTTCTAGAGCATCGAGCTAAACTAGTTGACCGTAGTCGTTATAAATGCTTGTGTAAATAAACTAAAAAGGAAAACGCCAAGTAACGGAGATAAATATACAGGCCGATTTATTTTCGACCCTTACCATGAGGATCTCGCTTATTATTGGATATAGAGTATAGGTTTGAATTTGGCGAAGTTGTTAAATTTTGAGTTTGTTATGAATTCGTAAAGACAAATGGACCTGTTAAAAAAATGCGAACGCCCTATTTTGTTTTTTTACCTGCACCTCTATGCAATGGTGTACTTGACATTTTTATATGACGTTTCGTTTCTTTCTATCCAGCATCAACAATCTAATTGTTTATAGGCGCCATATTGGATTTACACACCTTCAGAAAGAGTGTTTTTTTCTCATTTCAACTACGTACTACATGTTGACAAAAGTTTTTGATATTATGCTTTAATTGAAAGAATAAATTTTAAGATTAAATTAGGTAGCCATGAAATTCCAATCCGTCAAACATTTCATTTATCATTCATTAGTAATACAAAAATGTCATACACTAACGAAGAGAAACGATATATTTTAAGTATTTTTTATTCTTCGAAACGAAATTCAACAGTAGCGAGTACAAGAGATTTACAATTGTATCTAGGATGACAACATCCTCGTCATACCATTTTTCTAGATGTTGATAGAAATTTGGTCGAGAATGGATATTTTACTTAACCGCGTAATGTTCATATCAACAGGAATTTGAATGAAAATCGACAGGATATTTCACAAATTTTAAATTTAGGGCGAGTTTCAGCAAAGTTAACATACATTAAATTAAAAATGATAAAAGCGTATGTATTTAAATAATTTTTACACTTCATTTGTAAAGAAGAAATAATAGTCACAAAAACATTAATACATAGAAAAGTAAGCAATAAACAATAACAGTAAATATTCAATTATACATCTTCATTAATACACAGTTGAACACGCCTTCTTGTATTTTGAACTGCATCGATGGCATTCTGAAGTCTGTCTCGTAATTCTTCAATGTTTTGTGGGGCATCTGCTTCGCGTGCAGAAATTGGTGGATTATTATTTATCTAAAAAATACAAGACTACTTCAATAAAAAAAACATTTTGACGAGTACTGCAGTTTCTTGGGTAACAAGTTCTTAGTGTGATGATCCTTGCAGAAATTAATCTAAAGAGAGACGAGTATTTGTTCTACGAAGGAATGTTCAATATACCATATTTTAATAAGCTGGCTAAATGCAGACAGAATAGGATGGGAGGAGGACTTCTGTTGTACTATAAAGACACTTACTTGGTAAATGAAATTAATACAGGTTTTGTTCATTGTGAATCGATTTGTGTTACTGTTCAGGGGTTTGGGGACAACTGCATCTGTATATTAGCATTGTATAGACCCCCCAACCTTGATGCAGGCGCGTTCCTGCTAGAATTAGAGTTTTTTTTTAACAAACAATAGAAATAAAAACTTCATTATTATTGGAGATGTCAATATTGACTTGCTTACCGAATCTGACCATGTTTCGAAATATGAAAATCTACTTTTCGGTATTGGTTTCACACGAAAAATAAAAAATGTTACTCGTGAGGAAGTAAGAGACTAGACCGTTATAAAATCGTGTATAGACCATACTACTGAATGTTTCGTTGCGGAGCGGTGTATTCCCATCAAACTTAAAATATGCGATAGTTACGCCGGTGCATGAAGGCGGCGCCTTTAGGAGTCACGAAAACTATAGGCCGATATCTGTACTGTCAGTAATTTATAAAGTTGTGGAGCGTTATATTTCTGAGAAAGTTTATGGGTACCTTAAGAAGTTCGCTATTCTGGACAAACATCAATATGGCTACCAGAGAAACAAAGGAACTTCGGGGCTTCTGCAGGACTTTTCTGATCAAGGACTTTGACAGTATGAGTCATGAAAGAATTACTGATGCGCTACAGAGCGCTGGGATAAGAGGACAGATTGCGGTCTAGTTCTCAAGTTACTTGAAGGCACGGAAGTTTGCTGTGAATGTTGACGGGGAACTAAGTAGCGAGGTTATCACAGAGAGAGGAGTGCCGCAGGGAAGTATTTTGGGACCGCTCCTCTATTTGCCATATGTAAATGATGTAGGTTACTGCTTTTAAAATTGCCGATACTATTTGTACGTCGATAACACGGCGATAATATCAGTGCATAGGCGAATGTTATTTTAGAGAGGAACTCCTTGTCGTGGGCTGTGGGCCCACGACAAGGAGTTAACTATAAATAGTACGAAAACAAAGGTTCTACATGTAGCTTCCCCACTTCTAATTAACACTCATCAACTGAGGATACTTATACACACCTCTGAGTGTTTGCATAAGTACCATATGAATGACGGCTTCCTGTGTAACTGTTCTGAGGTTGAGTAAGTGAACGCAGTTAAATATTTGGGCTTAATTATTGATAGATCTTTCCTGTGGAGCGCACACATTGATATGCTATGCAAAAGGCTTAGATATTTTGCTTGAACTGTTTATTATCTTAAGGATTTCGTGTCTGATTACACTATAAAATTAATTTACTACGCCCTCGTGTATTCTAATTTGTTGTATGGCATTACGGTTTGGGGACTTGCTTCAAATCACCATATTGTAACGTTTTCGGGTTCCAATAAACGACTCGTGCAATTTATTTATTTAAAACAGTCTGTATATTTATATACTTAAAATTATTTAACAATATAAAAATATAAAACTAATGTATCACACTTAAACTACTATTAATAAATTTAAATTAACACTTGTATTTATTTCTATTACTAATATCTGTCCGTATTTATGTAACACTTCTATTTATATAACACGGCACTATTTAAAGAACTATTTCTACCGTACGACGTATATTTATTTCTTATATTTATTTCTAGTCGCGTCGGCTACTTCTTAATCCCGAATTACTCCGCCGGCTCCACTATTTATTTCTTCGCACTCGAGACTACTTAAGAACTTTCTTTCCCGAAACTATTCCGCAATTACTTCCTCCATCGGTGACCCAGTCGCCTTATACATACCTACGAAACATCTCGAAGCATTCGCGTAAAACTTCATCCTTCTCTCGATGTTTGTAGAATATTCCATAGACATTCTGTCTCCGCTGGACTATGCCGTACGTCGGGGAGATTGATTTATGGTGGTGTGTAAATAAGAGCGTTTTTATACGTCGCCCGGTCTGCCTCTTTTTTTCCGTGTGATAATTTCGTTTTTATCGTGCCGAGAGGTCTGATTCTTTTATTTAATGTAATCTCATTTCGTTACAATATTCAAAAGATACAAGCGTTACAGAATAGAATTGTAGGCAACATCGCTGATGCCACATACGGAAATCTCAGTAATTATAAAACGCTGTAAATAATTAGGGTTAAGGAATTGGTAATTTTTCGTATTCTGATTACTAATTATTTCAGCAAGGACAGATTATTAAGAGTAGATCATGACTATTCAACTAGAAGGAGGATCATTGGAGATTTTCAAGTGCCAAAAACTAATAATAAATACGGGGATCGTCAGTTGTGTGTTGTATTCCCTAAATTAATGAATGAATTACCTGAGCAGCTGCGCGATCTTAAATCCGTTGGAACTGTAAAACGCTTAGTGCGAAACTGGTTAATGGATCGTTACAGCTGCTAGGATGTTTAAAGTCTCCTTCTGTATACCATGGTTATGCGATATAAACATATTACTTATTAATCTTTTAATAATAGATGGGGTATGAAATGAGAAGGGGAGAAAAGAGAGGTTAGTGGGGGGTTGGCTGAAGTAATTTCTTAGTTTGGGTAAATATGTATGCACAGATTTACAACAGCATAATATGCCCTAAAAAAAACTATTTAGTATCAAGCATTGGAGTTGCTTTTGCTTTTCCTTTAAACAAACCTACTTTGAGCTTCATATAGAATATATTGAATCTAGGTAGCCTAGGGTTTAGATTGACCTCAACATTAGATTTTATAAAATTTTGCTAATTGGAGAAGAAACTGTATGTGAGAGTAATGCTCTTTTTTGTAATAATGAGTATTTTATCTTTTGAGTTTAAGATTTAAGTTTCAGTTTCTTTTTCTTTTCCATTTTTTACTAGTTTTCTTTCCTTCCTTCAGGATATACGATGGGAGGGGGGGGGGGGGAGAAAAGGGGGAATGAGTATTGACTTGGAGGAATCTCATCGCATCGGTTTCACCTAGGCTACTGACAAGCTTAAAGCTTAGTAGCTAATAGGCTATAATTGTGCTATCAGAGTTATTATTGCTAATGTTACTGTTATTGTTACCATTATGTAAAGCATTGTAGTTACCTTTATTTTGTATTTACACCTTTTGTAAAGATTTATAAATAAATAGATTTATCTGTCACATTAGTAAGGAGTCCGGGCTCACAAACTATTTGACTTTCGTTTTCCACGTTGTACTATAGCATATCGAGGAAGCCTAACTTATTAAGGGGATCCGGACAATTCATCGCTCACAATTCATCGCACACAATTCATCGCTCGCAATTCATCGCAACACAATTCATCGCATGCACAATTCATCGCATGCACAATTTGTCGCTTTGATTCATCGCAATTCGCAAAACATTATTCAAACTACAATTTTATCATTATATTATATTCATTTATTCATTTGAAAGTACAGAGTATAAAAAAAAACATTGTAGTAAGCAAAACTGTCAAATAAAAATGTAATAAAAAAGTAATAAGAAACAAACATATACATATTTACAACAGGCGTAATGAAGAAAATTAGTATAGTACAGAGTCACTAGTATGAAATGTTGTGGGCCAAACCTCTAATATAATCCAATACGTATATTATTTGGATCATATTCACTAACAATGTGTTTTATACGCCGAGCACAATCTCTATATTTTTTCTTTTGTGGTTGATGTTCGAACCCAGCTCTATGCGAATTTCATTTAAACTCTGCTCTTTTTTAATGTAATTAATGAACTTCCAAATATTTGGGTGCATCGCACCGACTCGTTCTGCAAATCCGCGATGCCATCCTTCTACAGAATTGTTTGTCTTCGGGAGATCTTCCAGGATAGATTGGTATAAATTCCACATATCAAGATCAAATTGGGGTGGTCGGCGCTGGCGTCTATGAGGGCGTCCTATCCAGGTATCTTCAAAATCGTCGACAACCTCTTGTGCTTCCGGAGGAAAAATTTCATTTTCACAAAGAGTTTCGAAAACTTCCACCACTGATTCCGTCGGCACAAAGGCAACTGCTGGTAGCATTCGCAGTTTTAAGGCAAAATCTACGTCCGTTTCATATCTTTGCTTCAACCCATTGCTATTTATGGCCCGTAAAATACATAGGGTGAAGTGAAAAAAACAGTCTCTTAGTCTTGCATCTGGAAATTCGTTTCTAAGTGCGGTAATCATTGGCTTTTCAAAGTCCACTGTGATTGTTCTTGGCGACAATACAGGTTGCAAAATCTTCAGTTGGCTGAGCAGGTGTCCGTATGTTTGTTTGGTTCTATTAGGCAGTAATGCATAAACCAATGGCACCGATGCATCCTCTTTTAAACCACGAATTGTATATAATTGGTTAAACAATAGCGGCACCGTTTTGAAGGTTCCGTCAGCATACCAATGGTCACTTTGTGATAGCAACTGCAAATTTCGGCGTGTGGAAAAAATTAGAATACGATTTTCCTCAGGGCCGAAATCATAGAGAAGAAAATCTTCTCCATTGAAACTTTTCGTGAATTCTTCTTGAAATTCAATTTCTTGACGATGATTTGGTAAGGCTGGACCTGACATTTGTTGCTGACGAATTCTTCTAATTGATCTCTTCATTGTATCAATGCGTGGAAGCTTGGGAGCTGCTGCTTGAGTGCATCCAAGGGTGACTTCCGATATAATGTTTTGCGGGGTGTCGTTTGTGGTTTTAGCACTTGTCCAAATACTATCATAAATTTTGGCAGCTTCTACTTGAGCTGCGTCACCGACATGATTGTGATCTTTTCCCACTTTCACAATTTCATCACCCACTGTCGTAACTCTCGCTGGACATTTTAATTTCTGGAACTGTTCACATCTCCAGCTAATTTTCTCGTCGGTTTGCCTTTCTTGATAAAAGAGATGGCCACTGCTGAGCAATTTCCTCTTGCCCTTCTCTGACATAACAAACTGCAGAGGCATAGTGGATATAACAACACTTGATATACTCACTACTTCGCTGTATAATTGAAATGAAAATTCAAAAGATATACAACTATTTATATGTCAATTCGGGTATGTCGAAATATAATCCTTTAATCGTTATAATATAAGAAATACATTAGAAAAGGTATATTAGTGGGATTACAAGACAAATTATGCATAATGAGTTAACGGACCGAAGAGCCTTCTATACCCCAGCGATGTAAAAATCGAGAGTGAGACTCATCTGAATACCTATATACGATTTGCTAATATGACGATTAGGAAAAATGACGTGTAGATCTTTATTTGAACTACATTGTGTAAACAAATCGGACAGGCAAATATCTTTTTATGATTTCTTGAAAGCTACTCTGTTCTCCAGAGCGGTGAATTTCATCCCATAGAAGTAACTGTCTAAATCTCGATAAAAAATTATAAAGTCAAACAAGAAAAACATTTAAAATTGCCAAATAAGTATATTCTGTTGTATGTAGGTACGCACACATTTCAACACGAGATAATTTTAAAAATAATTACATTTCTATGCATAATATTTTGTTCCCTTTTCATTTCATATTAGTCTTTGTTTTAAGTATAGTTTTGTACAGTTAAATAATAAATAAATATAAGGAAATAGGGACAAGTACGTTTTATGATCGCACCAGACGCATAAACAATATCCTGTCTGTTTCTGGAATGTGTGAAAATAAAATCTGAAATGTCTGTGTTCAAACACGATTTCAAAGGTGAATATTTATTATATTTATCTTATTCTGTAATCAGTAAATTAATTGTAATCAAAGCGTACCAGATTTATTGTGTTGAATGTGAGTATATCAGTAAAAATTACCACTTTCACTAATATCCATAATTTAATAGCTAGTTCCTGTAGCTATATCTACTTTTTTAAAACTTCTTGAAATGGGAAAACCAAGCCAAGAAAAGAAGAAAGTCAGTAATACATTCAGCTTAAAAAAGGCTAGAAGACAAAAATAATTAAATTCCATATGCATATCACTCCAAATAATGTGGGGAAGTAGTTAAAATACTTAAAACGGAATTCCGTCATCACAAGCAAACTAGGTACAAGTCATATTTTCAAGTTTTACTTTAGATCAGGATTCAGGTCCGCATAAATTCTTTGTGCCTTCATATTAATCGTTCTGCATTGTTTTTTTTTTGTTTCTTAAAAGGGTGAAATCAGGGAATGAAGAGTAACTGAGTGTGATTTTACGCTTTAATGTTCTAATGATATGTGCGATTTTGATGCTGTGAGGAGAGAAAGGAGTTAAAAAGGTATTAGTAATACCTTCATTTACACTTTTACATTACAATAATCTTCTAATTGTGGAGCAACCAAGCAAAAGGAGTTAAATCCGTTTTGTGAGAAAAATCTAAACAGTACGTATTCTTACTAATTTGGGTGAGTTAAATCCACTGATAAACTCAGAATTGAGCTAAACTTGCTAAACCCTAGCGAAAAGTTAACGTGAAACTCAGTGAATCGAGCAAAAGTTTATAAATCCAAAGCAACATTTTTGTTTCGACCAAAACGTGCTAAATCCATGTGCAGAGATCTGTAGTTTTCTTATACTTTTAACAGATAAATTGTAGTAAATCACACCAAGATGGAGCTATGATGCAAAAATCAAGAACAAAGCTTCGAATACATTATCACAGTATAGAGCTGTATAGACACAGTAGTTTCTCTCGCCGTCGGCACCTTTGATGTTTGTGTCCCAAAATGGTACTGCGCATTCACGCACGCACAACCAGAGGCGTAGTAAATTTTTCTATTCAGGAATAAACCAGTGACGCAGAACCAAATCGTTTATGAGATAATTATATTAATCTATTTTTAAAATTATGAAAAAGCTATATCAATAATACAAAAAACGATGATAAAACACTGCTTTTTATTAAGTACATATTACACATGCATTTAAAATGTAATACATTATACGTACAACACAAAAAAAAAGCTCCTCTAACCTAAAGATTACTTAAATTTCTTGACACAATTCATCAATGGTGTTGTAAAATTGTTATTTTATTTGAATTGCCACTAACTTTGAAATTTCTATTGCAAAATTTCAAAGTATAAAAAATTCTTACACGAATAAATAGCTTTATCAAAAATTCAGTAGGAAAATTTTCGCAGGGATGTTTATATGATATCTCCTCCAACTTCTGTTTTAATTTAAAGCTAACATTTGGTTCGAACGAAAATGAAGAAAAAAATTCACAGAAGGCTTTTTCCTAATGCGGTAATATAGGTATACTGAAATTATGGTCGGGCGTTGCCAAATTAGTAAAGCTGTTTCACAAAGTTATGACATGCCTTAAAATAAGTGTAAAATTTGAATTCATTCATTTCTTGTGTTTTAAACGTATAATTGTTGGAAAACTACGCTTTTCAAAACATTTGTGTCCCAAATAATCTACAAAATAAGTGAAGGCATTTTGTTCAGTTATATTTTCCCATTGTCGGTAATCAATCTTCGAAAATTAAATTTTGCGTTGGTGGTGGTGAATTTGTCATGAAGTTTGAGTAATTATTCACAACTACAATAAACAATATGCACATTTTAACAGTTGAGGACAGTTTAATGCGCGTGGGAATCTTACCGCATTGGTTTTTTCGGAAACCTGAAAAAGCTTAATTTAGAATTGTTCGAACTATTCTTGCACCGAGGTGCACAACAATAATGGGGCATTTTTGTTCCAAGTATTCGCGAAACGAAACACTACAATTATTGATAAAACGTTATGCTGCGTGCACACTAATTATAAAAAATTATTTGTTTGTCAAAAATGTTGGAAGTACGTCAGCATCCATTAAATTATATGGAAATGTTTCAAGGAAATGCACAATAATCAAACAAACATTTTTGACACATTTTAAACACAAATTCTAAATTAATAATGTGTTAATAAATTTATTTGACGTTAATTATAAATGCCAAAAGAATGTATAATTTAGTGTTACATATGCCTTGTTTAATTTGTGTACAACTACCCATTAATTTGTAAAATTAGTGTTCATAATAAATTGTTTGTCAAACATTTTGTATAATTGCCGAGCAGTCGCATCTAATAATCCCGCCAACTCAACAGCTGATGGCTGACTACTGCGCACTCAGAAATTTTCACGCACGCGTCGGTTCAAGGTCGTCGGTAGGAGGACAATTATTTCCCTCGAGAGAAACTACTGTTTCTATTATATAGCTCTATACTGTGACATTATTCAGTTATACAGTTGCCACAATAAGTACCTACGTTATGTTGCCGGGCGTGCTATAACCTAAAAAATTAGTCGAGAATTATTTCAAACCAGTGCTCTACAGAAATGGACGATTCAACAGATTTTAATGTATCTGTACGAGAAGGTAAGCTAAAAGTTTATGGTCCTATATGATTATTATCACTTTTTTCTTATCAGGTAGTAGTGGAAGTCGCCGTAAAATTGCTCGTTCTCCACAAAAAGTTAAACTTCGCAAAGAGAAAAAGTACAGTGACAAGGATCCTTTGTTAATGACTTTTGTTAGACCGTGCAATCACAACGGTAAGACTTACATGTGCACCAGTATTAAAAATAGTGATGTGAAACTTATTCGAAAAAAGTTATTTGATATTCCTGACAAAATTACGCAAGATGTAAAACTTTGCCACATGTTAGGTGTTTGTGCAGTTTCTCGACAACGGCCTGTCAAAAACGTTCCTAGAAACCGATCACTTAGTATTGCATATTATCTGAAAACGAGGGAGAAAAAGGCCTATAGAGTATCTCAGAAAATGTTTCTCACAGTGTTTGACATATCGAAAAAACGCATTAACAACGTCGCACAGATTATACACCAAGGAAAAGCACCAAGAGAAAATCGTGGTGGTGACAAAATCTCGCACAAGTCAGAACCAAAAAAAGTAAAAATTAAAGGTAGAGAAAGTCATTATAATCGTGCTAAATCTCGAAGAATTTATTTGCCTGCTAATTTGAGTATTAGAAAATTACATAAAATGTACAACTTGGAATGCGAGGTTGAATACAAGAGCAGTTTGACAATGTTTTCAAAAATTTTCTGCTCAGAGTATAACATAGGATTCAGCTCTCCAGCTGCAGACTCTTGCTCTTTGTGTACCAGACTTACATACCGAATAAAATACGAAAAAGATCTAAAAAAAAAATCTGATCTTATGATTGAATTGAGAATTCACAAAAAAAGAGCAAACGCGTTTTATAAACTAGCCAAAAGCAAACCACCAAATTGTTTAACATTTTGCTTCGACTTACAGCAAGTACAACCGCTGCCACGTACTCCAATTTCTGATGCATTTTATTCTCATCAGATAAGCTTTTATGTATTTTGTTGTGTTGGAATGAATTCTTTAAATCCAACTTTCTACACTTGGAGCGAAGATGAAGCTGGAAGAGGCTCAGAAGAAATTAGTTCTGCTCTTTTAACTCATTTGAGTTCATTAAATTTTGGAAATATAGAAAGTATAAAATTATTTTGTGATGGGTGCGGAGGACAAAACAAGAATTCTCATGTTATTCACGCTTTGTATTTTTGGCTAAAAGTAAAATCTCCTCCCAGAATAAAAGATATAGAAATAATTTATCCAGTTCGAGGACACAGCTTTTTGCCAGCTGACAGGGTCTTTGGACGAGTAAAAAAATGTCTTAGAAAAGAACCCACCATAATAACAAAGCAAAAATATATTGAAATATATTCTGCACATGGAAATGTAAAAAATCTTGGAGACGGCGACTGGAAACTCTACAAGGTGAAGCAATTACAAAAGTGGCTTAAAAAAATTGAAGGGATTTCTGACCTGAAGAAAATCAAACTGATTAAGGAAAAAGGTTCCGTAAAGGTTCAGTGTCACCAAAACTTCTATTATACTTCATTGAGTGAAACTCCTCAAAGCATCATAAAAATGGGACAAAAGGATTCAAGGATGGAGCTACAAGTAGTCGAAACCAAGCGTAGTCTTCAAAATAAAAAGAAAAAAACACTAAAACACTTGATGGAACAACAGTTTGGTATAGAATGGGAACAAGACGAAAGGCTAGAATGGTACAAAAATATTCTGAACGATACAACAGTGGAAGACAATGAAGATGAAGAAAATGAAACACATGAAGAATGTGACTGCCTTGAAGACGATGTTGGCCTTCATATATAAATTTATACCAAATTTTCTTATGTACTTACCAGTGTTTTGTGCTTAAGCACATATATTTCTTTTTGTATTTTCTAAAATATTTGAATTAGCAGTTCGTTATTCTATTGTTTTCTCTCAATAAAAATTACATAAGCCAAAAATTGTAAATTCTGATTTAAGCAAAAAGGAATAAATCCATTACGGCTGAGCAAAAAGAGATAAATCCATTTTATTTTTGTTAATAAATCCAGACACGAAAAAGATAAAAAAAACAAATTTGTAGTATAGATCTAACCATTACAATGAATAACTTGCCTTTTTCAGATTTTAATTTAGTGTTAAGGATTTTTGGTGAAACATTTTTTATAAATTCCTCAAAACTACCTTTAGTGGATTTATCACCTTTTGCTTGGTTGCTCCACAATTAGGATACCCCCATTCATATGCTATTAAGTTTTATTATTGAAATTAGTGTATCCCTGCGAAGAATTGTGGGTGCGATGATTTGTGGATGCTATGAATTGTGATGCGACGAATTCCGTGCGATGAATTGTGTGCGATGAATTGTGAGCGATGGATTGTCCTAGACTCCTTATTAAGATATTTTGGTCTGTGAGGCCGGTTTGAGTGGAGGAAAGCCCTTAAGATGGACGGGTCGTCATTAAAAAAAAAATATAATACCAACTTTGCAAAAACACGCCTTAAATTTACCATTTGTAAATTATCCTGCCGATTTCCATTCAAATTCCTGTTGACATGAACATTACGCGGCTTAGTAAACGATCTATTCTCGACCAAATTTCTATCAAGATCTAGAAAAATGGTACGATGAGGCTGTTGTCGTCCTGAATACAATTGTAAATGTCTTGTACTCGCTGCTGTTGAAATTCGGTTCGAAGAATAAATAATACTTAACATATTTCGTTTCTCTTCGTAGGTGTATGACATTTTTGTATAACCAATGAACGGTAAATAAAATGTTTGACGGATTGAAATTTCATGGCTACCTGATTTAATCTTAAAAGTTATTCTTTAAATTAAAGCATAATATCAAAAGTTTTTGTCAATATATAGCACATAATTGAAATTAGAAAAAAAACTCTTCCTGAAGGTGTGTAAATCCAATATGTCGCCTATAAAAAATTAGATAGCTGATGATGGCCAGAATGAAAAGAAACGTCATATAAAAATTTCACTTACACCATTGGATACTTTAATAGAAATAAAACACAAACAATTGTTTCAGATTTACACTACATTCAACTTAAAATCACAACAGCTGTTTCGCTACACTGTAGCTTCGTCAGGTGATAACAAATTCTAAATTTAGAATTTGTTATCACCTGAAGAAGCCATTGAAATATTTCGGTAGAATTCCATAGCACTTCGGTAGATCGGTATATTATACCTAAATTCTGTAGATCTATTAAAAAATCGGTAGGGTTACCATCACTGCTCAGGATGCATAATTGCTCCTAAAGGTGAATAGGTATCCTCTAAAGTCAAAAATGTTTAAATCTATTATCTAAACCTTTAATAGCACTTTGGAGGAATTTGTAATTGAAAAAAGTAGTTGTAATTGTAAAAGTAACTTGTAATTGTTAATTCCTTTTTGTAAAGCAATTACCCAGCTCTACTTGGTACCCACCTTGCGCAAACCTTTGAATTCTCGTACCCCAGTTGTTGAATAATCGTCATTACATTTGCTTTACTGAGCGAGAGAATGTGACACAATTTATTTGCAGTTATCCGGCGGTCACCACGAATGATGTCATCGACTCGCTGAATGTTGCGTGTAATCACTATCAGTCAACGCCCTGTCGCTTCACTTTTCGTCAGCCAACGATGTTTGTCTTTCAGCTTCGTTACAGCGACGAACCCATCGTATAACAGTGCTGACATCCAGTGTTGCATCGCCGTACACATTTTTGGGTGTTATATATGCGAATGGGTGTTTTACCTTCTGCATTCAAAAATTCAATTAGAGAACACTGTCTAATACGTACATCGTAGTCGACCATTTTGCAAGCGAGCTGCAGTGTTGCCACTTGTTGATGCAGAATGTTACTATTGCAGTGAATTGTATGGTTTGAGGAATAGCGCCAAATTCAAATTTTTTCACTTAACTAACAGTATTTAGGTAGAAACATTGTTACAATTATTTTGTTGTATTTTATCTCTTAATTGATTATTTTAGTTTATCGTTGAATACGTAATTTATTTTGGATTAAATTAATGTCATCTTCCTACTACTACTGCCACCTAGTGAGGAATTTCATAAGACTCCTACTGTCGAGCGGTTTGGCATTACCCATGTGCGTAATGTATACCTTCCCTGGCGGGTAGATGGCGCACTTGTTTTATTTCGTGGTTTCGGCAGTTTTAAATATTGCTAATTTAGTTCTAGAGTTTCTTTTTGGGCTTAGAGTTATGTAACAAATTAATTATAATTATTTTCCATTTTGCTATTGTCGTTTGAATCTGCGTTTATGTCGTATGTTTAAAATATCAGGTTGGGTCGCTCGGTCATTAGGGCAAATGTTCGTGTTCCGCTTGAGGTCGGTTTTTGACATGTTAGAATCTTTCTCTTTGAACTTTAACGGTCATCGAAGAAGCATTAAACATCACAGAGCAGATGCAGTTCCTTAGACACTGTTTGAGAAATGAAGAATTTTTGAGTTATATCGTGTGCAATCGCTAGTACAGGCGGATTTTAATGTTGTTTCTCAAGCATTAATGTGATTTGGCGTTATTATAATAAACTTGTTGAGGATATTGTTTGTCGTGGCTTGGGAATTGTTTAAGCTGCTGTAAGTATATTTTCCACGTGTCTAATCGATCTTAATTTGTGTTGTTTCTATATTCAAATATAGCTGTTAGTGTTGGTGCATGGCATAGACCTCATTTGAGCACCTTTGTTGGGTTAAGATTTAAGAACCACGTGCTATGGCAATCTTACGGTTCCAAGGAAATTTATTGCTGGATCTTGCGGTGAAGACATAATTAAGGTGCAGATTAATGGAATACTGTAGCCTTCCTACGCTAATTTCTTGAGATGTCGATAGCCGAAGATAGGAGAGCAGTTTTCTTGTAACGTGTGGATCCGTAGAAGGTATCGTGTATGGTAGCTGTGGATGTGATTTTCTTTAAGGTACTGTGACTGTGTAAATTTTCCTGATATTATCCAGAGCGTAGAAATTATTGGCCAAACAGTTTTGGTAGAATTTATGTCAATTTCGAGAACTTCGAACAGTAAATTTCAATTTTCCGGCCTAGCTAATTAAATAAGTCATCGTAATTTCCTATTTTAACTTCTTGTGGCATGTGAGCCTTTATGATTTGAATTTATTAAATTAACGTAGTTTTATTAATAACAGTGACCCCAGATTGGAGGTTACTTTGTCATTTTTGGAGACGTTACGTAGCCTTTTTATTTTTGGACTTAGAACTTGAACTAAATTTTGGATGTGTATGGGCATTGTAGCCTCACATCGGTCTTGTGTAAATTCTTAGTTGTTATTTAATGCAATTAGTCAACCATTGTAATTTATTATTGTACAATCTCGTAAGAAATTATTGAATTTAATTTAATCACATTTCCTTATGTAAAGCATAGTTAACTAGCGCTAATTTTTATAGAATTAGATACCATATAACTTAGAGTCTGCACTCTAATGTCGACTAGATTGTCGGTTGCCTCTGGTATACAGAGTGTTTTATTTTGGTGTTGACGTGTTGCAATTCACGATCAAACTGTTCGACTTTGGAGGGACTTTCGGCAAGTTGCCTTATAACTGTGTGCTTGTAAGAATATTGTTGGTAAATTATTTTAACTTTAAGGTTGTTTCATGTGTTCTCCATTTTGAATTCCTTAAATTTTGTAATTGTACGTCATTGATAATTTTAAGTTGTGGATCACCTTGGGTGACCATTTAAGTTTTGATTAATCCTTCAGAAATTTAATACTGGCAACTGAGTTGCGCTTTGTGATTTACATTTCATTGTTTTTTTTGTCTTTGAATATCTTGTGAAAAATCAGAGATTAGATAGTATAGCCGGTTTGTGTACAATAATTGAAACGATCTGTTGAGACCTGAATTATAGTTTCAATAAACTGTTTGTTAAGTTTGAATGAGTGTGTGTTGGTCTTATTTTCTTATCACCTGGGGAGTTTTACATTGGATCTGGTCCGGGGTCTGAATATCTGTTGGGCTTAGCATATTTTTACGGATAGGCGCCCTGACAACTTAACCTTCGACTTAGTACTGTGTTCGAACTCGCCCTTCTCTGACTGTAGCTGGAGGCAGTGCTGACTCCCATATTTAACATCGACCCTTGGGAAGTAAGAGGTAAGACTTGAGTGTTATAAGTTGGTGATTATTTTATAGACAAGCGTCTTCCTAAATTTAAATAGAAGGTTAATTACCGTGGTGGTGTCTGACTTACTACCTTCTTGGAATTTGAGTACCGAATCTGTTTAGGGCCTTGGCCATTTATAATTTAAATACAAGAGGGTAGCAACTTATAGGAGGCATTAGATATTGACTGACCCTCGTATATGAGTTAAGCTTTTCATCGATGACTGTTATTAAAACAAAAATGGGAAATGTCTTGCAATTTGACACTGATTTGTGTATCAAATACAAAACCCAGATTCCAAAAGATAGTGTCTGGCATATCGCATTAATATTTTTTACGTAATTAAGTAACTTAGCATAGGAAGACGTTATATTTTATTTATTATGCGAACGATTTTTTTTATTTTGGTAATTCCCGGTGTTTTTAACGAGACACCCACAGAGGGTCAGGATCTACGCTTTGGGAACCATTGCCCTAGTGTATTTCAATTGCAGAAACTTTCATATGATGCGGCATTTTCTAAGAAGTACCTAACCAATTTGCACACATTGTACGTTGAACTCTAAATGTCACACAAAATTTATTAAACATCTTTTTTCACACTACACACCACGGTATAAGAATACATTCATTATTAAATCTAGAAAACCTGTTCTTTTGAATAATTAATGGCCTACTGTCGGACAAAATTCAACAAAAGTATGTTAATTTTTGGGTGAGCTAGCAATGTAGTGTGTGTACTTTAAATGTAATTTAGTTTGTGTTTAATTGATATAAAATTTTAATTAAACACAAACTAAATTCCATTTAAATTATTTATAAATATTAATATTAAATGTACAATTGGTAATATTTATGCCTCGCGTTAATGCGCTTGCAGTATTGTTAATAACAGATGGATTATAATTTGATTCCTGTTTTCTAGAGATGCGATGTTTATGTTGCTTGACAATACTGATGAAGCGATTTACTTTTCTTTTCTAAAGACTCCTCAATATACCCTTATGCAAATACTGGAATTCTCCCATCCTCCATGCCTCTTAAGTGTGGATAAATTTGCCAAAACCTATTTTGCTTTGCGCATTATTTTTGTTCCACTCGCTTCGCTCGTGTCGCAAACCTTACTCGCAAAATGAAATCGCATTTTAACACGTTATTACGTTCTATTTAAACTAAATAATATTAAAAATAATTATATATATACCGAACGTTGCAGTTTACAGAGTGCCGAGTATGTATACTATATGCAGAGATATTTTCGCTATAAAACACCACAGGAGCATCGCAATGAATATGATAAAAATTCACCACTAAGCCATATAGCCACACAGCTAAACTCGTTATCAGATTATGGGGATTTGTTTCATTGTTCTTTTGAAAGTTTGATTGGTTTGGCGAATTTACTAGATCATGAAAGGGAGAATACTTAATACACCTATGTATATTTTTATATATACAGGCTATCCCAAAAACATACCGACAAATTTTAATGGGGGGTTGGGGACATCAAAACAAACATTTTTTGTTTAATAAATATGTATCCGCAAAAGAGCCATATGAGCATAAAATAGGAAAAATTGTTTTGGTATTATTTTACAAAAAAGTTTAGGAGGACATTAATAAACCAGTTTTTGCTCATGTTGGCCTTTGTTTTATTGACAAATAAATGATGGTTTGCAAAAATTTTTGAAAATGTCGGCCATTAGCTTCAATACAAAGATTGCACATTCGGTTAATTGACTCGCGGACTATATGCAATAATCCGGGAATAGCTTCTACATGTGTACAACTTGCCATTATTCTTGCTAGGAGATCTGCCTCATTCATAGGTGTTACGTAAACTTTGCTTTTGCTTTTGTTTCTGCTGTCCAACAAAAACCATAGTTGCAATATAAATTGTTTAACAAAAGACAATAGTGTCCAGCTAAAATAAGAATTACTTTAGTTATTTGGAGTGATTTAAAACATTTTATTGCTTGACAACACAAACGGCTCATTTGCGGACATTTGTTTATTAAACACTATAATTCATGAGAATTTAAATTTTAAATCACATGCACAATACGTGATGAATAAAATGTTAAAAAAAGTTTTCTTCTTACGTAGAACTTCTGGAGGTTTGTCTATAAAAAGAAAGTTGTTACTGTACAAATCGCTAATAGCACCTCATTTAGGGTTCTGTTCCACCCTCCTTTTCAATTTGAATCAAAATGAGGTACAGCAGATTCAAAAAATTCAGAACCAAGCCATGAGAGTGATATTAAAGTGTAAAAGATACACTCCTATAAAATTGATATTGAATACGTTAAATTTAATGAGTGTTAAGCAACATATTTTTTATAGAGCTCTCATATTTATCATAGAATTAAGATGGGATATTTGCCTCCACATTTAAGTAATAGGTTAGTAATAGTGCAAGATATACATAACTATAATACTAGAAATATAAGTAATTTCTATATAAGTCGGTGTAGGCGTGTACAAACAACAAAAAACATTTTTGTTCGCGGTTTAGAAGAATATAATAATTTACCTTTAGAAATTAAGAATTGCGTATTTGTAAATACATTTAAAAGTAGGTTATTTAGTCATGTAAGAAACATATACTAACATTGATTGTATCGTTGGTGTTTTTATTGATGTGTATATGACATTGTATATGTAATATTAATTTTAAGTTCTAGTTTAAGTATTTGCAAATATATTTAAAAGTAGGTTATATAATTAGGTTATTGCATTAACCGATGAATGCTGATAATCAATATGTAATACTAGTTTCGCACGTATATTTTTTAAGTTCTATTTGTATATGTAAATAAGAATATGTAAAATTTAAAGCAAAAAAATGCTAATAAACGTATATTATTATTATTATTATTATTATTAGTATGTATATAACAATTTCTTTATGTTTTTATTAATGTATGGAATGTTTCAGCTAAACACGTTAATACATTTTTTCTTTTTCTGCTTAGATGTTGATGAAATGGAAAATATTATTCAAAATGAAATGGTTTTTGTTCTTTAAGGATCCTATATAGTGGATCAGAAATGTAATATTGGTTGCATAGCACATAATTTAATAAGCCAAGGATGTCCGGGTACTTATTACACATAGGGAATATATAATAAATATTTGAAATAATAACTCAATATCTAAGCGAATAAAAATTCATTTATGACCTAATATTTACACATTTGTAGCCCCGGGAAAGATTTTTACTAGAATAACAATTCATTGTAATGTGGGTTGCCTAATTTTAATTTACTTTATATTCATTTAAAACAAAGTAAAGAATAGTTGAACGAAAAATAAGTGCAGAGCGGGGTAGCTTCTGATTCAATTTATAACGTGAACCCGAGTAAACAAATCTCCTCCGAAGGATTTTTGAGAAAACTTGTTTTTAATATTTTGACATATTAATTAATGTTCTTTAATCCGATAATTTTTTTCTAAATTTGATTCTTCAGCCGGCTAGATTACTAAATTCTTCATAAGTTGACGTTGAAAGGTTTTCTCCAAATTTAAAATCAACAAAAATATCTTGCATCTAAAATCTGATATTTTTCCATTGTTGACAGATCCACTATATAGAACCCTTAAGGGTCCTCGCTAGTGAATGGGAAATGTAATATTGGTTGCATAGCACATAATTTAATAAGCCGAGGATGTCCAAGTACTTTTACACATAGGGAACATATAATAAATATTTGAAATAATAACTCAATATCTAAGCGAATAAAAATTCATTTATGACCAACTATTTACACATTTGTAACTGCGGGAAATATTTATAGCAGAATAACAATTCATTGTAATGTGGGTTGCCTAATTTTAATTTATTTTATATTCATTTTAAACAAAGTAAAGAATAGTTGAACGAAAAATAAGAGCACAGCCGGGTAGCTTTCTATTCAATTTATAATGTGAACCCAAGCAAACAAATCATCTCCGAAGGATTTTTGAGAAAACTGGTTTTTAATATTTTGACATATTAATTAATTTTCTGTAATCCGAT
This sequence comes from Amphimallon solstitiale, assembly GCA_963170755.1. NCBI lineage: Eukaryota > Metazoa > Arthropoda > Insecta > Coleoptera > Scarabaeidae > Amphimallon > Amphimallon solstitiale. The sequence goes on from OY720677.1 coordinate 132,795,937, forward strand.
AATTTTTTTCTAAATTTGATTCTTCAGCCGGGTAGATTACTAAATTCTTCATAAGTTGACGTTGAAAGGTTTTCTCCATCTTTAAAATCAACAAAAATATCTGGATTCTTAAATCTGCTATTTTGCCATTGTTGACAGATCCACTAGCGAGGACCCTTAAGCAAACAATCAAAACTTTTTAAGTTAGTTTGTTGACATTTTAAACGTCATTTTGAAGTATCATTATTTTTAAGAGGAAATGCTTTATTTAAGTGAAATCGAAGTCGCGAGGGGGTTGCCTTACTTGAAGATAGTCGATATATGGAATATGTCGCCTATTTACTACAAAGCAATCCATCGATTATATGCAGAGCATGGCATAAGTATCAAAAAACGGGTAAATACTCTATAGGAGAACTGGACAAAAACGTAAAAGCAAAACTAGTCGTTGAGATTACATCAATTCTTGCCTTCGCCGTCGACCTCCCACCACTCATGAGTTACAAAACCTACTTCGAAATGCTCCCGTTCTAACAATCTCTAATCAAACGGTTCCAAAAAGAATTAAAGAAGCAAATTTGTTTTCTCGGATACCTGTGTGAACTCCTCGCTTGTCCAGGGATCAAAAACCAACCCTTCTAAACTTTGCTCGTGAATATGTAGAATGGCATCTTGAGGTCTGTGCTTTTTAGTGATGAGTCGCGGTTCACTTTAACTCGTTGCGATGGTCTTCTACGAGTGTACAGATGTCCTGCAAGAGATACACTGCAAAGTATATACAGGAAGTGGATCGATTTAGATAAAGATCAGTTATGATATGCGGTGAAATTAGCATGGTCGTACCGACTTGGTTGTTGTTTTTCAACGTCTCAATGCACATAATTATGTTAGAATGAATAGTATATGAACAAAAGTCGAAAACTAAATTTATGTAGCAAATACATTGTAAGTAGGATTGATTCATTCACTAATTATTAAATTGTAGTTCTCTAAGTGTTAAGAACATTAGAATATTTGAACAATTAGTCCGTAAGTATATTATAGAAAATTTTTAATTTCTAAGTAAAATTTGTTTATTTTAATAGCAATTGCTAATAAAGATTATTATTATTACAGCATGTGTATAGGTACTACCCCAAAGTTGGGTGACACAATGTAGAGAAACCCCTATCACTAAATTAAGATATTTAATTGAAACTTAAACTGTAGAAATAAAATGTAAAATTATTTGTTTTGCCAGCTCAACTCAAATTATCTCAGGGCGATTCGAGTTAATTGAAATGATTAAGTAAAAGGGGTTCCTGTACATTAATAAAAAAAAAATACCATTTAAATATGTTAATAATTCTTATATTAAAATCAATGAATCCTGTATCTATAATTTTACAAACAACAGAAGAAGTAACATATATTTAAAAAGCAATTCTAATACATTTGAATTAGATTTTTTTTTAATAATTCTTAAACTAACACAAACATCTCTGTAGGTCCTTTGTTCGATTCAATCGTAAGCTATAAACGCCAGAATTTATTACATACAATGCACATTTTATATTATACGTGTTTATATCGATACTTGTGAACATACCAAGTTACTTTACACACATATTTGTTAGACGATATTTATTTAATTACTTTCTGTTTGAACTTCTATTTCTACAGTCTCTCCTCCTTTATTACATAAAACATTACAGTAATTAAACAATAATCATTTAAATAATACCTTATCTAAATTCTTCTTATTCATCTTCTTTTTTGTACTGTTTCCAGCAGGAACTTCGGGCTGCTTATTATCGACGAAATCTTCTTTATTTCCACGATTTTTCAACGGCATCATCTGCTTGTTCTGCCACTCGAAATACAATCTTTATTTTAACAATATAACACGTTGCACAATTACTTCTTAGGTGCAACTTTGACCACTACTTTACTACGTTTTCTCGGTAGTAAATTGTTTATTCAAGTTATATTAACAATGACTCTTATGCGTAGCCTAATGTTAGGAGTTAACCTTTTGATACGATATTTAACGTATCTTGCTGTCGACTCTCTTGTTTCTCACGCGTATTTCCCTTTTATATCAGAATGTCCAGGGTTCCCCGCTTTCCACAAAGTTCAGGGGTTCCCATTTACATTTACACGCACATACACGTTCATTTAGCCGCGGGATTGTATATTGCTATTGGAGTGTTTATCACGTTAATATAAACTTTCGGCGTCACCTTTTTTTACTCATAAACATATACAAACCCTATGACTAATATCTACTTAATAATACAATAACACATTCATTGATTTTAAATATTATTTCCCTTCAAAATATTAATATAAAAAATATACTTAATTAAATCCTTAAAAAAATAATAAAAATTATAAAATCAATAAGTGAAATGGGCTGTACCATTACACATGGAATGATCTTCCACAAAGCTATTTCAGAAATTTATGCTTGTCTATGCCCAATCGCTTAAATAAAATTATTCAAGTAAACCGCGGAGATCTGTTTATTTATTTTTTAGTCTAATAAACTGTGTTCCATTATTATTTAATATCTTTATCGTAATTATACCAATATTTATCATATTTGACGGATATCTGATAAATGGATAATAATGACAATGTTTGAGAAAACCAAAACCTAAACTACATTAAGAATAACAGTGACGACCATAACTTATTGCCCGCCACTGTACTTGTTTATTATTGTAAAAGACAATTGTTGAATTAGAGCATATTTATTGTTAAAATCTTGTTAACTAAAAAAATATGGTATCTAAATTTAATTAAAAACTGTTGCAGTATTAAATTTGTGTTCCGCTAATTTTGTTGAGCAGTGTATAAATAATGGGAGAAAAATTGAGTAGCTACGAAAGTTACCGTTATTTCTATACTACATCGATCTAGAAACCTACAAAGTTAGATGCAAATCGGTGAGACACACTTAGCAGTTTTTTCATACTTTTTACTTTCATATATAAATTATATTTTGATTAATGACTATATATTCTATACACGTCTTAAGAGAGATATATTCATATTCGAGTTCATCATACGGCAAAGAACATAGATACCGAATGCGTAACTACTCTTGTAAGTACAGGTAATTCCACTGGTAATTCGTATTTTTTGATACATCGCTGCCTATGTATGACGTATGTGGATTTTTTGCCAATAACCTCAATTACCGCTGACGTCATTGATGTTTTATTATGACTTGTGAGGTAACTGGTTCTGCATGAAAATCGTGTATATTTAAAAAGCAGTTTATTTAATTCTAAATTTGAATGATTTATATAGGTATTATCCTAGTGCTAACAAGAGACAAGTAATTATACAATAAAGAAATTAGAATACCCACCTCATACGTAAAAATAACGTGTTTACAGAATTTAGATAATAATCAAGTGGGATTTTTTAAGTGAAATTTGCAATCTGTGACACCACAATTTATATTAATTCTATCCTTTACACATGTTACAACTACAGGCATTTACATAATATAAATTACGTAATGTTGTTTAGCGTCAAACATTTCATGTCATAGTACTTAATAATATTACTTAGAATAGGTGGAGATGGTTGAATGAAAAAAGAAATTGTTATGTTTGTAAATGTCGGCTTATAATTGTTTTTTGTCAAAATTATATAACCGCAAATTAACAACAGCGAGATATACTCGTATCACGTTGTCTATGTGCTAAAAGTTTATTAGTATTAGAGTGTAGACGATGTTCTAAATAGACAAGAAAGCATGTTTTTCGTAATAGTTTGTTTCAAGTCTATTCAAGTTCCAGGACTTAACTAATACTTGTAAAACACAAATTATAAGCATAATTTGCAATATTATACAGTACTGTGCATATGAAACGGACACCCAAGAAATTAGTAGTTGAAACATTTCTATGTATTTGTCATTTTATGTATCTATTTATAAACACATTTAAATCTATTGTATGATATGTATTCGTTTATTTTCTAGGAAATATTAGATAAACACCTAAAATTCAGACAAACGAAAATGATTATTTATGGCCGAGCAATAAAGATAAGACGATTTAAGTGTAGGGAGGTAACTTATAATAAATCGTCTACCCTTTCAGAGAATACATTTATTTACAATTTCAGTCTCAATTTATCTTAGTGCCTGTGCAGTTATTCATCGAATAAAAATAAGTTTGATAATAATTAGAATTATTCCAAAATTACTTTTAAAAAATCGTAGTTGTATCAAAGCGTTGTTGAGAATCTCAGAATGCCTAGAATATCAACGACAAATAGGAACAAAATTGTAATATTACACCAAGAAGGTTACAGTCAAGTAGAAATTGCAAATCGTGTAAAGTGTTCACGACATGCTGTACAACAAACACTTAAAAAGTTTCAAGAAACCGGCGATGTGATAGATAGAACGAAGTCAGGGCGACGCAAAAAGCTAAGCCATGCTGATGACCACTTTTTAAAACTGACCGCATTACGCGTCGAAAAAAAGTTAGTCGTGAATTAACACAAGATCTTCGGCGCGCAACCGGTAAAATTGTACATCCTTCAACAGTTCGGAGATCGTTAAAGAGATCTGGTTTGGGAGGATGTGTGGCTGTGAAGAAACCACTATTGAGAAGAGGGAATAAAGCTAATCGTCTCAAATATGCAAAAGATCACGAACACTGGACCAGCGATGATTGGAAACATGTATTATGGACCGATGAGTCGAAATTCCAATTATTTGGGACGAACAGAAGACAGTATGTGAGGCGGCGCGTTGGAGAGGCTTACTTGGAAAGTTGTCTACAACCTACAATAAAGCACGGTGGTGGCAGCATTCAAGTGTGGGGATGCATTACCTCCGAAGGTGTGGGTGATTTAATCAAAATAGATGAGAAATTAAGAGCTCAGAAATACAAGGACATTTTGGAGGAGTATGCTGTGCCTTCCGGAACAAGACTTATTGGTAATAATTTTATCCTGCAACAGGATAATGATCCTAAGCATACCGCAAGGTTAGTAAAAAATTACTTAACGCAGTTAGAAGAAGACGGTGTGCTGCGGACAATGGTATGGCCTCCACAAAGTCCAGATATGAATATCATAGAACACGTTTGGGATCATTTGGACCAGAGAAGAGCTGAAAGGTCACCTAAGAACATTAGGGAGCTATGGACTGTTCTACAAAAAGAATGGCAGAATATTCCGCTCGATTTTCTTCAAAAGTTACATAATAGCCTTGGAGAGAGAATTCTGCAAGTTATTGAAAATAAAGGAGGTCATACAAAATATTAAATATTATTAGTTGTATATATCAGAATTGTATTTAAAGCATGTTTATAAATGTTTATGCCGAAGTAAAACTTTCTATTTAGCTTCCTTTTGAACTTTTTGAGAATTAATGCTAGGTGCCCCTTTCATTTGCACAGTACAGTATATATAAGCGGAGGTCGTACAGCCTCAGCCGTTTCCCGCATTTCGATCTCCATCTCCTCCTGTCTCTCCAGATGTCTTCATCTATTGCTCTGTCTTTCATTGTTTCCATGACCCCACTTATCCATGACTTTGCCGGTCTTCCTCGTTTTCTTCTATTCGTTGGGTCGTATTCTAGAGCTCTTCTTGGCCATCTGTTTTCCTCCATCCGTCTTACTTGTCCGTACCTTATCAGTTTCCTCGTTTCTATTCTTTCTGACGTTCTATGTATTCTGTTGGTTCTTTGTCTGATTTCCGTATTAGGTATATGTTCAGTTCTTGATATGCGACAGGCTCTTCTCAGGTAGTCCATCTCAACAGTGTCCACTTTTTTCTTTCCTTTCTCAGTCATTTGCCAGCATTCGGCTCCGTATGTAAGGATAGGCTCTACAATTACTTTGTAGGTTGTCGTTTTGGTTTTCAGTGTTGCTCTTCTAGACCACAGTATTGCGTTCAGAATTTGTACACTCTTCCGACCTTGTTGGACTCTATATTCGATATCGCGTTCTGTTGATCCTTTACTAGAGAGGATACTTCCCAAATATTTGTATTCGTAGCATCTTTTCATTTGTCTTAATTCCAAACCTGGGTCTTCGTCTGCGTTACCTATATGCATATATTCCGTTTTTGCCATGTTCATGCTCAATCCCCATTTTTCGTACTCATCTCTGAGTTTCCTGTGCATATAATCTGCATCTTCTTCACAGCTTGCAATTATCACCTGATCATCCGCGAAGAACAAGGTTGTCAAATCATGGTCATTAATCTTCAGTCCCATTCCTGCGCACTTCTGTCTCCATTTGTTCTTATATTTTATATATTTTGAACGAGGTAGGAGAAAGACAACATCCTTGTTTCAGACCCTTCCTTACTGTGAAGGTCTCCGAAAGAGTATTATCTATTTTAACCATGCTTTGAGGACTTTTATAGATATTAAGCAGTGCTCCTATATATGTTTTGCTAAGGTTTGTCTTTGTCAGAACATTGACCAACAGTTTTAAAGGGACTGTATCGTAGGCCTTCTCCAGGTCTATGAATATTAGATGCGTAGCGAGGTTCCGAGCTGCTCGTTTTTCGATTATTTGTTGAAGTGTGAATGTGTTGTCCGTGCACTCAGAGAAAACATAGAGATACATCGAGAGATACATAGAATAGATAAGGAAGAATTGAGAAGAGTTAACACAAATGAAAAATGGAAAAGCCTCGGGACCTGGAGACATTCCCATTGAGATAGTGAAACACGGACCAGACGCTTTTCTAGAGACCCTAGAAGACATTTTTAATAAATGCCTGGTGGAGGGTCAAAATATTCCAGAAGACTGGAATTTGGCCTACATTAGCCCCATATACAAAAAGGGAGACAGAAAAGAGTGCGGAAATTACAGAGGAATTAGCGTGACTAGCTCACTGGGACGGTTGTATGGTCGCATATTGAAAAAAAGAATAGAAGAGGAGTATAATGAGATTGAAGAACAAAGTGGATTCAGGACAGGCAGCTCATGACGTTGTCTATACCTCCTAAAAACTCATATCTACTTTCTGTCAGAAGTGATTTGTAGTATTCCTCCCATTTTTTAATCTGAATTAGCTTTATGTTTCCACCATCTTTTCTTTCTTTCCTGAGACTCCTTATGAACTTCCAGGCCCGCGTCACTTTCGTTCCCCCTAAGCATCGGTCCACCTCTTCACATGTTTCTTCCCACATCTCCTTTTTTCTCATGGCCACTTCTTTCTTCACTTCTCTATTGAGTTTGCTATAATTTATGCGGTCTTATAAATCATTCGTGTTTAGCCATTTATGGTAGGCGCTCTTCTCGTTATCTATTAGTCTTCCTATTTCTTCAGTCCACCATTTCGGATGATTTCTTTTGTTTGCTTCCTGATATCCCAAAGCTTCTTTGGCCGCCTGATGGACGCATATAAACGCAATATTAATGAACACAATGGTGGACAAATCGCGATATGTACAGAACACAAATTATTTATTACAACCAAAGACTCTGTTCACTCTCGTCATTTGCTGTATCACTATATCTTCAACGACGACCAACGCTGTTCAAATTTGTATTATAAAAGAACAGTAGTTTATCAGTTAGGTTAAGATGTTTTCTGAGATGTACTATGTTTTTCTTTTTCTGAACGTTAATTTTATGACAAGCAAAGAATCTGTTCTTTCTTGTTATTTCCTGGCATCACTATTTTATCTGGAACTGATGACCAACGCTGCTTAATTCTGTATTACGAGAGGATTTTTTATGTTATCTACGTAGCTATGAATGAAACGAGTTAGAAATGAAACAAAACTTTATTTTTTTAACGTTATATCTTCGAAAAAGTATTCTTTTGGTAATTTCGCAAAATACCGTCCTACAACAAGCGTTTTCCAAGCCTTATTTCGATAAAAATCGACGCCCTTGAAATGTTTGTTACGTTAATTTTTGAACAGTGCTGTATATTCCAGAATTTGAACCTTTCATTTATTCTGGTAGGAGTATTGTTTTGTTTTTGTGGTCATTTTTGCGTTTCGAAATATCTTTTCTCATAAAGTCACAATCTGCCTTCCGCGCGGAGATGACTCACCCTGTATATACTAAACCCTTTTTTGGGTAATTTTCTTCAAACTGTTAAAATTTCAATAAACATGAAAGAAGAACTTATTGAAATATCAAGTGATGAAATGTGGAAACCAGAATGTCTTTCCTAGAAACAAGATCATTTTTGGATCAAAATAATGCAAGAATACCTGACATGGCAACCATGTTTTCATTTGCAGCATCATATCGTATTTATGTGACTTAAGTTAATCATCGATGACTGCTAATATAATAAAAGTGAGTAATTGCCTCCAAATTAAAAATGATATCATTGTATATGTATGAAATACAGAAAACACATTCGAAAAGCTATTGTCTGAGAAACAGACACGTCGCATTCATATTTTTTACTTAATAATTAAGTAACTTAGTATATTAAGACGTTATATTTTATTCCTGATGTAAAAGATTCATAAAGCCTTAAATAAATTGTTTTCGTTTCATTTTGGAAATCCTTTTTTGCGGCCCCCCTCAGGTGCATAGTGTCTGCATTTTATACTGTTTATTATTCATACTATAATTATATTTCGCGTACGAATCCAGATAGTGTTCAAGCAGAAATTGCAAGTTATATAAAACCGGTCGATGTTTAAGTACTTCGCAAGTACTAGAAATTTGGCGGCCGATGAAGTGCATTGCCAGGTAGAAAATCCCAACCGCTTATTTTGATTAAGTATCGAGAACGCTAAAGATGTTCTATCAGTCCAACATAATGTATAATTCCCTTCGTCAACTTATTATTTCTTCTTTTTCCGAGACTGATGGGAAAACCCCCTCTCTACATTCCCGAGGCCTACAATATTTTTTAGTTTTCTTTGTAGTAACGTACCTGGTATATAATAAATGAGAAAAAGTCAAAATGAGAGAGGTCTATATATCAAAATAAATTTATGCATTCTTATAACTCCAAAAAATAAAAATATTTTTGAAATCTATTTAAATATTTAAATTTTTAAGTTGGCAATGTGTACTAGTTGCTGGTATTACAAACTTCCTTTTAAAATTACACTATTTACTAAAAAGCTTAATACTGGGTGTAGCACCTAAGATGCCTCGGACAAAAATTGTCAATACTTACAATCACCATTTCCTGAAATATTTCTGGTCATCAATGCCTTGCCGTATTCCAGTGGCGTATCAAACCTATGTTTGTTTAAATGGAAAAATATATATATTGTGGCTAATTCGGAAAGCCCTCGAAGACTACTTTTTTTTCTTATGTAACGTCATACCCCTAACATTAGCGGTTTCGCTGTTATAACGGTTTTTCTTCGCAATTAGACCGTAATTCGACATGTTTTTTGGCAGGAACTAAATTGTCCCGGCACCGGCGTTTCGGTTTCGAATTTAGGGATAGACTAAGACCCCTTCTACCTACTCTTAATTTTTTTTTCAAGTGATTTAAAGAAAGAAGATAATTTTTGATTGGGCTTTGCAAATAGTCATTTTTTTCTAAAATACCAAATAGGAACCATACAAAATAATTACATCCTTGGATATTCGAAATTCCAAGCTTTCCATTTATTAAAAATAAAAAACACATTTCATTACAAAATTAAAAAGCAAAAAGAAGTTGTTAGGTCAAATTGTCGAAAAACGTCCTTTTTCAGAGTGAGCTGTCATGATAAAATAATAGAAGTGCAATTGTCAGTGCAAAACGGAAAAAATAACAACAAACTGACAGAAGCATTATTGTTATCTTATAAACGTTGCGAAAATGCCTACAACTCAACAAGAAATGGTTGACATAGTGTTTATTCTTGGAGAATATTTCAAAAATTGTTTGTTGGCAGCACGAGTGTACACTTAGAGGTGCATTGACAATTGCACTTCTATTATTTTATCATGACAGCTCACTTTGAAAAAGGACGTTTTTCGACAATTTGACCTAACAACTTCTTTTTTCTTTTTAATTTTGTAATGAAATGTGTTTTTTATTTTTAATAAATGGAAAGCTTGGAATTTCGATTATCCAACAATGTAATTATTTTATATGGTTCCCATTTGATATTTTAGAAAAAAATGACTATTTGCAAAGCCCAATCAAAAATTATCTTCTTTCCTTAAATCACTTGAAAAAAAATTAAGAGTAGATAGAAGAGGTCCTTAGTCTATCCCTCAATTCGAAACCGAAACGCCGGGACAATTTAGTTCCTGCCAATAAAAATTTCGAAGTACGGTCTAACTTCGAAGAAAAACCGTTACAACAGCGAAACCGCTAAAGTTAGGGGTATGACGTTACATATAAAAAAAAGTACTCTTCGAGGGCTTTACGAATCGGCCACAAAATATATATTGTTCCATTTAAAAAAACATAGGTTTGCTACGCCACTGGAATACGGCACCACACTGATGACCAAAAATATTTTAGGAAAATGGTGATTGTAATTATGAACAATTTTTCTCTTAGACTTTTTCGATATATTGTATGACAGAAGAGCTACGGTCCGAGGCATCTTAGGTGCATAATTGTCTTTATGAAGCAGGTTTGGATATAATAAAGAAGTAACAATAATAATCATAGCTTTATTGTCCAAAAGATATTTGCCTCATGTATTATCAAATTATTAAACATCATAGTAATAAAGAAATCAAATTTACAAATAGTGCATAATATAAATAAATGAGGTCAATACGATATCTTACTTTTTAAGCAGATTAATTATTATTCTACTATTAATATTTTTCTACTCCCATACTTTAATTGTATTATTAGATATGCCGAACCTGTACTTTAATGATGTCCATTACGATACAGATTTTCATTATGATACAAGTTTATATCCAATAGGAGTACAGAGTTTTCATTACGATACAAGTTTATATCCAATAGGAATTCGTCATTCCAATATTCAAACAATGCTCAATATGGCGACTGCATATCTGACAGATATAAAAATTAATTAAATGTGACAGTTCTCTGCAATTTACAAGTAAGTACATAAAATTGAGGCTTTTTTGAAAATATAAATGGTAGAAATGAGGGATAATGACAGTGAAATGTAACGTTTGTGTCCACCAGAAATTATGGAACAAGCCTTAGTAACCACGAACAATTTATTACCAGCTAAATTCGCAAAGGTGCATGGAAAATTTTAACCTCAATTTATGAAGTGGAATGTTCAAAAAATAGTGTTTTATTATGGGGTCGTAGAAAAAATAGTGTATGCAACTCGCATTTAATGGCTATTAAGACACTCGTATTCATTACAATACTCGGCTTCGCTTCGTATTGTAATTTTCTTACTCGTGCCTTAATAGCTATCATTAAATGCTCATTGCATAATATACTATAAGTTTACTGAAAAACAAATAAATTTACTTTAAATAAACATAAGTTCGTATGCCTAAATGTTTTAATTACTTATGGCAGGGCTTCTCAACCTTTTAGCATTTGTGACCCAATTTTCAATCACAATTTTCATCGCCCCCCCCCCTATATTTCCGATCATTCTGGACTGATTCAAGTCAAAAAATAAGTTATAGAGAGTAGAATAGCGAAAGCAATATATCAATGTTTTAGGGACCTCATGGAGTACCAAAGTTGGTATAGTATTTTCATCGTAAGATTAGGTGCACGTCATCAATGACGTTTGCACAATGTTGTCAAGCTGATACATCTAAAATATAAAAATGATATAAACAAATTAGAAGTATAGGTTACGAAAACCAATTAGTGTATTGCAAGTTTTTATTGAGGCTAGTCCATTAATTACTAAAATAAACTAAACGATTAAAAAATATGATTGTATTACATAAACAAACATTATTTCATAAAATGATCCACTAATTTTCGATTTTCAATGGCAATTTTATCGCAAACTGTATTTATTTCTATGCATAAAAATCGATATTTAAAAAAGTATGATCTTAATAATGCTTTAAAGATTTGTCAGAAATATATGAAAAATGAACTTTAATAATAAGTAATAAATAATCAAACGCAGGATGTCCTGTGAATTCACAACTTTATTGAACTGGTAGTACTAGAGGTCGAATGCGCGTCATCCAGAGATGCGCAAAAGCATATCTTGTTTCCTTGTACCATGACTACGGCCACGATTGGGCGTTGTTGCCGGTGTGCCTAGTATACATATATCCTATCCCCAATATTATTTTACACATGCGGTATACCATAAGAAGGCTGAAGACTATTGCTACCCATGCCGCTTCAAAATCTGCCTATTTTGCGAACTTTCACAGTAGGATAAGCTACGGAATTTTGTTTTGGGACACATCGCTTGCAGCAACAAGAATCTTCTGCTTGCAAAAAAGAAAGAGATTAGAGCTGTTTGTAATTTGAAATATACGCATGGTAGTAATGAACATTTTAAACAAGAAAAACATTATAGTATTAGTATTGCCTTGCCTATTTATACTTACATGTATAAAATACGTTAGAAAAAAACAAGAAAAGTATATATTGAATGGGGGGCATCATAATTACGAAACCCGTCACAGAAAAGAGTTCCAAATTCCATATCACCACCTGCAAACTACACAACAAGAGGGGGACAAATTATTCATAAAAAAAGTGGAGGTATTTTAAGTTATCACAGTTTTTGTTCAATAGAAGAGTTCTTAAAGTGTGACTTAGAATATTAATGGCTTTTAAATATGTACTTAGAAACGTGCATTATATACACATTATTATTTTGTTGTTGTTGTTTGTTTTATTGTAATATACAGATAACTGTGCATTTTTAATTAATTTACTGACTTTCTTGTAATGGTAATTACAACGAATAAACTATTATTATTATTATTATTATTATTATTATTATACAATAATTTTAATTGAAATCGTGCTGTAATTGTAATATTAATTTCTATTTAATTTAATTGTATTTTGACCCTAAAGATACACTACGACCTTGATACCAACACTTAAAAAAATTACTTACAAATTAGTTTTGTACTGAAATCTATTACAATAAAAGTACGCGTAACAATACAAAATGTTCTCATTTTTTCGTTAATTATCATATTAAATCTACTTAACAATATTCAAAATAGATAAATGCATAGTAATAAAAATGCTCATTTAATAGCCTATGATCGATTTTGTGGGTATGTCAGCAGTAGAAGAACCACTATTCTGCAAATAAATAGAACTAAATGGAACAGCACTTGCATTGTTTGCTATCTTAAATGATTTTCTAAACAACGCAAATATAGAGTGGAAAAATTGAGTAGAAATATGCATCGATGGTGTTCGTACAATGTCGGAAAAATTCCATGGTGTACAAGCACTTTCGAAACAAAAATCTCCACAGTATATCTGGACACATTGCATGATCCACAGAGAAGCTCTAGCTTTCAAAGAAATAAGTACTGGGCTGAATATTGTGCTAACGACTGTGGTAGCCGTAGTAAATTATATAAAAATGATACCCCAAAAATCAAGAATCATTTCTGTACTTTGTAAAGACATGGGTGCAGTACATTCAGCGTTACTACTTTATTGCAAGGCAAGATGGTTATCACATGGGAAATTTTTACAACGTGTTTATGAATTAAGAGATGAAACCGACCAGAAGCGGATAAGTTTCGAGATGATTAATTTGTGATGAAATTGAGCTACTTGGTCGACATAATCGATAAATTAAATACTTTGAATCTTCAACTCCAAAGAGAAAACACACATATTGCTGTGACCTCCACGTTATTGAAATAATAATATTAAGAATTAGTTTAGTTATTGATAAAGAATACTAAATTTTATCTTTAAAAATTTTTTTTTTTTGAGATTTAGGCATTAGTCAAAAACATACACTAGTAAGTAAAATAGGTTGCCAACACTCAAGGGCAATGCTATTATCAAAATGTACACGTTATGGTATATATTAAGTTGAATACGTACTAAAATTAGGCATAAAACAAACAAAATATCAATGCAGTCTATATTTTGTACAAAAGACAAGCACGAGATATGGTATGAATACAAAGATACACAACCTAATTTCACACAAGGCGTTAGAACAGCCTGAAACATTTTAAGAAATGGACCATTATTCAAAAACAAAAAGGTAATGAAAGTGAATAACAGAGAAAGAGTTATGTTAAAAGATGGGACAATAAAGAGAGTAAATAATTTAAATGCCATTAAGTTATATGAGCAAGGTAATATCAGGCGTGCTCGGGAAGAGAACACAGAACACAATTTTAAATGAATAAATGTGGGTTCAAATAAGAATAATGGTGCCAATTCATAAGAAAGATTTTATAATAATAATACTTAAGATATAGTAAATACCTGTTACTTATATCTATGAACAAAAAAAGGATATAAATCAAAACATTTCTGGTGCGAAGTGCCAGATCGTAAATAAGAATGTATTGTGTATATAGTAACTGTATGAATTAAAAATACACTTATTAGTTCTGTATGTATAATACAAGTGCTTCAAAGACTATGGAAATGGTCATGTGTGGTTTAAAAACCTGCAAAACAGTTTAAAGTGTAGCCATTAGTGTATAAGCTGTCAAAGACGATGCGCGCGTTTTGGTGCGAGTATGACAACTTGAAGAAAACAAACAAGAAAGATTTTATCATGAACGTTCTAAAAGATCAATGCCAACCTAAAATTTAGTTAAATAAGAAAGGCGCTACAAATTGCCGATAGTCAATTGTTTTCTTATATAAGGCGAAAACAAGGATGGACTTGTTGAAGATTAAGTTTGTATTGCGAGCTAGAAAGACGTTAATTTTTGTAAAAGAATAAATTTTGAGATAGCGAAAGTGAGAGTAGGGTCGATATACACTATTTATCAACTCACAATTAGATTATCTGTAATAAGATTTAGAGTTTAATTTTAATTTAGTTTTGATGAAGGAGGATATCAATAAGACAGAATTTGATAAAATATACAATGAAATGAAGTAAGTTATGAAATAAATAATTCAATTAGGGATAGTTAATGGTGCTAGACGTGCTGAAAGTACTATGTCAAAATATTTGCTTTTAGTAAATCGTTGAACATCATTAATTAGTTGAATATTATCTTGTTTATGATAATAACTCATTTTCAAAATAATACAAGGATAGTTAATGGTGTTAGACGCGCTGAGGGTACTATGTGAGAATATTTGCCTTTAGTGAATCGTTGGGCATCATTAATTATTATATAGTCATTTTAATTTAGTAATTCAAATAAAATAAGTACGAATAAGCGGGGATGTTTTTGATGGGCAGGTGCTAAGCCGCTAGAGATACAATGTGAGAATGTTTACACCTAGCGATTAGTATAGGCCAGTTTCAGAGCATTCGCGTTACAAGGCACTATGTGAAAATGTATGGTTTTGGTGAAATGAAATCAGCTTCGTATTAATAAACAAATTGTCAGAAATCAATAATTTTTCTTTATTTAAGGGAACAAGATATTCTTTCAAATATCATTATAGATATATAAGCATTACACAAGAGCATTATAACTCTAAAAAAATGAGTATAAATGGTTTATTTTCTCATTATTTGTAAAACAAAATAAATAGATACAGTGTAAGAATGTTATTTACGATTGGCATTTTTATAAATATAAATATAATTTTTATAAGAGATTTAGACTTTTCGTTTAATTTATGACCTTATTCCAAAGAAAAACTAAATAAGAGGTGTACCAGAACATAAGAAGCAAATCACTGCAAGAACTCATAGGAACTTTTAGAATACTATGCTGTTAAGGAATAAGCTTATGAATAGACTATAATAATTTTAAAATAAATAGGATATGAAATACTTGAATGTGTAACGTACATTAAGAGTCTTCTATACCTACCCGTTGTATTAATCGAGAGTGAGACTCATCTGAATACATTCAGATTTGCTAATATGACGTTTAGGCAAAAAGACGTGTAGAAATTAAACTCGGACTATATTAAGTAAACAGTTCCGAACCCAGACATACTTTTTATGATTTATTGAAGCTACTCTGTTCTCGAGAACGGCGATGTTCATATAAAAGAAGCAACTGTCTAATAAATAATACATACATAGTCGAAATAAAATAAGATACATTTACAATTTCTATAAATAGATAATTTTAAAAATAATTAGAATTTCACATGTACGCGGCTAGGAGCATAAGGAATTTAACAGAAACTAAAATTAAATTTCCAATAAAAATGCTTTGCACCCACATTTGTATATTTGAAATATTGAAAAAAACAACTCAAGTAAAATACTGTTGTGTTTTAGTAGAAAGTAATAATAATAATAATATTTTTTTCAACCCTGATTTCATATTAATCTTTGTTTTAAGTATAGTTATAGTTTTGTTGAGTATATAATAAATTAATAAAGAAAATATAGACAAATACATTTTATGATCGTACGAGACGCATAAATAATATTCTGCCTTTTTTTGTGGAATTTGTGAAAATAAAATCTGATATATGTCAGTGTTCAAACACTACTGCAGAGGTGAATACTTATTATAGTTGTCTTATTCTGTAATCAGTAAGAATTACCCCTTTTAACTAACACAGTTTAATAGGTAATTCGTGTAGTTATAGTTACTAATTAAAATTTCTTGAAATGGGAAAACCAAATAGCGAAAAGAAGAAAGTCAGTAATACATTCCGCTTAAAAAAAGGCTGGAGGAAGAATCTCAAACAATACACAAAAAATATCGCAGGTAAAAATAATCACTTTCACATTTGTTAGTTGGGTACTACCATTTGTTTTTTAACATTATTTCTTCTTACCCGCGGTGCATTTTTTTACTTCTGAGCAACCGTAGAGAATAAGGTACATCGTATAATTCTAGTGGTACAGAAATCAGCCCGCTAGGCAATAAGCTGTTAGTATATGACAAAGATAAGAATAAAAGTAAATAAATGACATGTCACCTCAAATATTGCGGGGAGTCAAATTTTAGATTCTGTTTAGGTACCGACTAACCAAGTAGAGTAAAAAATGCATTGAAGAGTCTTACTAATTTTACAACATAATTACATTTATGTATACGTTTAGCTCAACCAAAATCAGCGAACAATGGAGAAGACATTAGTGCGCTTAGTGAATCAATACATCACTTAGTGGAGGTACGCCAGAATGAAAATTCGTCCCTGGAGTCAAACTTAGAGACACAGTCTTTAGCATTACAGCCTGTAAACGTTGAAGAAGTTCTTACGAAGGATGTGCGAAGCGATGAGGTAAAACAACTGTACATTTGAAATTATGATAAAAAATTATAAAAAAATCTTATACCTAGGGTTTAGACGGACGACGAATAGTAGATATAAAGTACATGCTGGAAGAAATATATAGGCTAAATTCGCACGGAAACAAGTTAGGATGCACATTTCAAAATTTAAAATTTGCTGGAGAAATTCGCTGCGGTTTAGAATCTAAGCTCAAATTCAAATGCGATATGTGTGGACAAAATTTGATTATGAACCTCAATAAATCGGAAAAAACAGAAATAGACGTGAACACTGCTTTAGTTTCAGGAGCCATGAGTGTAGGAATAGGATACTCTAACGCGCAGGAATTGTTTACCACCATGGACATACCCTTCCCCACACCTAAAACTTATGAGAAGTATAATGAATTAGTAAGTGATGGGTGGCAAAAGACCGCGCTTGAGGTAATGCAGGCTGCTGTCCGTGAAGAAGCTCAATATGCAGTTGAAGTAGGCAACGTCGACGAACAAGGCATACCTCTAATCCATGTAGTAGCTGACGGTTGTTGGTCCAAACGATCGTATAGAAAAAATTATTCAGCATTGTCAGGAGTGGCAGCAATTGTTGGACAGCGTTTTGGGAAGGTACTATTTATTGGGGTTCGGAACAAGTACTGCGTGATTTGTGCAAGGTGGCAGAAGCAAAGCCAAAATCCTCCTGAACATAAATGCTACAAAAACTTTGAAGGCAGCTCAACTAGTATGGAGGCCGACATCTTAGTTGAGGGGTTCAAAAACAGTGTACGGAGTAAAATATTCTAGATTTATTGCTGACGGTGATTCGAGCACCTATAAGAAAATTTTAGAAGCCAGGCCCTACAATAACATTACTGTAGAAAAAATCGAATGCCGAAATCACCTGCTTCGCAATTTTAGTAATAAGTTACAATCTTTGACAACTGACATCAGATATCCTTTAAATTTGCGTCGTTTGTTACAACGGAATATACGTAGAATGAGAAATGGTGTTTCAGGTGCAATTGCCCATAACAAGCATCTAGAAAATAATGTAAAACTTTTACAAACAGATATAAAAAATATTATGTGTCATGTTTTCGGGGAGCACAAGGACTGTGGAATGTACTTCTGCAAAAGAAAAGATACAAACGAACCAAATTACATGGACGAACTGAGAAGATGTATAGAAATGCATTCTCGTATCGAAGTATGTCTACAGGTAAAATTAGCTGCCTACTACACAAATATAGGATAGATTTACACAAAAGTCTTTTTGTTTCAGGTGTTAGTCATAAATGCGCGATCACTGATCGCAGATGTAGACAGCAATGTTGCGGAACATTTTAATTCCACCGTGGCCAAATTTGTGGGGGGGAAACGAGTAAATTTCTCTCTGAAGGGTTCCTATGAGGCGAGATGTTCAGCAGCTGTAGTAGCGTTCAACACCAGACGTCCACACTACGAATTGCACAAAAAAATGTATTTGAAAAGCCCTACTTGCCGTGTGAAAAGATTAGAAGTGGGCCGTATGCGAAAAATAAAAAAAGCGCTAGAGAAACGAGCAGGAGTAGAAGTCTCTGTTAGAAAAAAGATTAATTTTTCTAGTACTTCTAAAAAGAGTCAAGAAGATTATGGTGAACTGTGTCAGAAACCTGACATGAAACCGGACGAGTTCGAAGAGCAAAAATAAATTTTTTTAAATAATCTCGACATAAGTGAGGAACAACGGCATCAATTAGAGCGCGATACAGTTGAACAAGCAAGCAGTGGGCAATGGTTAGAGTATCGCCGAAAGCTATTGACAGCATCAAATTTTTATCGCGTGTGTACGCGTCGAAAGAGCACCAATTGTGGCAAATTGGTTCAGAGGCTTCTTTATGGTAATGAAATATATGTGCCTGCTATTCTACATGGCCGTAAAAATGAAAAGAGGGCCTTGCAACAATTAGAAAGCGAACAAAACATACAAATCAAAGAATGTGGTTTGTTTTTGCATAAGGATTTCCCCTTTTTAGGTGCCACTCCTGATGGTATTGTCGATGATAATATTATTGTAGAAGTTAAATGTCCAGCATCGGCTTATAAAATGGAAATCGAAGAAGCGATACAAAAGAAAAAAATTACATTTTGGAAATTAAACCCCTTAACGAAACAATATATTGTAAATACAAAACACATTTGGTATTATCAAATACAGGGCCAATTACAGGTAACAGGCAAGAAAATTTGTATTTTTGGTGTGTGGACAGGAGACGAATTCCCTATGAAGACAACACATATTAGTAAAGATGACGTTTTCTGGAGAGACAATATGAAAGAAAAGTTGTGCGATTTTTATTATGATTGTTTGTTGCCTGAATTGATAGATCCAAGACATACGAGAAGTATGGTAATCCGAGAACCGCAAAGTATTCTTGACGCTCAGCAACAACTGAAAGAAAAAAGAGAGAAACCGAAAAACCCCAAAAAGTAATGTTTGATCCACTGTTCTTCGTTATGTAAACAATTCATTATCATTTTGTTATAAATTTTCATATATTTTGTAGGCGAAAAGATACTCGACATTGTTCGAATATTTCGCATTTTCATATTGTCGCTTTAGTAGTTGATTTCGGTATATTCAAATTCAGTCGCTAAAAATACAGAATTTCAAGTTGTCATCTTTTAGTTGCCGTGAAGCAGGTAAGCACTGAGCCATTTTCACAAAAAAAAAGAGGTGTGGCCACCACACAACTTTCTTATACGTATTAGCGTTTTAAATTATAGAGTTTTATTTTTTTTTTAATATAAAAATTATTCAAAATCCTATTATAAGTACTTCTGTTCTCTTAATAAACCTCTATAGAATGCATACTTTGCGAGATATTCGAAGGAAAGTGCTCCTCGCTAAGAGTAAAAGTGTTACTTCCGGTTCGAATTTTGAAATTTTATTTATGCAAAAAATATTTCAAATCCAACTCTAAATACTTTTGTACTCTTGACAAATATATATAAAATGCATAATTTATGACATATTGGCAAAAAATCGCCATTCGATAACAGTAATAGTGATACTTCCGGTCCGAATTTTGAAATATCTTTTATACAAAAGGTATTGAAGATTAATTCGTAACGTACCTGTCTAACAAGCATGATTGGCGAAATATTTACAAAAACTGATTTTTGATAAGAGTAAGAGACTTCCGGTATCAATTTCGAAAGACTTTCATAATAAAATTCTTCACAGATGTACTCAAAATTGTACATATGAATTCTTTATAAATTTCTTTAAACTTAGTTGGCAAAATTCGATTTTTTCACTCAAGTAAACTACTACTTCCGGTCTTCCGATTTTACTGAAAATCAAACCGGATCTCAAGAGGAACTTTATACTCGTAAATACAAAATTTGGAATTGATAGCTACAGCCATTTGACCGCTATCCAGTCACGAAAATATTGTTTACGGTTGTTATGCTGAAAAATTGAAACTACTGTCACAGCAATTTACAGATCGGTTTTCCAACTTCAAGAACATGAATAACTCCTTCAGCCTTTCTACAAGTCCGAGTAAAAGTAATGTGGAGGAGGTTCCTTTACACCTGCAAATGGGGTTGATCGTTCAGGAAGACGCATATTTGATGCCTAAATTTGATGACGTGGAACTCAGTGAATTCTACAGAACATACTTTGCTGAACAAAATACCCACAGCTGAGAGCTTTCGCACGAAACATAATTTGCGTATTTGGAAGCTCGTATAAATGTGAACAGTTTTTTTTTCAATTGTGAAAATTAATAAAAGTAAGCATCGCACTAGGCTTACAGATGAGAATTCAGAAAAAACTTTGCGCCTGTGTACTAGTAGAATTGACCCTAATTGATCATCTTATTTCTGAACTTCATTCTCAAGCCTCTCATTAATGTCTTCTGATTGCTTATCTTTTTTTTAGCTTATTATTATTTATGTATTATAAATAAATGTGTGAACTTTTATCGCTTTTTGTTTACTACTACTTATTATCAACCTACGGCCCGCGACGATTAATGTTCTGAAGTTGGGTCCACAACCAAGCAAAGGTTGTCTATACACTGTTCCGGTAATAGTTAGGCACTTTTATTTCTTACAGGTGTTTTCCATGTATCGTTATTCTGATTTTTACTTATGGAATTTCCTATATTTTCATCATACTTTCGTCATTATTACATTTTATTCTATATATTTTATTTCTTACAGGTGTTTTCCATGTATCGTTATTCTGATTTTTACTTATGGAATTTCCTATATTTTCATCATACTTTCGTCATTATTACATTTTATTCTATATATTTTCGTTGAAGAAAGCAGGAGCATTGAGGAAAAGAAATAGAATAAAATGCAACAATGACGAAATTATGATGGAAATACAGGAAATGCCATAAGTGCAAATGAAAATAATGATACATGGAAAACAATTCTCCGTTTGAATTGGTATTTTGCGAGAATTTCAGTACAAATTTGTCAACACATTGTGTCGCGGTTAGTGAGAAAAAAGTACGAAAACGGCGACCGACATAATCTTATCAATACATTCAGTAATACATCCAACGTAAAAAAAGTGGTCGCTACAGTACAGAAGAAATTAACGTACTTTTCTCCGCGGATCAATTACCTGGTTATTATAATAAAAACATACTTAAATTTACGTTAGATGTATTACTGAATGTATTGATAACATTATGTCGGTCACTAACCGCGGCACAATGTGTTGACAAATTTGCACTGAAATTCTCGCAAAACATTAAAACTTTAAAAAATCATTATGTTGTTATAGAAAAAAAAATGCAAAAATGAGCACCGGTAACTTCTAGATAAAGGTTCATAGTTTCTACAAACGGAAAATGAAACCAAAATTCTATCATTTGGCCGACATATTTCACCGCCCGTGTTATAGGAATTTAACATGCGATTGACCAGTATAGAAGACTCACCCGGTATTTGAAAAAAAAGTAATATTTCTGAGATAACTGCACACTTCTCATAAATTTGACCATGAGATAATTTAAAAAATAATTGATTCGGATGTGTACATTGGTAGGATAAATAATTTAAAAATAACTAAAATGAGATTTCGAAGTGCTTTTTTGATATTTTTTTTTTTTTGTAAAATAAATGCATCTTTTAGGGCATTAATATTAAATTGTTATTGTTATAAATTAATATTATTATTATATATGTTACCTATATATTAATATACCCATACACGCGTCTGAATACGTAATAAGTAGCATATAAAATCAATTACCAATTCATCTTTGCAATTTTTACAGTGTATTACTCCAACATATATAATAAATCACATCAACGACGGCAATATTTACTTAAAGACGTGAGGTGTTCCGTTTCAATATTTTGTCACCAGTGGTCGCCACCGTACAGAGGAATTTTACCTATTTTCTTGGCGGTACAATTACGTGGTTATTATAACAAAGACATACTTAAATTTACTTTGAATGCATTACTAAATGTATTGACAAGATTATATCGGTCGCCTTTTTCGTACTTTTTTTCAATAACCGCGGCAAAATGTGTTCACAAATTTGCATTGAAATTCTCGCAAAACATTAAAACTTTAAAAAATCATTATCTTGTTTTGGGAAAAAAATTGTAAAAATGGGCTCCGGTATTTTGTAGATAAAGGTTCATAGTTTCTACAAACGAAAGATCAAACCAAAATTCTAAAATTTGGCTGGTATATTACACCGCCCGTGTTATAGGAATTTAACATGCGATAGACGGGTATAGAAGACTCTTAACGGATAAATAACTATCAAAAGTATACATATATACATTTATACATACATGTATATGCACATACCGGGTGTAGAATGGATTTTCGTACATTGGGATATTACATGCAAAACTAATAATTTGCGAATATTCCCTCCCCTAATTTTTTTATAGGAAAATGTTAAACACAAAAATTATAGAGCTTTAAAAATAGGTCCCATTTTTTTTCTTCTTTGCTTACTATCACCCTCCGGGTCATTAAAGGAAAAAGAATTGAAGAAATGATACAAAATAGCAACAGCCGTGACATGTGACAACAAAAGTAGCAAAATTCATTCATTTAACACAACTATGTGACAATTTTAGTAGAGGCGTTTAAATCTGTTTTAAGCATAGGTTTTAAGTCGTTTGCAGAAAATAAAAAACGTGCTGAAGAGATTTTAAAATTTTATTGAACGTGGTAATAAAGGTAGTTGTAGTAATAACTAAATTAAATGCTCAAACAAATCTCCGTTGACAGCTGAGCAGCACCCCAATCTGTCGTAAAAATTTCTTCTAGTTGCGGCCAGTTGATAGTGTGATATTTGACGACATTCTGCAAGTATTGCAGCTCTTAAAGCGTCGACATTTTGATACGTCCTTCCATTGTATAGCCGATCATGCAATGTGCCCCACAGAAAAAAATCATTTGGTGAAAGATCCGGAGATCTTGGAGGCCAATTAATTTCTCCACCTCGACCTATCCAGCGATTTGGGAATACATGATTTAAGTACTCTAAAACATCGCGCTGGTAATGCGCCGGACATCCATCATGTTGGTACCAAAATTCGTAATTAATTCCCAATTCGTCGATAGCTGGCCCGACTTCTTCTTGCAAAAAATTTAAATACGCAGCACCAGTTAAGCGGTCTGCAATAAAGAACGGTCCAATTATGTGAGGATCTAGTATGCCAGCCCAAACATTGACACTACCCCGGTATTGCGTATGAGTCTGCAACATTAAATGTTCATTTTGTGTGCTCCAGTAGCGATAATTTTGTTGATTTGGTTCACCAGTTAACTGAAATCGACACTCAACGCTGAATAAAATCCTAGATAAAAAGTTTCGGTCATCATTGGCCATCTCCATCATTATTTCACAAAACTGCATTCTTTTTTCTTTATCCTCCTCGAATATTTTTTGGTGCTTTTCGTATTTATAAGACCGAAACCGCGGACCTTGACTCTTTAAAATTTTCTGAGCAGTAGTAAAATGAATCCCCAAATTATTACCTATTTGTCTTAAGGAGACATTTTTGTTCTCTACAACGCTCAAGAGAACGGCATCTACCTTCTCTCTACTTGCACCAGCTGTTACATTCTGGCACTTACATTTCTTATTAACAGTGCCGTTGGTCTCAAAGTGCCTGACAATTCTATTCAGGGTGTTCAAATTTAGAATTGGTCGCTCCGGGTAGAATCCAGCAAAAGTTGCTTGTATGTCCCTAAAAGACAATCCAGAGTAGTACCATTTAATAAAGTTGACTTTCTCTTCTTGGCTATAGCAATTCATTTTAAGAATCAGCAAACTTATTTTGATTGTCAAAACATGACATTTATTGCTGACAGGATTCATGGCTAGTACTAATCGGTTCATTCCTAATACTTTTTCTTCAAGTCTAGCAGGACCAGAAGGTGTTAGAAAATAAATATCAAAGGATTTAGATAAATTTTTTTTGTCTACAACTTTTGTGTTTAACATTTTCCTATAAAAAAATTAGGGGAGGGAATATTCGCAAATTATTAGTTTTGCATGTAAAATCCCTATGTACGAAAATCCATTCTACACCCGGTATATACGTTTGTGCAAAGATGAAACTGTCGTGTTCGGTGTCGCGCTTGGATGACAGATGTCGCTGAGATATTCTCACCTGCACTTTGCGGTTCAACGGACATACGACACGATATTAGTTGTGGATCATTGCCAACAGCACCACGTACACTGAAGAGGCCTCAAAGGCCGAAACACGTGTATGTGCGTTCTCTGTTGGTAATGACACCTAAATGTATGTTGTGTATCTCAACACGTACATATGTGCATATACATTTATGTATAAATGTATTTATGTATACTTTTGATAGTTATAATAATTTTATCATAAATCAGCATTTTATTAAAATTAATGGACCCACAGCATTAGTTTTATGGCTGTACCCAACGTGTGACAAATGTTACATTTTATCTCAAATAAGAAATTTACCATTTTATAATAAGGTAGCAGCGACCACAGCAATATGTCGGATACGAGTGATAAAGGTCCTTTTATAACAATAGTGAGTACGTACTGAATTTGCAGGCAGGCAATTGGCATACCTTACTTATTCTAAGATATACCAACACATATTTTTGCAGAACATCTAGGTACACCTTTTTAATTATATCTTAGAGTGTTTTCAATAGAAATTTATAATGGTCTTAATCGTATTTTGTATTACGTAACCCCTGTTAAGTACTTTCTAGAATAATTGTTTTGGTTTATATGAGTTTGTCTAATATGTTGTCAATTTGAAAGCGATATCGCCGCCTGCAGATATGTTTTTTTAATTTTAGGACGCAAGTATACCTATTAAGTCATTTTTCAGTAGTATTCCTATTCAACAATTATGTAAATTTTATCCCACATGATTGTGGTTTACTTGGAGGCCGTAAATAAATGTGTTTTCAAGTATTCCCTTCAAAGTATTTCTAGGAAAACATGTTTACAAAGTTCAATACTGCAAATGGTGTAAGCTGTAATAATCTCGATATTATTAAATTATTTAAATATGCAGTGCCTTACAGTCGATTTCACAAAAATCATGAACACCAAATTGTAATAATTCTGCAACTAGATACCTTACCGTTCACAGAATTTTGGGAGTCTTCTAGACGGTCAATAATATTGCACAATACTTGTATTGTGCAATGTTATTGTATGACCCCTCGAACTCAAACGATCAATATTTATTGCACAATAATATTGACGGCTGACAAGCGTCAATATTTTCGCATGAGCAGGACCTCTGTCTACGTAGTGTTGTATTGCTGGAAATGTTGGACCAAGATTTGGCTGCAGCTGTCGTGTTGGTGCTTATTAAACTTAAAGAACGAAAACGTCGGTGGTCGAAAGAGTGGTTCAAAAGAAGGCAAAAATATACTCACGAACATCTTTTAAGAGACTTGACTTTAATTGTGGTAAATGGCTTCAAGACTTTTGTAAGTTTGGATTTGGCGAAGTTTCAAGAGTTACTAGACTTGGTTACACCGTTGATTGAGAAAAAAATTACAAATATGAGGGAAGCTATATCACCTTTTCAACGTATGTCAATTACATTACGATATCTTACAACTGGAAATTCTCTCGAGGATTTAAAATTTTCCAGTGCTATTTTACCACAAAGTCTTTCCTTAATAATTATGGAAACCTGCGATGCGATAACACAAGTTTTAAGGCATTTTATCAAGGTAAGAAAAATACTGTTAAATTAAACCGTTTATTTATTAAACTTAAATAAAAAATACAGACTTATTGATCTCCAAATGAACTTAAATATTCAGCAACTGATTCAATATTTTGCTTTTGGAAATGGTTTATGTTTTGTTCTGAATACCGACTATATGGTAGCTGTTGTGTTTTTGATGTTGGTACTAAAGGCAACCGCTGGCTATTTATTGAAAGATCGGACTGTGGCGATGGCCTGGAACTGTAATGTATAGGAGTTGGCGTAGAACTGTAATGTGGGGAAGTTCGGGTGGAACTGTAATTTGTTGCATTCATTTATTTTTACCGAATTGCGGTGTAAAAGTCCCAATTGTCCTTCCATCATGATGCCAGCAAAGCATTTTCAGCAAGGAATTGTTGCATGGGTTCCATTTTCTTTAAATCTGCGGCACAAGACAAAGCCCAGTTTTCATATTCATCCGGTTTTTGTGTAAGGCATTTAGCTGCCAATTCCAATAGCTCATCTTCATTTTTTTCCTTTAACTTCTTGCCCTTACTCGAAGGCGTGAGGTATGCGGATGGCGGTTGAGTATATTTAGTAGTTGTAGATTCCTGAAAAGGATAATGTACCTAATTAGAATATTTTTTCTTCAGTTACCACAAACAATCGAGGAATGGGAACAAATTGCTAAAGATTTTGAGACACGATGGAATGCTCCTCATGTACTTGGGGCTATAGATGGAAAGCACGTGGAAATAAGGAAACCTCCTCATTCAGGGTCATATTACGAGGGCGTATTTTTATGTTATCTACCTAGCCATGAAAAAATCACATAAGAAAACAAAAAAAAAAATTTTTCTACATAACTCCCTTCACCACTAATACACTTACTCCATCTTTTTTCCAGTTGCCCCATACCCTCAGAAAAAAAAATGCTTCGGTAACCCCGCAAAATATTCTTCAACAGTTTCTTTGAGTTCTTCATCAGAAGCAAAACGCTTTCCTCTGAGATGCTTTTTTAAATTTTTGAATAAGAAGAAGGCTGACGGAGCTATGTCGGGGCTATAAGGTGGATGCCTTAACTCTATAAACCCACAGTCATTGATTATCTGCTGAACTTTGTTTGCCTTATGAACCCGACAATTGTCGTGCAGCAACGAGTTTTTTTGTGGATAAGAATGCGGACGTTTTTCCTCCAGAGCAGTTTTTAAATTTTTAATTGTGTTTCCGTAGGCTTCTCCATTTATGGTAGACCCTCTCGGCATATATTCAATAAGCAGTTTCCGTAGGCTTCTCCATTTATGGTAGACCCTCTCGGCATATATTCAATAAGCAAAACAATTCCTTCAGCATCCCAGAAAACAGTTGTCATCATTTCTTTTCCAGAAAATTGTGTCTTGGCCTTTTTTGGTGGTGGAGAGGGCTTATGAACCCACTGCATAGATTCTTGTTTAGTAGAAGGGTCCTAGTAATATACCCAAGTCTCATCCCCGGTAATAATTCGAGATAAAAATGTTTTGTCCCTCTCCAACTTGCCCAAATTTTCTTGAGAAACTTCTTTTCTGCACAGTTTCTGTTTAGGTGTAAGCAATCTGGGTATCCACCGTGCAGACACCTTCTTCATACCCAAATCGTCATGCAAAATTTTGAAAACACTTGTTTCGGATATACAGACCTCATTGGCAATGACAGAGATCTTTACACGCCGATCTTTCAGTACCAAATTTTCGACTTTTCGCACAATGTTTTCAGTTCGAGCTTCAACGGGTTGTCCGGACTTTGGGTCATCATTGATTGACTCTCGGCCTCATCGAAAGAGTTTAGACCAATATTTTACTTGGAAATAAGATGGTATATCTTCCCCATATACAGCAACCATTCTTTCATGAATTGCTTTTGGACCATTGCTTACCTTTGTCAGGAACTTTATTACGCTGCGATGTTCAACTTTAGTTTCACTCATTTTATCGTGAAATGGACCGTCTCAAATCTCTATACACAGCATAAACTAAACACAACTTAGCACATGTAGTTCTAACAGTGACAGCAATTTTTCAATTATTTGTTTGACATCGTCACTCTTTTGTTTCATGGCTAGGTAGATAACATAAAAATACGCCCTCGTACTTTAACTACAAAAAAACCTGTAGCATTGTGTTGATGGCTGTTGTAAATGCCAACTATGAGTTCATTATGGTTGATGTTGGCACTAATGGTCGTGTATCAGATGGAGGTGTATTGAAGAATTCAACATTTGGACAAAAATTGAAAAACAACATCTTAAATATTCCACAACCTGCAAATTTGACTGAAATCACCCGAAAACTCCCATACGTTTTTATAGGCGACGACGCTTTTCCAAAGAGGCTTTTCAAAGAAAATTGTTTTGACTTGTTGTCATTTACATAATTTTTTGAGGAAATCCGGTTCCTACTTTTCTTCAACTCTTATGCCTTATGAAGAAATTGAATCTGGTATAATACACCCACCATCTCAGGAAGTATTCGAGCTGATACCATTAAAAGGTATTAATCAAAGACATTCAGTAAATATTGCGAAACAAGCAAGGGATGCCTACTGTGAATATTTTAATAATGAGGTTGCAGGTTGTGCCAATGTGGGTTTTATTGATATAAATAAGATAGTAGGCAGTAGTTTTAGAAATACTGACGGCTTTCACATAAGCAAAAGGGGAAAAAGAAAAATATTTGATTATATTGTCCGATCTCTTGATTTATATATCTCTTGTGATGGGTCTGTAAAATGTTTTATAAATACTGAAAACTTAATCCAAGTGAATGTGAGTGATGGTTGTGAGAGTTCAAATTTTTAACACACGACGAAATATTAACGAGAAAATGTAAAAAAACAGACAAACGTGTCCATAGTAATAATTGCACAATCAACATCTTACATCAAAATGTACAATGTATAAAGAACAAAATTGATACATTAGAGGTATTTTTAAGTGAATGTGATGTGAATGTGGCATGTTTTACTGAGCATTGGGCAAAGCGGGCTGAGATGAGTAGTATTAATCTATGTAATTATGAATTAGTTAGCTCTTACTGTAGGAGTCGGAGTAGGAATGGTGGAGTTGCAATATTCAATCGAGTTGATTATCAATTACGTGCTATAGCCTTGAAGTTTTTGGAATCCTTTTGCGTTGAGAAGCAGTTTGAAGTCTGTGGAGCAACTTTCATATCTCCTGATAAACAGGTAAAATTTAAATTACTGAATATATACAGGTCTCCAGATTCAGATGTCGAGCTGTTTTTTCAATCTCTTACTGAGGTACTTCACAGGATATGTATAGATGCTAATATCGAGGTGGTTGTGTGCGGTGATTTTAATATTGACCAATTAAAAGATTCAGACCATAAGTCTGATTTGAATAATCTACTATCCTCCTACGGCTTCGAAAACTTAGTTAATGAGCCCACTAGAATTGCACCTAATTCATCCACACAAATTGATTATATGTGTTCTAATTGCTCTCCCGATTCTGTTTGTGAAGTGGTTCATAATGGTTTATCTGACCATTCAGGTCAATTGTTTTCTAAGATGCACAATTTGGGAAAACTAAATGTAAACGCACCTATAGGCGGGAGATCTTATTCCAAACAAAATTACGACACATTTGTAGCTAGTATATCCAGAGAGAGTTGGAATGAGATCTTCTTCGTCGATTGTGTTGGTGAGGGCTTTAGGTTGTTTGTCGAAACTTTAAAATTTTATATTGATATTTCTTTTCCTATTAAAAATAAATCAATTTCGACTAACCAAAATCAGTGGATTACTAATGATATCCGTACATCGAGTGCTAACCTAAAATATTTGTTTCGTGTAGCTACTAAGTCACAAATTCCAGCAGACTGGGAGTCATATAAAAACTTTAAGAGAGAGCACAGAGCGAATATTAGAGCTGCTAAGCGACTGTACTTTACAAATCAAGTTTCTTCGGCTCCTAACAAAACAAAAAAAATCTGGAGCATAATCAACAGGAATGTTGCTACATATGTCAGAACGTCTCCTGATTACATACAATCTGAGGAGGGCACTTTTTATGAACCTTGTGATATTGCTAATGTATTTAATCAATATTTTGTAAATATTCCTGTTACATTAAGTAAGAATTTGACACATCGTGGTCAGAACAACGGTAACATATTCGAGTCTAGCTTACATCCTACAATGTTTGTAGAGCCGGTAACACCGGAAGAAATTTACTTGATTATAATTAATTCGAAGTCCTCAAATAGTTGCGGCGTTGACGGTGTTTGGAGTGGTACACTAAAGGCTTGTGCTGATAATATTGTCATGCCTTTGGCCTTTTTAATTAACAAGTCATTGTCAACAGGAACCTTCCCTACAATTTTTAAAACTGGTAAGGTACTTCCTTTATACAAGAATGGAGATAGGGAGTATGTGCATAACTATCGACCCATTACATTGTTGTCTTCCATTTCTAAAATACTCGAACGTGTAGTCTTCAACAGGGTTTACAACTTTTTCATTAAATATAATATTCTTTCTCCGAAACAACATGGCTTTCAGAAAGAACGTTCGACTAACACAGCAATGTTAGACTTTTTAAACCAACTGTATTGTGAAATGGATTTGTCCAAGAAAGCAATTGGAGTTTTTATGGATTTAAGCAAGGCCTTCGATTTGGTTAATCACGAACTATTATTAAATAAAATGCATCACTATGGCCTTCGAGGAGTAATTTACAGTTGGTTTTCTTCATACCTTTGTGACCGTCGTCAAGTGGTTGAGGTGGAAGGCAAAAAATCGGGCTATCTTTACAGCGAGCGTGGAGTTCCGCAAGGCTCTGTCTTGGGACCTCTACTTTTCTTAATATTTATTAATGACCTACCTGCCATTTGTACGGAGGGTAGTTTGGTCCTTTTTGCTGATGATGTGTCATATGTGTGTGCCGGTGATAGTATTGACGAAACTCTCGTAACTGTGAAGAAAATGTTGCGTAATTTTTCCAGTTGGTTCAGTTCAAATGAACTTTGTTTAAATGAAGATAAGACTGTCTTCATGAACTTCACGCCCAGATCTAATACGGTAAATTACAGTTACCTAATAAAATTAAATAAGAAATCCTTGAAACAGGAAAAATCAGTCAAGTTTTTGGGCTTGTACATTGATTGCGATATTGGCTGGGATACGCATATTGATGTCCTCTGCGGTGGACTGTCATCCGTTTGTTATGCTTTATTCAGGCTCGCTGGATTGGTGACCGGGGATGTGCTGTTGACTTATTACTTCGCTTGTTTTCAATCTAAATTGACCTATGCAATAGCTTATTGGGGAAAATCTGCGAAATCGCGACGAGTTTTTCAAATTCAGAAACGCGCTTTACGAAATATGGCTGGTGTGCCAATGCGTTCTTCTTGCCGACGGCTATTTAGAGAATACAACATTCTACCGCTGCCGTGTTTATACATTTTTCATGTTTTGTGCCTTGTTAAAAGTAATATTGGAAACCTTGCAAAAAATAATTTCAACCATAATTATCATACAAGGTATGGTAGTGATTTTTTAACGCCTAGGCACAAAACAACGACCTTTGAGAGTAATCCCATGTATGCTGGAATTAGACTATATAACAAATTAGGACCTGAAATTAAAGACAGCATAAATATAACTATATTCAAGCGGAAGGTTAAATCGTACCTTCATCAGCACTGTTTTTATAGTGTGGATGAATATTTGGAGGCCTAATTTTTATTATATTGTGAATTAGATGTAGAGGTGTGTGTGTTGAATGTTTGTATGTAACTGCTAGTTAGGTTTCTGAATTGTAATGTACACATTTTGACATATCCCATGTCGCTGTATATGTGATCTAAGGGACAAATATATTATTATTATTATTATTATTATTATACTTTACTGGCAGGATAAAATAATTTCATAAAACAAAATTTTGTATTTATTCATAATGTTACTAAAAAATAAAACAATAAAAAACTTACTTATTATTTACTTATCTTCATCCATGGTATCTATCTCTCTGGAATTTTCTTCACTAACCATAGACTGTGACTTGTCCATAGTAGATTATGAATCCGCCGCGCATTCATGCTGTTGTAGAAAAAACATTTCTTTGTTAGTAAAAATTGAAATAAATCCAAATTGAGTTCAAAACAGTTTTATTTAATTCACAACAATTGTTTCACCCTACTAGGGCTTCATCAGGTGATGAATATTATAATACAAAATATTTGTAGACGTTCTTATTTATGTCTTTTCCTAAATGAAGAGGGGGGAGTTTGTGACATTAGGTTAAGAGCGGGAGTAACTTATATCTTTAATGTAATATTTAATATATATATACATAACAATATGATTAATAATATTAAACATTTTTGAAAACTGATTGTTTACTGTTATTATAAAATTAAACAATTTATAAATATATATATAACTATAAGAATTATTAAGTTGATTTTAAATATTTAAATTTAACAACGGTGAATTATTCACTTCTAGTTGGTCATTTAAAATAAGGTTTAATTTGACCAACTGACCAAATGACCAACAAGAAAGTCGTGTGGTGGCCACACTTCATTTTTTGATAATTATATTCTCGACAGTATTTCGAGTTCATTTATTAAGTGTTTTAATTAATACATATTGCATTTAATATAGCAAGTTGCGCAATACTAGTAGTTAATTATATTAATTAACGACTGCGTCATTATGACCATAATAACACGCAAATTTAAAGATAAAAAATAAATAAAAAGAAAGTTAGCCACCACTTTTACTTATTATTATTAATTATATAAAAATTATTTACATTTGTTTATTGTAAACATTAATTATAACATCAGATAATAAAATCAAGTCATAGTATAAAACAGTAATGACTTCCATTCGCAAAATGCTCCGACATCGATGGCAAATAAATTTATTTTTCTCGTCATTCATTGCGTGATTATACATAGCTAAATAAATAAAACGTTATAAACTGTTACTTAGGTCGGGGTTTATTCATGTTTAATACGTAGGTTTATAGTATCAATATGTAACTGTATTTACACCGATTAAATAGATGCAAACTCTGAATAACATAATATAACTGTATTTCGAATTACGTATGTATATATGTATGTATTCATCTCCATGTACGTGTATCATCTGTCCAATCTTTCTTTACCATTCTTCTGATAATTCGTGTAGCAAAAATACGACACACTCAGTTCAACATATCTCATATGTACTCAGTTTAAACATAAAGAACGATAGTATAAAATAAAAATTAGGTGTGGGCACTACACGACTTTTTTATACGTTCGTGCATTTCGAAATGTATAGGTATATAAAACTTGTTCCAAATTCTGTGCCTATTTTCTAAATAAAATAAACCTCTAAGTAAAAGTGGTACTGTCCGAATTTTGAAATTTTATTACAAAAATTATACCAAATTCACCTCAAAGTGCTTTTATTTTCTTAATAAATCTTTAAAGACAGAATAATTTGAGAAAATTTGCAAAAAACTGCTATTTGATAAGAGAAAAAGTGTTACTTCCGGTTTAAATTTAAGATTTTTAGCATCGTGAAAGTGGCTTTACACATCGCTTCTTCGAAATAAAACAATATAGTTAACATTCATTTAAATATTTTTCAACGACCATAAGCGCAATCATTGAACTATAAATACGTCTCTACAAATTGATAAATTCACAATTACTTATAACGATTACAATAATAATTATGAAAAAAAAATCCTGTAAATTTGAAATAGAAATGATATTAAATTTAGTAATTTCTTTAAAATGTTAATTTCCCATTGCAAGGTAGTAAATATTGACGTCAGACTCGCAAAAAATAGAAAAAATTAGGTCAGTCAATGTCCATCGCATGTTACTCGCCTAGCTCGTATCAACAGGCCCTGGTTTAATTCTCTGCTTTCATCAAGAACTTTTTAGTCGAAAGGTAAATAATAAAATTATTACGTAAATGCAGAATAACACAAAAGGCACATCGTGACTATGAATGACATAAATAAACAATACAAAGATAGTTACTTTAACAACTTAGATATGTTTTTGTATTTAAATACATTAAATTGTATTACCATAAATCAGCGATTCTCAACTTGGAGGGCGTGATAAAACTTAATGGGGGGAGCGAAAATACCGAGAAAAAATGAGAAAAAAATATTATTAAAAAAATTATTTCATTGGAAAAAAAGCAATAAAATATATTCTGACATAACAAAAAGTAAAATACACGTGTACACTGATATATATGTTATTCGCAATAGCCGCAATCGGCCACTGTCCGAATGTTTTGCCCACTACGCGTTTTGTGTATTGCAGTTTACCCACGAAGCGATTAAGAAGATTTCTATCGAGCAGTGAGCAAAACGAATTACCCAGAACGCGTTGTGGGTAAACTACGTTACTCAAAAAGCGAAATTATCTTTCGAGCGGCTTTGTTTCGCATTGTGGATCTTTTCGTTTACCCACGTCGCGTTCTGGGTATAGAACTTTACCCAAAACGCGTTGTAAATAAATTAACAAATAATTAAACAAAAATATTTATTTTAGCGGAACATTAAAATATATAACATAATTATAATATGTTAATAAACATAAAAAACACATAAAAATAAAAAAACACAGAAAACAATATGGAAATATAAAAACCAGAAATAAAAAAGCAAAAAAATATGTTACTTATTTTTACAAGACGTGCTTTTATGGCATTTTGAATTGCATTTAATATTTGATTTAAGGCACTTACATGCTTTTGTGTGGCACCCTTTCCAACAATTACACCGAATAAAACCTTGCTTAGACCCAGAAGATAATTTTGCTTCTTCTCGCACGTTAACAGAAGAATCTGATGGCACTTCAGATAATGATAAAAATACTGAAGGTGACAATTGAAACTCATTTCGGCTATATAATCGTTTTAGTTTTCCATTTTTAGTACCGAGAATATAAAAACCTTGGTCAGTCTTGTCTATAATGATTGCTAATACATTCCTAGGAGCTAGACGTCCCCGATCTACTTCTGGTATATTTACTAAAACATTGTCACCTATATTGGCAGGTGGGAATTTATGTTGTGATTGGGCAAGCATTTTATCAGCCTGTTTTTCTAGCCCCCGTTTGCAACCTTTTCTCTCCGTATCAGCTGCTCTTTTATTGCTACATAATTGACATAATGGTAAATCCAAATTAGCAGCACATTCGATATGAAGTGACTCATTGCATTCAATACATACATTTTGGATACGAGGGACATACATATTATCACAAATAAAACATTTGGTCATACTGTCAGTGTCATTCTTATTATCATCGTTAACGTTTCCATCTCTGCTATCATTTTCTGTTTCAATTTCCATTTCGGTTTCTAATTCCGACTCAGTTGTTGTCGCATTAGGTTCCTCATTTATGGTATTTGTTTCCAAAGACTCTTTTATTAATTTTAAATGTTCTTCTAGTTGTTCTTCAGTCTTAATTGTATTTATGACAGAGGTATCTAAACATGTATCCAATAGCCCATTTTTTTGTGGACTTCCAAACATAGCCTCATAAGGTGTTCGCTTTATACCCGTATGGAAACTGCGATTTTTTGTGCTTTGAATAATGCGAAGACCTTTTGCCCAGTTCTGGCATTGATTGTCTGACATCCAGGCTACAAGACTATCACGAACATCTTGATTTGCTCGTTCAACGGAACCCTGACTTTGGGAGTGTCGAGGTTTGCCATGGACCAATTTGAGAGCAGACCAATTTGCTGCTAACTTTTCGATTACCTAAAAAGTAGGCACTTAGATAAAGGAAAGCCCTTGTGTGAAGCCATTACACTTACTTGATTACAAAATTCTCTTCCATTGTCACTATGTAATATGTTCGGAGCACCAAACAAACAGAAGATATCAAGAATAACTTCTGCTACTTCATCCGCCGTTTTTGTTTTAAGTGGTCGCAATATAACATATTTCGTTAGATGATCTTGATAATTAAGAATAAATTTATATTCTCCATCAGGTTCACTCTGCATATCGATGAGGTCAACCTATAAAAGTATATTTCTATAAAACAGAGTAAAAAATATTACAAAAAAATATTACCTGGCATCGAGAATTCATTTCACTCATAATTAAAGGTTTAACAACTAATCCCTTACTCTTTGCTTTCTTTTTCAAGGCACATGATTGACACAGACTTAAATATATCAAAATTACTTCTCTAGTTATATTGCAGTATTTATTTTTCAATTCATTTTCCATTGCCTTCTCTTTTTTATGTCCAATTTGTAAATGTGCTGTGTGTATTATATCATACATCTCACTTGCTGTACAGTAAAAAATTAAACCTGATTGGATTCTTGATTTTTCTTTACTGACTAGTTTATCCTTTTCTTCAACTGTCAATAAATCATATCGTTTTAATCTACGATAATCTTTTGACGATAATTCAAGACCATCCCGTTTCTTTTGTAGAGCAATTTTGGTTTCTTGAACTATTTCTAAGTAACGTTCATCCGATAATAGAAACGACCTGTCTTTCTTTTCCAACATTAGGATCCGCAATCTTTCTTCAAATTCAGCCTTCATCTTGTTTAAAACAATTGCCGGTACACAAAACACACATCAACGCGACGTGGGTAAACGAAAAGATCCACAATGCGAAACAAAGCCGCTCGAAAGATAATTTCGCTTTTTGAGTAACGTAGTTTACCCACAACGCGTTCTGGGTAATTCGTTTTGCTCACTGCTCGATAAAAATCTTCTTAATCGCTTCGTGGGTAAACTGCAATACACAAAACGCGTAGTGGGCAAAACATTCGGACAGTGGCCGATTTCGGCTATTGCGAATAACATATACACTTATAAATAGGATTGTATCAGTACTGCATAACGTATTTAATAATTAACTTATCAATAGGGGGCGGACACGAGCCGCCGATGACTGATCGCCCATGGACGTACTATTGAAATTTTCTAATTTTAAAGAGGTTTTAATTTTATGTATATAATTGGATAACAAGTGGCTGATGATCTATAAAATACAAAATACATTATTATTTGTTCATTTTGTTGTTCAAGTCGAGTAAATTAGTATTAATATTTACTAGCAATACTTTCTCAAGATTCTCTTCTGTAAGGTTTCTTCTCTTTGAATTAAGTAGATCCTTGTAGATAGAAAACGTCCTTTCTACATCGCAACTGGTTAAAGGTGCGTACTGGAAATATTCTTTTATTTCAGCGTATTTGGCAGTTAGATTTTGTGTCATTGTCCCCATACACAATCGCCGCAATGTTATTACATCTGGATTTCTATAAATTATTAATAGCCACATCTAATGTGGTTAATCCATCTTTTAGTTTGAGATTTCGATTTTCAAAATATGTGATTAGTTTAGGAAAATTTCCAAAGTGTTCCTGAAGGAATAACAACTGATTGTTTAATTTTGGGATTTGTGTTAGTTCCTTGCACTTAGAAATACTTCGAGCACCGTCATTTAAACATGTAACGAAATTTTGTAAACTATCGCAATTCTCTGCATAAAAACTAGTAGCCTCCAGCCATGTTCCCCATATAGTTATTACTGGTGAGGGTGGCAGTGACAAAGATGGAGGTTTTTCCCTGTAAAGGGCCACTCTCGATGGTGCTTTTCTGAAAACTTTTTTAAAAGCAGATACAAGTCTATCAACTTCCGGATAGGTGTCTGATATTTCTTTTAATAGTCTGCAATATTTACCACACAGCGTTCTAATATACGGCAGTTTCGTCGGCACTTATCCATAGGTACTGATTTGAAAGATGCATTCTACAGTTTTCGTGAAGCACTTAGAAACATAATATTTGCGTAAGGTGGACTCAGCAGGAACATTTCGACCAGTATATTTTTGAAGAAATGTTTTGAAAGTGGGATTGCCAAGTTTCTTTAATGGGATATTAGCCACCATTAAAGCTTCACAGAGTTCTTCGTTAAAATTGTCAGCTTTCAACGGTCCAATTTCCGTGTATGTTTTAGCGATGCTAAGTGACGTTGTACGTGCGATTTTTGGACATTATGTAACGATATTTTACAGACTTTGCAATAAATATCGGAATCACTGGCAATGGACATACAATCAGTATGACCCTCAATCCAACTCGCCATTGTTTCGCGATATATTTCTCGACGTTCTTCCATATTATATCTGAAAAAGTAACATATACAATGTCCTAGATCTAAATAAATGATAACTAAAAATGTACGCGTATGTTATTGAAACTAAACGAAATTCAGTGCACAATTACGTCTAGATAATTGGGAGAAGTCGATTCAATGAAACGGGATTAAACAGGAACTATTACATAAATTACGAAGTACGTAATTAACAGTCAAAACAATGAAAAAACGAAACTAACGTAAGTATGAATAGGTATACACATATATAACTTTATTTATCATGCCAAATATAAGGTAAATATACTAAATTTTAAAAACCTCTGACGCTGCTATATCTACGCCGATGAAAATAGGATATTTACGAGTTAAGTGGACTTTTTTTGTGTCGTTTTCCCGTCAACATGTGAGTCAATAACAGATGTTGCAGTTCACCATATGAATGATGCTTGAATAATGCTATTCAGTAAATGTATGTTGTTTACATTATTTCTTTGCTCCATTGTAACTCCGTCGTAGTTTAAACGGAGGACGTCCGCCTCCTACTAATCAATATTAAATTAAAAACAAGATTAATAATTATTAGTGACTCACTTGCGCCTGTCTTGCAGAGCAACATTTTTCGAAAGAAGGTTTAGTATTAGAAATTGACACTTAAAGCACTTTTTCTATTTTTAGCTGATATCTATATTTTGTCTTCAAAGCGGCCACCGTAAAAAATCCTGTTCGCATAGGTAGGAAGTTGAAAATGGTAATACTATACAAAATGCTTTTGTTTTTAGTGCAGAAACTCATCATTCAACGGACGGAGTTCGGTACGATGTTTTGTCGCATATGTGTAGCCACCTTTAGATAGATCTGTATCGCAAGTAATAAGTCTACGCTAAGAAAAGAATATGCACACGGTCTTGTCACTATTTATCATTAATCTGTTTCTCCTATACCACAATTTAAATTGATTAATCACCGATCGTATTAGATTTTGCAGATCTTCCCGATTACATGCAGAAAGCGCAACCGATGTGTCGTTAGTGTACATCACTACAAGACACATTTTTATATGCTTCGGCAAGTAACTTATGAATATTAAAAATAGTAAAGGGCCCAAAATTGATCCTTCCGGTACTTCTATACTATTCGCAATTTCTTCCGATTGGTGGCCGGATAGTGATACGACCGTATTTCTATTACTTAAGTATGATTTTATACATTGCAATAATGGATCTCGTACGCCGGGACAGTATAATTTATCCACAACAAAGTCGATCTCAAGACTATCGAATGCGCGAGAGAGATAAAACAAAGACCTGCCACATATTTACAGGCCTCAAACGTATCATATATATATCTGAAAAAAATGATTCGTTGCTGTTTCGGTTGACCTGCCCAACCGAAAACCATGCTGAGATTCTGAAAATAATTTATAATTCTCTAGAAACCCTGATAGCCTCCTATAAACTGCAGCGCACAGAGATCATTTTTTAAATTGTAGGTGGAAATAATTTTGGCATATGAGAAATTCCCCGTCTAACCCACACGTAATTTGTTATTCATATTCAAATTACAAATATATTCAATATATAATATATGCCGAGTCTTTAAAAAACGGGAGAGTTAATTGGCCTCTATTTTTGGACGATTAGAATGAGTGATACACCAAATAAAATGATAGTAGACTAGGGTATATCACGACGAGATTTCGTTAGAACAATATAGAAAACTAATAAGAGTTGAGTTTTGAAATTTCGCAGTTATTAGTTTCACCTTAAGCTCTTTCGATTTAAGGTGGCCATCTCGCCCATCTCAATTACATTGCAAACATGTTGCGAACATATCGCACCAGAAACCGTTAGTACGCAATAAATTAAAAATTAAAAAATACGAGCATAATCTACAAACTTATCTCCAGGGGACTGGGTAATTTTAATAATGGAAGTTTGTTCGATTAATGTGGAAAAAAATGTTAAAAAACAGGAAGTTTTTATACCAAAAATCTGCTAATTTATTTCTTAATTACTTGGAATATATAGATAATTGCCAGATATTAGGTAGCTTACCCCCTAGAGAAATAAATTCTCTTTCTTTTGATGCTTGATACAAAGCAATTAAGCGTATTTTATAGCTGTCTTGTGCTTTTAATTGTTTTTACACGGCATTCGGATTAATTCGGACATATTTGGACATTCTTTATTAAGAAAAGTAGATTCCATATATCATAATCAAGGTGATGGGTGCAGTAATTCTTAAACAGAGGGCGCTGCCAACAATAATATTAGTTTTTAAAATTATTCTGCAAATATAGTGTCCGCACGAAGAACAGACAAACTTATTGTATATCTTACTCAATCATACAATGACGTTATATATGTCTTTCTGTCAGACACCAAAAGAGTAACGATTAAAGAAAGAAATCGCAATCGCATATATACAAATAACATTAAATTGAACTGATATAATACTATTCGTTTAATTCAAATAAATTTTCATGGATATTTCTTATTATTTGCTGCTCAATTACAAAAAGCCGAAAATAGAACTGATGCATCTCGTATTCTTATTTAGTAATATATCTACCGAAAATATCTAGCCCACAGAGTATTTTACAAAAAGTATTTATGTTTTGGTGATCATACACAGAGTCTTACAAATTAAAGCGAATCTGAAAATACTTTTGGATTTAATTTCCATTTAATTTGTAACATATCTACACTATGTTGCAAATTATGTGTAAATTAAATAAAAATGAAATGAGAAAACATTTTCAGATTCGCATTTACTTTGAAACCCAGCGTAACACTATGTTTCAAATTAAATGCAAATCTGAAAATATGTTCTCATTTAATTGGCAAATAATTTGCAACATAGTCTACATTAGGGTGGTCGTTATTTTTCAAATTTGAGATTTCTTTCGGGTACCCCCCTATTTTTTTTTCGTTAAATGTAAAAATATACCACATAAAATGTCTACTTATTTGATTCATATTAAGGGGTACCGCAGAGGGGTTAATGTTCCCTCCCCCATTTTGGAAAAAATCAACTTTTTCGCTTTTTCTTCTGTTGAATTAAAGTGCAACTTATTATACATGAATAGATAGATTTGAAATTCAATGTAAAAAACTATGTACATACCTTGATTTTTTTCTAGAATGGCAATAGCTAATGAGTAAAACGTTTGACAAATTCCCAGCCTTAGGTTTAGCTATGGCTCAGTAGTTGTGCTAACAACAGTCGATTTGTATGCGTCCGGAAATTCTTTACGGTATTGACTAACTACTTGTAGAATATATTGCTGTTGTCATTCGTCTTTCGACAAAACATTAGTAGCCAAAGAGAATGTTGAAAAAATAATTTTTCTTAACACATAATGGTCACCCTAATGTACATATATTGCAACATATTCGACTTATATTTCAAATTAAATGCAAATCTATGGAAATTAAATGAGAAAGTATTTCCAGATTCGCATACTGTACTAGTTCTACTTCTAAACACGTGTTTTGGTCAAATATTTTCAAAAAAAATAAAAAAAAATAAATAACTCAAAAACTATTAGCTCAATTTTGAAAAAGAAAAAACAGTTGAACAGATAATTTAAAGCAGTACTAGAGAATCCAAAAATATATAGGATCAGTTATTTAAAAAATTAAGTTTCATGCATTTCCGATGGAACTGGAAGTGCGTCAGAGCTTAAAGTATTTTTACAATATGCGCCACGAGCAACCATGCCACTAATTGTTTTTTCTTTTACTTAAAACACAAAAGAGCAATCGAAGAAGCGGCTACTAATGACTCACCCTGTATATATATATATATATATAAAACATTCTGTGTTATTCTTATATACTGGCCAAATATTAAATACAATATATAACTGTATTTCTGAGTTTAAAAATGCATACAAAAATTATATGTCGAAGTATAATTCAATCAATCTGACTTGAACTTTATATTCGACGTGTTTATCTATTTATATATTTCCTGTAGGTTAAAATGAAGTGATTGGTATTTATATTAAATAATATAATTCCACATATTCCAATAAGCACGTACAATTCAGCGCAGTAGTTACAATTTTGCAAGTTCTTCTCCACTGGATCAGACTTCATATTTTTTGTTTGTCTTTTTATGCGACTTCTTTATTCTTCATGTATTTTCTGTGTAAATATACAAAAAAGGAAAACGGGCAAATAAGGGCATTGCTTGTTCATTAGTGTGCAAGTGCAGGTGTTAGTGGTCCAGTGTTTACTGCTTTGGTAATATAGTTTTGGATTTTTAAATACAGTTATTAACATACATTAGTTAATATCGTCGAATATTAGTGCAGTGCTATCAATACCTTCCAGATATTTTTCTTGTTAAGGTAATATTATAATAGATTACAAAGAATTAGAAACATTGTAGTTAGGTATTCTCTGGAATATTATTGTAGAGGATACACATAGACAGTTCTGATTTTTTTTAGTATGGCCCGCGATAAGGTTTCATGTCGACGACAGCGCAATAAACGCGCCGTGGCTGCAAAGACAAGAGAAGAATCAAAAAGAACACACAAACTTGTGGCCGATATTATGGTTGACATTCTCGAAAATGTTGAGAGAAAAAAAATCTCGACAAAAGCATGTGAATCAGTTTTCGATGAAATTATTCAGAATGCCTTTGAAGCATCAGAAAATAAAAAGTATGTCAATATACCTTCCGTAAGAATAGCATAAACCTTAAATTTTCAATAATATAATTTATACGCTGTTCTAACAGAACGTAATGCAAATTAAAACTAAAAACCTTTCGCTCTAATTCTTCACAGTTTGAATAAAGCTAATGAGATGCCATCCACAAGTCGGCAAAGGGTACCTACCTATCATTTTAGAGGAAGACCTATATGATTTCACTTGGGGATCATTGGA
Organism: Amphimallon solstitiale; assembly: GCA_963170755.1. Lineage (NCBI taxonomy): Eukaryota > Metazoa > Arthropoda > Insecta > Coleoptera > Scarabaeidae > Amphimallon > Amphimallon solstitiale. Next base: position 132,839,379 of record OY720677.1, read on the forward strand.
GGAATATAACGAGTATTATTTTAATCGTTAAATTTCGTAATTTACTAATAACTCTGTTTATACAGAATTATGGACGAGAATCTAACCATTGAGTTAGACAAGAAGGAAGAACTTGTGAATGGCTATCGTATTGTCGACATTGATTACTTGTTGAAACAAACTTTGAAACTCCAGGCGGAACATTCAAGAAAATGTACTGGTGGGATATTAGAACTTATAAAAGAAAGAAGACATGGATTGGCTAGCACTTTTACATATCGCTGTAATATATGCTTACACTTGGTTTTGGTCCATACTGAAAAACCAGATGTACCAATTATAAATAAAGCAGTTGTTTGGGGTACCTTGTCTTCTGGTAGTACTTTCGCACATACAGCAGAATTAATGAGTGCTCTTGATGTTCCAATGATGACCACCAACATGTTCTATGATAACCAAAGAAAGCTGGGAACGGTAAGTTCAATGTTTAAACATTCATATATATAGATAAATATACACCACAGATCTGAAACCGTAAATATACACCACAGATCCGAAAACCTCATAATTGACATTTTCATTAGGAAACGCTTCAACAAACTGATCGAAGCAAGACAGCATACTGTACGACCAACTTCCATCTTGATTGCGAGTTGCACTTCGAAAGTGTGCCATAAGAATGTAAGCGTCTTGTTCAGGGGTAAACATTTATGGCTTTCCAGTCAATACTGAATAAAATTTAAAATAGTGGTTACACAAAAAGATGTTGCTTTTCATATTGAATTATTACTTACCTACAACTTGCAAATGATAATTATTGAGCTCTAAAAAGAACTGTTCGAAATTAAATGTATAAATATCAAGAATTCAAAGCAAATAATTTTTAGAAGACCAACGACAAGAACTGACAATACAATTAATGACAGTTTATCAACAATTTATTTACCTACGTCTATGTACACAGCTCAAGCCATAGAGTTACCACTACACTTTGATATAATTGCAGGCATACCAACATAATTGGCGTACAAACATTAACAGACACATTGTATATAAAATTGGAAGTATGTGTGTGTTCCCTATAGACTCCGAAACCGCTGAACCGATTTTAATGAAATTTTCAGAAAAACTCTAGCATAGTCTGGAGCGTGTACCTGTACCTGAAGTTTGATGCCGATCATACCAAAAATAAAAAAAAGAGGTTTGGGCACCACACGACCTTCTTATACGTATGAGCGTTTCTAATTATAGAATTTTTTTATACAAAAATTATTCAAAATCCTATTATAAATACTTTTATTTTTTTAATAAATCTCTACAGAATGCATACTTTGCAAGATATTCGAAAAAAAGTCCTACTCGATAAGAGTACACGTGTTACTTCCGGTCCGAATTTTGAAATTTCATGTGTCCAAAAGGCATTGCAAATCCAGCTCTAAATACTTTTGTACTCTTGATAAATATATATAGAATACATAAATAACGATATATTTGCAAAAAATCGCTATTTGATAAAAGTAAAAATGCTACTTCCGATCCGAATTTTGAAATTGTTTTTATACAAAAGATATTTAAAATTATTTTTCAAATACTTTTATACTCGTATTGTACCTGTCTAGAAAGCACGACTTGCGAGATATTCGCAAAAAGCTAGTTTTCGATAAGAGTAAAAGACCTACTTCCGGTAGGAATTTCGAAAAACTTTTTTAATAAAATTCTTTTCAAATTTTATTTTGAGTACATATGAATTCTTTTTAAAATTGTTTAAACTTAGTAGTTGACGAAATATTGCCTAAATTGACTAAATCTTTTTACTGAAGTAAACTACTACTTTCGGTCTGCCGATTTTACTGAAAATCTAATCAGATCTCAAGAGGTAGATTATACACGTAAATACAAAATTTGGAATTGATCGCTGTAGCGGTTTGACCGCTATCGTGGTCACACACTGACACACACAGACATTTTTTAAAAACCACTTTTTCGGTATCAAGGGACTTCAAAACGTGGACATCTGCAAAAATCTCGAGGTCGAAAATTTTCATCATCACTATAAGTACTTCCTTATACTACGGATAAGAAGGTAAAAGGAATTTTATTATTTATCTCAGTCCGAATATTGGAAATTTTTTTATACAAAAATTATTCAAAATCGAGCTTTAAATATGTCCATACCCGTGATATATCTATCTAGAATGCATGACTTGCGATATATTCGCAAAAACCTGTTTTACGATAAGAGTATGTACCAGTAGGAATTTCAAAATTTTTTTTTTTTAAATTGTTTTCTAATTTAGTCTTGATCGCTTTGGTATACTTTACATTCTAAAATTAGTAGTTGACGAGATATTGCTATTATTTGATTTCTTCACTGAAATAAAGTACTACTCCCGATTTATCGATTTCACTGAAAATCTAATTAGATTTCCGAGAGAGATTATATTCCTAAATATACAGTTCGGTATTGATGGACTTTACCGGTTGGCCGCTATCGTGGTCACATAGAGAGGGAGAGAGAGAGAGAGAGAGAGAGAGAGAACGCGCGAGATACTTTTTGTAAAGGTGGAAATCTGCAAAATCTCGAGGTCAAGAATTTTTGTCATCAAAATACTTCCTTTTACTACGTAGGTATAAGAAAGTCAAAAAGGAATTTTATTTATGAAATAAAAATTACCTAAAATAAGTCTAGACAATTTTGGGTTAAATTTGCGAATACATGTTAAAGTGTATCTCATTTATAATTTTTTTTTAATATTTGTTGTGCATGTATATATGTATTTTGTAAATTTATGCCCTGATCTGTATATTGTTGTGGTTTACAGAATGTTCTGACAGAGGTGTAATGATAATTTTTCATTATTTTTTTCTTAGCGTTTCCTTAATAAAAATTCGAAAAATTTGGAAATTCTTTGATTACCTTTTCCTATAGAATTAAATTAGAGGAAATAGTGAGATCACAGGAGTTATTTTTTATATTATATCGTACACTAGCGGAATTATCCAGAATGTGAGGGGCAGAATCTAATTTTCTGCTAAAACCATTCCTTGTTAAATCAGAATGCTGGGTGGAGACACTTAGATGTAAAAGGCAGCTAAGGAATACCCTTAATTGCTTTGGATCAAGCATCAAAAGAAAGAGAATTTATTTTTCTATAGGCTAAGCTACTAATATCTTACAAGTATTTATATATTCGAAGTAAGCACATTTTTAGTACAAAAACTTCCTGTTTTTTAACAATTTTTCCCATATTATTCGGACAAACTTCAGTTGGAGATAAGTTTGCGGATTAAGCCGGATTGTGGTGCGATATGTTAGCAGAATGTTTGCAATGTAATTGAGATTGGTGAGGTAGCCATCTTAATATGACAAAATATATTCTTTAGTTTGTATATGAAAACTAGCATACTATTTCATTTTTGTGAAACCCTAATAAAATTGAAATGAATAAATAATACAACTGTCTAGGTATATATTAATACATGACGAAAAAGCTTTGTACTCTGGCATAGATAGTTAAAGTTCATATGAATAAGGAGTGCAGAAAGATAAAATTTATGTATAATATGTGTTACAAATAAATACATCAATTAATTAACTCGAAAATTAATGGATAACGACGTATTTCTACACGTTCGCAGCTAACGTAATAGAAAATTCAAACAAATTATATGCAACGGTTATAGAAGTATACTTTTTGAGAAAAGAACCTGAATAACTCAAACTTAAAAATTTAATGAATTAAAGTCGAATTTCGGCCACTGGTATTAATTATTAGGCAAGTTATTTAGGTACTTATACAAAATTTTTAAACTATTTTCTTTAATTCTGTAATAAAAATTACTTACATAGGCATGTAAGAAATTTAATTTTTTTAATATTCTTCAGATCTTGTTTTTAATTATATTTAGTAATTTATTATTAACGTGCGAAATGCACACTGTCGGATAAATTTCATGGCGGTCTTTGAAATTTTTTTCCAATTGAATTGGTCATTCTAATAGTTGATACGGTATCAGAACTTAATAAAACACTTGATGACAAGGAAGGCATTTTATAATATCCAAGACAACTGTCTGAGCACACATGTATATTTAACTTATTTAATTAGACTGTTGTAGGTATGTGATATATATTGATTGTTTCTCTTTTTCTTACTTTTACACACATTATTGGCCTTGTGTTTCTTACACTGACAGGTTCACTACTTACGGGTTTTCTTGAGCAAAGAGTTCTGTTCTTTTTATTATTAATGGTCAAAAACGAATTTGAATAAATACATGGTGACCGTCAAAATTGAATCAGCCTATATATTCCTGTTTCAGAAATGCAATAATCACTAAAAGTACCTGTTTATTATCTAAATCAAATAGGTAAAGGACATAGAACTACATAGGTATTTACAAAACAAACATTATATGTAACAGTATGTTCCTATTATTCTTGTAAGGACGTTATTTGCATTTTTACAATTTAGGGTAAATATCAAGGATTTCAAAATAGACACATATTCTATTAAATCGTGTATGTATGAGACAAAAACTCTCTTTTTTCTCTCATACAAAAAAAAACGGTCTGGTCTATCAGTCTCTATATAATTTGGTTCAATGTAAGACATACGTTGCGCGTTAGTAGCATCATCTTTTATCTAATAAATTTATTTTACAAATTATATCGCTGCTACTTTCAACTAGATGGCTAATATAAATGCAGTCACGTATGCAACACATAATACACGCCTAATGGTTAGAAAAGGATAGAGCAATGTGACGATTCTCTTTCTATTAAACGGCCACCTTAAAATAGTTTTGAATTTTTGCTTCTTCAGGTTACACCGGAAATGGATATCAACTTTCTTATCTTAAATGGAATACCCCATTTTTTATGATTGATTCGTATTTCTAACTTAATTTTAAAGATAGTTTGTCTGATAAACTTTGCCACTAAAGTGAGCCATTTTTGAAGTATTTCAATTTTTGTAAAAAAAATTGACAGCTGCAGACTATTACTCATAACAATATTCCCAATAATTGAATGCATACACATATTTAAAATTTTAGGCAATCATTTTTGAAAGTATAATGCTTCAAATGCGGTATTATAAACTTATCAAAATAATACAGGGTGATCAGAAAACCATGTTAAACATTTCATCCAGAAAATCTCAATATCTTGTTATTTTTTAAATAGCAACCTACATTTTTTTCAACTTCATTGAATTGCACGGTCAAAATTAGGAACAGCATGTATTTACTTCCTTATAACTAAATGTCTTATACTCTGTTCACTGAACGTATAGAGTAGCAAAAAACGCGTGATCAACGCATGACTTTTAATACTGCCTTTCTATTGGCTCTGAGAGCTACATACAAACCCTAAAACACACGATATAAATCATCTGCTTTCTGTGATTTTGTCACATGATTGTGACTATATATAACATCCCACTTGGCAAAATCACAATTTTAGAGAACGATGAAAATACGTATTTGCTAATGTAGAAAAAGTGAGCATATAGTGATTTTGCCAAGTGGGATATTCCCACTTGGCAAAATCACAATATTAGAGAAGGATGAAAATACGTATTCGCTAATGTAGAACAAGTGAGCATATAGTGATTTTGCCTCGTGGATTGTCTGTTATTTTGATATATATGTTATATATGTATACTATTTGCCTTTGCTATACCGGGTGGTGCAATAGTGTGTCGGCGGAGCTTAGTGTGAAAACTAATAACGCTGCAGCAATGAGACTTTACGTACGTATGTAGTATGCGACTGTGCATTTTCTAATTTTATTTACAAATATACAGGGTGTTCCAAATTTTCGCAACCACATTCAACTTTTTTATTTTAAATACATTGCTATACTTTCTAGATATTATAATGATAGACATTTAAATTATCTTTGCAATGATATATGGATATGTGCACTTCAGACTGTTCGTTTTGATTTTATTGATAATATTGTTAAAATCTTGACAGTTGCAGCATCTAACATTTTAAGCTGTAGTCTGTAAATGGGTAGAATGCCTCACGTAACTCTTGTGTCTCTAATTTATGGACTAACACGTTATTTGTTTTGAGGTTGAACAAAGTGAATAAATATACAGGGTGTTAAATATGTCGTGTCTAAGTTATCGGTCTTTATTGGTTATTTTCTCGTTTTTTTTAAATCTAACCTATAATATTTTTATAAGTCAGCATATTACTTGTAAAATCGCCTTTAAAATGGTACCAATAACATAGTACTTATTTCTAGTATTTTCAAAGTTATATCCCTTTAATGGGATATACTCATGTTCTAATATCTAGAAAGTATAGCAATGTATTTAAAATAAAAAAGTTGAATGTGGTGGCGAAAATTTGGAACAGCCTGTATATTTGTAAATAAAATTAGAAAATGCACAGTCGCATACTACATACGTACGTAAAGTCTCATTGCTGCAGCGTTATTAGTTTTCACACTAACCTCCGCCGACACACTATTGCACCACCCGGTATAGTATTTTGTATTAATTGTATTGTTCCTTGTGTTTGCGCTGTGTGTATTTGTTTAAGTTGTTATTATTATTATTCTCAGTATTTTTAAAGACTCTATTAATGATTAAAGATTTATTGAAGGTAAGATCTCTAAATCGTAAACAAAGCAAATGGTTTATAGGTTAATTAAATTTCAGCTTTCCAGAAGTGTTGAATTTAAGTTACTGTTTTTACCTCTTTATACAGTACTGTGCAAAATGCAGCCAGAACTGAAGAAACGAGTAAAGAGACATTTTACAGTGCTAGAAAAAGAGACTGTACTGAATATATTTACCAAACGTCAACAAGAATGCCCAGCTGACTCTAAGACACGAATTGTTGCCTTTACATCCGAAGCTGCAGGTATCTGCTCTGCAAGTGTTTTTAATATTTTGCGAGAACACGATGCACAAGATGCGAAACCTCCAAAGACGTATACAAGGGCACGATCTGTCCTGGATAATATTGATGTACACTACTTTTTCTATAAAAATGAGGTGCCAACAGTGGATAAGATTTTATTTAAAGTAAATGAATATGAGAACTTGCCAAACCTCAAACGTACAACAGTGTGAAAGTTGTTGAAAGAAATGAATTTCTCTTTCAAAAAAAGAGCTTGTATTAGTTTTTTAAAGGAAAAATGTGAAATAGTTACATGGAGACGGCGCAACCTTCGTCAAATAAAAGAATTTAGGGAAAATTTACTACCTAGATGAAGCATGGGTCAATGAAGGCCATACTGTGCAAAAAATATGGGTATATGAAACGGTAACAAGTCCAAGGCAAGCATTATTACATGTGCTCTCAACGGGGTCTTGAAAATCCAACTGGAAAGGGAAGACGATTGATTGTTCTTCATATTGGTTCAGAAGATGGATTTGTAGAAAACGGCTTATTGTTGTTCGAGTCAAAAAGGACCAATGATTATCACGAAGAAATGAATGCAAATATCTTTGAGGAGTGGTTTGAAAAAGTATTGCCAAAGTTGGAAGAAAAATGTGTTGTGGTATTAGATAATGCTTCCTATCACAGTAGAAAAATTGAAAAAGTGTATTCAGCCTTGGTTGCAAGAAAAAAATATATCCTTTCAAAAAGATATGGTTAAAGATGAACTATTACCTTCAGTTAAGGTGCACGAAGAACATTTCAATAAATATGCGATTGATGAAGTTGCAAAAACTTACAATAGAACAGTACTAAGACTACCAGCATATCATTGCGAATTGAACCCGGAAGCCAAAGAGCTGTTACTCACATCATTGAACAAAGTTACAAAAGAGAACTGGTTGAATGCCATCAAACATGGGAGTTAGACGTAATTGTTGAAAATTTACAAGAGAGTTTCATAATTAATTTGGAAAATTCTGAAAGTACTGAATATGACAGTGACATTCAGGAATACTTTTAATTGTCAAAACAGAAAAATTTGAAATATATGTTTACATTCATAGTTTCTTTTGCTCTTTCTTCTATATATTTTTTAAAAATAAAGTATATTGTGTATGCATTTTATTTATTGGGGCACCGAAAACGAAACAGATTGAATATCTCGAAGGAGAAAACTTTTTTGAAAAAACGCAAAAACAAGTCGATTTTTATCATTGAAAAGGTAATTGTGCGGAGAATTCAGCAAAGTGATTGTTGGTTGCGCTATTTTTTATTTTAGCGCCCTATAGCGGGAAAAAATGGTTACATATTCCACAATGTGACATATCATTTCAAAGCTAATTTTATTAGCATTCTCAAGTACAGACTGTCAGCGTCTTTTGTAAACTAATAAGTTCGTAGTTTCTAATATTAGAGCTCTGCAAGGTTTTTCGATTATTTAAATTTTTTTCAATTGTGCATTAAATTGCTAATAAAATTAGCTTTGAAATGATTTGTCACATTGTGAAACTCGTAATCGTTTTTTTTCCCGCTAGAAGGCGCTAAAATCAAAAATAGCGCAGCCAACAATCACATTGCTGAATTCTCCGTACAATTACATTTTCAATGATGTATCGAATTTAGTACTTTCCCTATTTAAATTGTAATGGTTAGAGTGATGGAGGGGAGGGGAATGACGTATCTCAGTTTAAGATATGATGGAAGGGTGTCCTCCTTGGATCCAAAAATCGACCTGTTTTTGCGTTTTTTCAAAAAAGTGTTCTCCTTCGAGATATTCAATCTGCATCGTTTTCGGTGGGGCACGCTGTATATGTTTACTATGTATGTACTCTATTTATACACGTATAAAATACCTTATAAATTCACAATAAAGTAACTACCTATGCCCTATTTAAAATTGTAATTTATATTATATACGCATGTGAATAAAGCCTTCAATATATTTGCTTCATTTTTAAATAACTATATTGGTTTTGTATTATTTGTTAAATCAATATTTATCCACTTATTAAGTGATGGATTTTAAGCAATTTACGTATGTTTTGTTGATATAGGTTATGTTTGAGATTTACGTATTTTAGTTATCTAAAAAGACAAAACATGCATTTTCTGTAAATTTAAATCGGTTCAGTATCTTATATAAACTAATAAATTGTTGTTTTCGAAAATTTAAACATGTAATCAAAAGATTTTATAAATCTTTATTGTTAATATAAGTTCTCTATTGTAAATTGAGCCGTGCACGTGCAACAGTCGTGAACATCTCTGATTACTCTATACGTTCAGTGAATAGAGATTAGTTTCAGAGTTATTTTGGAAAATGTATCAAAGTTTTCAAATACATCACCACCTCTTTCTAAACACTTTCTTATTCTTTTGAAAATGTTCGTACGCGTGGCACGCTGAATCATGGTACCGTCATATCTTCTTTGGTGGTAGTAGGTATTCTGTATACTTTATCTTTAACATAGCCCCAATAAAATAATTTTGGGGCGTTAAATCGGGTGATCGCGGTGGAAACCTATAAGGTCCTTTATTTCCGATCCACCAATCATAAAATATGTTGTCTAATACTTCTCCAACAGCTCTGGTACTATGTGATGGTGCACCATCCATCTGAAACCATACACTACGAGCTTCTTCTGGGGACAGTGTATTTTTTTTACTTACGATATATACTTTATTGAAAAAAACATATGTAATACATATCATAGTAAAGCTAAGCTTACAAATGATGCATATATATATGCTTGTATACGGTCCTACATCTTCGTCGCGGGTTGTTTCCTGGTCGGTACATCTATCCCGGACTAATGGTATTGAGGACTCCTATCCGTTCTTCCTCTGGTTACCTTCAGCGGTTGTCTATATCTTTTTATTTAAAAGCATGCTCTTTATTGCTTTTCTAAAGTGAAGATATTTTAAGTTTTTGATTTCTTTAGGTAATTTGTTATAATGTGTTATATCGTCTGGTGTAGGTACTTTTTCATATTTTAATTGCTTACATATTTCTGTTCTTATATTTGATTTTCTTCTAGTTGCGTGCATATGTATATGTGTGTTAGTGATTAACTTGACTTCAGTTTTTATGAGATTATGTTTTATTTTGTATAGCAGTATTATATTTTTTAATTTTATTGTTTGTTCAAGATTCAGTTCCTTTGTCTTATCGTATACTTCCTCGGTGGATGTTCTTCTATCTAGCTTATAAATTAATTTTAAGATCTTATTTTGCTGTCTTTGTAACTTGTTAATATTTCTGTTAGTTGTATTTCCCCATATATTTATTAAGTAATTCATGTGAGACATAAAAACAGCATTGTAAACTGGTTTTCGCAGGTTTTCAGGTATAATGGCTCTTATCTTTTTGATGCCAGCTATTGCTGTTGCATTTTTTTTCACTAGGCTGCTTACGTGCAGATCCCATTTTAAATTTCTCTGTATGTTTAATCCTAAGTATTTTATTTGGTCTATTTGCTTGATGGCCTGGGCTTTTATTTTTATGTCAAATGTTGGAGTATTTAATTTGTTCGAGAATGTCATGAATTCTGTTTTATGTTCGTTAATGGTCAGAAGGTTGTTGTAGCACCAATCCTCGACTGTACCGAGGTCTTTGTTGACGCGCTCTTGCAGTTCCTGAACACTTTTGCCCCAGTAAACCAAACAGGTGTCGTCGGCGTATGAGTATATTTCTCCATCTATGTTTAATTGACAAATGTCGTTTGTGTACATTATATAGAAAATGGGTGGGAGATTTCCCCCTTGTGGTATTCCATATTCTGGCTCAAGGTAATTACTGTGAGTGTTATTTACTACTGTTTTCTGTTTTCTTCCCGTGATATAAGAGTCTATTAGGTCTTTCTCTTTACCGTTTATTCCCATCTTTTCAATTTTCTCTGATAGTTTCTGTTTGGAAATTGTATCAAACGCTTTTTTCATGTCTATAAAGATTGCTATAACTGTGTTTCCTTCTTTCAATTTATCTTTTATACTATTTAACAAGTCATTAGTCGCTGATGTAGTCCCAGAGTTCTTTTGAAATGCATACTGTTTTGAGTGTATTATATTGTGTGTTCGAAGGTGTTCAGAAATTTGAATTTGTATACATTTTTCCATTATCTTGTTTAATGTTGTAAGTAAAGATATAGGTCGGTAATTCTCTGGTTTTACTTTGTCACCTTTCTTATATACTGGTATTATGATAGCTTCTTTAAGACATTGGGGGTATTTTCCTTTTGCAAATGTAACATTAACTAATTTAGTTAGTATTGGTACTAATGCTGGTTTGTTTAGTTTCAGTATTTTACATGGTGTTTTATCATATCCAGGAGCTGTGTTCTTCATGTCATCTATTATTGCGTTCATCTGTTGTATATTTATATTTTTTAATATAAATGTTGGTACTTGTTTATCGTAGGTTGTGGTTACGGGTTTTTTTTGTGGTGCTGTTAATTTGTTCTTCCGCTAGTTCTTCTCCTATGTTAGCAAAGTACTTGTTTATTTCTTCTGCTATTTCCGTGCTTTCGCTTGTTTTGATTCCATCTTTTTTCAGAATTTGTTCTATGGTATTGGTTTTTTTGTTGCTTGTGTTTAACTGCTTCGAAATTAAGTTCCATGTTTTTGATGGTTCTTTTTTATATTTTTCAAATTGTCTCATGTGGTAATCTTTTTTTGCTTTTTTGACTCTGTAAGCAGTGTACTGCTTTTGTTGATTATATCTCTTCAGTATTTCTTTATTGTTTGGGTATTTGGTGTGTTTTTTGTACAGTTTATTTCTTAATTTTATTTGTTGTATTATATCTGTGCTTATCCACGGGCATTCTTCTCTTCTTTTAATGGTTTCAATTTTTTGGTTTTTTGCTACAATATTTTCCAGTGCATGTGATAATTCGTGAAAGTGGTTTATGTTTTCTTCGCTAATTCCTTCGATATCACTTCTGATTTGTTTATAGTTTGTTCTTACGAGATTGAAATATTGGTAATGTGTCACCCGTTCTATTTCATATATTGTAGTTTTAACTACAGAGTGGTCTGAGATATCACTGGGTATTACTTTGACTTTAATTTTGGTTTTTATATTCGTTATTACGTGGTCTAATATACTATGGTTATTGTTTGGATTTCTTCTTGTGTAGTTTTGTGGTGATCTCTTGTTCAAAATTTTGTAATTATATTCTTTATAAATTTGTATATATTCCTTAGTCTTACTGTCTCTTTTCACTATATTTATATTAAAGTCTCCCATTATTATGTGTTTCTTTCCCTTTGTCAGGATAGTTTTTTCAGTATTTTTTCTAACGTTCGTAATTGCACATCTAGCGGTTTATATACTAGGGTTAGAACAATCCTTTCGTTGTTTAGCAATATGGTTATTATTTCTATTTTATTCCATGTTTTAATTAATAATGTATCATATTTTATTGATTCTTAAATGTATAATGCAGTACCTCCTCCTCTTGTAGTTCTGGAGTTGAATACTGCATTGTAGTTTTGTAGATTATACAGGTGTTCCTCAGCTGGATTAAGCCATGTTTCGGTTAGAGCGATAATTTCTGGATTGTGATGTAATGTTTGTATAGTTTCTATTTCTGGAAATTTATTTTTGACGCTTCTTATGTTTTGCATGTATACTGTGTACATCTCCATTTTTTTGTTTTCTTTTTTTTGTTTTCATTTTTTCTTTGTTTTTCTTCTCAGTTCAACCGCAGTAGATCCGCTTTAGTTCTTACTTTGACTTTCTGGCTAGTTGCTGTTTTTCTTGCATATACATTTCCGTCACGTATCCATACAAATGCTATTTTATTTTCTTTTTTTAGTAGTCGGGCATTGTGAAATATAGTATTTTTCATGGTAGTCAATTGTTCGTTAACGTAAATAGGGCTATCTCTCCCTTTTAGTTGGCAGTCATAGACTGTAATCGGTCCAATTGTTTTCCTGGTTTTCAAAATGTCTTTCTTCACTTCTTCGCTTTTTAGTTTTTAGTTTTTAGTTTAAATTTAAATTTATGACGTTTCTTAAGATGTCTATAAATCGCTCACTATTTAAATTTTCTTCATAAAAACGCAAAGCAAATATTTTGTCATGTTTAATAGCACAAAATACATTAAAACTGCAAGACCCTTGGAAAAGTCGTTGCCTAACAACTCTAGGATTATCTTCGAACCAAAAATGCGCCATTGTGTCGATTAGATATTCAATTTCTACAAAACTTTGCTACATCTGCCCATATGAGATTTTTTGTGAAATCGTCGTCTTCTTGTGATTTCATTAAAAACCAATCACAATACTGTGCTCTTGTTACAAAATCAGCTTCATTAATATGTTGAACAGGTTGAAATTTGTAAGCATGCCACTTCTTCTTTTTCAAAATGCGATATATGCTCATTTTGGATGCACCTACTTCAGCTGCTGCATCCTTTAGAGAATTACTAGGATGTGCTGTAAAGTAACAAGTGCTGTTACCTCCACATTTTCACTATCAACAACAGGTTTTCTTTTGGTTGTTTTCGGCAAGAATGATCCGAAGGAAACGCAATTTTTTAAAAGATTGCTTGAAATACTCTTGGTAGGTCTTGACCGATTTGGACATTTCTCTGCATAAACACGACATGTCCTGTCGATGACCCTATTACATTCACCATATATTATGTTATTATAAGATTTAAAAAAAATTCGTTATTAAATCCAGATCGCGACATTATTATTATTATTTAAGTATTCAGAAACGGAAGACAAAGAAAACGCTGAATAGCACTTGTAAATACCTTACTGATGACAGGTAATATGATTGCAACTTGTTTTTATTTATTCACATGAATTTCCATAGCCTAACTGATTATACAAAATAAAACTTTAAAGGAATTGATATATTTTCCAAAATAACTCTGAAACTAAGACGTTTAGTTATAGGGAAGTAAATATACTGCCCCTAATTTTGAACGTGTAATCCAATGAAGTTGAAAAAAATGTAGATTGCTATTTAAAAATAACAAGATATTGATATTTTCTGGATGAAATTTTTAACATGGTTTTCTGATCACCCTGTATTATTTTGTAAAGTTTATAATACCGCATTTGAAGCAAAATCATTACCTAAAATTTTAAATAAGTGCATGCATTCAATTATTGGGAATGTTGTGATGAATAATAGTTTGCAACTGTCAATTTTTTGACAAAAATTGAAATACTTCAAGAATGGCTAACTTTAGAAGCAAAGTTTATGAGATAAACTATCTTTAAAATTAAGTTGGAAATAGGAATCAATCATAATCATTAAAATAATGAAGTTGATATCCATTTCCGGTATAACCCGAAAAATCAAAAATTCAAAACTATTTTAAATCTAAAGAGCTTAAGGCGAAACTAATACTTGCGAAATTTCAAAACTCAGCTCTTATTAGTTTTCTATATTGTTCTAACGATATCTCGTCGTGATATACTCTGTATATATACACCGTGTTTCATGTAACTAGCACATTAGAAGTTTTTGTGCTTACAACGCGAATTTTTTCCAGAAGTTTTGCCTTCTCACATAATTGACCGCAATCTTTCAAGTTAAAATATTTTTAAACTCGTGCAACTTCCGGTTACACCGGAAGTAGGCGCCATCTTTGTTATTTTAAATGTGACACCCTGTATTTTATTCGAGATTTGAATTGCTTATTTAAATAGAAGAACAGAGATACCGGGTTGGATTATGTCAAAGTCAACCGTTTCGGAGTTATTCAACTGTTTTCCATTTTTAGGGCACTTGAACGTAAATTTTAAAAGTTCTTTATCTGAGACATGAAAAAAGATAAACAATTGAAATTTGTTCCTGAGATAGTCAAAGTATTGTCCTATTCGAATACCACCAGGTTTTGCAATAATATTACACAGGGTGTTCTCTAATTAATTTACAATCATACACATTTCAAATGCAAGAAACTCAATTTTTTCAAATGAAACACCCTGTATATTTTCGCCTTTTCTGAAGCAGAAAAAATTTGTCTTTCGATCCACTATTACATTCCCTATACCTATCTCTAGAGGTTTTTGAGTTATTGGGGAGATCAGCCTGAAGGCCCGATATTTTGCCATTTATCACACACAATTTCAAGAATGCCTTGGAAGTAACAAAATGTTTAGTTGTCAAAATTTCGTTCGCTGTCAGTGTTATTAATTTGATGCTTGGATATTTTTTGCACTTTACTGAATGATTTGATTAGTGCATAATGGAAGGCTATAATAATTATCCAAATGAAAGTATCCTTAATTTATTTTACATACACGGAGAATGTAATCGCATAATAAGTAGAACTTGCCGTGTGTTCAATCAGAGATACTCTAATTTGCCTCCGATGAATCGATTCAAATTTGCAAAAATTTAAACACAATTTTTGCGACATTGGAATATGAACACAAAAAGAAATTGTACTAAGCCAGTAACAGGTGAAGAAAACAACGAAATTAATATTCTGGGATATTTCACAGCTCATCCCCATGCTTCGATACGTAAAGCAAAGGTGGATTTAGATATTAGTATGACGTCAATTCAAGGCGTGCTAGCAAAGAACAAATGGCACCCATATGCACAAAGGAAAGTCCACGAACTGAGAAATGGAGACGCTCAGAGAAGAATTGATTTTTGTGAGTGGCTAACTATTCGTAAACAGGAAGATCCGGACATGTTATGAAAGATTTTATGATCGGATGAATCCAAGTTTACCAGGCAAGGCGTTGTAAATAATAAAAATTGTCATTTTTGGGCAGATGAAAATCCCCACTTTTCACGAGTAAGCCATTTTCAATATCAATTTAGTTTTAATGTATTCGCCATAATAGGGTGGGGAAGGGTATTTTATCATATTTATGATGAAAGGCTAACGTCCGAAAGATATTTGCGAATCATTAGGGAAGTGGTGGCAGACATAGTCAATGACATGCCACACCAAAACTATTATTGGTTTCAACTGGATGGAGCTCCAGCTCACTCTACTCATGCTGTATATCAAGAGTTGACCCAGCTATTTGATGATAGGTGGATTGGTCCAAATGGACCATGTCTTTGGCCTGCTAGATCTCCGGATTTAACTCCAGTTGACTTTTTTTATGGAGTTACATAAAAAAAGAGGTCTATGCAACACCAGTTAACTCCAGGCAAGAACTAGAGGATAGGGTGCGAAGAGCATTTGACCAAATTGAAGTTCAAATGATTGAACGTGCAACGACTGACCAGCTCCAAACAAGGTTAAATAAATGCATTGAAGTAGGCGGTGGACATATTGAGCACTTGCTGTGATTTGGTTTTAGATTTGTTTTTGTTTTCTTTGTTTGACTTATACCGTGAGATCAAAAATGTTTTCGCAATTAATAAATTTTTGGTTTTGAACTAGAAGACTTTTTTTCCATGCCCATAACATGCTTACAAATGACTATTAATCCACTCCTCCTATACTTAATCTATTATTTTTTCAGTTTTATTTGGCAAAATATCGGGCCTTCAGGCTGATCTCCCCAATAACTCAAAAACCTCTAGAGATAGGTATAGGGAATGTAATAGTGGATCGAAAGACAATTTTTTTCTGCTTCAGAAAAGGTGAAAATATACAGGGTGTTTCATTTGAAAAAATTGAGTTTCTTGCATTTGAAATGTGTATAATTGTAAATTAATTAGAGAACACCATGTGTAATATTATTGCAAAACCTGGTGATATTCGAATAGGACAATACTTTGACTATCTCAAGAACAAATTTCAATTGTTTATCTTTTTTCATGTCTCAGATAAAGGACTTTTAAAATTTACGTTCAAGTGTTCTAAAAATGGAAAACAGTTGAATAAATCCGAAGCGGTTGACTTTGACATAATCCAACCCGGTATCTCTGTTCTTCTATTTAAATAAGCAATTCAAATCTCGAATAAAATATAGGGTGTCACATTTAAAATAACAAAGATGGCGCCTACTTCCGGTGTAACCGGAAGTTGCACGAGTTTAAAAATATTTTAACTTGAAAGATTGCGGTCAATTATGTGAGAAGGCAAAACTTCTGGAAAAAATTCGCGTTGTAAGCACAAAAACTTCTAATGTGCTAGTTACATGAAACACGGAAATATAAACAAGATATAATAAAATGTGAAGCATTATCAACAGATTGCTTCTTCATTTTTGATTGGCCATTAGACCTTAAAACGCTTGAGTGTTATGAATAATTTTATTAGTTAATTTTACGAGTATAGCCTACATCTGACCATTTAATTTGCTTTTTAAATTATTAAAATCGACTTATACATAAAGCCCCTACAGACTCGTCTTTTTTATTATAATATATATATATTTGACGTGTTTTAGTTGTCACTCACTAGCCCATCTTAGGTTTTCAAAGAGTTTCATGATATTCAAGAGATCTACATGCAAAACCATATGAGGTTAAGCTTAACTCATTTTTATTAATACTTTTAACAGAAAGAACATACTTATTTCTAATCGATATTGTTAAGGAAAAAAAATATAACAACCGAACGCAAACTGGTTTCTTTTTCTTCTTCGTAATCATTGTCATTGTCATTTTCTGAAAATTTGTTGGGCAAGTGAGGCTCTTTGAGCAATTTAAGGACAGTTTCATTTAATGGTTCTTTATTGGAATGTGCACCTACACATTGCGATAAAGATGAAATATAGGGATCCGACGATAATAAGAGGCCACAAAACACATATCTCATTGTTCTCTCTCTTGAAAATTTCTTAGCATGAAATTCCCGATATCTTCTGAAATCTTTGTTACTGGATTCAAGAGCCTCCTCTGCAAACATTCCAGTGGGAAGTGGAACTGATTTCATGATTTCCGGTCCATAAATTACGATTCTATGAAGGCCTGAAGGCATGTAATACCATGCGCGCGTAATATGAATAGAATTATTCAAATAATGGATACGTAGAAAATGAATGCATTATTTAACAGTTGTAGATAAAAATGTGTTTTTTTCCAGTTCTTGGCACTTCTTGGCAGCCAAGTCTGCCATGAATTAACTGAGCTAACAATAAAAAGTATTATTTAAACAATCATGCGTAAACACCGCATTCTGCATGCTCTTTAAATTCGTTATTCCAAAAAAAATACAATTTCTGATCAGTTGTGATTTATTATATTTTTAGTATTCTATTAATTGAGTTAGCAGTCGGTTCTTGGTGGAACATTTTATTAATAACTATTTTAAATAAAAATAAAAGTAAAAATAAAACTCTTGAAAACTTTCCACAATTTTTATTTAGTCTTTGCGACATATGTTTCGGTATTTTTTTTCATACCATTCTCGAGCTGAACTAAAAGGTTTTTTAGTTCAGCTCGAGAATGGTATGAAAAATACGGAAACATGTGTCGCAAAGACTAAATAAAAATTGTGGAAAGTTTTCAAGAGTTTTATTTTTATTTTTATTTTTATTTAAAATAGATATTTTTAGTATGCACCAGATTTTAAAATAAGAATATCTTGTGTATGATGTGTGCTTTACCTTATGCTTTCTTACTGCATATTCACTGTTTCGAACATCTTTATAAGAACCGCTACAATGAACCATGCAAATGCACTAATGGGATGGCACTAAACCTATAAATCGCTCAAATTAAATATGTCATATTTTTTGTTTATTGTCATAGCGACGGGCGTTGAGGTATAACAATTTTAATGTTATATCAATGTGTTGCAAACTGACGCAATAATGGGTCATTATATGTATTATTTAACATTAGTTACGTAAATTAAAATAAAGAAAGCTTTACATACGTACATAGGTGCTAATAAAAAATAAGGGTGCTATTACGAAAAAATAAAGATGATTTCAATAGCAACAAAGCAAGGGAAAACAAACAGACACATGTCAAAATTTGCATAATGTGCATAATAATAAACCAAACAAACATCGCCTAGATAACCTTTTGCTATAAAAGTTGCAATCACCCTTTGATACTACTGTTGCACCACGTGGAAGTATTTTTAGTATTATATCAATGTGTTGCAAACTGACGCAATATGGGTATTTATGTATATGATTTTAACATTAGTTACGTAAATTAAAATAAAGAAAACTTTACATACGCAGATAGGTATATATATATATACATATAATTACATTCTTCGATTTTAATATATGTGTTTATATATATATATAAACACATATTTAGATTCTGGATTTTCCTTCAGACACCGAAGTATATAGTTTTCAGAAGTCCTTTCTTTTTACGTTTTTGTTACGTTAGCCTTGCAATTATTATTTCATTTGATTTCTTTTGAATGCGTACACGTCTCAGACATGTTTCTGTCCTACATAATCAGGTAATTACGCTTATTAACTGCGAATATCAGGTGTACCAAGAATACCTAACTAATGCTAACCTTCCCGCATTGCTTTTTCAAGCGACATCATTGCGCTTATATCAGCTTACTATACTTCAAAGTTCTGCATTTCAGGAACGAGTTTTAGATATTTACGTCATTGTATAACCGCTATATATTCATTTTCTCGGTGAAAATGATTTTAGTTTAAACTTTGAGCCTTGAACTTTATACATATATTTTGTGTTTTAGTGTAATTCGAACAATGTCTATTAAAAGTAAGTACATATTTATATTAATGTCGACCTAATAATAAGTTTTAATGTCAATACAATTAAATATATTATGCATTTACGGCTAGAAGAAATAAATAAAAAATCTTACCGGGAAATATTACATTTTGAAAACTGAAATAGATATTTTTATTATTGATTGAAAATACACTAGCATTATTTTATATATAATATTGGGTGCTTTCCAGAAATACACTCACAATAGCTTGAACGATATGTAAAAATTATTTGATTGAAATCTCGCCGGGAACTTGGTGGAATATGTTAAAGTAATAAATGAACATACATTTCGTCTCATAAGCTTTATTACGAAATAATGCCTATATAACATTTTTTTAAAATGAATCGACAAGGCAGTTTCAACAAAAATTAAATTAAATTAGAATCAAGCAGCTTCCATCAAAGTTTTAAAATAGTAACATTCGATGTTTGTAATTTATCCACTTCAAACCCAATAAATTAGTTAAACATTATTTCAGATGAGATTATTGTAAAAAGCACATAACAGGTGATAATTAACAAGCATCTGCATTAAACAAAATTATTTTTGATTCAATAAATCATTCTATAGCCAAAAAGACAGGTTAACAATGGGTTCGGCGATGTCTTGTCTATTGGCAAAAATTTTCATCTCAAAATTTGAAGAAAGTCTGTTTAATTTGAAAATTCTGTACATTCATACATACAACACGTGTCAATTTTCATTAGCCATAGGCGATTAATTCATGCAATACGTGACAACATGGCACCCCACCTTTCCTCTTCAATGCGAGCGCGAGACCGATACAAGCTCAAGTTAGCAGTAGCTGTTGGACTATTGACTAGGGTGTTTGTACTGCGCTCAGAAATAATATTTACGCATTGCAAGGATTTTTCTTTTTTTTTTCAGTAAATGCAGAGAATTATTAAGCTGCGTTCACGCTGCATGTCACAAACAAAAGCGTAATTCTAATAAAATTAAAAATAAGGTAAATAAAAAAGGATTCTGAAAATAATAATAAACTACTAGATCGCGGCGGCCATTTGATGATGACGGCTTTTATTGCAGACTAGATCGGAACGTGTTCGCAGATAAACATTTAATGTAGAAGTGGGAAGATCGGAGAAAGTCGTTGTGATGTCGATTGTTGTCGGGATTGGTGACGGATAGTAGGGGTGACACACGTTGCCACATATTATTTGTATACGTATAAATCGCATGTAAACATTGAATCCATATACCTAATGAAAATTGACACATACGGTATATGTTTTTACTCTCTTATAAGTATTGTGATAATGAAAATGTTCGACCTCGAGATATTTGCACGTTTTGAAGCTCCTAATACCGAAAAAGTGTGTTTTTTTAAATATCTTTCTCCCTGTATGTATGTCTATCTTTATGTGTGACCACGGCAGCGGTCAAACGGCTAAAACTATTAATGCCAAATTTTGTACAAGTATAATCTCCCTCTCGAGATCTGATTAGATTATCAGTAAAATCCGTAGACCGGAAGTAGTAGTTTATTTCAGACAAGATTCTACTAATATTTCGTCAACTACTAAGTTTAAACAAATTTATAAAGAATTCAAATGTACTAGAACTGAATTAAATATGACAAAAATTTTATTAACCAGAAGTAGGTATTTTACTCTTATCGAACATCAGTTTCTTGCAAATATCTTGCAAGTTATGCTTTTCAGGCTGCCACATTATGACTCCAAAACTATATAAAGCTTGCTTTTCAATACTTTTTGGATAAAAGAGTTTTCAAAATTTGGAGAGGAATTAACACTTTTACTCTTAATAAATAACATTTTTTTGCAAGTATCTCGAAAATTATATGGATTTAACAAGATTACAAAAGTATTTAGAGCTAGATTTGGAATCATTTTTTATAAAAGAAATTTCAACATTTGGATCAGAAGGAATACTTTTACTCTTATCGAATATCTCTTTTTTGCAAATATCTCGCAAAGTATGCATTTTATAGAAATTTATTAAGAGAATAGAAGTACTTAGAATGGGATTTTGAATAATTTTTATACAAAACAAATACTCAAAATTCGGACCGGAAGTAACACTTTTACGCGGAGGATTATTTTATTAAAGAATACAGATCCTAAAGTTTACTTTAGAACAACCTTTGTATTACTTGAAACCCACAAATATATAAGAAAGGCAACTAGATTTATTTTTCAATCACTTAAATAAAATTAATCATTAAATTCAATTTAATCGGAAAATAAGGTGTGGACACCACACTACTTTCACATACGTATAAACGTGCGTTTCGAAATATGTATACAAAGGTTGTTCCAAATTAAACCTAAAATTCTGTATCTTTTTAATAAATTAAACCCTTGATTAAGTGTCACTTCCGAGTCAAATTTTGAAATTTTCCAAATTAAAGTACTTTATTTTCTTTTAGTAAAACTCCATAGAATGTATAATTCTTAACATACCTATATATTTAAAAAAATTGTTTTTTTTCTAAGACAAAGAGACATACTTCTGGTATCAATTTTGAAAAGCTTTTTTCATAAAATCATGCTTAAATTTGGTTTTTGATACTTTTGTATTCTTTAAAACCTTTTTTTTTATAAAAAATATTTTAAATTTGATTTTTGTGATGAAGAATATTTTAGACTACGAGATTTTTGCAAATGTTCAAGTTTTGAAGTCCCCTGATACCTAAATAGTGGTTTTTGCAAACATGTCTGTCTGTGTCTCTCTTTTTGTCTCTTCCATGACAAAGATAGCGGCCAAACGGCTTCAGGTACCAATACCAAACTTTATATTTACGAGTATAATCTTCCTATTGAGATCTGATTAGATTTTCAGTAAAATCGATAGACCGGAAGTAGTAGTTTACATAAGTAAAGAAATCAAAACTTACTATAGTCTATTTTTAAACTAAGAGGAGCGTTTTAAATTAATCGCGCTAAAATCTGTATCTGTGATTGGTTGTTTCACAGATAGGTTTATACAGTCGAAATGTGGAATAGATGACGTTTGACGTATCGATGTCAAACGGTTGTGTTTCGTCTTTACTTTTCTGTTCCCGTTGTTCTATTGCTCTTTAAAACATAAATAAATCCGTTCTTTTTAGAATTTGCGTAGCGTTTAATGTACCATCCTGTTGTTCTTGATATGGATACTGCATCAACGTCAACTTCATCAGCAATTTCGCCCCCGAAGAAGCGCAAGCGTTTTGATTTAGGTCATTTATCGCTTGCTGAAAAGCAGTGTACTTTAAATATATATAAACAGCTACGAACTGACACACCGGATCTTAGAAAAACAGCTATCATTTCTAAAATTAGTAACATCGTGGGTAAGTTTAACAAATAATTTATAACAATAATAAATAATGTATAATTTTCTGCTTTTAGGCGTTGCAAAATCGACAGTATATCGAACTATAAAGGAATATAATGAAACTGGCACAGTTACTGCATCTAAACACAGAGGTGGACGACCTGTTAGTGTTGTTGCATATGATGAAGTGGTCAAACACTCTGTGCGGCAAATAGTGCATGCTTTCTTTTACAAGAACGAATTACCTACTTTGGACAAAATTTTGATAGAAATAAAGAAACATCCAGATTTGCCACAAATGTGTCGTTCATCACTTTACAAGTTTATAAAACAAATTAACTTCAAATACATGAAAAGAAACAGTAAAAGTATTTTGATAGAACGAGATGATATCGTAACATGGAGACGAAAATATTTAACTAAAATTAAGGAATTTAGAAGGGAAGGTAGACAAATTTATTATTTAGATGAAACTTGGGTTAATGAAGGTCATACAAAACAAAAAATATGGATAGACAACAGTATAAAAAATCGACGTCAAACATTCATTGAAGGGCTATCTACAGGACTAAAGAACCCTTCAGGAAAAGGGAAGCGGCTTATTGTTTTGCATGTTGGATCTGAACATGGCTTTGTCGATGGAGGGTTGTTACTTTTTGAAGGTAAGAAAACTGGAGAATATCATGAGGAAATGAACGCAGCAGTTTTTGAAACATGGTTTGCCAATCTGTTACCAAAACTACCTAACGGTGCAGTTGTCATCATGGATAATGCTTCTTATCATAGCCGTAAATTGGAAAAAATTCCTACAACAGGATCTAAGAAAAAAGATATGCAAGAGTGGCTACAAGCTAAGCACATTGAATTCAGAGAAGATATGGTACGAGCTGAACTACTGAATTTAATAAAAATTAA
Source organism: Amphimallon solstitiale (assembly GCA_963170755.1). Lineage (NCBI taxonomy): Eukaryota > Metazoa > Arthropoda > Insecta > Coleoptera > Scarabaeidae > Amphimallon > Amphimallon solstitiale. The sequence goes on from OY720677.1 coordinate 132,863,084, forward strand.
CAAGGAACAGTATAATTTATATGTGATTGATGAAATGGCAAAACGTAACAATAAAATTGTGTTAAGGTTGCCACCTTATCATTGTGAACTCAATCCTATAGAATTGATATGGGCAAAAATAAAGAATGAAGTGGCATCCAAGAACAACACATTTAAATTGAGAGAAGTGAAAGGACTTTTATTGCAAGCTATTGATAATGTTCAAAATGTTTATTGGAAAAGTTGTATTGAACATATAATTAAAGAAGAAACAAAAATGTGCACACTAGATGGAATCGTAGATGATCTAATTGAACCATTTATTATTTCTGTTAGTGCTGATAGTGACAGTGATACTTTTTCAGATGGTTCAGATTTAGAATAAGCATCAAAGAATAAAAAAAAACAATTCAATTTATTTATATATTATCACTAATGTTCTTTCAGTGTATATGTATTCAAAAATATTTTTCTGTATGTCATTCTTGCTAATAAAACTACAAAAATCTTATAAACTATTTTTATTACTTGCATAATATAAAATTTCTACGTATATGTTTAAAATAAAACTTGCATTATTCATAATAAAGAGAATTAAATTGCTGGGCTGGTGTAATAAGTTGCTTATATAATTGTTCATTACATTTCAATACCCTTTGTATATTCTTTTCCCGTTTAATTGCGATATCAAAGATCCTACTTTCATTAAAATACTTATTAAAGTTTCTAAATAGTTTTCGGTATTTTTTTCTGCTTCCTCTATGTAATTTCTTGGCTTAAACTACCAAGAACATCTTATATTTATCTAAAAATAAATAAATATAGTTTACTTTACCTTATCATTTCTTTATTCATGTTATTTTTGCTGTTTAATGTATTTAATTTTTAATAAATATTCAATTACGTTTGACCTTCTTAAAGTAGGGTTATAAATACTATATATGTCATTGATCTAGTAACTTTTACAGTGTAAAAGAGAGTTTTCTATGTACTCCTCCTAGTTTAAAAACAGACTATAATATCTCATTATCTACTAAGTTTATACCAATTCCTACCGGAAGTAGGTCTTTAGGTGTTAGCTAAAAATAGTTTTCTGCAAATACGGTATTCATCAGAATAAACAGTACCGAAACTTAGGTTGCTATGGAACTGCTTACGTAATATGCATTTGTCATATTGTCTCAACTGTCATTAGTTGACACACTGTCATACGTTTCATTTGTTTTTGTAGTATGAACCATTGGAATTGATGATTTCGAGTTACCATTATAAAGTAAAACGGCTTTGAGACTTGTTTTCGACGAGTCAATAAACAATCGCCATTCTGAGTTGATTTACATAATTTCTGTAACAGAAATATCTTTCAAATTGAACAAAATGAACTGAATTTTACCCATGTTTTGTGTTGATTTTCAATTTTGAAGCCAAAATGTTGCTCGTAACATCCTTAAATTAATTCACTTACAGGCTACTTTTGCAATTTTGCAACATATAATCCACAAACATAACAAAAACTGTCCGGAGAATTTTTACAGCTTCTCGCACGGTTTTCCGTTCTTGAAGTTCACATGCGACATAACCTGTGGAACAGTGTTTCAAAATTTCTTAACTAGGCGACCATTCAGTGACATTTCGTTGGTTTCTTGCCAGACCTCATCAACAACTAAACAATAAATGTATCACTACGTCCTTCATATATGCACGTATCAATTCCAGAAGTTTCCATTTTAGTATACTCCGCAATGACTAATATATTAGAATTCTCTACTTCTATCTGGAATGCGTGACTTCGTACCCTATGTAGTTGCCGCTGCCCTCGACGGCATAGCCGCAAACATGCTCGAGTTTGTTCCAATACTTTTTTAATTTTAAATTTACGTTTATCTTAGTGAAAACATAAAAAAATTATTTTGAAAATTTGACGTGTATGTTAGAATTTAGTTTTTACGTTTAAAACTGTACAAGTCTCCGCTGAATTTTCTTTTGCTCTGGTGGATGAGCATAAAATATTTTTGATACTCACCAGTGTTAAAACAGGGTGCATTGGGGCTGATGGGCTGGGGGTTGATGCTCTGAGGCTTTGTATTCCTTTCCTGTTACCAATATTTACATATCTAATCAATTTCTGTCTGAGTTGCTCCGTTTTTCCGTCTGTCTGGAAGAAAGCTTTAGTTACTCCTGTGCCTAAGGTCTGTACCCCTAAGGAGTTTAAAGACGTACGTCCTATTAGTGTGCTGCCTGTATTGTCCAAGGTTTTTGAGAGGGTTGTGGGTCAGCAGCTGGGGGAATATCTCGAGAAGAATAACATTTTGCCGCAATTGCAGTCCGGCTTTCGGAAGCGTCATGGCTGTGTCACTGCCCTGCTGAAGGTTACTGATGATATTATGGCTAATTTGGATAATGGTAGGGTTACTATACTAGTTTTGTTGGATTTCAGTAGAGCTTTCGACACTATTGATCATGAATTACTTATTGCAATTCTACATTTTATTGGCCTGGGGAGAGGTGCGGTGGATTTGTTGAGTAATTATATATCCTTCAGGAACCAATCGGTAAGGATGAATAATAGTTTCTCTGCCCACAAAAATGTGCGCTCTGGTGTACCGCAGGGTTCGGTTTTGGGTCCTCTGCTGTTCTCTATCTACTCTTCTCAGCTGCATACTTCACTGCGTCATGCCCAGTTCCACTGTTATGCTGATGATACGCAGGTCTATATATCTTGTCGGCCAGATGAGATTGTGCAGACCTGCGAAGTACTGTGTGCTGACCTCGATAGGCTTGCAGATCTGTCCGAACGTCATTCCTTATATCTGAATCCTTCGAAGTCTACTGCTATGCTTTTTGTAGGTAGGAATGTTAGGATTAATATTAATGATGTTATAGTTAGGGTTCGTGGTGTTGATGTTGGGTTAGTGGATGAGTCAAAAAACTTGGGGTTGATAGTGGATCACAGGCTGAACTTTAATGCGCATGTCTCCAAGTGCATTCAACGAGGATACAATGGTTTAAGGTTGATTTATCCACATCGGAAGGTCCTTAATAAAACAATAAAAACAATGCTATGTGAATCTCTGGTTTTAGCACAGGTAAATTATGGGGATGTTATATATGGTCCTTCTTTACGTCAGAGAGATGTTTATCGTGTGCAAAAGCTGCAAAACTCGTGTTTGCGCTTTATTTTTGGCATTAGGAAATATGACCGCATTACTCATAAGTTGAGAGAGGTCCGCTGGCTTAATATGGAACAACGCAGATATTTGCATAGTGCTTGTTTATTTCACAATATTATTATAACTCGCTCCCCTACATATCTTTATAACAAAATTACATTCAGAGCTGATGTTCATAATTTAAATTTGAGATTTAGGGGCCTGCTGACGCCGCCAATTCATAAACTTATCCTTTAGAGTAAGTCGTTCAGCTGCAATATTGTAAAAATTTACAACTCCCTACCCAGTTCTTTAAAAAGTATGTCGCCTGCTTCATTTAAAGTTAACTTGAAGCGACACCTGCTCCAATTGTTGTGACCTGCGCGTTTGTGTGTCCACTTATCTTCATTCTGTCATTTATTCAGATTTGTATTTATTAGTTTATTAATATTATTAATACATTTATTATTTTGTTGTTATGCTTTGAGTTGCTATTTCTAATGCATGACTATACTTGTATCTAGTTTAGTGTTTTTGTGTGTATGCCTGTGTTATAATTAGTATTTATTCTCACTATGATTTGTTAGGTTAGGTTTATGGTTAAGTTCAACAGCAATAGCTGAACTTCGCCATTTGGCACATATGTATGTATATATGTTTTGTGTCAATAAAGTTTATTATTATTATTATTATTATTATTAAAACAATGCAAAATACTAAAATTTAATGTTATGTCAGTTATAAACATCGTGTCGACTAGTGTTATGTTCCATTGTTTAATATCTGAACCGTAACATAACGTTAAAATCTATCATATGTCCTTTGATACTCTTGCCACAAAAAAGCTGTCTCGTATAAATTATCCGATAAGAACCACTAGTTATTTCCTTAAGAATTATTACTGTAACATGTAGTGATATGGCACCTATTCAAATTATGTATTAACAATCGTAAAAATTCTTAGTAAATTCATTTTGAAGGTATGTCATGTTAAAGTCATTATTAATTTGCTCATATTAAATCACCAATAAATACAAGGAAAAAACCTTGAATTAGTTTTCGCAATTAATCTTATATGTTATTTAGTTGCAAATTTATCAACTAATTAACATTGAACTAAATAGATTAAATGTTAATTAATAAAATTTCTATATAAGGTCACATAAAATGAAATAGAGAGACGTCGTTCCGTTGATAAAATAGATATAGGGACATTTTGCATTATTACTATAATATTACGACAAAAGTAATGGAAAAAACATTAATAAAACAATAACCTTACACCTATGATTAGAGCTAGATTGAAGAAATTAGGATAGAACAGTCAATCAATTTAAATGAATAATCAAAGGCATAATATTATAGTACTGCGAGATTAAAAATTATATTGATAAAGGTTTGCCATGGAATGTAAAACGTCTGTCTTAAATTATTAAGTGTCATACTGTCATTTTATTTTCTTTCTGATATCTTGTAGTTTTTAAATTATGGTTTACAGCACAACACATAAAACTTACAGTGGCGAGCAATAAATTTTGGTCAATGTCATTCTTAATACAGTTGACAGCGCTCTAGTGTATGTCTGGTTTTTTGAACGTTGTCATTATTTTCCATTTGTCAGATACTCGACAAAATGATAAATATTGGTATAATAATACAGACATTAAATAATAAATGCAACAGAGTTTATTAGACTAAAAATAAATACATAAACAAGATTTTAATACTTGATCATATCGCATATTAATTGAATAATTTTATTTAAGCCGTTGGGCATAGACAAGCATGCATTTCTGAAATGGCCTTGTGGAAGATCATTCTAAGCTGTATCTGAAGCGACCTGAAGTTCCTCCCTGTTTTAAAAATGTAGACGTTGGTTTTGGATACCTTTGAGCAATTTTCCCCACATGTTTTCTATAGGGTTCAAATAAGGACTTAAACTAGGCCAGTCAAGCACATTTATATTGTGGTTTTGGAACCATTCTGTTACCTTATGAGCAGTGTGGACTTTATAATTGTCCTGGTGAAATATAAAGTCTCCGTCTGGAAATACTTGCATCACTGAGGGCAACACCACATCTTCCAAAACCCTAATATAAACGTCACTTATGAAACATTCTTATAAATGCAACTATACCACAGGAATTTTTGCGGAAATCCATGCCCATATATTTACCGAAAATCGGCTCTGGTTTCAACCTTTTGTGTATATTTTGCATTATACCGCCGACTTCTTAATCTATATACTCTAATTTGGCCAAAGGGGTATGACTGCAAGGTATTTTCATCACTAAAAATTACGTTTTTCCAAAAGTTATTGTCATTTGCAAGGTACTGTAATGCATCTCCAAATCTGGTTTCTTTGTGTCTAGCTGTAAGTTTGATCTTTCTAGCGACATTTTTAAATTCGCTTCCCGAATACGATATCGTGCGGTGAAAACGGATGCGGGGAAGTTGGGATGAATGTTGCTGTTAGAAAGGGTTATTTTTAATATTTTGGATCAATATAAGATCGTCCGTCGCAGTTGATGCTCGAAGTAGTCCAGAACCCACTTGTCTATCCAGAAATCCTCTCTCTCTCTCTCTCTCTCTCTGCACCACCAAATAATTAAATTTAGCGAACTCTTTGCCATCCTTATTAACTGACCTACTACAGCTTCAGAATATTCTGTTTCTACTAAGGAAATAGCTCTAACTTTATTAAAGTAAGAAGTTGGTACCATGTTTAGAAAATTTCTTGCCAAGTCAAAATAAAATGTATATTTGACAGCTTGTTGGTTATATTGTCAAAAAAGGATACAAACAACCAGCTGAAATTTCTAGTTTGTCAAAATATGACAGAATTTTATATGGCATTGACGACCAGAATTTATTGCTCGCGACTGTACATGATTGAAGTGTATTTTAGAACAGGTGTGCTAGTTAATGGTATTTGGGAATACAATAAAGCCTCGTTCACATCCACTTAACTTAACTAAAACCTTAATTAACCTACCGTAAAATTAACACAAAATTTATAAAGTCGTTCACATTGCCTTAATTTACGTTTAGTGCGCAGGCGTATGAGCTGCTGGAGTGCCTATCAGATAGGTTCTAAAACCGCTTTTTGTCATGTAAATGGGGATAGCTATCCCCATAGCTATGCACGAGATCAATGATGTTCATGATAATATAAAACAGAAACCTACAAAACAATAAAATAACTGTGGCAAACTGTGTAGCAAATTTTGCAAATTTAAGTTATGCTAGTTTCAAATGACAGATTAGAAAATAAAAAAAGTACGCGTATACAGCTATGCCGTTTCTGGTGGTTGCTAATTGGTGGAATTAGTAAACGTAAATTAAGGAGTTCCCTTAAGTTGAAGTTCGGCCAACTTAGTACTATCGCTAACACAAAAAACTAGGACAGCTTTGTTTCGGCTGTGTAAAACCGACGGAAATCAACAACTAACGTCAGTTAATTGGAAATTATTTGAAGCTGTCATCAGTCATTTTGATTAATAAGGCGAGAATAATTACTTGCAGAGAAAATGGTATGACAATGAGGCAAATTGCGAATGCCTTTGGTATTAACAAAAACACTGTTACATCCGTAATACAACGATGGGAAGAACAAGGCGATTGTACCAGGAAAGTTGGTTCTGGAAGACGAAGGGTAACAACCAGGATAATGCCTTAACTGATTATGCGCGGCAAAATCACTTTGCTACGGCCCGTAAGGCTGCAAATGAAACACATTTTCCGGCATGCACGATGACGAGTAGTCGCAGAATTTGCGAAACGGATTTACGAAGTAGAGTAGCTGCTAGGAAAATTCATTTGACAAATCTTGGGAAACAAACCCGTTTATTATTTGCTCTTAATAACACTTATCGAGAACCGGTTTTGAGAAAACGTCGTATTCATCTACCAAAAAGTATTCCATTCTACCCACAACGGACTAATTAGGGTTTATCGTCATAAAATTTTCAAATTCGATGAAGCATATTCGCAAAAGTGCAATAGATCTTGACGGTTCTCTGTCGATGTGTGGGGATGGATCAGTTTTCGGGGTATTGGTGTCTGCTGCAGAATTGTTGGAAGTTTCATTGCTAGAACTATTTAGATATTTTAGAGAACACCATTGTACGAGAACTACACCCCACCAATAATTTTGTGTTCTTGCAAGATAACTGTCCTATGGAATGTAGCCGCGTGGTTCCGAGATCAGAATATTGAACTAATCCCATGGTCTGCACATAGACTTGATCTCGACCCCAGTGAAAATGCTTGGGGTTGTATGATAGAAAAACTCCAGGAAAGAAATCGTCAGCCGTAAGCTGCAGAAGAACTTTGGCAGCAAATTGAGGGTACATGGAATACATTAAAACAAGACCAGAATTTAATAAGGCCTTTTATATATTCCATGCCTCGTCGTTTGCAGTCTGTTATCGACAAAAGCGGAGGCATGACTAAATATTAATTTTATTATTTTTTGCTTTTGTTAATTGTATTTTTTGACATTAAAAATTAAATTACATAACCTCATATTATTTTGTGTGACAGAAGTGCCAAAAGTCTGAATAACATTAGCACAATTAGCAAAATTCATGGCTATTTGAAATAATATTTGTCCTAGTTTTTTATGTTACCGATAGTACAATGTTAATTTACGCTAAGTGCAATAATTTTCATTGTAACCAGATACATAAGAAGCCATGTGTTTTAACTTTTGTTAATTTTGCTACTACCTTAATTTATATTAAGTTAAGTGGATGTGAACAACACTTAAGAGTTTATGTTTGGATAATTTTCGTGTTATTCAAACACGTAAATCATTTTAAATAAACATATATCTACAAATTTTATGTCAGTCAATTGCCAGTATGACAGTTAACCTGATAATTTAATCAGAATTATCTCAAAAGAATGCTACCTAAGACGGACGTTTTACATTCCATGGCAAACCTTTATCAATGTAATTTTTGATTTTGCGGTACATTTAAATAAACATAAGTACTAAGTATATACACTAGTAGTTCATAAAATTAGATCATATATATACTGCATGACATGGAAACTGCAACACCAAGAAGGGGTGCGGATTTTTTGACCAAACTTGGTAGAAACGTATAACTAGTCAAAGGCAATAATTGATTAAAATTTCAAAGAAAAAAAACAAAAGACTAACACAATTTAACATAATTTTTATTAATAATGTGTTGAACCGCCCCTATTAGTGTCACACTCCCTCACTCTTCGTGGCATTGATTCGACTAGGTGGTCGATATCCTCTTGGGGTATGGTGTCCCAAGCAACCTGTAATTCATGCCGGAGAGCTATTAGTGTCTGCGGGGGATTGGCTAAATTCATAAGTTTTCGTCCCATAATGTCCCACACATGTTCTATTGGCGAGAGGTAGGGGGATTTGGGTGGCCATGGCAAGATATTGACATGAGCCTCTTCCAAGCGATTTATAGAAATTCTCGCTACATGGGGAGGGGCATTATCCTGCTGGAAAAGTGGGTCTTCGAGCGTTTGAAGATATGGTAGAATATGGGGTTCTACCACCTCATCAATGTAACGCTGGGCGTTCATGGTGGTTTGGATGAACACCAATTGAGACCTACTCCCATATGCTATAGCACCCCATACCATAACACCCACTGCTCGATGCACATGCCTTTCAACGGAAAACTGAATATCACGACGTTCCCCACGTCTTCGTCTGACCCTCATACGGCCATCATGCATCCCTAGACAAAATCGAGATTCATCACTGAATACCACCCTGTGCCACTCCACGTTCCAGTGCAGTCGCAATCTACACCACTCCAAACGTTGCTGTCGGTGTTGAGTCGTAAGTGGTAACACAAGATGTGGACGATAAGATTGTAAGCCGAAACCCCTAATTCGACGATAAACGGTTCGAAGGGTTACAGGATGACCAATATTACCTAGTCACACGTCAGCAATTGATCTGGTACTGGAAAACCTGTCTCTTAGTGCCATTAAGCGAAGGCGGCGGTCCTATATCTCATTAGTTCTTCTTCGGCCTCCGAGTCCTCTTTGGCGTCTTTCCTGACCTTCCCTAGTCCATGATTGATAACAGCGCATAATGGTGGATTGGTTCCGGTTAAGGCGATTTGCAATTTCCCTGTATGAAAAACCACCTTCTCGCAAACCAACAATTCGACCTCTGTCGAATTCGCTTAATTGGCGATAATTTCCACGTTGCCGCACTCTAGGCATAATAAAACTCTTTAAGCACGTTAAACAAAGGTATAATAAGACAAAACCGTTGAAATTAATTTCAAACAAACAATTAATACACCACACATTAATGTCAGCGAAAACTGAATGAAGTGTCAGATGTGTCATGACCACTTGATCTATCGCAACAAAATTTTAATCAATTATTGCTTTTGACTAGTTATACGTTTCTACCAAGTTTGGTCAAAAAATTCGCACCCATTCTTGGTGTTGCACTTTCCGTGTCATGCAGCATATATGAATGCATGTTTTAAAATGTTATAAACATAATATACATACAATAGTATTTTATAAAACAATTTAAAATACAAAAAGGAACTCATAATAAAAGGTACACAAGGTTGTCAAACATGCCACAATTCCTGCTATTAAACCCAGTTTATGTTTTATGGTATTTTAATTAGACCTTTCTTTTAATCTTGTTCTACGGTATACAGGAACCTCGTTAATAATTATGTGTAGTACTAAAAACGTGTTTATAAGAAAAACAAGTGTAAATATCTTTTTATGTAAATACAATATTTGTGTTATTAACCTAAAAAACTTGCGGTACAGAATGACTGCAATACAGGAACACTAAAAATGGTTGAATATTGTTATGTTTTATTCGCTAGTAAGACGCCAGTAAAGTTCAATCGATAATTTTTGGGGATGATTTTGATGATTTTATGTTTTTAATTTTTGGTTTGTGATGTCGTATGTTCAGGCGGTGACATAACTTTTTTTAAATGACAACCAATATGATTTTTTTAAAATTAAAAATATTTTTGTTCATATTCGCGACTAACGTATGTCTCAAAAGTTTTCGGAAAGAATTCTAATAAAATTAATTTATATTAAACATGATCCGATCCAGTTGCTGTTGGAATGAAAATTGAGTAAATTGATTGGTGCTTAATATGACGTATCATTTTTGAAAATAAAGTCAATAATAATAGACAATAATGTCGTAGATTATGTTTCAACATAAAGACAAAATAAAATATAATTTCAATTTCAATAATGTTAAAATCCGAAAAACAGAAAGAAATAATAAAGATAGAAACGTTCTTTGAAATGATCGAAATAAAACTTAATTATAATACGGTCAATGATAGGGCATAAATTGAGGGTCTTTCCGAAATTTAGTTTCTCATTTTATTGTTAGACTTGGTGACGTCAGATCGGAGGAATATGATATGGAAATATGGATGTTGGAGTTCCACAGGGCAGTGTCCTGGGTCCATTAATATTTTTATTATTTATAAATGACCTACCTAGTTTCATAAACTATGGCAAAATATTTCTGTATGCTGACGATACAGCAATAGTGGTTTCCCACTCGGATCTGGAACAGCTCAACAATAATATCAATATAGTTCTACAAAGTTTTGAGGACTGGTGTTGTGCCAACAAATTAATAATCAACCATGATAAGACGGTTATTATTGAATTTTTCAACAGACATAGAACATGCTCAGGTTTAGACATAACATTTAATAATCAAATTATTGAGGTCTCTAGAAATTGTAAATTCTTAGGTACATACAATTCTTGATGAAAATATGTCATGGGAAAACCAGGTTGATTACGTGTGCGGTAAACTTCAGAGGGCATATTATGTTTTGCACACTTTGAAAAACATCTTGAATGCCGAATCCCTTCTCAGCGTTTATTATGCTTATGCCTACTCTATAATTCCTATAATATTATTGTCTGGGGCCCAGCAAGGGATATACAAAGAGTGTTTCTTCTGCAAAAGCGTATCATCAGACTTGTTTTTGGTTTGCCCTACCATGAGTCTTGTAGGAGCACCTTCCGCTCAAAGAGAATATTTACTGTTACCTCTATCTATGCTTATAAATTATTAACATATATTTTTAATAACAAGCATAGATTTTCAGTAATAAGTGAGAAGCATAATTACATGTCTCGTAATAGAAATAACTGAGTTGTAAACAGATCATATCACTTGTTTCATCAAAAGTCCCCACTCATAACTGGCTTTACAATTTTTAATAAATTGCCAGCACAAATGCGGGACTCGGATCTGGCAAACTTTAAGAAACCGTTGAGGGATTTTCTAATTGACAACAGGTTCTATAGTATGGCAGAGCTCCATGCACGGTTGCCATAATCGTATTGTACATTTAGTCTATTTATGTTTTGTGGTTTATATTTATGTTTGTGTATATATGTTTTATATACTATTTGTGTAATATACTATGTATTGTCGAAGTCTATATCCAGTGGATCTGAGACTAATAAAGCATTATTATTATTATTATTATTATAACATATAGACAGGCGGTAAGTATATCAAGTCATCTGATATTAGATAAAACTTAAAACAAGAAAATATATCCACAGAATAAAAACCAGTGCAATATAAATAATATACACAAAACACATCAACAAATAGCAATGCATTTACATGTATAAATGCGTAGTTCGTTAAGAGAAATAGTTTGTATTGAATTGGTTGAACACACAATAATTTAAAAGAACCCAACCAAAAACAACAACAATAAAAAAACAAGAATGCAATTAAAACCAGACGGTAATATATAACGAAACATGGTTACAAGGTGTTCTACAATTGCTAAAAATTTGTGTCTTTTTCAAGTAAATTTGATTTACCGCCTAATTAAATTTGGTAGTATGTGTTTTAGAATTCATGTGTATACTGAGGAAGACAATAATAAAGTTGTCAAAACGTTTAAATATGCTTTTTAATTAGTTCTGTTTATTTTACTACTTTTACTCATAGACAATTAATGTAATTAACAAGGCCGCTAATGCCAAGATATTGCTTTTACTATTATTAATGGTCAAGACACAATTTTAATTATATATGTATATATATATATACATATAGAAAAATGTATTCTTAGGGGGGGATCCAGCATCAAAAGATATAACTTTATGTGAAGTTCTTTATTTTTTGCCAATATTTCGTATTATAATCTAATACTTCTTCAGGGCCAAAAATGCGAACTTATCGAGAGAAACACGTGCACATAACTAGAAAACATCACTTTTTGTGGATGGGTGAATTAAATTGACATTATTTAAGAATTTAAAAAAAACTACAATTAAACGTTTTACAGTCACATTACTAAAATAATAAAAACTGAAATTTTAAGGAACTACCTAGAAGGACCTCTAAAATTTTTTAATGCATATCCTGTCAGATGTTTGAAGTGTTAACATGTAGTTTTTAAAAAAATTTAGAGGTCCTTCTAGGAAGTTCCTTAAAATTTCAGTTTTTATTATTTTAGTAATGTGACTGTAAAACGTTTAATTGTAGTTTTTTTAAATTCTTAAATAATGTCAATTTAATCATCCATCCACAAAAAGTGATGTTTTCTAGTTATGTGCACGTGTTTCTCTCGATAAGTTCGCATTTTTGGGCCTGAAGAAGTATTAGATTATAATACGAAATATTGGCAAAAAATAAAGAACTTCACATAAAGTTATATCTTTTGATGCTGGATCCCCCCTAAGAATACATTTTTCTTGACAGAGACTCCTTTCCATTATATATATATATATATATATATATATATATATATATATATATATATAAAATAGGAAAAAGAATATCGGGTTAATCCGCTGTAGTGCAACCGCAGACACGTGTTTCAGACTCGTTGGTCATCGTCAGTACGGTGTAGCCAAGGAATAAGGTGGGATATCCTTGGAGATAGAAACAAAAGGAAGACCATCGGGAAGACAGACCACCAATAGCAACTTAAATGTCAGAAGATCCTTATTCCTTGGCTACACCGTACTGACGATGACCAACGAGTCTGAAACACGTGTCTGCGGTTGCACTACAGCGGATTAACCCGATATTCCTTTTCCTATTTTTATTATGTATCCGTGATATTTTCTTTATTGATTTATATATATATAGTATATTCAACTGTGGGGCGAATCGGCACATGCTGTAGACATATTCATTCTACAAAAAAAAGCAATTCGCGCGATAGAGCAGGTCGATGGAATGACATCGTGCAGGCCTCTCTTTTCTGGAAACAAGATAATGTCTCTCCCATCAGCGTATATCTATAGACAGCTCCTTCGTGCTAGATTGGAGCTGCCCACGTTACACAGAAAAGGAGATGTGACGCAGCTGCGACTAAGATCCCAATCACAGGTTCTACTTCCGAATCACAGGTTGCAGACAACGAGTGCCAAACATAGACATTTAGAACTCTTTAATAAATTACCGAACACTTGGATCGAAAAACCAGTCCCGCAATTCAAGACGTCCATTAAGAAATACTTATTAGAAAACAGCTTCTACTCTGTTACTGAGTTTTTACAAGCTATCAATAAGTTTCATTTACACTGAATTATACCTACCATCACTACACACAGACATTGTTATGTAACACACGCCCACACACTTTCACACACACACACACACACGCTCACGCACACACCACTTGTTTCGACGTTACCGCTGTATTTTATATACTTTTGTATTTTATATTAGTTGGTACAATAAAGCTATTCTATTCTATTCTATTCTATGTCCCTGCATCGACTTTAAAAGAGGGAAAAAAATTATTTTTATTTCTCAGAAAATTTCACTCTTGATTTACTCTGCTTGTTTTCAAACCCCCAAACCAGAAATTGCTTTTTATTTAACTCGAACGGTTCTGGAGATAATATCATTTTCTTGCTAAAAAATATGGAAATTGGACTCAAATTTTATTTAATAAATATAACAAATAATGGTAATATAAAATAAGATTCTCAAAAAAAAAAACTATTAATTTTCTATTCAAACAATGCTCCTACTTCTTCTGCACAGATTTCAATGCGAGCTCTATATTCATTGAAACTTCGTATTATTTCTAAGATTGATAAGGACTGGACTGCATTTTGTATCCTACTTTTTAATTGCTCTTCATCATTGTCTAGTGGCTCGCTGTACACAATTTGTTTTAAACGACCCCAACAACAAGCTAACATGACATTAAAATATTAAAAAAATAAAAAAATTAACAACGAAATAATAAATGTCCATTTGTAAAGTTGTAAATGAAGCAAAACACAAAAATAATAATGATGGATCCTCTTTATTCTTTACAAAAATTTTAATTTACTCTAAGGGACTAGTTTCGACATTATGTCATTATCAACCTAGAATAGTCAATTGTTTTTCAAAGTATCTCTTATCATAAGTTAATGTATGCAGATACAACTATGGGTTTAATAGGATCTTTCGAAAATATTTGATAGGTGGTTTTCATATTAAATTAAGATGATGATAGATAAAAATTTTTAGATAAAATTACACGCAAAAATATTAAAAACACAAGTCACGTGACATGGTGGACAAATACCTATTTGTATTTGTCCACCATGAGATTTTATTTTTATTCATGGTGAGTGCACGTGTTTATATTTTCTCCCACTTTAACTTACTTTTTTGAGTACTCTCAAGTTCAGTAGCGAGGTGAAATTTATATCAAGTCAAAGTGCAAGAAATATTCTATCTGATAGTGTTTTTTTTTTAGTCAAGTCGATTGTTAGGTGACAAATTATTGGCAGGGAAGATATTTACCTGATGATTGCGCTTGGCGTTGCAGGTGTGTATATCTTGTCTCTTTTTTCTCGATTGGACTTTTTTCTTTCTGTGTGACTTTATATATATTTGTATAGATATACGTTAACAACTAATTTGTTGTTTCTACCTTTGGTTATCTGTTGCTGAAACCCTTTCGTTGTCTGTTTTTTTACCTTTGCGTGCTTTTTTACTTAAGACGTTACGGCAGGAGGCGTTGGCGTAAAGTTTTGTGCCGTCATCTATATATCCTACGGTTTGCAAAGCTAAATTTAGTATAAACTTACTTTTCACATTACATATATCGTGTTTTACTAGTTAAATTGATACAATGGTATCTACTTGTCTTTGTTGTAATAAGAATATCTCCGATAATGAAATTAATTGTTACATTTGTGCACCGCTCATTATATTTTTATGCCGGTTCTATCAATGTATAGAAATGCTAACGATTTATGTTCAGATATTGACTTGTTTAATATATCGCGGGTAGGACTGAGTACGTTTTTGAGACATAAACTAGAGTGAAACTTTGCACTATTCATTTGTTACCATTAACATTGATTATTTATATTGTTATCATGTATGTATTTACATAGATTTATGTATAACTGTGTATAATAATTTTGTTATTGTGCACTCTTTATTATTTAATTGTATAATCCTGTAATAAGTAGCTAATAGGTACTGTTGTATAATAGACTATTATTATTATTATTTACCTGCTATCGAGCAGTAGCCAAGGTTTTTACATTTTTAAGAAAAATTCTCAAAATCAAGGTCTATTTCGGGAAGTATTAATGCTAAATATTCCGCTTTATCTCAAATTGTAGATACTTCTCTCTAGTTTAATAAAATGTAATTTTTTTTTTGTCAGACCAATATTTTAGTTGATATAAAAGTAGGGACAAGTTCAAAAATATAGCGCTTTTTTCAAGATGGCGGCGTCCGCAGTGGTCGGGAAATTGGCAAACAACAGTGTATCAACCTATACAACGCATCAAGAAAAACTACCCTCTTTAATGTAACCATTTACGACAATTTGATTGGACCAATAACGACATTCACAATGTTTATCGTGTCTATTTAAAAGACAGTGAAGTATTGTACCTTAAAATGTTGTAATAATTTCAAAACAAAAGCAAATTAAAAATTTTCAATATTCTTAAAGAAAACACATACAGGGTGCCCCACCGAAAACGAAACAGATTGAATATCTCGAAGGAGAAAACTTTTTTGAAAAAACGCAAAAGCAGCTCGATTTTTGATCCAAGGGGAACACCCTTCCATCATATCTTCGACTGTGATACGTCATTCCCCTCCCCTCCATCACTCTAATCATTACAATTTAAATAGGGAAAGTAGTATATACGATACATCATTGAAAAGGTAATTGTACGGAGAATTCAGCAAAGTGATTGTTAGTTGCGCTATTTTTGATTTTAGCGCGCTCTAGCGAACGGTTACGTATTCCACAATGAGACACATCATTTCAAAGCTAATTTTATTATCAACTAAATACGTAATATTTTTGACATTTATTTGTCATCATTCTCAAGTACAGACTGTCAGCGTCTTTTGTAAACTAATAAGTTCGTAGTTTCTAATATTAGAGCTCTGCAAGGTGTTTCGATTATTTAAATTTTTTTCAATTGTGCATTCAATTGCTAATAAAATTAGCATTGAAATGATGTGTCACATTGTGAAATACGTAACTGTTTTTTTCCCGCTAGAGGGCGCTAAAATCAAAAATAGCGCAACCAACAATCACATTGCTGAATTCTCCGTACAATTACACTTTCAATGATGTATCGTATTTAGTACTTTTCCTATTTAAATTGTAATGGTTAGAGTGATGGAGGGGAGAGGAATGGCGTATCACAGTTGAAGATATGATGGAAGGGTGTCCCCCCTTGGATCAAAAATCGACCTGTTTTTGCGTTTTTTCAAAAAAGTTTTCTCCTTCGAGATGTTCAATCTGTTTCGTTTTCGATGGGGCACTCTGTATATAAAAAATTGAGTTATTATTTTGTAAACTACGCTGCTCCAGTCAATGGCGACTCTTGAGTTCAATAACAAGTGCAGCAATGTCATCAAAATCCATATCTCACCTCCCTTCTTCGAAAAATTAATGCGTGTGAAGTCAAGATTAAAAAATGAGGTGTGGCGACCACACGACTTTCTTATACGTATGAAAGTGTTACTTCCGGTCCGAATTTTGAAATTTCATTTATACAAAAAATATTCCAAATCCAACTCTAAATACTTTTGTACTCTTGATAAATATATATAGAATGCATAATTTACGACATATTTGCAAAAAATCGCTATTCGATAAGAGTAAAAGTGGTACTTCCGGTCTGAATTTTGAAATTTTTTTTATACAAAAGATATTTAAAAGTATATTCTAAATACTTTTATACTCTTAATGTACTTGCCTAGAAAGCATAACTTGCGAAATATTCGCAAAAAACTGATTTTCGATAAGAGTAAAAGACCTACTTCCGGTAGGAATTTCGAAAAACTTTATTAAAACAATTTTTCTCAAATTTAATTTTGATTACATTTGAATTCTTTATAAATTTGTTTAAACTTAGTAATTGACGAAATATTTGCAAAATTCGATTTTTTCACTGAAGTAAACTACTATTTCCGGTCTGCCGATTTTGCTCAAAATCTAATCAGTTCTCAAGAGGGAGATTATATTCGTAAATACAAAATTTGGAATTGATATCTACAGCGGTTTGACCGCTATCGTGGTCACACACACACAGACACACACACACACACACACACAGAGAGAGAGAGAGAGAGAGAGAGAGAGAGAGAGAGAGACATTTTTTAAAAACCACTTTTTTGGTATCAGGGGACCTCAAAACGTGGACATCTGCAAAAATCTCGAGGTCGAAAATTTTCATCATCACAATACTTCCTTACACTACGTATAAGAAAGTAAAAAGGAAGAAATAGTGGTTACGGCAAAAAAAAACACCACACTCTTGTTTCGCACTAATAATTAAACACGCCAAACAAATCAATTTTTTCAGATAATGACTACTGCACAACCAATCACACTGATTATACCACGATGTTTTAAATTTTCGCACACACGCTTTGTCTTTCCATTTTGCTACTTTACTAACATCCAAATCTGGCATAGGTTTTTCACTTTTTAAAAAGTCTTTTTTATCTTCTTCATGCCACAACGTAAAAGGTTTTTTCAATAAAACACGCAAGGGATCGTACATTGGTAATGACATTTTACACGACAATCCAAAGACGCTTACAGATAGAGATATACCGGGTGTCTGTTTAAGCTTGGCCACCGGCCATATCTCGGCAACCGTTTATCGTATAACCTCGCGGAAAAAATCTTGATAGTAAAACGGACGACGGAAATTACAACTAAAATATTTTTAAGTTTCCAAAATGATCGCAAGGGGGCGCAATACTCAAGATAAATTAAAAATTCGATAATTTTTCAATAAATTCTAGATTAAGATAGATTGAAAATTTTTCTAGCAAAATTTTTAGACGTTTTTATACAACTTTCATTTGAAACTTTTTGATCTAACTCCCATACGAAGGGAAGAGGGGAGGGGGTATGTCTGCGTACAAAAGTTGGTATAATTTTGATTTGCACAAACGGATTTTAATGTTTCTGGGCTCATTAGATAGAGAATTTTACAAGGAATTGAAGGCTATGTAGCACGAAATTACGTGGTTGTCAAAGAAAATAACAGGGGGTGCTGTTCTCAATGTATGTATATTACTTGTTTTTTCTTTAAAATTTTAAATGAAACGGCATATTTTTAATATAGTAATATTGAAGCACATAAAAAACTGAAGAGGATGATGAAAACCGGAAGTTGCTACCTTTTTTCTTGACGAAGATATAGTTATACGAAGACAATCCAAAAAAATAAACAATTTTTAATATAAATTTATTTATTTATTGTGAGTAATAACTTTATTTTAATTTTAAGTGTCACTAGACAGTGCATAGTTCGCTTTCACTTGAATTTTCATCATAGTCTTCCATAAATGTATTTATTTCAATCTTCTCACCGATTTTTTAATTCTTGCATATGTTACATTTGATTCTCTTCTTAAATGTTTTCAAATTCTCTAGCTATTTTTAAATTTCATGTCTTGCCTTTTTAGACATTGAAGTAAAATAATAATAATAATGATAATAATAATAATAATAATAATAATAATAATAATAATAATAATATATCTTTTATCACCCAACTGATATAGGTAGGTCTAATTATAGGAAAACAGCAAAAATAATTTCCATAACTCATGAACTAAGTAGACAATAACGAGAAAAAGAAAACAATATAATATAATGCATTAGTTATAATCAAATCATTTACTCATTAGTAACGAAAGGGTGTCACAAATTCAAATCTAAATCATCCCCGCAGAGAGCAGAGTTACTTCCATTTCGGGGGCAGCAATTGTTGTACTCGGCTTTTTGTGATAAACTATGTCTTTTATTCTGCCCCATAAATAAGCATCAGGAACATCTGGCAAGGTGAATAAAACCTGAATAATGTCTTCTTTCGGGATAATTTAGGGAATATTTCCTCGAAGCAAGAATGCATTTTCAAAGCATTGAAAATACATTCTGATCATGTCATAAGCTTCAAAGTTAGAATACGACACTTTACAAACTTAATAATTATGTGCAGGTGTCCAAAAGGGATTAATTTGCTAAATACGTACAAAAAGTTTAACTACAAATGACACTAATAAGTTTGCATTTCGATTTTCATGGCCTACTTTGGAAATCTCATCATAAAGTAATTTAGTATCACTGTGCATGCCATGTTGTATGATGAAAACTAAAAAAAAAGCAAACTACACTGTTCACTATTATTATTTTATTTCAATGTTGGAAAGGATAAGAAATGATATTTAAAAAATAATAGCTAGAGTATTTAAGGCTGCGTTTGATAAGGTTTTGGCGGGAGAGAAATGTACCCAAAAAATACCATTTTTATTTCCATTTTTTCAGGCGTAAGAAATCAAAGCATGTAAATTTTATGCATTAAGCATGAAGATAAAGGTTAAAAGAAGTGAACGGTCGTATTCTTTTTCAAATTAAGTTAATATATAAGCCGTAAATAAAATGGGAAGACAGTGGTTTTGCAAGTACTACAAAAAGTGCCTACATTTAAAAATTACACAGTAAATTTATATGTAATATAGCAAGTACACTCGGTATTTATATTTGGAAGGTAAAATTGGTAACAGTAGCTAAATATATGTGTAATTTTTTAAGTGATCCATGAAATAAAATTTGTTTACATTTTTGGTGGGTCTTTACATACATTACAGATATCTGTTACATTTACGTCGCCTTATAGTGTAGCACATATAGTATAGAGGGCGCTATTATCTTGCAATTATTTAGAGGTTAGTTGGTGTGTTATACGATACTTTAATTATTTATTATAATCTAAAATTATAATTAACAGCAATTTTTGCGGTTACTAATTATAAAATTTAGTATGTTACGAGTTATTTGAAAGTACGTAATAGACAATGAGCAGTTGGCATCACAGGTTGGCACCACAAATCCTAAAAAGTAACTACATAATTTAATTTGTCAATTTAATTAAATTGTATCATTTTAAAATATGGAGTTTTCTGTTATCTTTAATTGAAAGATGCCTACGGATTTTTTTACGCCGATAAAAGCCTAGTAGCCGTTTTATATTTACGAAGTGGAGAAGAAATTGTTTAAAGTTGTTGCTAATTGCTTAAAATGTAAATATAGGTACATTTTATTTGATAGCAATTTTCAAAACTTTGAAATGCCGGAGGTCAGTTCGCCGGGTTTTTAGTTTTTAATAATAACATTAATATTATAATAGCCTCATTATTTATAATATATTAATATTAAAGTAATACCTTTACCTTACTTATTGTTTTGAAGATTTTACTACAATTGCTGTTCCCCTAGCAGCATTTTTCGAATTTCGCGGTTGTTTTAAGTTGGCTAGGAAGACAATCGAGTAGAATACAGGTAGGCTAATTCACTTTTTATTGCGAAATTACTAGACACACCGTGTACTCAAACAAAAGATTGGTCAAAAAATAGATGTAGAAACATTTAATGACAAAATTATATTTTTATTAACTAATTTTGTAGTGAAATATAACGAGTACCCCTCTATATGTTATTCAATTGCGCCCAGTGCAAACATAAAACACTGGCGAAATTCGAAAAATGCTGATAGGCTATTCAATTTTGGTTCTTGTTTTTGAGTTAAAGTTTTGTACATATTTAAAACTGTTTATATCGTTTTTATTGTGCTAATACTTGACGCTGTTTGGTTGGTGAATTTCACGGTGTGGTTGGAAGCGCCTTATAATGTTCGTGACGTACTTACACTTACAGATAGTGTTTAATAACACACTAAAATATAATAAATCAAAACAAAAATGCAAGAGAATGTTCACAGGTTACAGCTTGGTTATGTTATAAAATATAACAGATATCCCATATACTTATATCTTCTTGTTAAATTTGCTTACCCAGGAACCAATACAATCTGTTAAAAATAGTAGCGTTTCGGCGCGATATTTGAATTGAAAAGTTAAAATATGAACTAAATAAAAAGACTGAAAATTCAGACTATATAAATCAAACGAACGGGCAAATTGACATTTAGGATTTGCAAATACTAACTTTACCCGTATTTTTATCGGGTAAGACATATTTAATAGAATGTTGAACTAATGATAGTACGTGAAGACAATATGACTATATTTCTGTTTTGCATATTATTATTCTATAATTTCTATATGATCAACAAAGATATGATACCGCACAGATGCAGTAGCCTGTAATAATTACAAATGTATCAAGTAAAAGAAAATGTTTTATTTGGCACCACGCAAACACAATGCTGTTTATTTATTGTATAATTTTGTATGAAATAAGAAAGTCGAATGGATGAGTATCACGTACCTTCAGCGTTTAAGAATTTGTTAAAAATTAACTAAATCTATAAATAAAATAAATGTAACTGACTGTAAATGTATAAAAAGTAATTTAATTTAAATTATGTATTTAATAATGCAATCAACATTTTATTGAGGATATGTCAAACTATATTATATATATATGTATTAAGTTTTTCAATTTACAAATAAATTCAAATGAATGCTTAAAGTTCGCGCGTCTTTCTCTCTAATTCTGCATGAAAGTTGACAAGTGTCGATTTGATTCATACGCATAAAATAAAATTGCAAAGAAAGTCGCACAGACCAAATTTACAAATCGTATGTAGAGGTAGAAATTTAACAGGTAAAATGACCTTGAAATGTTTGGAGGTAATTGCTATTTAATTTTAGAATGCATACCGTGGCGACATCCTATTATTACTAGTAGTACTTAAGATACAGGAAAATCTTAGTTCCGAACCGAAATGGATTTGCTAAGATTGAAACGCACCCTTAAAAACATTTAAAATGAGAATCTAACGTAACATATGCAATGAATTAAAAAATCGATAAAAAGATTGAAATAAATACATTTAGCGAAAAGTATGATGAAATTTCAAGTGAAAACGTACTATACACTGTCTAGAGACCCTATTAAAATTAAAATAAAATTATTACTCCCTATAAATAAATAAATTTATATTTAAAGAGTTTCATTTTTCTTCATTGCCTTCGTATGACCTATATCTTCGTCAACAAAAAAGGTAGCAACTTGCGGTTTTCATCATTCTCTTCAGTTTTTTATGTGCTTCAATATTACGATATTAAAAATATACCGTTCCATTTGAAATTTTAAATAAAAAACAATAAATATACGTATATTGAGAACAGCGCCCCCTGTTATTTTCTTTGACAACCACGTAATTTTGTACCACATATCCTTCGATTCCTTGTAAAATTCTCTATCTAATGAGCCCAGAAACATTAGAATCCGTTGGGGCAAACCAAAGTTATACCTACTTTTGAGCGCAGAGATACCCCCTCCACTCTCCCCTTCGTATGGGAGTTAGATCAAAAAGTTTCAAATGAAAGTTGTATAAAAACGTCTAAAAATTTTGCTAGTAAATTTTTTAATCTAACTTAATCTAGAATTTAATGAAAAATTATCGAATTTTTAATTTACCTTGAGAATTGCGCCCCCTTGCAATCATTTTGGAAACTTAAAAATATTTTTGTTGTAATTCCCATCATCCATTTTACTATCAAGATTTTTTCCGCGAGGTTGTACGATAAACGGTTACCGAGATATGGCCGGTGGCCGAGCTTAAACAGACACCCGGTATAACAGGCACAGACCGAACGAGTGTCAACCCAGACTGAATGAGTGAAGCAGCGTACTTTGTTGCTTCACTGGGATGATGTGATCCCCTCTGGCTTACGGCCTAGGTGTTGTTGTCATGGCAAGCGCATAAAGAGGGGAATCTAGTTGTGGCGAATTGTGAATTGATTCACTTTGTTGACATTGTCGTTTTGTTTAAGGGAGGAGCGTTCCACTCTCGTTTAAAATATTACAATATGAAAATATGAACATATTAACAATAATTTTTGTATTGTATTATTATTACTATAAATAATACTATTTTTTTTATAGGAAATAAATTAGTTTTACCATATTATCCGAGCAAAAAATTTAAGAAACTTGGAATAAAATATTCACAAATTGAACAGAAATTTAAGGTGAATCAGTGCTTCACCTGATTCATCAAGAAAGCCGCCACTGCTCCCATGTAAACAAGTCGTTGTTATTTGCTTGGTTATTACAACAATGAAGCATTTTATGTATTGATATTGTACTTTCTTTCACACATTTAATAAACTTAAATATTTGCTACTATTAAATATCGGTTTATTTTATCATACATTTATATAAGTATATGTGAATAGGTTTATAAATGTAATGTATGGCTGCAAACCTGTTTTTTAAATACACATTAATTTAGAAAACAAAAGTGAAACATGCAAACTAATATGCATTCAATCTTCAATACAAAATCAGCAAGTAATACATCTTTATGAATATTGAACAGAAAAAAATGCTCAAAACCTTATGAATATGTAAGGCAGAAATTAATACAGTAGTTAATCAAGATACTGTTATAAATAGAAAAGACAAGTATTGGACCATAAGATTTTATTTATTAGAAATGTCCACAAGAAAATTAGAAACAAAATAACAAAAATCCAGTTTTTGCATTTTCTTCTTATGGCGTGCATTCCAATAAACCGCTAAACTCTTTTAATAGTATGTTTATTTTATTAAGTATTCAAAACTTAGTAATATGTAAAAAGAAAACAAGAAAGTGGTGTGGTGCTTAGAACTAATTTTTTCAAGATTTATTTATTAATTTTTATTAATTATTATATAAACAAACCAAAGCTTACTTTATCAATGTCATTAATAATTGACGAAGGAGATACTTGTCGAAACTCCATTATAACTAATAAAAAAAACACGAAATTGTTAAGTTTTAAAAATTATATTGTTCGCGCAACATATGTTTCACCACACTATGGCTTCAAATACATAAAAAAATTCCCGATTAGACCAGTAGTATCCAATGTAAAAGTCCGCTATAGAAACTTCCGTTCGTTTGAATAATTCGATTTAGAAATCAACAGAGTATATAATGTTGCGCTAAATAACGACTTTTTGATAAATGTAATTAATAATATATTAGAAAAACTACAGAAGACTAAAACTCTATCCCTAATATACCCCAAAGTAAAAAAAAACCATAAAACCTCTAGTTATAATTCCATCACATAGATTGGTAAAATTTCAAGAACATTGGAAAACTTAATTAAAACAAGTGGTGACGAGATGATTTCATTAAAAAAAATAAGTCCATACAAAAATCAATAAAAACTATGTAGATAAAACGAACAAGAGATTAAACTCAGGGATATACAAGTTGATGTGCGAAGAGTGTAAAAACGTGTATGTAGGACAGACAGGGAGGATCTTCGAAACAAGAATGAAAGAACACGAAAAATGTTACAAGGTGGAATTTTAAATGGCCAATTAGATTTAAATAACTACCCCTCCTCTATTTAAATTTGAAATTTGTCCACCCCTTCTCAGAATGAAATAATTTTGTTTATGTTTAGATGTTCCAATTAAAAAACAAAATTAAGACAAATATCAATATATAACTTTAACATTACCTTTTTTAAGTTTTATTATGGTGTATATAATAATATTAATATGACTTCTTTCTTTTTGAATTTAGTAATTTTTTCCTTTTTCCTTTTAAAATAAATCTGTGAAAAATATGTGTTTAAAACAAATGTGTATATAAATTCTCTTAGCTCGTGTATCTGTAAAAAGTTGTGTACATGTGTTTTATTTTGGTTGATTCTCTTAAATTTATTAGTTTCTTTATGTGTGTTTCTTTAGAAGAACTAACTAATCACTATTTCAATTTCAAAAATACATCAATTACAGCTACTGAAACGCATAATAAGGCTAGGATTTTTTTGGAAAGCATTTATATTTAAAAAAAACAGAAACTCAATTAATGATAGAACCGACATTAATAACATTTCCAGTATTTACGTTTCAATAATTTAGCAAAATAATTGAAACCATAACAAAAGAAAAAATGACTAAATTCAAAAAGAAAGAAGTCATATTATTATTATATACACCATAATAAAACTTAAAAAAGATAATGTAACTTATATAGTAATATTCGTTTTAATTTTTTTTTAAATTCTTTTTACTTTCTTATACGTAGTTAAGGAAGTATTGTGATAACGAAAATTTTCGACCTCGAGATTTTTGCAGATGTCCAGGTTTTGAAGTCCCTGATACCGAAAAAGTGGTTTCTAAAAAATCTCTCTCTCTCTCTCTCTCTCCCTCTCTCTCTTTCTCTCTCTCTCTCTCTCTCTCTCTCTCTCTGTGTGTGTGTGTGACCACGATAGCAGTCAAACCGTTGTAGATATCAACTCCAAATTTTGTAATTACGTGTATAATCTCCCTATTGAGATCTGATTAGTTTTTCAGTAAAATCGGTAGACCGGAAGTAGTAGTTTACTAATTTGAAACGCTCATACGTATAAGAAAGTCGTGTGGTGGCCACACCTCATTTTTATTTACTTTCTTATACGTAGTATAAGGAAGTATTGTGATGATGAAAATTTTCGACCTCGAAATTTTTGCAGATGTCCACGTTTCGAAGTCCCCTGATACCAAAAAAGTGGTTTTTAAAAAATGTCTGTGTGTCTGTGTATCTGTATGTCTGTGTGTCTGTCTGTCTGTCTGTGTGTGTGTGTGACCACGATAGCGGCGAAACCGCTGTAGATATCAACTCCAAATTTTGTAATTACGTGTATAATCTCCCTATTGAGATCTGATTAGTTTTTCAGTAAAATCGGTAGACCGGAAGTAGTAGTTTACTAATTTGAGAAGAATTTTATTAAAAAAACTTTTTCGAAATTCCCACCGGAAATAGGTCTTTTATTCTTATGGAAAATCAGTTTTTTGCGAATATTTCGCAAGTTATGCTATTTAGACAGGTACGTTACGAGTATAAAAGTATTTAGAACTTAATTTTCAATACCTTTTGAATTAAAAAAATATTCAAAATTCGGACCGGAAGTAACACTTTTACTCTTATCGAATAACGATTTTTTGCAAATATGTTGTAAATTATGCATTTTATATATATTTACCAAGAGTACAAAAATATTTAGAGCTGAATTTGCAATGTTTTTTGTATATATTAAGTTTTAAAATTTGAACCGTAAGTATCGCTTTTACTCTTAGCGAGTAGCACTTTTTTTCGAATATCTTGCAAAATATGCATTCTATAGAAATTTATTAAGAGAATAGAAGTACTTAGAATAGGATTTTGAATAGTTTTTGTATAAAAAAAATCTGAAAATTCTATAATTTGAAATGCTGATACATATAAGAAAGTTGTCTGGTGGCCACACCTCATTTTTTTAAAAAATGTATTACAGATAGCTTGAAAAAGGCAACATAAATGTTGACCGAAACGTAACATAACATAAAGGAAAATAAAGAAGTAAATATGTCTTTTTAATTACCAGTTTTAATTATCTTTTTAACCTGTGAATGTCCCCCCAAAAAAAAACCGCCACACCCAAGAAAACTAAGGCCGATTATGCCTTTATGAGTAAAGATATTTCGAAGCGGTTTTTTCCTTGTGATAGCTGTTCATTAGGAGCACATTTTAAAAATATTTTGTATTATACAGAGTGTTCCATACCTTAGTGGCTAACCATAGTTATAGTTTTTTAAATGGAACACCATATATATTATTGCATTTTTGAATTTCCCGTATAATTTTTGGTCAAAAAGTTATAAGATAGTATAGGCGTAAAGTGTAAAGTTTTTGACTTATTCCCATTTTTCTGAGAAATTCAATGTTTGTATAAAATTATATTTCTCGAAAACGACGTATTAGATGGACAAAATTTTTTTCAGTATTGTTTACAATAAGAGGTCCTAATAGAAGCATGTTTTATTTTTTTACAGTTACTAACTGCATGTGCAGGAAACTGGATTAAAATTAGATGACACGTTTTTGTATAAAAGTAATTTTTTTTAAATGGAAATTTCATGTCCGAAACATGTAAGACGTTAATACTTTAAAAGTGACTATTACAGAGTTATTGTCGTTTTTTGATATGCTTTTGTTAGTTTTTGCAAAAAAGTCAATTTTTTCAAATGGCACACCTGTATATTATTTCATTTGTGAATTTATTATTAAATTTCACATCAAAAACATGTAAGACGTTAATACTTTAAAAGTGACTTATTACTGAGCTATTGTCTCTTTTTGATATAATTTTATCAGTTTTGAGGTTTTAATTAATATAGTATAGTACTGAAAAAATTGTATCAAAAAGAGACAATAGCTCAGTAATAGTCACTTTTAAAGTATTACCGTCTTACATGTTTTTGATGTGAAATTTAATAAGAAATTCAAAAATGAAATAATATAGAGGTTGTTCCATTTGAAAAAATTGACTTTTTTGAAAAAACTAACAAAAGCATATCAAAAACGACAATAACTCTGTAATAGTCACTGTTACTGCATTAACGTCTTACATGTTTCTGACAAGAAATTTAATAAACAATTGAAAAATGAACTGATATACAGCGTGTTCCATTAAAAAAATGACTTTTATACAAGAACGTGTCATCTAACTTTAATCCAGTTTCCTGCACATGCAGTTAGTAACTGTAAAAAAATAAAACATGGTTCTATTAGGACCTCTTATTGTAAACAATACTGCAAAAAATTTTGTCCATCTAATACATAGGTTCCCAAAGTGGGCGATAACGCCCCCTTGTGGGCGCTGCAGGTCTAAAGGGGGGCGGTAAGAGACCCAGAAAAAAAATTGGGGCGTTGTGTAAAGGCTTAGGGGGCGATTTGTAATTTCATCTAGAATCTAGGAGGACTCTTAGACACCGACTGAGCTCTCGACTCTCGACTAGGGATGGGCGATAAACATCGATGTTCATTGAACATCGATATTTTAGGATCGATGTTCGATGTTTTTGCATCGATGTTTGCAATTTAGATTTATCGATAAACTATCGATGTTAGAAGAAATATAGTGAACATCGAACTTTTAAGCTTGACAAAATGTATTTGCACTAATCACAAAATAAAACAGCGTCCTCTGTTGACAAATACAAAAATGTTTCCAAATTAACAGCTCACATACAGGCTACGAGGATGTAAAATTGTCTACGAATAAAAGAAGTATTTAAATTACACAGTGCTATATCATATAAATTCGAATATTTCATTTTAGGCTCTTTTAAATATTACTCAGTATAAATATTTAAATAATATATAATTAAATACATAAATTTATAGTACTTTTAATGTGCAGAATAAAAGTTAAATTATGTATGCATGCAGAATAAGTGAAGGAGGTAAACGTATTTTCATAGAAAAAGAAGGGAGATAGACATTACCGATGTATACTTCTTCGGGAAATTCCCTAGTGCGTACAATCATACACGACGATACACGTATTAAATGCAAGATGACACATCAGAAATATAAAACCATATCCATATGTATCTCGGTATTTGCCAGCGTAGTCAAAAAAAAATGCAAGACTATAAAATCCCAAATAAAAATCGTTCTCTTAAAAAGCTTTGATACACGTAAATGTATATATTTTTTAAGTATCAGACGATTTAAGTCATGTGGTTGTTTCATGCGTAATTGCATAATATTGTTTTTTTATATAGTTTTTTTTGAGTAGTTTCTAAAGTTAACTACATATTATAAATGTATATATTTCTTTTATTATTTTTTTTGAATAGTGATATCTTTTATATCATTTTGTTAAGGACGTAAATTAATTAAGTTATAATAAAGTTTTTGTTAAACTGCCAAAAAATAAATCTATAAATATAATTATCGATGTTTAAAAACATCGATGTTTGGTAGTCGATATTTTGCAACCATCGATGTTGATCAACGATGTTAACATCGATGTTTGATATCGATGTTTACCCACCGATGTCCCATCCCTACTCTCGACTACAGCTTGTGAACATCAACTAATATTAATTAAGAGATTGCTCAAACCAACTCGGTTCGATATTTCTCTCCGAGTAGTTCATATATCTGTCCTGTTTTATTGAATAAATAAAATAAAAAACATATCAATCGGTCGCTCCGTTTCGAAACGAAAAGAGACACAAACAAACAAATAAAAAGGCAACTGTATCAATCGGCTGGTTCATAGAATACTTGTTCTTACTTGTTGAGTACGATTGAGCGTCGAATGAGATAAACGAGTTTATGCATGTTTGTCTTATTCCTGTCGGTGCGTGCTGCTTATGCAATCCTATATAAACAACGTAATATTTATTTTATTTTCATTTGCGGTTTCGCGCGTAATAGATAAGCAGTACTTAAGTTCAACACTTATACTTACGTATTTCTCAAAACAAAACAATGTCGGAAGTAAAAAAGAAGAGACGGCAATACTGTGCGGAATATATTAAATTCGGATTCATTGAAAATCCTACAAACCCATCGTCGCCTTTGTGCCTTCTATGCCTAAAAACATTTTCGAATGAAGCAATGAAGCCTTCAAGACTTCAAGATCATTTGAATAAAATGCATCCAGATAAGAAAGACAAGAATGTAGCATATCTTCAAGACCTAGAGAAGAAGCATAATACTCGGCCAAGTGTAGCAAAACTCTTTTCGGCGGCTGCTAAGCAAGATGACGACGGACTTCGAGCTTCGTACAACATCTCTTTGTTAATTGCTTAAAAAGGCAAACCACACAACATCGGAGAAGTGTTAATTTTGCCAGCAATAAAGGAAGTAATAACTACTGTGCTTCATAAACCGGCCGCAGATATTATCGGAAAAATTCCTTTGAGTAATAATTCTGTGCAAAGACGAATTGATGAAATGGCCGGAAACATAGAAGAATCATTGTGCAATCATCTGAGGACTAGTCAATTCTCAATTCAGCTCGATGAGTCCACTTTACCAACTAATGAAGCATTGTTGCTGTCTTACGTGAGGTTTATTAAAGATGAGAAAATATGTGAAGAACTATTGTTTGCTAGAAATTTAGAGACCGATACAAAAGGCGAAACCATATTCAATACATTGGAAAAGTTTTGTGATGAGAAAGAGATTCCCTTGAAAAATATTATATCAGTTGCTACGGATGGCGCTCCGGCTATGACAGGGTGCCATAAAGGCTTCATAGCGTACGTAAAAAATAAAATTCCAGATGTCCTTGCTGTACATTGCGTTATTCATAGACAACATTTGGTTGCTAGAAATTTAAGTGAACGACTATTTCAATCACTGCAATATGTCATCAAAGCAGTCAATAAAATCCGTAACTGCTCTTTGAATGATAGATTATTTCATCAGCTTTGTGTTACTAATGACGAAGATTTCAACCGTTTGTTGTTTCATACCGAAGTTCGTTGGCTATCAAGAGGCAATTGTCTGACTCGATTTTACAACCTGTTTGACTCTGTGATAGAGTTTTTGGAAACTAAAGATACAGAATTGCGCAACAAGCTCATTACATCAAAAAATGATATAGCTTACATGACAGACCTGTATAAATTGTTCAACAACATGAATCTCCAACTGCAAGGCGATGAACTAAATTTAATTAAAACAAAAAATGTCGTTGCTGCTTTCGCAGCCAAACTGCTTCTACACAAAAAGAATATGGGCAGACGTGAGTTTCATAATTTTCCGAATTTATCAGTATCCTGCAGTAACGACGACTTGTTTGCCTACTGCCAACATTTGGAAAAGCTCCACATTGACTTCACCGAACGATACCAGGATATTTTGAACTTGGAAATACCAGACTGGGTGTTGGATCCGTTTTCAAATGTCAACACAGCAATATCACCACATCTGGAAGAAGAACTTATAGAATTGACAACGAACGAGGAAATAAAAATCAAGTTCAAAAATGGCTACCAAGAATTTTGGCTACAAAAACCGATCCCGCAATTGTACCCTGGATTGTGGTCAATCATTCAACGATTCTTGATAGCATTCCCATCGTCATATTTGTGTGAACGTGGATTTAGTGCTGTAGCAACGCTGCTTACTAAAAAGAGAAATCGTTTGCATGTTACCGAACGTGGTGACTTGCGGCTGTTCTTGAGTAAATTGGAACCTGATATCAACAAACTTATTAAACAGCATCAGATTCATCCTTCACATTAGTTTTTATATTAGAATCGATTATGTTTGTTTTATTTTGAATTTTGAATAAAAGATACTTTGTCTGAATACTATAAAGTTGCGTTTCAATAATCATTCTCATTGGCAGGTGTAGCCCGTAAAAGTTAACTTGAGACCTGAGCGCCGTTGTGTACTACCTACTACGCTCAGGTCTCAAGTTAACTCATTCATTCTAAACGAGACTTTTACTATAACCCATAGTAAAAGTCTCGTTTAGAATGAATGTTTAATCTCCGCTAATATAGCTCACAATAATTAATTTAATTTGAAGTTATAGTGGTTTTTGAGTAGGTGAAAAAATGGGGGCGCTAAAAAATAATTTATTCTCAAAGTGGGCAGTAGGCAAAATAAGTTTGGGAACCACTGATCTAATACGTCGTTTTCGAGAAATATAATTTTATACAAACACTGAATTTTTCAGAAAAATGGGAATAAGTCAAAAACTTTACACTTTACGCCTATACTATCTTATAACTTTTTGACTAAAACTTATATGGGAAATTCAAAAATGCAATAATATGTAGGGTGTTCCATTTAAAGAACTATAACTATGGTTAGCCACCAAGTTATGGAACACTGTGTATAATACAAAATATTTTTAAAATGTGCCCCTAATGAACAGCTACCACAAGAAAAAAACCGCTTCGAAATATCTTTACTCGTAAGGGCACAATCGGCCTTACCCGCGTAGTTGACTCACCCTGTATATACAGGCTGTAGCACCTAAGATGCCTCGGACCGTAGCTCCTCTATCATACAATATATCGAAAAGTTCTAAGAGAAAAATTGTCCATAACTACAATCACCATTTCCCTAAAATATTTTTGGTCATCAATACCGTGCCGTATTCCAGTGGCGTATCAAACCTATGTTTTTTTAAATGGAACAATGTATATTTTGTGGCCGATTCGGAAAGCCCCCAAAGAGTACTTTTTTTTCTTATATAACGTCATACTCCTAACTTTAGCGGTTTCGCTGTTATAACGGTTTTTCTTCGCAGTTAGACCATAATTCGACATTTTTTTTTGGCAGGAATTAAATTGTACCGGCGTTTCGGTTTCGAATTTAAGGATAGACTAAGACCTCTTCTAACTACTTAAAATAATTATATCGTTGGATAATCGAAATTCCAAATTTTTCATTTACTAAAAAAAAAACCTTTCATTACAAAATTAAAAAGAAAAAAAGTTGTTAGGTCAATTCATCGAAAAACGTCTTTTTTCAAAGTCAGCTGTCATGATAAAACAATATAAGTGTCAATGCAAACGGAAAAAATAACAATAAACTGACAGAAGTATTATTGTTATCTGATAAACGTTGCGAAAATGTCTGGAACTCAACAAGAAATGGTTGACATGTGTTTATTCTTGGAGAATGTTTCAAAAATTGTTTGTTGGCGTCACGAGTGTACTCTGAGAGATATCCTCTCAGAACGTATCCAAATCCACGTGAGTTTACAAAGGTGTTGGATAGATTTACGTCTACTGGTACTGTTCAACGAGCAAAGAGAGTTAGAACGAAGCCAGTTTTGACCGTAGAAAACGAGTTGAAAGTTCTGGAGGCTGCTGTTGAAAATCCCCATATCAGTGTCCGCGAAATTATTAGGAACACTGACAAGTTACATCCATTTAAAATTCAATTGCAATTGGAATTTCGATTATCCAACGATGTAATTATTTTATATGATGGTTCCGATTTGATATTTTAGAATAAAAATGACTATTTGCAAAGACCAATCGCAGAAATTCTGCTTGGTTTCAAAATCTTGAGATTGCAATTCCTGGTGCAATTGAATTTTAAGTGGATGGAACTTGTTAGTGTTCCTACTAATTTCGCGGACACTGATATGAGGATTTTCAACAGCAGCCTCCAGAATTTTCAACTCGTTTTCGACTGTCAAAACTGGCTTCGTTCTAACTGTCTTTGCTCGTTGAACAGTACCAGTAGACGTAAATCTATCCAACACCTTTGTAAACTCACGTGGATTTGGACACGTTCTGAGAGAATATCTCTCAGAGTACACTGGTGACGCCAACAAACAATTTTTGAAACATTCTCCAAGAATAAACACTTGTCAACCATTTCTTGTTGAGTTCCAGGCATTTTCGCAACGTTTATCAGATAACACCTGTCAGTTTATTGTTATTTTTTCCGTTTGCATTGACAGTTGCACTTCTATTGTTTTATCATGACAGCTGACTTTGAAAAAAGACGTTTTTCGACAAATTGACCTAACAACTTTTTTTTATTTTTTATTTTGTAATGGAATGTGTGTTTTTTTAATAAATGGAAAACTTGGAATTTCGATTATCCAACGATATAATTATTTTATATGGTTCCCATTTGATATTTTAGAAAAAAGTGACTATTTGCAAAGCCCAATCAAAAATTATCTTCTTTCCTTAACGATGATAATAACGTCTTAGATTATTATGTTTGAAATATCGGCAATAAATAGAGAACTTTGTAACTGTAGATGTTTTTTATGCTGGATCCCCTAACGATTCCTTTTAATTCTTCATTCAGACAGCAGAGACTTCTTTCCAAGTATATATATATATGGTACAAATATGTAAATTCAAATTGTGTATTTCACCCATCTGATGAAGCCATAGTGTGGTCAAACATATGTTGTGTATCAATATAATTTTAGTAATTAACTAACATATAACTAATAATAATATTATCTAACAATGTTTTTTTTAATGTGAAATATACGAAGTTATAAAATGTATGCTTTATAAGACCGTCTTGGCAGTGTTTGTAAATCAAAAAGCTTCTATATACCTCCGATAAATATGTAAGGTTCGCTTGCGTGTTAACACTGGTATTAGATCGTTAATAAACATTATTATCATCATTTTAATACATACTATTATATAATTTAAACAAATGAATAATGAATAGTAACTCTTCGTATGTAGCTAGTACTTTAATTTCAATTAATTATAATTGACTAATTCAACGGAAAGAATATGATGAAACATTTTTTAGGAACACCAATTATTATCTTTTGTTATTTTTTTCCTCTGTCAATCATGAATAATTGAAATTAAATTATATGGATGCATGTCAGTAATTACTATTCATTTTAATTTAATTATTATTATCATTATGTAACTTTTTTTTTGGAGATGTTATTACATCAGAGGAACATATATTATTTAGAAGTATTTAGGACGCATCAGTAATCCTATTATTGTCAAATTAATAAAGTCCCATTTCTAAGAATTGTTTCGTAAATAGCTAATTTTACTAATTAATCCGAATTGAACGTGTATAAATTGATTCTGATAATTGAATTTCTTCTGTATTTAGGTTGTATATATGCAGCAATGAGTGTGATTATTTAATTTTCGAATTGCAATATATTATTGCGATACAAGAAGCGTGTTAATAACGAAACAAATAAATTTATGATTTTCGATTTTTAGGTGAATACGATTTACCGGTAATTTAAACCACGTGTAACACTTGTTTAAACTAAAAATGTACATTTGATGAGAGCTGACTTTGATATGTATTTTCTCCCGCTGAATTCGATAATCAAGTTTAAATTTTTTTTACGATACAGTTTTTCAGATATTGTAATTTTTTCATTATTTTGGCTTCTTTTCACTTTAAAAGTCATATGTCGAGCTAGATGTGTATTATTTCGTCGGTCTCGATACCAAATGCAATACACGGAAATGATGAGCAAATATACAGGGTGTAACAA
This sequence comes from Amphimallon solstitiale, assembly GCA_963170755.1. Lineage (NCBI taxonomy): Eukaryota > Metazoa > Arthropoda > Insecta > Coleoptera > Scarabaeidae > Amphimallon > Amphimallon solstitiale. Next base: position 132,898,505 of record OY720677.1, read on the forward strand.
AATAAGTGTAAAACATTTCAGGGGTGATTCCTTAGCGAAAAAGAGATAGGGTCTTTCATATAAAAAAACTTCAATGGAGCATCCCTTGTTAAGATACAGCCCCATAAAGGGGGTACATAAAATTTGTTTTACAATTTTTCTCACAAACACTAAAAATGTAATTTATTTCCAATGTAACTTTTTGTCTGATTATTTGTTTACCATTTAAAAATCTATTTCCAATACCTTGTTTCATTCGAAACAAAAAATGTTTCTTGAATTTTTTGCCCAAAAGTAATCAGTTCGCAGCAAAAAATTATTTTACGAACAACTACAGAGATACATCGTCATAAATGCGAACTGGATTAGTATTGTTATTTTGTAGTTACTACCTGCATCAAAATACATGATTAAAGATGAATAAACAAAACTAATTTATTAATAACAAAACATAAAACATGTAGAAATCATAGCAAATGTTCAATATGTCCACCTTCAGTCATTACACATGCGTCTAGACGTCGGCGCATTGAGCCACGTATTCGCTCAAATATTCCTGGATTCTCTCTAATTACCCTGCACGCATCGATGATGCGGTTTCTTAAGTCCTCTACATCGCGAACAGGAGTAGGATAAACCAAAGTCTGTAAATGGCCCCAAGTAGAGAAATCGAGAGGATTGAGATCCGGTGATCGAGCGGGCCAATTCTGTGATCCTCCTCGACCTATCCAATGATTTGGATATGTTTGGGTTAAATGCTGACGTGCTGCTTGACTAAAATGGGCGGGAGCCCCATCATGCATAAAAAACATATCCCTTCTAACGCCCAAAGGAACTTCCTCCAGCAGTACTGGATGCACTTCTCTTAAAAATTGAGTGTATGCCTCACCATTTAATCGAGGAGGTAGAAAATGAGGGCCAATTAAATAATCCCCAATAACTCCGAGCCACACGTTAAGAGAAAAGTGTTCTTGATGGTTAGCTTGTACAATAGCGTGAGGGTTTTCATCAGCCCATATGTGGTTATTATGAAAATTAATTATCTTGTCCCGAGAAAAAGTACATTCGTCTGTGAATTCGATCGTCTTCAGAAAGTCAGGATTTCTTCTAATCATTTCCAGCATCCAATTGGAAAATTCAAGACGGTTCGGAAAATCTCGCTGTAACAGTGCCTGTACTCGTTGCAGATGGCAAGGGTATAAGAGTTGTTCCTTTAAAATTCGAAATACCGTCATATGATCAACATTTAACTCGAAAGCAATCTTTCTAGTACTACTAGTAGGTTGTTCTTCAACCAAATTAAGTACTGCTTCTTCAAGATGTGTTGTTCTAACTCCTCGATGGCGACCACAATCCTGCGTTCTTTTGTCGAATGAACCATATTCTCGTAATCGTTGACGAAGTCGGGCAAATATTCTATGCGAAGGAAGCTGCCGTTGAGGATACATTTCAGCATATCTTCTAGAAGCTTCTAACCCATTCCCCTGCGACAGACCGTAAACGTAATGCATATCAGCCATTTCCTCATTTGTGTATGCCATTTTAATAACAAGTTTTAACATTACAAACACAGTAAAGTTTGTTTAAATGCTTTAATTTTATTATCAATATTTTAACGAATACAACGATGCAAATGTCTCTCGCACAACCTTCGAAAACCTACTGACGCTTTCTTAAGCGCCCCTCTTCCTTCCATTCTTGGCGATTGGCCGGTGGTGGGGCACGGTGACGTGGCCCTGGGAACCGCACTGTTACAGTCTCCCCCTCTGGTTCCGACGGCGACCCGACGAGGTACCAGAAGGAGTGGTGGCTTTTCCTTTGCTAGGCCTTCCTCTCTTGCGAATGGGAACCACAGGACAACTGTCCGCTGGTCCCTCAAAGTGGGACAGTGCTGAAACATGATAAGAGCCAATTGACACAGATAAGTCATTGGGATTAGCTATTTGATAGGTTGTTGGGGATATCCTCTTAATGACGGTATAAGGTCCATCTCGGCGCGGCGCAAATTTCGTAGTCCTTTGTGCAGCAGCGCTGCTAAGCTGATGTGTGCTGACCAGGACGAGGTCACCTGGTTTATACCCTGCCACGTCCCTCCTGCGGGAGTCTGCATAAACCTTCTGACGGTCTTGTTGCTTTTCATGTGTGTCACGAGCGTCACGTAGAGTATTTGCAATTCTCTGCAAATATGGGGTGATCTCCGGGATGAAATTTTCTGTCTGTACAATAGCTCGCAGATCATGATTTACGTCATCCGGCGTTCGTAATTCTCGGCCAAAAGTTAAGTAAGCTGCACTATAGCCGGTGGTCTCACCTCGGCTAGTATTCATAGCGAAGCGAATCGCTGTTAGGTTCTCCGACCATGCGGTATGATCATTGCCAACAAGTATTGCTAGTCGGGGCTTTAGGTCTCTGTTCTTTCGTTCTACCATGTTCGCCTGAGGATGATACACGGGAATTAAGCTCTGCTTCACTCCCATACAACAGGCCACTTTTTGCATTACATTTCCTATAAATTGAACGCCATTGTCACTCACCATCTTCCGTGGAACTCCATACCTCATGAAGATCTCATTTATAAGTACTCGGGCACATTCCTCAGCTGTAGCTTGTTTCAAAGCAAAGAGTTCTACCCATTTTGTGCACGTATCTTCAACGATAAATATCCATCTCTCACCGGTCGCAGTCTCAGGAAGAGGTCCAAACAAATCGATAGATATCACTTCGAAACGTTGGGCATAGATTGGTGTTTGAACAAGTCCAGCTGGCTTCAGGTTAGCAGCTTTGTATCTTTGGCAATCAATACATTTCTTTACATAATCCGTAATATAGCGCCGCATACCGATCCAATAGTATCGGCTGGCGATACGTTGTATTGTACGTTCTATACCATAATGACCAGCAGTAGGGGCGTCATGGTACTCATTCAACACGCGTGTTCGCTCCTGGGTAGGAACCACAAGTAAGGCTTCTTCACTCTCTCCCTCCGGACAATACCTATACAGAACGCCATTAGTCATGAGATAACCTCTCTCCGTCCACTTCACATATTCGTCGGGGTGGGCACTCACATCTTCAAAGCATTGGATAATCTTCAGTAACTCAGGATCTTTCAATTGGCCTTTACGCATGTCGGCAGCAGAACGAGTGGGTAGTGCAACGGATATACTGCAGATATCGCAATCGCTTTTGTTGTCATGCGCACAAGATGGGCGAGATAATGTATCTGCAACAACATTGCGCTTGCCTGGAATATAGTCTATCTTCAAATTAAAATTCTGGATCAGGAGAGCCCATCTGGCTAATCTTCCTGTAGGCGATTTCAGTGTCATTAGCCATTTTAAAGGCTGGTGGTCAGAGGTCACATGAACTGACGATCCCTCTATGTAACCACGGAACTTATTTAAAGCCCAAACGACAGCGAGAGCCTCGCGCTCAGTTGTCGAATAGTTACGTTCTGCCGGCGTGAGAAGTTGGCTTGCGTACTCAATAGGATGTTCATCTTCTTCCTCGCCTTGAAGTAGTACAGCACCCAGTGCATAACTACTGGCATCCGTTCTTAGGATATAAGGCTCTTCAGGATTATTTTGCAGCAAAATAGGAGGTTCAACTAGTATTCTCTTCAAAGTTTCAAAAGAAGTTTGTTGCGTCGCCGCCCATTCCCATTTTGCATTTTTTTTTGTAAGATTACTCAATGGACGGGATATGTCAGCGAATTGGGGAACAAAACGTCTATACCAAGAACAAGTTTGAAGAAATGATAATACTTGTTTTACGTTGTTGGGAACAGCCATGTCAGCTATTGCAGCAGTCTTTTCAGGATCAACCTGAATTCCATTTGGGGTTATTAAATGTCCGAGATATTTGATACTAGAACACGCGAAATTGCACTTGCTTCGATTGGCTCTAAGCTTAAATTGTCGTAAGCGGGAAAATACAAGGTCCAAGTCTTTAATATGTTCGTCGAAAGTCGATGACAATATAATTAAATCGTCCAAGTAGGCCAATATCAGAACATCACCAAGTCCACTACGAAAACGGTCCATCAGTCGCTGAAACGTCGCTGGCGCGTTACGAAGGCCGAACGACATACGACGATAACGAAAAGTTCCGAATGGTGATACGAACGCTGTTTTATCACGATCGCACTCACGCACATTCACTTGGTGGTAACCGGCTCTTAAGTCCATTGTCGTCATATAAAATGTTCTTTTCGCAGCATGAAGAAGATCATCCATTCGTGGTAATGGATAAGCGTCTGGCAAAGTTATAGAGTTCACACCACGATAATCCACACATACTCGCACATCACCGGATTTTTTCGGCACCAACACAACCGGTGCGGCCCACGGTGATTCACACTCTTCTATAATTCCTTCCTCCATCATCCGATCTATTTCTTTCTTCAGAATTTCCTTATTCTTAGGACTCATACGATAAGGTGGTACTGATATGGGTGGGTGGTCACCAGTGTCTATGCGATGTTCCGCATAGGGTGTTGCTTCTCCCCCTGGCCTAAAGATGTCTTCGCTCCTTGATAGTAACGCATCTAAACGAGACCTTTCCACATCAACTAACATACTACCTTCCTCAGCGCGCAAAGCACTTATAGAATTTAGTCCAACAATTTGGTAATCTTCAGGTATTTCGAAACTCAGGTCATATTCCACATTTGGCTGATCAGCAAAATGCCATGATTGTTGGGCAGCATTGATGACTATCTTGGCGTCTTGTATAAAATCTATACCAAACAAGGTATAATTGTCAGATTCGGGAAGTATGACAAAAGTGGTAGGAATACTGCGCTCCTTCAACTGCACCACGACCTTTGTGATTAATACATATTCACGCTTACAAGATCCATCAGCCAACCTCATGGTTAATACATCACTTGTGAATGATTGTCTTTTATTTAGCAATATTTCATATAACTTGCGTCCTGCAACACTTAATTTTGCACCAGAATCTATGAAACCACGTCCATAAGAGCATAATATGTCAACAAACAGCACTGGTCGCGCACGTGGCACTATTGCTACGTGAGAATCCGTGCTGATGGAAAAGAACTCGGCCAACGACACTTCTTTAGGTGCTTGACACGACGGACAGTTGCTCTTCACGTATCCAGGCTTTCCACATCCAAAACATGAAATCGGAGCTGTCTCACGGGCAACAGGTTGCGAAGAAGTTGATGGTGAGGGCATCGCAGATTCATTCTGTTTCGCGTTTAATTTGCGGCATTCATTTCTCAAATGGCCATAATTTTTGCAATAATTGCATCGCTGACGCTTGTCCTCTACTTTATTACTGCGAAACATGACTTCCTCAGGAAACGCTTCCTCTACTACACGGGCTTGTTCTAAAAGCTGAGTGAAAGTTTTGATTTTTTCTCGCGAAATTTTTTCTCTAATACGTCTATGTAATAATCCGTAGACCATGTCTAACTGAATTTCTTCTTTAAGGGTATCTTTGGGTAACTGTGCAAGCAGAGCACGTGATTTACAAACAAACACATCGGTAGGTGTTTTCGAATCTTGCTCGGTGGCAAACAGTTCTTTATATATTCGATGAGGTGGTTTCTTTGGGCCAAAAGTCGTACGCAATAGCGCCAGAGCATCATTCCAAGTAGTTACAGAATCCTTAACACCCTGCCACCACGAAGCAGCGAAGCCATCCAAAAGCATTGGCAGTCCACGAAGAGAATTTTCATCAGAAATATTCATGCAATTCTTATAAATTTCTATAGCATCTATAAAGGCAGTTGCATCAGAATTCCTCGAACCGTCATACCTCGACTGGCAACTAGCAAAATTGCCACTCGGCACTGCATGAGTATTTATATTTACTGCTTGTATACTTTGAATGAGCTGTCGTAATTGTTCATTAGTCATTACTACTGGATCCGCCATTTTACCAGCTTGAGCTCTGTTGCGCAACCAGTATCTACTATTATGCTCCACTTTAAATTTAAAAAATAACTCACCAAAGGTTGATCAAGTCGCTTCTAATATTCAGTATTCACTTACAGTTGTAGTACTGTTTCAAGTAATTTTCATCTATTAGTAGTCGTATCACAATCTATTTATTACGAGCTAATTGTAAGCAAACAAAACCAGACAAAACAGCAGTGCTCAAATCCACTTTATGTAGACGCACTTTATGCAACTTACTGTTATCGTGCTATAATTTCCTAATACTGCTTACAATCTACTGCATTCTAAGGTTCACACTTTTAGAATATAAATTCTAGGTACTCACTAACTAATACCAAAACACTTGCAGGTTCCTATTCGTTTATATCAAACTATATGTTTCGAGCCACAAGTTGAGCGCCACTTTAACATTACAAACACAGTAAAGTTTGTTTAAATGCTTTAATTTTATTATCAATATTTTAACGAATACAACGATGCAAATGTCTCTCGCACAACCTTCGAAAACCTACTGACGCTTTCTTAAGCGCCCCTCTTCCTTCCATTCTTGGCGATTGGCCGGTGGGTGGGGCACGGTGACGTGGCCCTGGGAACCGCACTGTTACAAAGTGAATTATTAAACTAACAAATTACGAACAAAACAACGTCACACAATTAAGTATTAATTCAATTTCAAAAATTTACAAACTGACAGCGTGATACCACTACTAGCGGCCTACTAAATAAATTAGTCTTACATTTTCGTTTTATGACGATGTATCTCTGTAGTTGTTCGTAAAATAATTTTTTGCTGCGAACTGATTACTTTTGGGCAAAAAATTCAAGAGACATTTTTTGTTTCGAATGAAACAAGCTATTGGAAATAGATTCTCAAATGGTAAACAAATAATCAGACAAAAAGTTACATTGGAAATAAATTACATTTTTAGTGTTTGTGAGATAAATTGTAAAACAAATTTTATGTACCCCCTTTATGGGGCTGTATCTTAACAAGGGATGCTCCATTGAAGTTTTTTTTATATGAAAGACGCTATCTCTTTTTCGCTAAGGAATCACCCCCTGAAATGTTTTACACTTATTTTGTTACACCCTGTATAATGGACTAGTTAATTGGTTAAGTGGTTCAGATAATATCTATGAAAATAGTCCAGATTGGTTGAGTTGGCTGCGATGATAGTCCATAAACTGTCGTTGTGGCCAATATTCAGAAGTTTTTCCTTTTACAGAATTGTGCAATATAAACAGCCAGTCAATCTATATGATAAAGCTCACTTACAGGTGGATATCCACAACTCAATATCCCACATAAAAATGTTATGGATCCATTTCGTCGTGGTTCCTTGTGCAGTATTTTCAAATTCAAGTATTAAGTATTAGACGAAATATTTTATGATCGGTGTATCGGAAATAAAGGTATAATAATATAGGTTTCCACTGCGATCACCCGATTTAACGCCCCTAGATTACTTTACGAATAAGAAAGTGTTAAGATAAAGGTGGTGATGGGGTTGAAAACTTAATTTAAGAATATTAGAAACTATTATTAAGACAACTTCTTCTTGAGATTGTCTAGTTTTCATTAAAAAAAATTAGAACATTAATAAACAATGACTCATTTTGTTTTTATTTACTCACATGAATTTCCATAGCCTAATTGATTATAAAAAATAAAACTTTAAAGGAATTAATACATTTTCCAAAATAACTCTGAAACTAAGGCGTTTAGTTATAGAGAAGTGAATTTTGTACGTGTAATCCAATTAAGTTGAAAAAATGTAAGTTGCTATTTAAAAATAACAATATATTGATAATTTCTGGATGAAATGTTTAATATTAGTTTCTGATCACCCTGTACTATTTTAAGAAGTCTATTATACCGCATTTGAAGCAGTCTACTTTCCAAAATAATTACCTATAATTTAAAATATGTGCATGCAGTCAATTATTGGGAATGTTGTTATGAGTAATAGCCTGCAGCTATCAATTTTTTTATAAAATTTGAAATACTTTGGAAGTTGCTAACTCAGAGGCAAAGTTTATTAGACAAACTAGTCTTAAAATTAAGTCGAAAATACGAATAAATGATAAAAATGGGGTATTCCATTCAAAATAAGGAAGCCGGTATCCATTTACGGTGTCACGGGAAGAAACGAAATTTCGAAACTATTTTATATCGAAAGAACGTAACGCTAAACTAATATTTGCGAAACTTCAAAACTCAACTCTTACTAGTTTTCTATATTGTTCTAACGAAATCTCGTCGTGATATACCCTGTATATAAATATGTATAATAGTAAGAAAATAATAAATTATAAATAAATATTATTATTTTTATTATAAAATATATGCACATTTTAATATAGAAATGTAATACATTTCATAATTCAAACTAATTAAACTTATTAAGTTATTACAGACATTTCTTTTACCGACTGTTCTTGCAGTATAAATATAAATACGTTTTCGGAGTGTATTGGTAGTTGCTTATTACTTAAATACGAGAAGACGAAAGTGGGACAGGAAACATCAAAGAATCCGACTATATTGTCGCTTCTCCTTGATTGTTGTTCTCCGATTTAAATACACCAATAATAGACATCATAAAATGGTCAAAGTAAATAAGATAAATCACATACTTATATACTTATATAAATATGGGATATTGCACCTTTACATTTACTTCAACAAGCATTTTGGAAATGGTATAATATACAGGAACAATATTTGCAGCCGGTATCCATTTCCGGTGTCACCGGAAGAAACGAAATTTCGAAACTATTTTAAATCCAAAGAACGTAACGCTAAACTAATATTTGCGAAACTTCAAAACTCAACTCTTACTAGTTTTCAATATTGTTCTAACGAAATCTCGTCGTGATATACCCTGTATATAAACATGTAACAGGAAGAAAATAATAAATTATAAATATATATTATTATTTTTATTATAAAAGATATGCACATTTTAAGTGTAGAAATGTAATACATTTCATAATTCAAACTAATTAAACTTATTAAGTTATTTGAGACATTTCTTATACCGATTGTTCTTGCAGTATAAATATAAATGCGTTTTCGGAGTGTATTGGTAGTTGCTTATTACTTAAATACGAGAAAGCGAAAGTGGGACAGGAAACATCAAAGAATTCGACTATATTGTCGCTTTTCCTTGATTGTTCTCCGATTTAAATACACCAATAATAGAAATCATAAAATGATCAAAGTAAATATGATAAATCACATACAGATACTTATATAAACATGGAATATTGCAGCTTTACATTTACTTCAACAAGCATTTTGGAAATGGTATAATATACGGGAACAATATTTGCAGAGAAATTTAAATAACTAGTGAAGCAAAACAAGTGTTTAATTTTTTATCTACTAACTTATTATCTTGTCATGTTTATATATACAATTAATTTTATTGATTTATATCTACATATAATTGTTATTTATTGTCTATTTTTTTGAATAATTGATTATCTACTTGGTCTCTTTTTATATATTCAGATAGGTGTTATGTTTAATTTATTGTTCTTTAAAAACTTGTCTAAATTTTTGCACTATTATAACACTTCTTATTGTTTTACGTTTTTTGTCCCCGTAAAGTCTTGAACATGTACTTTTTAACCTTTATTCTGTTCGCGTAAAAATTATATTCAGCTTATGAATATTTTATTTTTTCTACAAAAAATAATAGTGAACATAGTTAAAAAAAACTATATCCACGAGGAATATTCGGCGATTTGAGTTTGTATTTTACTGTGTGATGACACGTCAATGCTGATCACAAATAAAAGGCATTCACAATTATTAACCAACACATGCTAATAAAGTTGCATAACTGGCTTTGTTGTAACAAATTTCTTTTAAATTAATAATTGACGAAGGATTACTTGTTGTAACTCCATTATAACTAATAAAAAACATAGAATTGTTAAGTTTCAAACATTATATTTTACACACAACATATGTTTCACCACACTGTGGCTTCATCAAGTGGATGAAAGATACAATTTAAATTTACCTATTGGTACTTATATATATATATATATATACAAAATTATCTCATTCTGAGAGAGAGTGGACAAATTTTAAATTTAAATTGAGAAGCGGGGTGTTATTTAAATCAAATTGATCATTGAAAATTACACCTAATTTATTAAATTTATTAATCTCTAAGCTTTCTAACCTATTGAGGTTCTTACTTTTATATAAGGTAACGTTTTAAAGTTAGTCCTGAATTTGTGATTATTTTCAGAGCAGTGATTGGAAAAAGCTGAGTCTGTCTTCTTATCCTTCTTTCGTATTCTTTCATTCTTGTTTCGAAGGTCCTGTCTATCTATCCTACATACACTTTTTTACAGTCTTCGCACGTCAACTTGTATACACCTGAATTTAATCTCTTGTCCGTTTTATCTTTATTGTTTTTTATTGCTCTTTGTATGAACTTTTTTGTTTTAAATGAAATGATCTCGCCCTACTTGTTTTAATTAAGTTTCCTACTGTTCTTGAAATTTTACCAATGTATGTGATGAAATTATAACTATAAGTTTTAATTAAAAACCATTCAAATACATATACGAATTAGAAATTCATATATGCATTCATGAAATGGACGCACAATCTGCCTGAGAGTCGGCTCGGCATTACAGCAACCAACGTGCAAACACAGTGTTGCAGTCTACTATGACTTCGTCAGTGTGCGACGTACTTACTGCAATGCTGAATGACGTCCAGACCCCTGCATTTTCATCTCTCCGTATAACGATGCTTATGAGAAAATCTCTGCGACCTCTGTCATGCAAAAGCAATAGGAGTGTGGTCTATCGTCGCACAATGACGAAGTCATAGTAAACTGAAACACCGTGTCTGTGCGTTGGCTGCTGTAATGCCGACTCAATGGCAGATTGCGCATCCATTTCATGCATGCATGCATAAATTTTTAATTCATATATGTATGTATATGGTTTTTCGTTATGTATTGGAGATTTTTCCTATTATTCGTTATCATTTTTAATAGGTTTTATTGTTTTTTACTTCGGGGTAAATTATGGATAGAGTTTCAAGCTTCTGTAGTTTTTTACTTTCTTATACGTAGTATAAGGAAGTTTTGTGATGATGAACATTTTCGACCTCGAGATTTTTGCAGATGTCCACGTTTTGAAGTCCCCTGATACCGAAAAAGTGGTTTTAAAAAAATCTCTCTCTCTCTCTCTCTCTCTCTCTCTCTCTCTCTCTCTCTCTCTCTCTCTCTCTCTCTCTCTCTCTCTCTCTCTCTGTATGACCACGATAGCGGTCAAACCGCTGTAGATATCAATTCCAAATTTTGTATTTACGTGTATAATCGCCTTCTTGAGATCTGATTAGTTTTTCAGTAAAATCGGTAGACCGGAAGTAGCAGTTTACTTCAGTGAAAAATTCGAATTTTGCCAATATTTCGTCAATTACTAAGTTTAAACAAATTTATAAAGAATTCATATGTACTTAAAATTAAAATTGAGAACAATTTTATTTAAAAAGTTTTTCGAAATTCCTACCTGAAGTAGGTCTTTTACTCCTACCGAAAATCAGTTTTTTGCGAATTTCTTGCAAATCATGCTTTTTAGACAGGTACGTTACGGGTATAAAAGTATTTAAAATATAATTTTCAATACATTTTGTATAAAAAAAGTTTAAAAATTCAGACCGGAAGTACCAGTTTTACTCTTATCGAATAGCGATTTTTTGCAAATATGTCGTAAGTTATGCTTTCTATATATATTTATCAAGAGCACAAAAGTATTTAGAACTGGATTTACAATATTTTTTGTATAATGAAATTTCAAAATTCGGACCGAAAGTAGCACTTTTACTCTTAGCGAGTAGCACTTTTTTTCGAATATCTTGCAAAGTATGCATTCTATAGCGATTTATTAAGAGAATGAAAGTACTTAGAATTGAATTTTGAATAAGTTTTGTATAGAAAAATTCTTAAAATTGTATAGTTTGAAACGCTCAAACGTATAAGAAAGTCGTGTGGTGGCCACACCTCATTTTTTTAATATATGTATTATGAATTTCATTTATTGAAAAGCCGTTAGTTAGCGCTGTATTGTACCCCAGAACGTAATAGACATAATCTCATTAAAATTAAACTAGAATAATACAAACCCCATTATTATAACGGAACCTCTAAATTTATTAGAAATGTGTTTAGACCAGAACTATTGTCAATTTTAATATGAATTTTATAAACAAACAGTGGGTTTAGCAATGGGATACCCGTTAAGTCCTTTACTTGTCGACATCTTTATAACAATTTAGAAAACATAATAAGCAAACACTCTTCTTTCAAACAGTGCATTTACTGCCTAAGATATGTGAATGACATATTAGTTTGTTTTAATAGTACAGACAGGCAACTAAAAACCTTACATAATAATATTAACACTATTCACCCAAACATCAAATTTGCGATATTTTTCATTATTTCAAGAGAATAGTATTTTGTAATTGTGTGTATTTTCATTGTTAAAAGGATAAATTAAGTACAAAATTTCCTGCATTGAAATTTATTTTTTATGATTCTACAATTAAACGCGTTAATAATCTAAACTGTCTTCTTGTGTTTATTATTATGCACGCCTCTTGGATTGGTATATTAACTGATTTTATAATTTATAGGTCGTACGAATATATATCTTGCAGTATAAAGAAAATTTACATTGATATTTTATATTGCAAGATATAATTTTGATATGGATATGTTAAGATAAGGATTCAGTGTGCGTGCTCAGGTAATAGTTAAAAATTGCTAGGAATATACCGATAGAACCACCGGCCATCTGCCTATAGGGAATTGTATGGAGTACACATTTATATGTACATATATGTATCTAGTCCTACCGTTTATCAGAAGCGTTGTCTATGCCGACGCTAGGGATCGACAGTTAACCGCGTCAGTCGTGTCTTGACTGCGGTGGAGTATACTCATAGTTGGTCGAACTTGCAAAAATACGCAAATTCTTGCTGTTTGCATCTTTAGGGTTTAGAATTATTTAGAGCTCAGTATTTTTTTCTGTTTTTTTACCGATATTCATTTACGTATTTACTATGCCGTTAGTTTATAGTAAAGAAGAAAAAATAAATATTATTAAATGGTATTACTCATCTCAAGGAGGTACGCAAGAAGTGATTGGTCGTTTTGTTTTTTCGTTTCCTGATCGTGCAGTTCCCTGCCGTCGGACGATACTAGATATCATACATCGTTTTGAAAAGTCGGGCTGCATTAATGGATGTTCGAAATGCTATCAGAGTAATTTCCATCCTATTTCGGAGGAAAGAATAGAGAAGGAAGTCAGTGTATGCGCCTTTGTAGAATCAAGTGAGCCCTGCTCTAGCCGCCAAATTTCTGAACAATTAGGTATTCCAAAAACCACAGTTAGGCGTATATTACACAAAAAGAAATATAAGTGTTATAAGGTTAGAAAAAATCAAGAAATATTCCCAGATGACCAGTTTAGACGTCTCGAATTTTGTGAGGCTATTAGAGAAAAATGTGATAATGATGATAATTTTACACGAAATATTTTGTTCACTGACGAATCAACATTTTCCCTTCACAAACGCCATAATCCATCTGCCGTTCGCTACTGGTCTCAGAAAAACAAACATTTGAGCAGGGATGTCAACACTCAATATCCACAGAAACTAAATGTCTGGGCAGGAATCTTAGGGGATCACATCATAGGGCCATTTTTCCTAAACGGAACATTAAATGCGCAGTCATATTTACAATTACTGCAAAATCATATTGTTCCTGCAGTGCGTGACCTTGCTGTAAACTTTATTGATATTTGGTTTCAGCAAGATGGCTGCCCAGCTCATAATGCCAGAATAGTACAAGAATGTCTTTCATTGCATTTTCCACATACCATTAGCACTAGAGGTAATATTTCTTGGCCGCCTAGATCCCCTGACTTAACGCCATGTGATTTTTTCCTTTGGGGATATTTGAATGAAACCATTTATGTACACCAGAATGAAAGACCCCGCACATTAGATGATTTACGAATGCGAATTACACAACTCTGTAATAGTATTTCACCTGTAACTCTCTCTAATGTACGTAGAGAATTTTACAACAGACTGGGCTACTGTGAGGCAAACAATGGAGGCTTGTTTGAAAGAGATATTTATTAGCCTCTAGAATTCTATTTTATTTTCTCTAGAATTTTTTTTTGTTTGACATCAATTATTACTTTTTGAACGTTTTTTAATTTCTCCATGTTGCTTCCTTTTTAGAATTATTTTTCTTATTTTCTCTTGGTTTAGTAATTTGCAATTTAATTTTATTTAACTAGGTACATTCAGAATCACTAGTTACTACTTCTTTGGAATCTCAAACCTTCGTTTTCATTACAAATCTACTACTAATATTTCTACAACACGAAACATTATGCCGATGATTGATTCTTACAAATATCTACGAAATGAAATGGCAATATCTGTGTCACATTTAAAGATTAAATATGCTTTATCGACGGATGTGTATTTATTTCTTTTTACGCCACAAATTATTATTGCCGGTACGTAGATATATACGTAGGCGTATATAAATGTGTACTGCATACAATTCCCTATAGGCAGATGGCCGGTGGTTCTATCTGTATATTGCTGTGATATAAAAGCGAAGATGCTAACATTAATAACTTATAATTTAATTGCGATAATCTTTGATTAATTATTGTAATTATAGAATATAATGTTAAATATAAGAATATGCAATCAAACATTAATAACTTATAATTTAATTATGATAGTGATTGATTGATTATTGTAATTTTTATAATTATAGGACACAATGTTAAATGTATACAGCATATATAGTACAAACGACATACAAATAACCAAAAAAAAACTATGAAATGAATAAAAATTATTGAAAAAAATATATATGGTAGAAACGCGTTACATTCAGTTGCACGTCATACTAGATCCATGACGACTCGCCTTGTATATGTTGCCGGATCTATTTTTATTTCTGTCAGTGACATTTGATATAACCAAAGAAAAAAATATTCACAATACAATAACTATAACGTAATATATTTAGTAATTGAAATGCTCTAAAACTTCAGTCTTTCTCAACTTATTTATTATATTGATTTAGATTGTCGAAAGACCTTAAATGTTTCATTACGTATCCATAATATAATTTAAAATAAGCAATACTTACGTTATTCACATTAAATTTAACACATGATTATAGAAAGGTTTGTAAAAAGCCTCGACTGTTTATAGAAGCCTTTCGGCATTATTTTCAATGGACGCAGATAAATAATAAATTCACTTCTAAGAAGCACTGTTTTTAAACAATTAATATCAAAGCAAAAATAAACATGAAAAATTTGACAGGAAGAATATACACAACGCACGTCTTTTTGACAGATATGATTTATCTGTCAACACCGAATTGAACTATTAGTCTATTAAAAATATGTAATAAAGAAATTTAATATTCAAAAGGAAATTATGTGTTTATTTGCCATGAATGCGTATATTACGATCAATTTATAAATCTTCTATTTAAGTTAATGAAATAAATGCCCTCAAGTATAATTTAACAAAGTAACTTTTTTAGTTTCTCTAATACAGTTATGACAACATGTAAACGTCATCAATGACGTGCAACTGAACTTAACGCGTCTCCAGTATACGTACTTTTTTTTCTCTTGATATTAACAGAAAGCAAGGACAAAGGACGTGATTCCCGATCAAGTTTGTGATCAAGGAGTTATTTGGATTATATGTGGAATGATTTGACAAAGCTTAATTTCAAATTTTGGGAGTGTTTTCTACTAAAATAGAGGAAAAAATCATGTATGGGCACCACACGACTTTCTTATACATGCTTTTCGTAATGTTTATAACAAAAGTTGTCCCAAATTAAGTTTTAAATTCTGTATTTTCTTAATTAAACAAACCTCTGAGTAAAAGTGTTACTTTCGTTCCGAATTTTGAAACAAAACATTTGGGCCTTTTTATTTCACAAATAATTAAATGCCATTTACTTGAAAACAATTTTCTTTCACTATCAGAAAATGTCATTGGAATATAGAGTAAATAAGCGGTTTCAACATGATGGATGTCCCGCTCACTTTTCGCAAAATATACAAGCTCATTTCAATTAGGAGTTGCCCTATCGATGGATCGGAATATGAAGTTTATGCCCATAGCCTCCTAGATCTCCGAATCTTACAGAAGACACATAGTTTATCACAAAAAGCCGAGTACAAGAAGAAAAAAATTAGGTGTGGCCACCACACGACTTTCTTATACGTATGAGCTTTTCAAATTATACAAAATTGTTCTAAATTGTTTTAAATAGTTTTATCTTCTTAGAAAAATAATCCAAATTTTAAAATTTTATATAAAAATTATTCAAAATCCTAGTATAAATAGGTACTTCTATTCTCTATTGAATGCATACATTGCGAGATATTCGAAAGGAAGTGCTACTCGCTAAGAATAAAAGTTTTACTTCAGGTCCGAATTTTGAAATTTTATTTATACAAAAAATATTTCAAACCAGCTCTAAATACTTTCGCACTCTTGATAAATATATACAGAATGCATAATTCACGACATATTTGCAAAAAATCGCTATTCGATAAGAGTAAAAGTGTTAGTTTCGGTCCGAATCTTGAAATTCTTTTATACAAAAGATACTGAAAATTAAGTTCTAAATACTTTAATACTCGTAATGTACCTGTCTAAAGAGCATGTTGAAATATTGGCAAAAAACTAATTTTCGATAAAGGTAAAAGACCTACTTCCTTTCAAATTTAAGTTTGAGTACCTATGGAGTTTTTATAATTTTGTTTAAACTTAGTAGTTGGTGAAATATTGGCAAAATTCTACTACTACTTCCGGTCTGCCGATTTTACTGAAAGTCCAATCAAATCACACACATAGAGAGACATTTTTTAAACACCACTTTTTCGGTATCAGGGGACTTCAAAACGTGGACATCTGCAAAAATCTCGAGGTCGAAAATCTTCATCATCACAATACATCTATTTTGGAATACCAATTGGGTTTAGTTTCTATTAATCGGCGAGTCAACATGTGTAATGAATATAATAGTCATTTTGACATTTGTTACGTTAAAAAACATTTTCTGCTTTTTTTTTTGTGTTTTTTTATTTATATTTTGTTTGTTTCGTTTCTTATATTTTCAAATTATGATACATAAATATCATAACTTGTATTTATTTTTATGCTATTTGCGGAGATGAATTAGATATCAATATTTCTACGTTTTCGCTATTATAAGTGATATATAATAATACATTTAATTTTATTGCTTTTTTCTTGTTTCTGTACTTCTTATACTTATTTGTGGAATTGTCGAAGTTATTCTTTTGTTGTCCTATAATTAGATGTACATCTTTTTGGTAATAAAGATATATTATTATTTTAATTATTCTAATTCAATGTAGGAAATTCTATGCTAATTATAATAAAATTATTGCTATTACTCTCAAAAATTTTTATTTAATAATTTTGTTCTTCTGGAATTTCATCTTATATCTTCGTTACAAAAAAGCTAGCAACTTCTGGTTTTTATCATTCTCTTCGGTTATTTATATGCTTTAATATTATGACACTAAAGATATGTCCTGTCATTTCAAATTTTAAAGAAGATACAAATAATATGTATAAATTAAGAGGAAGCAACCCCTGTCTTTTTTTTTGACAACACACAATTTTCTCAATTCTGTGTAAAATTCTCTACCTAATGAGCCTAGAAACAATAAGATCCGTTACGGCAGACCGACGTTGTAACTACTTTTGTACGCAGACATACCTCATACCAAAACGTCTGAACATTTTTCCATTAAAAATTTTAACCTATTTAAAAACGTGAATTTATTAGAAAATTGACGAATTTTTAATTTACTTTCAGAACTGCGCCCCTTGCGGTCGTTTTCGAAACTTAAAAATATTTTTTTTTAATTTTCTTGGTGGGTGGCTAAGCTTAAACGGACAGTTAGTATATATTAGTGAATGAATGTACAATCACAAGTACAACTTAGATAAATTTGCAAGAACTTCTGTCAAAAATGTACTTAAATCACTTTAAATTTATTAATACAAATAACACACAGCCACTTGGCAGGTGATTTTAAAACTTCCAACTTTTATTGCTGATATTATAGACGAATTCTCTTTGATGAAAGACAGTGTGGTGTGCATCAGACTTGAGAATATGTTTGGGACGCGTATAATGTTTATGACAGATATTATGTTGAACTTTATTGTTCTGTGAAATCAATTCATGGGGGTGGAGTCAGATACATTGTGGTTTGTTTGTAGAGGTCGTCGACTCAAATTTTACTGGTTTGAATGATAAATTATTTGAATTCCTCGAAGATGTGGAAGATGTAGGTAATTTCATAGCACATCTATTCTTTTTAATATTTCCTGCAGTATCTTGGCTCTGATGATACGTCCGATCTCGTGGTGGCCATAGGAACAGTTTTTTTTTATATACATACCAGTGGCGGCTGCTGCAGGGAGGGCAACGGGGCACTGCCCCCCGTGATAAGCTTCTTTTAACAGATAAATTTAAATACCTAATTTGTATGTAATTTTTCTGATTTGTTTGATAACAAATAATATCCCTAGCAGCAAAACCAGTATATGCACACTTGTCCTACATTAGTAAATATATATTTTTATCCTTCTCTAAAATTGTGATTTTGCTGCTTGGGTATTTTTTCGGAAGTAACAGTCCGTCTCTTCAGCGCGTTTAAAAATCACAGTTTGACGTAGGCTCCGGGGCATCTCGCGCCACTGCTCCGTTTGTACTAGAAATCGTGCGTATAAAAAGTAGTGCGGGGCGAGAGCGGTATATGTCACGACAGGGCACTAGACTGTGATGCCGGCTGGCAATGCAGTATGTAATGTCACAGAATAACAGAAGTGACAAAAGCCTCACTTGCATAATTCCGATATTTGTGCGCAAAATCAAAGAAGCGCACATTTCATAATGGCGTTTTGTTATTGTTGTATAAATATAACCTGTCTAAGTTTTATAACTTATAATTTACGAAAGAATAATAAGTAAAGGTGCCAGTTAAATTATTGTTGATATAAATAATGGAAACTGTACGAAAGAAGAAATCTGGCGTGTGTGGGTGTTGTATTTTTACTTGTAAAAATGTTCAGCAACAAAATATATTCTACAGTTTCTTTTCGTTTAAGAAGAAAATCGGTAAGTTATAGCTATTGAGTGTGCTATTGAGTAACAGTTAATTTGTAATATAATAATTCATCTTTTTTGTGGTGTCTTACACCAGCTGCAACCGGAATGACCTAAGTAAAGATTTGTCAAAATTATGGCAAACAATATTTGTGTGTGGTAAACACTTTAAATCACACATGTGTTTATATTTAAGGAATCCAATGCAATTCCCGCATTATTTCTCTCTGCATGGAAACACCAGAAAGAAACAGCTTTTGATGCAAAATTTCACATGGGTAGGTTATTTTTCATAAAAGTGTTTTTAATATAAACTATCATAAAATTAAAATATTTCCAAAATTATTTGTTAGCATCAAGGAGGATAGAAGAGAAGGAGAGAGCATTGTCCACAAAAAGTGATGCGGAGAGGGGTATGTTTACATCCGCCATTGGTGGAACCATCAACTGATTATTTGTGTAATATATATTTTGTATTTTATTCTTTATTATCGTGAATTACAAACTTATTATGTTCATATATAATTTATTTTTTATTTAATATCTTCAATACTATCATTTGTTGTTAATTAGTTTAAGGTTAAGAATTTCCATTATTTCCCATTTCAATTTTTACTAAGAATTTAGCTGTTTTATCATTAATTTAGCACTTAATATTTAATATGGTTTTCATTGCACAAATTGGAGTAGCAAGAGAGTGCAAGGCAATTAGAGGCAGAGAAGAGGAAAATTATATCTTTCCACAATTGTACATACGTAAAGTTATTAATTTCATCCACAATTTGGTGAATATAAATCTTTTAACATTGAAATTTCTTGATTACAGGACACCAAAAGAGCCCATTAGAAGGAATCTGTGGATAAAGAAAATAGATAGGTCAAATTGGGTTCCAAAGGAAAATAGTATATTTATGTAGTATATTTTGCGAAGAAATGCCATTATAAATATACTCTAACTACTATATACCTTAGCGAAGTGCTATACAAACATAAATTGTGAAGCAAGTGCATCATTTTCTTTGGTTACGGTGGAATTGTTTATTAAATATTTGTAGCAGCGAGTGAGAGTGAATCAAACCTATCAAGAGAGCCATAAGAACTTGACGAAAAGCTTTTATATATTATTATATTGTAAATAAAATCATAAAATGAAACCTCCTATAAGTAAATTCAAGCCAGTAGTTAAATGTTGAAGTATGTAGATATATTACTAATAAATATATATGTATATGAATTTGTTGATGTGTATGTCGTTTATATTATTGCTAACCCAAGTACATACAACATTCTTAATTATTAATTTCAGTATTACATAGACTAAATATTAAGTGAATATTACAGTTGAATGACACACATTTCTATGCTTGCAGAACTATTAATTGTTCTGAAAGGCAACTTTAAATAACATTTTTACTTCAATTATGTATTGAAAGTTTACGAGTAACTTGTGGGCACCAGCAAATATTTATTTTCAAAAAAATCTATAATTTGTTTTTTCAAAGTATAATTATTAGAGAAGTAAATTTAATTAAAAACAGTGTAAAAAATAATAATATTCGAATTTAAATAAAGCTGAAAGTAAACGGTGTTTTTCTACTTTGAAGAGAATAAAAACATTTTCTAGAAATACCAAGCAGGAAAACAGACTATGCGCCTTAGCAATGTGTTCCATTGAAAAACAATTACTGACATCAACACCAAACTTCAATGAATTAGTTATTAATCATTTTGCTAATCGCAAGGAACGGCGATTAGATTTTATTTTCAAAAATGTTAATTAAAGAACATAATGAGTTTATTTTTTTGTCTGTACTTAATTTTTGATATTAAACACTCAGACCCCCGGTGCCCTCCCGTCCCAAAAAATCACGGGCCGCCACTGATACATACATTCATATGTTTAAGGTGATTGACTTCTTCAAATGAAGCGGAATGTTAAGTATTCGTCGTTATTGTGCTCTAACTACTCGGAAGTATAGATAACGTAGATTTAAAACAAACTGAACCCGATGTTTACTGTTTAACATATTTTATGTAATAAAATGAAATATTGTGATATAGAAGATTTCCGATAACGAAAAAATGGCATTTGCAACATGTCTGTATGAATGTGTGTGTGTGTGTCATATTTATATTGTCTGTAATCAGTAGGGCGCAGACACGTACGGTTGATGATTCATCGCCCATGGGCGCACTATTAAAATGTTGTATTTTTAAAGAGGTTTTAATTTTATTTATATACATAATTGGATAACAAGTGGCTAGTGATCTATAAAATACAAAAAACCTTATTATTTGTTCGTTTTCTCTTTTGTAAGACTTGTTCTCTTTGAATTAAGTACATCCTTGTAGATAGAAAACGTCCTTTCTACATCGCAACTGGTTATAGGTGCGTACTGGAAATATTATTTTATTTCAGCGTATTTAGCATACACAATTGCCGAAGTGTTATTAAATCTGGTTTTCTATTAAAAAATGCGTCTAACTTTTGCCGAAGGCCACATCCGAAGTCACTTGGAATACTTTTGAAATTATTAATAGCCCACGTCTAATGTGGTTAATCCATCTTTTAATATAAGCAAGTAATAACAAATAAAACACTTGGTATTGTTTCACAAATATATATAATTAAATACTCGATGTACATTAGAAAATTATGTTCTTTTCATAATTTTCTGTTTTTGTATATTTTTTTCTATTTACATTTTTGTTTGAAGTAGGTAGTTACAGTATATAAAATTTTACTTTAGTTTCTCTAGAACTCCCGACGATGCCGCAAGGCGAAATGTACATCGAGTATTTAATTATATATATTTGTGAAACAATACCAAGTATTTTATTTGTTATTACTTGCTTATATTTCGACATGTTTCAC
The DNA here is from genome assembly GCA_963170755.1 of Amphimallon solstitiale. Classification (NCBI taxonomy): domain Eukaryota; kingdom Metazoa; phylum Arthropoda; class Insecta; order Coleoptera; family Scarabaeidae; genus Amphimallon; species Amphimallon solstitiale. The sequence continues at coordinate 132,920,548 of OY720677.1, forward strand.
CAAGAGATTTCCATCACTTCATTTAACCATCTTTTTTGAGATTTGAGATTTCGATTTTCAAAACATGTGATTAGTTTAGGCAAATTTCCAAAGTGTTCCTGAAGGAATAACAACTGATTTTTTAAATTTGGGATTTGTGTTAGTTCCTTGCACTCAGAAATACTTCGAGCATCGTCATTTAAACATGTAACGAAATTTTGTAAACTACCGAAATTCTCTGCATAAAAACTATTTCTGTGTATGTTTTAGCAAAGCTAAGTGACGAACGTGCGATATTTTGGCATTCTGTAACGATATTTTACAGACTTTGTAATAAATTTCCGAATCACTGACAATTCATTTTCAGATCAGAAAATGTAACATAAACAACGTTCTAGATCTAAATAAATGATAACTAAAAATGTACGCGTATGTTATTGAAACTAAACGAAATCCAGTGCACAATTACGTCTAGATAATTGGGAGAAGTCGATTCACTAAACCGGTATTAAACAGACTCTTACAAAATTTACGAAGTACGTAATTAACAGTCAAAACAATGAAAAAACGAAACTAACGTATGTATGAATGAAAATTTTATTTCACTTGCGAAAAATAAGGTAAATATAATAAATTTTAAAAATCCATCACGCTCCTATCTACGCTGATGAAAAAGGGATTTTATTGATAAATTCCTTATTTTTTGCTCCATTCTCGGGCACTTCTCGGGCGTAAACAGATGTTGTAGTTCACCATATGAATTAGTGCTATTCAGTAAGCGTGTGTTGTTTACATTATTTCTTTGCTCCGTTGTAACTCTGTCGTAGTTTAAACCGGTCATGAGAGAAAAAAGACTATTTACTGGATTTTGTTAGAGAATCTAGAATTATAAAAGTATATATTTGCAATTAATAACTATATTTATTTATTCATAAGAATACATATACAGACTGTCTCTAAATGTTTGTACGCCAATTAAGTTGGTAGTATGGATTTTATTTTTCTAAAGTTGGTGAAATCCAGTGGGGAGTATAGAAGCACGGCATGGCCATATTGCTCTGAATAACAACAAGCACTAAAGCACAATGAGGTTATATTCTACAGACTTGTTAATAGACACATTAAAAACGATATTATTAAATGAAAAATAAAACTGATATGTAGAAAATAAGTTTATTTATAAAAATTGTTGAAAATGTTCTCCATTTGCTTGTAAACACAACATTATTCGCCGTTTCATGTTTTCAAATACACGGCAAAGCTGTTCTTGTGTTATGTTTTGAATTTCATGCTCAATCGCTTGCTGATATTTCTCCAAATTGTGCATGCGGTTTCTATGGACATTATTCTTTACCTGTCCAAAAAGAAAATAATCTGATGGTGTTATATCTGGGCTCATCGGTGGTCACAGTCCTTGGCTTGTGCAGTATGAGCAGCGTCTTGTTGGAAATAGCCCCTACTTATTTCATCATCATGCAGCTGATTAATAAATTCTGTCAAAATGACAGTTTGATATCTCTCTGCATTAGTTGTTTCGTTAAAGAATATTGACCCCATTATTCTACGCCTTGAAATTGCAATCCAAATTGCAACTTTTAATAGATGCAAATTTTTTCCACCGAAATTGTGAGGGTTCACCGTAGTCCACGTTCGGTAATTCTGGCAATTTACATAACCAGATAAATCAAACCATGCTTCGTCAGTGAAAAAGGTTAGGTCCAGTAAAACATTATTATTAAGGTGCTCGTTAAACCATTAACAGTACAGTATACATCGTTGATAATTTGAAGGGTACAATTGCTGCACAATCGAAACTCGATAGGGATGCATATGTAATTTTTTATAATAATAATAATAATAATAATAATATTCTTTATTTGTCCAACAGCACATGCCAATTACAGGACAACAATCAATTCTTGATAGCATTTTCTAAACTAAAACTAAAAAAAAGAAACACAAGTAACATTACAATAGATGACAAGTTATGGAACACTTCAAGCTTATATAAATGAAAACACACGCATAACCTGAATTGAAAAACTAATATTAAAATCTGATACAGTGGTTCATATTGTATTAATAACAATAATAACAATAACAACAATGAGTAGAAACCTTAGCACATTAGACTAAGAAGCAAATATTTAATAATTAGTACATCATAGCCAATGCGTTCAGATTAAATTAAAATAAATAGTGTTACAGACATATGCATTGAGTCATATCGAAAGACATATTCATTTATCGATAGAGTGAGGCTTTTGAATAAAAGGAAAGTGAAAAGGATCAGGGCATAGTTCGTTAGCGTTCCTAGCCATATGCGTAAGAGGTGCCTTAGCAAAAACATTTGACCTAGCTCGAGCCACCACAAAATTATCGCTTGAACGCGTACCGTATCTGGCAACCAAAAAATCCACAGCGGAGAGTATATTGGAGGCATCAATTCTGTTACTAACCAGCCCAACCATAAAATTGGCACTTGCGATCGCTCTACGCTCCAAGAGGGAAGGAACGTCATGTTCTAATAGCAGACTCTCATAGTCAACGCCTCTAGGAGGATACGTGCCTCTAGCCCTGTACGAAAAGTACTTCAAAAATCTCTTCTGTACTCTCTCAATCAAAAGGTTTTGGTAAACGTAACAAGGATACCAGATTATAGAGGCATACTCCAGTCTGGGTCGCACCAGTGAGAAAAACAGTATCTTCAATGTATCCGGATTCATGAACTCCCGGCACGACCTGACAACAAAGCTGAGTGCACGTGAGGCGGAGTTGCATATCGAATATATGTGATTAGAAAAATTCAAACGTTGGTCAAATAACACTCCAAGATCCTTCATTTGTGTTTGCCTGGGAATAGGAGTTTGATCCAATACGTAGGGGAAAACTAGTGGCTCGATTCGTGTGGTATATGTAACTACCGCACATGTATTAACGCTGATTTTTATTTTGTTCCGCTGGCACCAGTTGTTAATAACACGTAGATCATTCTGTAGGGCTTCACAATCGCAGACTGACGAGATCCTTGAATAAATCTTTAAGTCATCAGCATAAGCTAGGACGCGACAGCTGAGAATAGACAGTAGATCGTTAATGTAAACGTTGAAGAAGAGTGGGCCCATGTAGTGCTTTTGCATAACTAGCTCTACTAATACCTGAAAAGAACACATAATTAAGAACCTACGCTTATTTAAATACTCTAGTTTGTGTACCTGACTGTGCTGATAGCCTTCATAGTGATTTGTTGGGGCTTTGATTGATTCTTCCTTTAAGATCATTAACAACACCTTCAGTTAATATTGCATGTCTTTTGGTTGATTTATCCTTACAAATACAATTTTTTCTCTCAAAATGCTTTACAATCTCACGCTTGTGATGACCGAAAACCTCATAGTTGACATTTTTATTAGGAAACGCTTTTACAAACTGATCGAAGCAAGACTGCAAACTATACGAATAAGTTCCATCCTGATTGCGAATTGCACTTCGAAAGTGAGCCATAAGAATGTGTGCGTCTTGTTCGGGCGTAAAAATTTTTGGCTTTCCAGTCAATACTGAAAAAAGTTAAAATAGTGGTTATTCAAACACAAGTGGCGTTTCATATTAAATTATTACTTATCTACAACTTACAAACGATTAGGGTTAAAGTAGAATACAATTTACAACTTATTTCCAGTATAATCACACTTTATTTAAAAAATGAGGTGTGGCCACCACACGACTTTCTTATACGTATGAGCGTTTCAAACTATACAATTTTAAGATTTTTTTATACAAGACTTATTCAAAATCCTATTCTAAGTACTTTCATTCTCTTAATAAATCGCTATAGAATGCATACTTTGCAAGATATTCGAAAAAAAGTGCTACTCGCTTAAGTAAAAGTGCTACTTCCGGTCCGAATTTTGAAATTTCATGTATACAAAAAATATTGCAAATCCAACTCTAAATACTTTTGTACTCTTAATAAATATATATAGAATGCATAATTTACGACATATTTGCAAAAAATCGCTATTCGGTAAGAGTAAAAGTGTTACTTCCGGTCCGAATTTTGAAATTTTTTTTATACAAAAGATATTGAAAACTATGTTTTAAATACTTTTATATCCGTTACGTACCTGTCTAAAAAGCTTGACTTGCGAAATATTCGCAAGAAACCGATTTTCGATAAGAGTAAAAGACCTACTTCCGGTAGGAATTTCGAAAAACTTTTTAAATAAAATTGTTCTCAATTTTAATTTTAAGTACATATGAATTCTTTATAAATTTGTTTAAACTTAGTATTTGACGAAATATTGGCAAAATTCCCGCTTTTAAACTCGTACCGTTAAAGACGTAGGTAGTTGTTAAGGATATATTTAGAGTAGGTACATTATATAGTCATTACGAGATTTATTGTAATTAGGTAATGAACAAGTGTGTAGAAAATGTTATTACTATTAATATGTTGAACACTTGTGAAAGTATTAAATCCAATTAAATAAAAACACCTTTTTCACAAAATAATAGTTTATTAAAAACTATATGTACATTTCATGTGCACTGCACACATCATCAGTAGTAAAATAACACTGCTTAAACGTTTATTTGAGTTAACATATCTTATGTATATAGACATAGTTGTAAAGAAATATTCGGGGTAGGGGTGACAAATTTAAACTAAATACAATATTTGACCTAAGGGTATCCTGTTTGGTTTGTCATAAATTATTACGTATTTCCGAGAAGGAAAAAAGGAATGTTAGCCGCACTAATGCCATGTAACAAAAACGAACACGAAGGAAAATTGTGTTGGTTGGATTACAATATGTGTATAGGTACTTATAATTAACAGGAATATGTACAACTTAATAAATTTGTTTCTTAATTATTCGATAATGTCGGAATACATTTTAATAGTTTATTGTTGAGGGGTGAAATATCGTTATTAAGGAGGTTATTTTTATGTTTTTTTCATATATATGGCTTCCCACATATTTAAATTTCTATTATTACATTTTTTAACTAATTCTACATTATCTAAATTAAAGTTATGACCTGTGTCTATGTGATGTTGAGCTAATGCTGATTTATCAACGTTGTGTAGTTTTACATGGACCATATGTTCTTTATAGCGGGTTTGGACATTTCTTCTTATTTGACCGATATATAATTTTTGACAAGAATTGCAGTTTATTTTGTAAATACCTGATTCTTTTATCGGATCCGTGTTAACTAATTTTGTTTTTAGAGAATGCTGTAACTTATTATTGTTGGAAAATGCTACTACTAAATTGTATTTTTTAAATAATTTTGTTACTTTGTTCTGCCAGCTTTTGTGAAATGAAATTTTGCAATGTTTTTTGTTGTTTTTTATAGTGTCTGGTGTTAGTGTGATTTTAGACGATTTTAGTCTTTTCTTTTCAAGTCTGTTTTTAATCTTTAATACCAAATGTTTATCAAAACCGTTGGATTCTGCGACTTTAAATATATAGTCTAGTTCTTTCTTAAAATTAGTTTTTGAAACAGGGATTGACAATAATCTATTGATTAAAAAATAAAAACTACTCTCTTTATATTTGAGGAAGGTGTATGACTGTTTGTGAATGTAGTTGTTCGTATGTGTTTCTTTTCTGTATATATCAAATTAGAATTTCTTGTTTACTATAGAGATATTTAAATCTAGAAAAGGTAAAGTTTTTTCTTTTCCTGATTCATGCGTGAACTTTATTGATGGATATTGGGTATTTAAGATGTTTAAAAAAGCCTCAATGTCGAATGATTCGGGTATCACGGCCAACACATCGTCTACGTATCTTGCCCAAAACTTTGGAAACAATTCACAATTAGATTTGACTTTGTTTTCGAAGTTATTCATAAAGAGGTTCGCTAAGAATGGTGATAAAGGGTTACCCATAGCTGTGCCAAATGTTTGATTGTAAAAATTATTATTGAAAGAGAAAATGTTTTGATGCATGCAAAGTGTTGTTAGTTTTATGTATTCCTCTATTAAATCTGAAGAAATTGAGTTAAATTTCAGAAAGTCTCTGAGCATATTTAAGGTATTATCTATGGGTACACTCGGAAATAAGGACACTACGTCAAAAGAAATAAGTCTGTCATTTGGCTTTATATTTACATCATTTAATTTTGTGATGAGATCGCCTGTGTTTGAAATGGACAGGTCATGTTCAAATTTAAAATTGCTAAATTTATTGACTAACCATTTTGCAATTTCATAAGTGGGAGAGTTTATATTTGAAACGATTGGACGATAAGAGTTACCTGGTTTGTGGATTTTTGGTAGGCAATATAAATAAGGAATTTTCGGATTACTGGGTTTTAACTTAAATTTGTCTTTTGTCTAATAATAAGTTACATTCCTTTAAAGTGATATTAACATTCCTTATAGAACTATTCAGCGGATAGTATTTTTACTTTCTTATACGTAGTATAAGGAAGTATTGTGATGATGAAAATTTTCGACCTCGAGATTTTTGCAGATGTCCACGTTTTGAAGTCCCCTCATACCGAAAAAGTGGTTTTTAAAAAATGTCTGTGTGTCTGTGTGTCTGTCTGTCTGTGTGTGTGTGACCACAATAGCGGCCAAACCGCTGTAGATATCAATTCCAAATTTTGTATTTACGTGTATAATCTCCCTCTTGAGATCTGATTAGTTTTTCAGTAAAATCGGTAGACCGGAAGTAGCAGTTTACTTCAGCGAAAAAATCGAATTTTGACAATATTTCGTCAACTACTAAGTTTAAACAAATTTATAAAGAATTCATATATACTTAAAATTGAAATTGAAAATAATTTTATTTAAAAAGTTTTTCGAAATTCCTACCGGAAGTAGGTCTTTTACTCTTATCGAAAATCAGTTTTTTGCGAATATTTCGCAAGTCATGCTTTTTAGACAAGTACGTTACGGGTATAAAAGTATTTAAAACATAATTTTCAATATCTTTTGTATAAAAGAAATTTCAAAATTCGGACCGGAAGTAGCACTTTTACTCTTAGCGAATAGCACTTTTTTGATAATATCTTGCAAAGTATGCATTCTATAGAGATTTATTAAGAGAATAGAAGTACTTAGAATAGGATTTTGAATAATTTTTGTATAAAACAATTCTTAAAATTCTATAATTTGAAACGCTCATACGTATAAGAAAGTCGTGTGGTGGCCACACCTCATTTTTTATTTTAACGTAAGGACCAGACTCTAGTAAAAGCTCTACATCCTTGATATAATCAGCTTTATTTAAAATTACAACAGCATTACCTTTGTCCGCTTTCGTGAAAATGCAATCCTTATTCTTTTTAAGTGATGTGAGGTGTAGAAAATGTGTTGGAAAATCATAAATTTGTAGAATGTATTTAGTAGTAACGCAATACCTGAAGAAGCTACATCGTAGCGAAACATGTCGTATTTTTTAAATAAAGTGTGACTGTAATGGAAATTAGTTGTAAATTGTATTTTACTTTAACCCTAATTATTATGAAGTTCGAGCAAGTAACGGCCGATTCAATTAAGATTACAAACGATTATTATTGAGCTCTAAAAAGAACTGTTCGAAATCAAAGGTATAAATATGAAGAATTAAGAGCAAATAATTTTTACAAGACAAGCGATAATAACTGACAATATAATTAATGACCTGTGGTCCGCGGACCCCCTGAGGTCCGCAAAGGTCTTCAAGAAGGTCCGCCGCACAAACAAGGAATATTTATTTTGAGAATATGCTAAGCTAAATTATAATGTTTTGCAAAATGCAAATGTAATGCAAATATGTTTCATTTTGGTGGTATTGGAGGTGGCAAAGAATCGCATCCTGTAGAGGTTATAGGTTACTTATGTAAATAATTAGTCCACACATTTTTTTAGTGCACAGGAGCTATTTATGGACATCAGCAATTTCTGGGGCAATATCATGCAATACTTAGTTAAATGCGTGATATCTATCCATTTTCAAATTTAATTTAACTTGTATGAAAGTTGTTTTTAATTTAATATTATTTTTATCTATATGTATTATACGAAAAATTTTTTTCCTTAATTTCTTAGCCATCTACATTTTTAATGTGCTCTGTTGTCGTTGCTGGCAACGCCGTTTCCAATTTCAAACAAGTTTAGAAATTTCATACTTTTCTGGCAAGTAAAACTATAACACACCAATTTATTTCTGTATCAGAAGATTCTAAAACATTAAGATAGAACGGTTGAGAATATTCACAATCGCAATACTTCCTTATGCTACTTGTAAGACAACAAAAATTATTGTATTTTACAGCAATATGCAAATATTTATTATTTGCAATAAAATAGTGCAAAATATTGTCGTTATTAATACGAATACTAAACGCACAATGTGCTAAAAGTGCACAAACACGCATTAAACTCTCAGACGCACTGATTTTATCTTACTTACTTGTCCCATTAATTTTAAAACCACATAATGTGCAAGTAAGTTGACCGTATCTATTAATGCGTATAGGGTTTCTTGACCTTACGAACGAAATTTCATCTCTGTCATAAATTATTTTTAATTAATAATAAAAGATAATGGTTGTTACAGATAATTTAATACAAGCATACAAATAAAGAAGTAAATAATATTTTGATAAGCATTTTGTCTAACATGAATGTATATATGTACGGTATTGTTATTATTTTTAATTTGTTTATGCAGTGACAGGAATTATTAATTATGATATTAATTATTAATTCTTAAACTATTGATTTTTGACAAAAATTTATAAATTTTTATATCTGAAGGGTGCAGGGGAAGAACTAGAAGTGTACATTATCATAGTTTTGAGATAATCGCGTTTTATTTTTAGAAACAGAATAACTATTGCTATAACGATTTTAAAAAATTATTAAAAGTAATCAAACATCAGGTTAAAGCATGTTTATTATTAACAGAAGCACAGAATGAAACATTTCAGTGTAACTTAACGACATTCGCCTATTAGATTATATAATAGTTATTTATGTACCATGTCAGTAAGGTGATCCTTTATCAAACGAGTCTAGTTTATGAGCCAAGCGAGCGAAGCGAGCGAGGCGAAAAAAGACGAGTTCGATAAAGGCACTTTATTGACGTGGTGCATACAAAACTTTATCGCCAACCGCAAAAATTCGTAATTTAAAAAATAAAGGTATAATTACTTATGAAATTTCATGACAGCGACAAACGATTTATGTTTAATGTCATACAATCGTGTCTGTGTAGCGGAAAGGTTAGAAGAAGACATTTTTTTTAAACGTAAGGGCCTTATAATACAGACGTGCGTCACATTAGACGCCCAGGTTGGCCACAGCTGTGGCGAATCCAAGCCGCAGATAAAATTTTATTGTCCATTCCAAAAAAGCATAAAACAAACAATTAGGATTAATATAAGTCATCACACTTGTTTCAGGAATACCTATAGGATGGCTTTTCGGTGCTCTTCTTTCATGTACAATTGCAATTCTCACGTTTATCTGGACACCATTCGATCTCCTCATGGAAGAACGACTGAGAATGAGACCAGGTGAATTCTACTGCCCTACAGGCTTTTTAAGTGTTATATATTTGATATATATTTAGGCCTACCTGGATTCGACTGGTGGGTTGATCCTCCAGACGTTATTCGTTTGAAAGTGTACATATTTAACGTCACCAACGCAGAGAGATACTTAAGCGGTGAAGATGCGAAGTTGAAATTGGAAGAAATAGGTCCAATTGTTTTCAGAGAAGATCTGATACATTCCGATCCAGTTTTCAATGAAAACAGTACATTGTCATATACAGTCAAAAGAAGGGCAATTTGGGATCCAAGCCTAAACAGTGTCGATTTAAATGCTACTCTAATTTTTCCAAATTTACCCGTACTGGTAAGCTATAACATTTTATATTTAATCTATTCAATTAATGCAAGTCATTTATTAATAACCTAGGAAAAAAACAACAATACAATTCCATAAATTCCATTAAATGTAGAGGTACTAGAGACAAAGATTCTATTTTTCCTTTCACCCCTTGATTTGGTACTAATGCTCAGCGAATTATCTCAGCAACATAAAAACTTATTGTTTTTAGTAAAATGAAAGTCATTTTCTGATAATGGGCATGTTTAAATTAATTACGAAGTTGAATCCATTCATTTTAAAAAATATATTGGTAATCGGAGTAATATTTATATAGACCTTATTCCTGACCATATTTACATTTAAAAAAACTGAAATTTAGTTGTATAATTTGGATTTTATGCAGAGGGTGTTTATACGGCAAAAATTCCAGGGTTTACTTCATGGACTTTTCTAAGAATATTTTGTTTTTGATGATTTTTGAAAAGCCGTTTTGTTTCGAAGATATAGGGCAAAAAAAACTTTTTGTTATCAAAAATTACATAGAAAGCTTCATAATCTACAAGAACTGTTAAAAACGACTAATTCCAGCTAAGATGGAAGAGTCCAATCCAATTTGGATTTTATGTAGAGGGTGTTTATACGGCAAAAATTCCTGGGTTTACTCCATGGACTTTTCTAAGAATATTCTGTCTTTGATGATTTTTGAAAAGCCACTTTGTTTCGAAGATATAGGGCAAGAAAAACTTTTTATTATCAAATATTACATAGAAAGCTTCATAATCTACAAGAACTGTTAAAAACGACTAATTCCAGCTAAGATGGAAGACTCCAATCCAATTTGGATTTTATGTAGAGGGTGTTTATACGGCAAAAATTCCAGGGTTACTTCATGGACTTTTCTAAGAATATTTTGTTTTTGATGATTTTTGAAAAGCTATTTTGTTTCGAAGATATAGGACAAAAAAAACTTTTTATTATCAAAAATTACATAGAAAGCTTCATAATCTACAAGAACTGTTAAAAACGACTATTTCCAGCTAAGATGGATGAGTCCAATCCAATTTGGATTTTATGTAGAGGGTGTTTATACGGAAAAAATTCCAGGGTTTACTCCATGGACTTTTCTAAGAATATTTTGTCTTTGATGATTTTTGAAAAGCCACTTTGTTTCGAAGATATAGGGCAAAAAAGATTGTTATTATCAAAAATTACATAGAAAGCTTCATAATCTACAAGAACTGTTAAAAACGACTAATTCCAGCTAAGATGGAAGAGTCCAATCCAATTTGGATTTTATGTAGAGGGTGTTTATACGGCAAAAATTCCAGGGTTTACTCCATGGACTTTTCTAAGAATATTTTGTCTTTGATGATTTTTGAAAAGCCACTTTGTTTCGAAGATATAGGGCAAAAAAAAATTGTTATTATCAAAAATTACATAGAAAGCTTCATAATCTACAAGAACTGTTAAAAACGACTAATTCCAGCTAAGATGGAAGAGTCCAATCCAATTTGGATTTTATGTAGAGGGTGTTTATACGGCAAAAATTCCAGGGTTATTTCATGGACTTTTCTAAGAATATTTTGTTTTTGATGATTTTTGAAAAGCTATTTTGTTTCGAAGATATAGGACAAAAAAAACTTTTTATTATCAAAAATTACATAGAAAGCTTCATAATCTACAAGAACTGTTAAAAACGACTATTTCCAGCTAAGATGGATGAGTCCAATCCAATTTGGATTTTATGTAGAGGGTGTTTATACGGAAAAAATTCCAGGGTTTACTCCATGGACTTTTCTAAGAATATTTTGTCTTTGATGATTTTTGAAAAGCCACTTTGTTTCGAAGATATAGGGCAAAAAAAGGTGCAGGAAAATCAGCAGGTAGAAGTGACTGAACGCGTTGTATGTGGTATGTGTACAACAAATGATCCCTAAAAACTTTCCAAACAGCCGCATTACTTACACTCAAAATATTTGCAATTTTTCGGTTAGAAGTACCTGGATCTTCCTCTATCATGCTCAGAACATTTTCTTCCATTTCTACCGTTCTTACTGTGATTAGCCTTCCTGATCCACCACTTTGTTTCAATGTGCCTGTTTCATAAAGATATTGATGAATATTATGGAAGGTTTTTCTATCAGGATCATTATGGTTAGCATATCGTTGAATGTTCAACCGTATAGCTTGTAATGAATTGCCATCAGCAAGTCCATATTATGAAATGCATGATATAGGACTTCAACTACTATTATTACCAAAAATTACATGTAAAGCTTCGTAATCTTTTCACTAACAAAAATTTAACTTTTAATAACAGGAAATACACGTCAAACAGCCAAACGTCAATCAGCCGCAACAAATTCGACATATCAGAGGTAGAACTACTATACAGGGTGTATTTGAAATAAGGGGACAGAGTATGATAAATGGAAAGGTGCAATTATGTAGAATATAAATCCCAAAAATTGTGAGTCAATTACGACACGAACGCCAAAATTAAAACCCCTCGAAAAGTGTTTAATGTGCCGCCTATAGATTTAGCATGTGTGTATATGTCGTAGGTATCGCGCCAGACATCGACGGTTCCACACAGGTTGAAGAGACGTAATAATGTCCATCGAAGTAGATAAACACGCATACATATACAGCTGTAGACATTAAAAAACCCCAATGATAGCATTGTTTACTATTTCTAAACAGGTGTTCATGCTAAGAGTTCAACAACCTTAATATGAAATATCATCTTAATATGAAATATCATCGCTATTACTGTTATTATGATTAAATTCAACGACTTTTTACTTCTTATTTCTCACAAAAACAAATTTGTGTTGTAAAATTTGCCCAACTCTACTTATGAGAAACTTTTATTTTAATTGGACGCAAGTAAATTAAAAAGAACATAATTTATTTCAGTTCGTGTGTTGTGTAAGCAATAGTCGAAACATCCACACGTAACAATCGAACGAGACTGACCTCGCACGCCTTCACACTCCTACTTACTATCCCACCCTTCCATAGCCTACAGTCGTATTAAAGTGCAGTGGCGCGACGAATATTTTAAAAATATCTTTGTAATTTTTAAAATTTGAATTTGCGCAAAATATTTTGGATTTGAATTTAATAAAATTACATTTTCCATTAATGATACTCTGTCCCCTTATTTCAAATACACCGTGTATAAAGGATAGCCGAATCGTTCTCCATTTTGGAGATAATTTCAAATGTTTAATAGAACTTCGAATAATTTACCTTATTAAGCCCGTTTAATACGTGAAATAATGTATATTTTGTTCACAATAGTCATATATTTAAGAAATGACTCAGAATAGATAATAATAACAATAAAAATATGTACATAATGTGACTAATAACTGTGCCAAGTTAGTGGTTTTTATTCACTGATTTAGATATATAGGATGGTATTGTGTTTACACGAGAGTTTATTTCAAAGCTTTTAATACCTAAACCTCTAATTGTAACATAATGTTTTAGCAGTTAAAATACTGCAACATTGTAGAAGCGAGTATTTATATGTATTGAATAACATGTTCACAGGAAAAAGTGAAAATTAATTATTAAATTACAAACAAATTACCTACCAGTACAAGATAAACCCTTTTCTTGAGTGTTTGGTTCAAGTAGATACAACACATCAAGGCATTTTGTACAAAAAAATCGTGAATTAGAACCCCTCTACGTAAACAAACAACTGATATTTATCTCCAAAATGGCGAACGAGTCAGCTGTCCTATATACAGGGTTACCGCTAAATAGGTACCAGGCTATGCCAATCTGAAGAATACTTATAAATGTCTAACTCAAAATCAAAAAAGAAATTTATTTGTAACTCATCAAAAATTTCTAAATTTTAGGGCCAAAATGTAGTTAAAGTCGGTCCATAACTTTGTTTATCCTATACGCATTGACGTAAATACTCCTAGTAATTCCAGTTTAACGTTCTTCCAAAAAAACGATAAAATGCAAATAGTTACAACCTTTGAGAATGAATGGCAACTGAAAAGATTTTCTATGGCGATTTTTTTTTTGTGTGAATAGCACGCCTTTATGTGGAAAAGGTCAACAACCTGGGTGCATTACTATGTTTTTTTCGTTAAATAGTGTTTTATTTTGAAACTTAAATTCATCTATCTGAAAATTATAATGATAATATTAACTGCAACAGGTTCGGACTCGAGGAAAGAAAAATAAATTTCTCGTCACTGCGCGGACATTGGACCTCGATTTTTTTTGTACGGGCAATACTCATATTTTTCTTGTACCCCCTTTTTTTAATGACGCTATTTAAAACTAACCCTGTATATATATATATAATTTACTTCGAAAGCATGGGTGTAGCGGCCCTGTAGTTAAATAAGGTTTGTTTATGGAAGAATAACAAACAATGGTTTTTAAAGTTTCGATATTATTTATATCTTTTTCAAAAATATATAACTGTAACACAATTTAAGTATATTAGGTTAAAATGTAAAATAGTAAAATGTATTTAACATGGTTTTTTCAGTGGATTTATTTATAGATTTTCCCACCTGCATATGAATTGTAATTCTTTTCTTTTTTATTTTTTATTTTGACTAAGTGGAGGTATGTCCATTTAGATAGATAGTATAGGTCTAAAATCTAAACTTTTTGACGTAGGTACTCCCATTTTTCTGAAAAATTCAATGTTTGTATAAAATTATATTTCTCAGAAAAATGGGAATAAGTCAAAAATTACTATCTTATTACTCTTTGACTAAGAATTATACGGGGAATACAAGAATGCAATAATATATTAGGTGTACCATTTAAAAAACTATAACTATGGTTAGCCACCAAGTTATGGAACACTCTGTATAATACAAAATATTTTTAAAATGTACTCCTAATGACCAGATCAGCTATCACAAGAAAAAAACCGCTTCGAAATATCTTTACTCATAAAGGTATAATCGGCTCTACCCGCGGAGATGACTCACCCTGTATATATATATTTATAAATTGTATGTTTCTTTTTCTTAACCACTTATAATATTGATCAAATCAAATTTATAATCTTGGGTATGTGGTTTTTGAATTAAAATTAGAAAAACGTGATTGTTGTTGACGTTTCGATGTTTATTTACATCTTTTTCAAAACATATTGCATTTTAAAACAATTAAGCGACAATTTGTGACGTCCTGTAACCGCTTAATTGTTTTAAAACGCAATATGTATCCTGTATAGTGGCTATATACAGAGGGGTCCATCACAAGACGTATTTAAATGCGATCAACGTTTCGACTGATGTTCTTTTCGATGTATTCGAAACAAAGCGAGTCTTCACAAATCATCAAAGGGCAAAATATTCTTATAGTCTAGGAGGGAATAACCCCATACATTTTTGCCGTATGTTTAATAAACAGCCTGTATATATTTTCTTTTTGTATTTGGTTAATAAACAATTATTATTCTTGTCATTATTAGTTTACAAACATAAAATACTTTTCGCCAAATTTTGAAAATTCAAAGAAACTGACAAGCGCATTTATAAAATCTGCCCATCTATTGCTTTTTTAGTCATTATTTAATTGAAGCACACACCATTGACGTATTCGTTCAGCCCAAATAGTGCAATCAATCAATCTCGGTCTTTTATGGATCTGATGAACGTCCATAAACTATAGAATAATATTTGCTATTCCACGAAGGCTCTTTCATGTATTTGTCAAACTCATAGTCTTTAATTTCAGCTAACAGCGTCACTATTTTGGGACACCAATTTCTTCGTCAAAAAGCTTCTGAACTATGCTTTCACAATGACCAAGTCGAAATTATTCGTAAAGAAGACCGTCTACGAGATTCTATATAATAATACCGATCCATTTTTGGACGTAGCACATGTGACCATGCCGTCGATAGCAGTTCACAAAAACATCGGCCTGTTACCAATTGTAAGTTATACATTAATTTATGTTTTCAATGCTTAGTTTAGAAGTTTTTGAGATTTATCCGGAATACGAGAGCCGTGTTACTGTTTTTATTGGCACCAAATTTGGACACCAGAAATTCTTCCTCATCGACAAATTCAACGGAAGCATTTACTTACCAGGCAGAGGTTCGAAGTGCAAGGACGATGTAGTAGCCTCTACAAACACCATAATTTACAGTCAATTCGTACCAAAATCTAGAGTTCTTCTTTACTTCAACGATTTAATGTGTAGAGTTGCTCCACTGACTTATCAAGGTATGTACATATTAACACTGTTTGAATAATTTCGTAATTAGTTTTTACATAATTATAAGTAAGATATGTTAGAACTTTAATGGAGTTATTCAGTACAGGTGTTTGTTACTTAATATACTGTAGCGTTTTCGGGGTCGAAATAAACAACTCGTGCAATTGTTTTGAAACAGTCTGTATATTTACACACTTAAAACTAATCACAATATAAAAATATAAAATAAATGTATCGCACTTAAAACTACTACAAATAAATTAACACACGTATTTATATCTATCACTACTATTTTTGTATATAATATTTATATATTTCTAGAACTGTAATAACACTGCACCAATAAACAAAGTATATTTATGTTTATTTTGAACTGTCCGAATACTACTGAATGAATCATCCCGGCGCCTAGCTGTTCTTATATCTGCATACAAAAGTCTAGAAATGTTCGCGATAAGCTCGAGAGTGTACGGGACACAATCCAGACTTTTGCCTGTCTACGTCGTACTGCGTGTAAAGGATTTACGACTTGTTTACATTACGTTTTTATCAACGTCGCGCCGATGTTTACTTTTCTTTTTGTGGACTTATTTCGTTACAATACTATGCTATCAAAATCGATTGTCGTGAGCTTAATTCACTTACCGCGTGATTATCCAAGCTGCTTGGCTTATATTGTTAATAATGCCTCTCATAAGATGTACACTATCAACGTCGAAATATTAATAAAACAATTACTGTCAGACCCATTGTCATTGTAAATTTCATGTTTTGTACTTTGTTGGGGTTCATTTTCAGTTGATTTGCATAAAACAAGCCCTTGTTACATTTTATATTTTGTTTTGATATATGCATTGTAAATTTACATATTTATCGTTTGCTTCATCGTGTTCAGCATTATCTGAAGGAGATTTTTGTTATCGCATTCTCTACCAATTTTAAGCCTTTTTAGGTATTACAGATATTTCTGTTTCCTTTTATATTTATATTTATTTGATAAGACAACACAATGCAATTACGAATATTAGCGACATAATATACAACACCTTTTCGTTGTTTAACCTCTGTCAATGAACTTAAAGAATGCAAAAATTAAAACGATTTGATAATATGGATATTATCTTTGTCAGTTAACTAAAACAATAACGAATCAAGATATTAACGAAGTATTAAAAACTGTGAAATATATTCACAAATATCTTGGTCTTGGTCATAAATATTAATCAGAATACACACACAGAGAGAAGCACATACAGAGAGAGAAAAGGAGATATGTATATATGTGCATATATGTATATACATGCACACTGCTGTGTTGTGAAGATTGTTTTTTAACATCGTGGGCGTATATTTACATACTTTTTGTTAAAGTTTGTACAACTAGAATTGATTGGCATTTTTATGGGATTTTTTATATTTTTAGTAAGTTTTTTGCTGAATTAATTGTTTGATGTTAAATTTCGTCGTTTTTTTTATATATTTCCATTGTTGGTGTTCTGAATTTCAGAATTCTGTTTTATTATGTCTTGTCGTAACTTTGTATTTTCTGTACAGCTGTGACATTTTTGCTAATTATAGTATATTAAAATACAAGTTTCATAAGACACGATTTTTGCGCACGCGTTCAAGTTTAGAAAACGAGCCGCCAGGCGAGTTTTCTAAAGAACAAGTGCGCAAAATGTCTTATGAAACGTGTATTTTATACTATTTTTTCTATTTCGGTTATTAAAATTTCAAAAAAGCTTAAAATAAGAGACATGTTTTGTTCGAATATTTTAGAAATTTTGCTTTTTTGAAGTTGGTTACTCTGATTTTTAATTAGAACGTTTTAAATATTTAAATATCGGTGGTGCTATATGTAATTGTGTTTAAAATTCAGACTGATTTATACAATAAATTATTTCAAATTATCAACAAAAAGGACGAAATAAATAACTGTACGCCCCCAGAGATTCGCAAAATAGCAGAAGACAATTTACAAAATCTTTCGTCCACAAACTCTCTACATATTTATCAAAACAAACTTTTATAACAGTTGTACTATTCAATATGGTAAGTAAATGTCAATAGTAGCATCCGAAAACTTATCAGCCAACTCTGCTTAACAATTTATATTGCTAATTAGTAAGTGAAATGTTAGCATGTGTGCTTTTTATTCTTTGTACAATTTTATTGCACAGTTTTGTTACTTTAAAGGCTTATATTTTGACATGTAAATACGATTTGGTTCCATTTTTTTTGTTACCAACTTCAAAAAAATAAAATTAGCGTGCGATAAAGTAATACTTTATGCAACCAAAACGGGTGTCGTAAAGTGAACTTTATAGCACCGGAATAGAAAAAATTATTTATTTGTTGTTTCGACTGGTTGTTGATTAGGATGTTCTAGCTGGGGTATAAGTTTTTTTGGAGAATACTATATATTTTTTCTTCTTATTGATATGCGAGGAATATTCTCTTTCCGCTGAACGTATCTAGTAGACGATGATATTTTGCGACAAATTTCGTATGACAATTTCAATCAGTTGTTTACAAGTTTAGTTTAAAGTGCTTCTTTCGCCCATAAATCAAGGAACATTATCGAGCGGTGATTTTTTACAATTTCAAGCGTGGCTCAAGCCGTAAAGAATGTTTTGAGAAAATTAATGGAATGTTTGGTGAAATGTCGTGTGGCTTCGCTACCGTAAAGCGGTCGTACAATGAATTTCAACGCGGTCAACTCTCCTTAAATGACAGGTTTCGATCTTCTAAGCCAAAACTGACAGTTACAGAAAAAAATATTGCACTTATTCGGAACATGATTGTAGAAGACCAATTAATCACCATTATATTTTTGTGATTGAATATAATTTTTATTATTCTTAACTTTTTTTAAAAATCTAGAATGATTAAGCCATTCATGAAAGTAAACACGTGATAGTGTTATTTACGCCCATATGGTAGCAAAGAATATAAACAAACAATTACCAACTCTGATACACTTGAATTTCTTTAGTGTCTGTAATAGCATATTCGTAATCAATACATTTTTCTTTATGTCTATGTCTCATAAACTGAGATGAGTAGAAATGAGACTTGCAAATAATTTATATTATTGCTTGCAAAAAAAGTATGTTGATGTTGTATTTGATTCAATAATTACATCAATGAGC
This sequence comes from Amphimallon solstitiale, assembly GCA_963170755.1. Classification (NCBI taxonomy): domain Eukaryota; kingdom Metazoa; phylum Arthropoda; class Insecta; order Coleoptera; family Scarabaeidae; genus Amphimallon; species Amphimallon solstitiale. Next base: position 132,939,742 of record OY720677.1, read on the forward strand.
CAAGTTCAATTTCTACTTACGAAGTAAAAAGTTAAATTTTATTTTATTTATGTTCGGAAATCTATTTTGTATATACTTTCTTGGAATTAAAACAAAACAAAAAGTATTATGAAATATAAATATTTGTATAAATTAATACGTACATACAAATTTATAAAATGATAATAAAGATTTAGAAAATGTAACAATATCATAAAAACAGGAATACTGTTTGATGACGTGCCTATCTTGCCGTTCATAACACTGCACTATTTACTTCCACAATGTTGGGAAAAGTTCAGAAGAACTCATCACACATTGTTTTGGCAAAATCCAAAATGAATATTATTATCTTTATACTGTACCATCTACAAGTTCTTTTAAACTAAAACATATTTTATTGGAAATTTAAATATAAAATACATTCTATATGTGCTTGATTACAATTTAGTGACAGATATTACGATACATATTTAGCAAAGTACAAATTAGAAAAAAAACACTTCACTATCTTATAAATAATGTGTTCATAAAAATCTCGGCTATTTATGTTTTACATTTGCAACAGATCCAGTCTGAGTAAATTTGTCAATAAGATTTAGGTCATATCTATGAGATGTGAACTTATGCACTAAATAACAATTTATACTAGGCACCGGAACAAAAAATGATATATCCACTTTTTATGCTATTGCCTGTTTTTCGCGTAGAACATTATTTTATTGCGCTGTTACAAAAATTGAATCAATGAAGGCAAAATCCGTATAAAACCGTTCCTAAAACATGCATTTTTATTTAATAAGTAACTACAAAAAGAAGGAAAATTATGCTGCATTAAACATAACTAAAAAAAAGTCGAAAAACCATAAGATTATTTATTTTCCATGTTGTTTCGATGCTCCTAAAATAGATTGACTAGCTAGAAATACAAAACAAAAAAAAGTATTTTTTAAAAAATTTCAAAACGAATCGATCAATTTTCAAAAATTAACTCCAAAATGTACTGTTTCAAACGACCTTTTAAATGACGTATTACTCGATACCCCCTTCCCATTTAAGATTTTTAGGGGGGTAGCTCCCGAGTGAGGGGGTTAAAGTGATTTTTTCAAAGATTTCCTGATTTCCAGAAATTTGGAGTGGGAAGTTTTGAAATGAACATCCCGTATATCAAGTAAGCCAAGTCAAAAAGAGTTGTGAATTTTCCCTATTTTAAAAAGGAATTACACATTACTCATTATTAAACTTGTTGGAAAACAAAGAGCCAAGAATAAATACGTGCTTTGTACGGAAAGTTATGACATTGAATATCTTATTTAGTGGAGCAGTTCCATATATTTTGTGTATAATTATATGACATATTTGTAGTTACTTTCCACACTTCGAAGATATCTTCCCGGTGAGAACTGGATATACTTATGTAATTACGTTAATGAAAAAAATTAAATAAAGTTTAAAATGAAGAGTAGGTAATCACTATTTTCACGTCGCCTTAAGCAAATCAGTGACCATTCATACCAAAATATTTTTCCATATATTCATTAACATAAGAATAATTTGAACATATTTACATATTTATGTCTTGAACGTTGCATTGAACAATGGTTTGCTTGTTTCATACGTACTTGTCTAATGCGTTACAGATAACGGGTGACGTCTAGTCGAGACTAGACGTCACCCGCCTAAGAAAACGTTTGAAAAATGCAGATTAGTGGTAGACTCGGTAGTAATATTTCAGCCTGCGATAAATTGCACGTTGAAAGAGTATAGACATATCCATATCGCTTGGTATTGCAACACTAATTAAAACCTTGATATTTTTAAAATCGATTTGTTACTTTCTTATACGTACTATGAAGAAGTATTGTAACGACGAAAATTTTCGATCTCGAGATTTTTGCAGATGAACACGTTTTGAAGTACATACCCTGACACCAAAAAAGTAGTTTTAAAATAATCTCTCTCTCTCTCTCTCTCTCTCTCTCTCTCTCTCGCTCTCTCCCTCTCCCCCCCCCTCTCTCTCTCTCTCCGTATGTGTGTGTGTGTTATAATTCCAAATAATATATTTACGAGTATAATCTGCCTTTTGAGATCCGATTAGATTATCAGTAAAATGGGTAGACCGGAAGTATTAGGTTACTGCAGTGAAAAAATCGAATTTTACCAATATTTCGTCAACTACTAAGTTTAATGCACTCAAAAGTAAATTTGAGAAGAATTTTATCAAAAAAGTTTTTCGAAATTCCTACTGTTTTTAATATCTAAACCCTAGACTAAAAACAGCTATTTAAAACACGAAACAAGTAGCAACAAATTGGTTTATTCTCTGTTTCGGTATTAGAACAACGTTATTTTTGCACCCGTTTTTGGTAACTTTCTATTTTAGTAGAAGTAGGTTGGTGCCACAAATTTTTCATATTCTTTTTCACAATTGCTTTTCGATTTACCTGGTACTAAATTATTATGGCGTTGGGGGCCACGTCTATTTTAAGCAAACTTTTTAATTCAAATAATTCTTACAAAAGTCAACTGTGTAATGGTACAGTACATGTAGAAGAACAACTAATAGCCCCACGTTAATCTCTGATGGAACCATCAATATAAATTATTAACAACGTAATGTGATGGCCCTACTTCGTAACGTCATAATGTAATAGAGAACCCTTATAATGGCCCTTCATTCTTTAATAATTTTTAATATAAAATAAAATAAAAGAAATGAATAATTTACCTCATTAGCTCAGTCATTATCTCAGGTCGATCCAGGTAAAAGAGATGTTAATAATCAATAGTTCTTAGGGCATTATTTGGTACAATTCAATAAAACGCTATGGTATAAATTTAAATAATATTTTTATTAGAAATCAATAGTTTTTCCATATTTTAATACAAACACCGGAGAAAATATTTACAAAATAAAACTAATTTTAGTAAAAAACAAATACATTAATAAAATAACACCAATGCATTCTCAATACTATAAAATTCAATGATTCATTTATGCCATCAATTGTACGAAATGATATAACTACATAGGCTTTAATAAACAACTAAAGCTTGACATTTATCACACATATGTATATATGATACTACGCATATAATTACAACATCGGCAAACAGTTTAAAAGATGCCGCAATGTTAGATTTTCCTCCTTTGTTCTTGAATTGAAGATCTTCTTATAATCGGTGTGTTCAATTGGAGTCTTCCCTTCGACAATCAAGACGCCGGTAACATCCACAAACTGCTATTCGTAGACCAATAACCTTTTACTGGAAGATATGATGTACTGAACACTTGAACACTTTGTTGGCGGTCGATTTCTTTTTAAACAAAAACCTATTTATTTACTTTGAAGTTCTAACTATAATTTTATATTTTATTGACCGCTATATGTATATACATGTGAGTCAACATATTTTTAAAGTAGAGGACCTTATCACTTTGCAGTAAAACGACGATATCTATCCTGGTGATTGATCTCATTGAAGAACCTCAGTCGACTTTCGTTAGAATCTCGTTGTTCACCTTTTATAGTTAAAATTTTGGGGTTCCCCTTTTTCTAGGATGCCCGTGTATCCTCGTTGTGGTGTTCACACGAAATATCACGTATAACTTGCGAAATTGTAAATACCACGTCACTAATCTTATACTAAACACAAATAGTCGGCGCCAATGTTCTTACCAATACTTGCTTATCAAACTAATGCTTATTTTATACATAAGTTAACATATAAGAAATATATATCTTTTGATTTCTAATATGTAATTATAAAAATACCATTTACATACATAATGTTATAAAATTTATTAAAATTATGAAATGTGCCGTAGCATTACAACTGTCAAATATAAATAAGTTCTACCAACCAACTACGTCACATTATCAAAATTTCCCTTAATGTATATTTTTAACAATTTTTCTATAAATAAATATTGTAAATACAATCCGAAAGAGAGAAAATAGTGTAAAACACTCGTAACAGAAGGGTATTCCAGCAGTCGTTCCTTCGGCTTTGGAAATCATGCTGGAATGAAAAGCGTTTTGTTACTTGTATTTTAATATACTAATTAACTACGAATAAATATAACTATTCGAAATACAAGTCAATAAGAAAAATTCAATTTTCACTCTTTTTCTCATTTGTGTGAAAGTGAAAATATTGAACACCATTGGTTGATGATGATGAAGTGTCACTTGTAGATAACTCAGTTGTGGTTTTGTTAGCTCCAAAAACTTTTTTGGCAATTTTGATGCGTTCTTCTATGCAATCTTCGATGTATTCTTCTTCCACGATAGAAGAACGCCAACCGCCATGTCGTTTCAGTGAAACTAGATCTCCGCCTCCTCTTATTTGAAGTAAGCGGCGATTTTTTGAGAGGGAAGTTGACCAAAGGTATTTTATACCCACAGGCATTTCCCATTATTATAAAACAAGAAGAATTGGTCATGAGATGTGTTCACATGACGTAAATATGCTTATTTTCGGTATATGGTTAAAGGGTCTACCTTGAAGCCTTCTACAATAATGGTAAACTTTCTTTCTAAATGCATTTTGGTATCTCGATGAGAACTTCTCCATTATTTTGGATATCATTCCCAGTGACGTCACATAACTCCTTGCGCTGATATGCTCCAGCAATGCCGAAAAACAGCCTAAGAAATAAGGGAAAATTATTATTCTTTGTTTTAACAACCAAAACTATGCCTTCACAAATAAATATGTTTCGTCTGCAGCTTCTAACAAAAAATGTGCAATTTGTTCGCGAGATAACACTTTCGATATTTTCACATGATACCCCACATTTATCTGTTTGTGGAAACCTATTACACTAACAAACTTCTAAATGCATAAGTTTTCTTACACTTTTAAAGAAGACTTCAACATCGAATAATGCGGCCAAAGTGACGCAGGTGACAAAGTTTCTTGCTAGAAATCAAATTAATTAATTATAAATTATATAAACCAACCGAAGACTTTGATATTTTCTCCTCAATGGTAAAAACTTGAATAAACCTTATCATAGCCAGCTTTAGACTTCACGCATAACAATTTTTCCAGCAACAAATTCGCTCGCGACTAACGTAGTTGACCAACATGAGAAAAATGTGAACATTTGCGAAAACGTTTAAAATATCTCGGGTGCCTATGCAACTCGACTTCGTCTCGTTACATAACGACAACCTTGAACTTTCAGCTTAGGTTTTTGTAGGATTTGTGTTATCGATGGCTATTAAAGCTTGATTTTCAATACTTTTTGTATAAAAAAATTTCAATTCGGACCGGAAGTAAGCCTTTTACGCTTATCAAATAGCGATTTTTTGCACATATCTCGTAAATTATGCATTCTATATATATTTATCAGGAGTACATAAGTGTTTAGAACTGTATTTGGAATAATTTTCGTATAAGAAAAATTCAAAATTCGAACCTGAAGTAACGCACTTACAGATTTATTTTTTTAGGAAGGTAAAAGTTAATTTAGAACAACTTTTGTATAATTTGATAAGCACGTAAATATATGAAAGTCTTGTGGTGGCCACACAACTTTGTTTTGTAATATAATTACTAGACGAATCAACGGTAATTATAACTTCCCGTTCTTGGTACTTTTTTCCGATGTAGTAAGTTTCAAATGTAATGATCTGGTTAATCGTTAGAACATGCATTATTATACAACCGAAAATACACACTGGGTGTGTTACATGTAGTCTTGGCTGCCTTTCAATATTAGCAAGTGTATTTCGGTTCGTATGTAAGATTTTTGTTTATCGTAGTACTACTAGTAATAATTAGATGGCGCTACCAGATCAATTCTGCATGTAACCTGAACACATCATCTCTTATAAGAGATCTAGTAGAAGATTGATAAATAGAAAAAGAATTCTTCTTCAATTTTTAGTTGAAATAAACTTTAAAAATAACACTTTAAACATTAACTTTGCAATAATTAATATAAGTAATTAAAAAAGTGTTGTTGAAAAGGTTCAGTAATTACAAGAATAACAATTCTAGTTACGTCTCTAATTGTTTATAATAGTTTAAAAGATAAAATTAACCGAGAGATCAACTATGTTATAAAATAGAAATAAAACACAAACAATTGTTTCAGATTTACATTTGAATGTTGTCATTATATTTGTCTATATATAATAAAGTTGTTCTCTGATTGTAATAATTTATAATTTGTTATCACCTGAAGAAGCTAGAGTGTTGCGAAACAGCTCTTGTGTTTTTAATTTAAATATAGTGTAAATCTGAAACAATTGTTTGTGTTTTATTTCTATTGGAATATGGATTTACATCAAGTAAATGCCGAATCTATTGAATTTATGTTATAAAAATTTTGAAGGTTTTACTATTCTGAATTTCTGGCTGGCATCAACGCATCATTTGCTTGTCCTTTAAGACTAACATGTGAAAACATATCTTCTACAGCATCGGACGTAGATGATCTTCTTAAGACATAACAAAACTCTAACTTTGTATTACAGTATCTATACTTAATTATTACAATAAATTGATGTACCTACTTACGTGCATAAATATACATACTTATGCATTAAAACACAGAATATTTTCAAGTAACATCGGTTAAAAATGTAACATTCTCTAAACGCATTCTTTCTTCGCATTTTTGTGCATATTTGATGCACTTTCGAATTATTACAATATGCTAATTTTCTTACTTACATTGACACTCCTTGCTGCTGTCTGTTCTAAATCTATTGAATTTCTATGCACACATTTCAAGACAGACCACAATGCTTCAATACTAACCACTTTCTTGTTGGCACTTTTCAACTTTACGATGATAACAAGCTGCATTTCTGGTAATAATTAAAGCATTTCAATAATTACTATAGCATCTTTATTTATCCAACAAGTAAGTCTAATTACAGAACAAAAATTAACAATCTTAAAATATTCATAATAAACCCATTTTCTGATGTCCTCTTTAAAATATACTAAATCAGACCTGAAATACTTTAAAGTTCATATATTGAGACTTATTCCTGCTTCACTTCAGTCCGGCAATTATTTCGTTACTATTTAAAAAAGTTTCGCTTTACTATAAATAGGTATATTAAAATATTTCAATTTTATCCTAAAAATGCTAAAAATTTAGAAAAACACGTCGTAAAAATACACAAAATAAATATCAATTCAGTCAAATGTCAATGACAAAAATTAATTGAGTGTTAATTGGGTTGGTATATTCCAATCACATTGCTTTCCTTTAGTACATGATTTTAAAGATGCTCCGATATTACCAAGTAGTTTATAAAAAATGCTTTGTACAGATGGCGTCAGGTAGAGGCAGGAATTTTTAGGTTAGTCGCATGAATTAAATATTAAGTTACGGCCTTGACATCGCGCAGCGATAGCGAGATCCAGTTACCCATGAATTCTAAAAAATAAGAGTTTTTGAAAGACACCATGATATTGAATTATTTATAATTATACCTGCTTACTTCTAATACAAATTGCTTACACCAATCAATGTTAGGAAGTAACGCACTTTGCAGTTTTCTAGTTGCCAAAAACATTGATTTATATATTCATAATTTGCTGTCTCTTCATGTTTTTTTTATTTCTATTTTGTATTTTGTCATGTAAACAGGCTTTAGCAAAAATTTTTGTTTGTAAATATATTATTCAGCTTCCTTTTCTCCTGGTAAATCTCTTGCTTATTTTTGTTTAGGGATAAGGTTATAATTTGTATTAAAGAAAAATTTAAGTCTATATAAAATCATACTTGTATATTTTATTCAAACATTAATAATAGATAGCATCACTATACTATATTCACCTCAAAAACTATAAAAACACATAATTGAAAGAAAAAACGTATACCGTATTATCGGTTGTAATGTTTTGTAGAATAAATATATCGATAATGCTAATCAAAAAAAAATATTATCCTGTTTTAAAACAAAGAAACTCAATTGAATGTCGGTAATATGTTAATATTGTGCTAATTCTATTTTACCAGAAACATTATATTTGCACGTAATGCCCTGATAATTCTAGAACTTCGCAATGGTCAATGTTCGGAGATAAGCTTGAATTGACCACTGGCAACAACCATTCGCACGTATTGCAGCCAGCGTCTCAAAACCCACCACACAGAAACATTTCCCTTTTCTAAATGTATATTTTGTTTTTAAGTTTGAAATCAAAAATGAATTGTGAGAATTAATGATGCCTGATAAAGGTATCTGAAAATAAACATTCCCACGTTGTATTCCCTTAACACCCAACACCATTAATAATCCTTTCTGTGTTATATATAAAAAAAAACTAACGAATTATTATTTTACAGGACAATATCTATTTTATCCTTACTGCTCAACGTTATACTGGAATAAATATTTTCACATAGTATTCCTATAAACGCATTGCAGCATTGATATTTCTTTATAATTGAAAAACTTACTTTGTTTCATTAAACATTTCTTCAAGTTCTGCCTTAGGCATCTCCATTTAAAATGCAAAAAAAATATCAAAAAGAAAATTATTATTATTATAAATGAAATTGAAATGAAAATGAAATTAATATACTAATACAAAATGAATAAATATATATATATATATATATATATAGTCGTAGTGTGTTTGACCTTAGGCTTAAACCTTTATTAGCTTTTTCAAAAGTCTTGATCTTTCGAAGTCGAAATAAGAATCTAATCTTGTTCATTCCTGTTCTGTGAATTTATACCCGAAAAAAAATGTAACGCCTGTTACGCCATCCATCGAACTAAAGTTTAGGTTGGCATTATGCATCATCGTGAAATCCTTGCCCTTTATTTTCTGCAAGTTGTCGTTGTTACACTAACACACGCACATATTGTTTTTGACAGTGCATTCACTAAACGTCAACACCTTAAACCATTTGCTTATTTAAAAGTCTTTTCCCTAAATTATTCGGTATCTTCAACGGTAGGTATATTTTTCTTAATACAATCCCTCCTTGTATTTGTTTATAAACTTGTTTCTCCCATTTGCTAACATAATCTTCAATTTTCTTTTAGAGATGTTTGGACTTGGTAAACTCGAAAACACATTGCAGATGACAAGAATTCTTCTTCCCATATCACTTATATTACGATTTGTGAGTTCCACCACATCAATTCCATTTCTACCTAGGACTTTTCCTACAGTAATACATTTATCTGCAAGAAACTATAAACAAATTTTTTAGTATATTTCTTTTAGTAGGTCTCCAAACCATACAAGTCTTCACAATCTATGAAACTTCTGTGTTACACATGAATGTACATTTTTATTCATTCAGCTGTTGTTTATTTAGAACATTGTTGCTGATCATATCGTGTTAGAATATTTTAACTTATATCCTTTTTTATTTAGTCATAAGTTTGAGGTAACTTACAATTTTTAAGCATGATTTATAAAAACACCTCTTATAAAATTTATTACATTATGCACGTTTTAAATGCATTATTTATTCTGTAATATTTTCTTCTCTTGAATAACGTATTTGATCTTGTTCGTATAGTTTGATGGCGTTTAAATGACTCACTCTCTTTACCGTTTCATCTCTCAACATGACTCTTTCTCTATTGTTTGCTTTAAGTACCTTTTTGTCTTTGAACAAGGGTCTATTATTTAGAATATTCAATGCAATTTTTACGCCTTGAGAAAAGTTAGGTTGCATTTTGTTATACACAAACCATATCTTCTGTTCATCTTTTCTACAAAATAAATATATATTGCTTAGATTTATTTTGTCTTTATTTTGTACCTATTTAAGACTTAATTCTAAATACTTATTTAACCTATAATGTAATAATAAAAATCATATTTAAGTTTTCTTCATATTTAAATATATGCAACTCATCATACACTTGTGTTATTAGTATTGTATGGTGTCGACATTTTTAAATAGACCTTTTTTTAAAATTTATATTTTATTTAACACTTAAACTAGTTCTTAATACTATTCTTATTTTTAAATATGCAAGAGACCACGGCAATATGTACCTATATAAAGTTTCTGTACTACAACATTTACGGTCGAATCACTTTGAGCAACGATTGAATTAATGCAACTGGTTTAATGAAATACTACATGAAGAAGACTTGAATCGCACTTTCTTTTTGGTCGAAGCTTGGATCCATTTGTCGGGGTATATCAACACTCAAAATTACCGTACCTGGGTCCACAGAGAATCCACTGTTTTTGCTGAAAATACTCTCCATCCTATCAAAGTTGGTATTTGGGTTGCAATGTTGAAGAGACAGATTATTGGACCAATTTTTTTCCATGATACAATTAACGCAGTACGATACCAAGAACAAATATTGGAACTCTTCATTAACAGTCTTCACGAAGATGAATTGACCCTGGATTAATTCCAACAAGATGGAGCAACTGCACAACAAACTATTAATTATTTACAAAGATACTATGGTGACCGATTGATTAGTCGAAATAGATGGCCAGACAATTCTTCTGATTTAACCCCACTGGACTTTTTTCTCTTTGGCCATGTAAAAAATAAAGTGTTTCCGAACAGATTGCATAATCTCGATGAACTTAAAGAGGCAATTAGAATAGAATTACAAAATATCACACCAGAAACGCTATAGAATGTGTTCAATAATATGAGAAGACGTGTCAATCTATGCATTGAGAATAATGGTGGACATTTCGAACAACTTTTGTAAAATGTATTCATTTTGTGAAATAATTATGGAATTATGTTTTACAGTAATAAAATTGTAACGTATTTATTATTGTTTATGTTAAATATAAAGTGCAATTACTATATTTCTGCAAAAATTATTTCATATAATTCAACTTAAAACTAACCCTATTTCATTGACATTTATCACAGGAAAATGTTAAACAGTAAAACTAACCACAAAAATAAATAAAAAAAGGCTTGCCAATTACACTGTGTTCCCAAATTAAAATCAGTAAAGTAAACTCAGGACAGTTCAAAATGATCACGTAGTATTTAGTAACATTGTTGACAAATTTGTATTATTGTTTGATGACAATTATAACGAACGTCAAGGTAATTTATAATAAATGTCAAAAGGCGTACGAAGATTATTGTTATGACAGTCCTGAAATTGGCTTTTGTAGGTTATATTACTGGAAGGGTAAAATTTTGCAACACCTCAAATTTGACGCCATTTTAATTTATTGACGCGTGTCTGTTGCTAAAACATTTGCACTCCAGGTAGTGCGAGTTTCTTTAAGATTATGAAATCACTCCTTATACTGTTTTCCCTATAATACAAGATACCTATTAATTTTACAGGGGATGTTTACCGACAGGGAATCAAAGCATACAACTTCTCTTTCAGAGAAGACGGATTTGACAGAATTCAACCACCAGAAGATGATTGTTACAATAGTTCGCCTGTTTTACCAGATGGCTTGAGCGATTTATCTCCTTGCTGGTATGGTAAGTTCTGTACCTACTGTTTTTTATTATACATGTTTTAAACGCAAAATCTTAGTTTTGTCTGTATCGACTCTCATATTTGACAAAACTATTGAATACAGAAAATATTTGCTAAAGATGACATAAAAAAGATCTGTGCCAATTTACATATTCTAAAATATCTTAATTTGTATTGTCAACAACAGTAGCTTGAGATATTCAAAGCGCGCAATAGCCGATAAGGGCATATTCTCTCTTCTGGAGTTGAAGGAGAGCAGAGTCGGTATTTTGAATTAAATTCCGTTATGTGTTTGATTTCGTAGTACATATTTATTTTAAATCGAGAGATCAAAATTTATCCTGATCAAAGGTCGTCATGGTAAGGAAGACGCATGTCTCACCTTAGTATACGTAAACAAAAAACAACTGGCATCATCGTGCATACAAGAAGAGGAGATCTACAATATTTTGCTTCCTATCTTCCACCCACCTCCCAATTGACCACAGAAGACCTTGACCTGCTTCTAAAAAAAAAACAACAAAACCCTCATAGCAGGAGATCTTAATGCCAAACATAAAGCATGGGCTGCAACATGGAGCAATCCTACTGAGATATCATGAACAGAACAACAATACAATAATTCCCCCCCCCCCTTCGAGTCCACTCATTTCTCACCAAATAGAATCCCAGACATAATGGATATTGCATTAGTTAATAACTTCCCAGACAACATCACTATAGCTACAGAATCTTCACTCAATTCTGATCACAACCCCATAAATGGGGACTCGACCCAAACCCATAAGAACACATCATCAAACATACCAACTGGAACGTCTTTAAGAAATTAATGACTCACTCCCGGCAATTCCCAATATAGAAACAACCGAACAACTCCATAATGCAATCATAGAACTTTAAACAAACATAATAAATGCTTCAAGCATAGCCACAATATTTAAAACCATTAAACACAGAACACAAGAATTACAGAATTAAACATAGAACAAGCAGATGTCAAAGAAGCAATTAAAAACCATAAAAATTCAAAATGGGCCAAAACTCGCAAGGACATTGGAGAAACTCGCCACGGCATTTGGAAGATTTCAAGACCCCTCAAAAAAGAAAAAATCTTCATACCACCGCTGATTGCAGATAATGTAGCTTCAATCACAGTTGAAGAAAAATCAGAAACCCTGGCTACACAACTAGAGCACCAATGCACACTCAATTGGTATAAACCAAACATGCCACACATAGCCCATGTGCACAAGACGATCAATCGTATTTACAAACAACCTAACATTCTACACACCGATTTCATTACACCTAACACACTTACCTCCACCATCAAACAACTAAAACCACGGGAAGCAACAGACCAGATGGCATTACAAATCAAATGATTAAAAATCTACCTTTTAAAGCAATCATGTTCTTCTTATCAATCCACGTCCATTTATTCTAATGTCAAAATACTAAAACTGCAAACCCAATCTTTATAAGGATTTAATTATGATTTTAGTAACAATAAGAGCTGAATTTCAATGCATAGCCACTTCATGCCGTCAAAAGCATTTTGCAACATTCGCGGCTTTATAGTCGCAACTTCGTAATCAATTCTTTGTTGTACTTCTTATAAATTATTCACAGGAGTTTTAAAAATTCTATTTTTTTAATAAACAAACGCAAAGAAATCCATAATTTTTAAACAAGCTGACCCTAGAGGAAGTTCAACTTCGATATGCAGACTATCAGTCGGTCCTCAAAATACTCAAGTAGTAAATTTATATTGTGTCTTGCCGTATGTGCTGTTGGAAATAGTAGCAGGGCATTGCCGTTTTGCGTGAAGTTTTATAATTTTAGAATCGCAAACTTGGTTTAACGGTGCAGAAGATATACACTAGAGCTCTTACTATCCGGATATTCGAGTATCCGGATTGATCATTATAACTCGAAATCCGGATCAAGATCCGGATCCAAGTATCCGGATATCCAGGTATCCGGATATCCGGATACTTGTTTACCTTACCTTATTTTATTTGTATTCTGATTTACCCTTGTGTCTATGATCGAGGTACTCGGGTACATGACAATTATTTTATCATTAAATCACATATATAAAATGTCTATTACACAACTCAAACAAATATTTTACAAATTTTAAAAAATTCCATAAATTATTTTTGGCAGATGCTAAATATGTACCTATGTAATACAAGCATAATGTATGCAGCAACATGTTCCAATGCAACTGCAACGCTATTTCTGCATACAAATTAAAGAACTAACCAAAATCGCAATAAGTCAATCACCAAAAGTCAATTTAATTGTGTCCTCTTACGTACCATGAAATTTTAAAAACACGAATACTGATACGGAGCTTCATTGAACGAGCACTAATAACTTCGACCGCGAGATATCTTCGCCAGTACGTGCAAAAGCCGGTCTGCGAGTAGCACTTTTTTTCGAATATCTTGCAAAATAGGATTTTGAATAATTTTTCTATACGCTCATACGTATAAAAAAGTCGTGTAGTAGCCACACCTCATTATTTTTTTAATTTCTGGTGTATTTAAAAACTTTTTTGTTTTTGTTTTTTCTTATTCTTATTCGGATAATTATTGCCTTCATATATAGGGTGTATTTGAAATAAGAGGACAGGGTATGATTAATGGAAAGATTTAATTTTATTAGACTCAAATCCAAAATATTTTGCGCAAATTCGAATTTTTAAAATTACAAAGATATTTTTAAAATATTCGTCGCGCCACTGCACTTCAATACGACTGTAGGGTATGCAAGGGTGGGGTACTAAGTAGGAGTGTGAAGGCGTGCGAGCAGCGAGGTCAGTCTCGTTCGATTGTTATATGTGGATGTTTCGACTATGGCTTATACAACACACGAACTGTTCGATATGTTGTACATTTACGATGAAACGGGTGGAGATGCACGTCGAACTTGTCGGACGTATAGGTTGCGTTTTCCTAATCGTCGAGCCCCATCTTACAAGTGCGTAATGGATGTCGTCTTCAGAACAAGGGAAACCGGTAGATTGTTACCAAATTACGAAGGTCGAGGACGTGAAAGGCCCCGTAGAGTTTTGCGTGCGGAAGAAGAGTTACTGGATATTGTAGAGGAAAATCCAGGTGTAAGTACACGAGATGCAGCAAGACAGGTGGGGGTGTCTCACAGTACGGTATATAGTATGTTGAGAAGTAATTTATTACACCCCTATCATATTCAACGTGTACAAGAACTGACTGAAAATGATCGTCCGTTGCGAATTACATTTGCCACCTGGTTTTGTCAACGTGTAGCAGAACATGTAAACTTACTGCTACAGTGTTATTTACCGATGAATGCTGTTTTACGCGATGTGGTATTATGAATTATCATAATGCACATCATTGGGCAGATGCCAATCCGCACATGGTAAGTCAACATAGGTTTCAGCATCAATTTTCGGTGAACGTATGGGCCGGCATTTTCGGAGATACTATTCTAGGACCATATGCACTTCCAGAGCGGCTAAATGGAGCTAGTTATTTACAGTTTTTGGAAAACGTTTTGCCGGACTATCTAGACGAAGTACCGCTAGATATACGAAGGCAGATGTGGTTTATGCATGACGGGGCACCCCCACATTTTTCACGAGCAGTACACGTCTTTTTAAATGCCACATATCCTAGATGGATTGGACGTGGAGGTCCCATACCGTGGCCTCCCCGCAGCCCAGATTTAAATCCACTAGATTTTTTTTTTGGGTTATATGAAAACTCTTGTCTACAGTGGTGGAGAGATTGAAAACGTAGAAGACTTACGGCAACGAATTTTTGACGCGGCACAGCGTATTAGACAAGAGGCACATCTGCAGCGAGTTCGTGAAAATTATTCACGTCGCCTAGAGGCGTGCCTCCGCGCTGAAGGCGGACACTTTGAACATTTCATGTGAGCTCTCCACCTGTTTCACCTGTTTACAAATCGGTTCTTTTCAGAACCAATAATTTTAAAATAAAAAACGAAAACGAGCACAGTAACGTTGTTAAAAATAAACTATTTTTATTTTACGTTTATTTCTATTTTTATTATAATGAAATAAATTATGTTTTTTTTTAATTCACTTGCGTCCAGTTAAAATAAAAGTTTCTCATAAGTAGAGTTGGGCAAATTTTACAACACAAATTTGTTTTTATGAGAAATAAGAAATAAAAAGTCGTTGAATTTAATCGTAATAACAGTAATAGTACTTACTGTACATTTATTGCGGAAAAATGTAATATCTAAATAATCCTGGCAAATATAAAAACAATTACAAAATTCATACAGTCGGCATCTCAATAAAAAAAATTCGAATAAAGTACACGCATCAATTTTATTGGGAAATTTGCCCAAATCAGCTGATATTTCATATTAACGTTGTTGAACTCTTAGCATGAACACCTGTTTAGAAATAGTGAACAATGCTATCATTGGGGTTTTTATAACGTTTACAACTGTTATTGCGGTGTGTGTATCTATACGTATCTATGCGTGTTTATTTATTTCCATAAAAATATTATTTATTACGACTCATGACGTCGGTTGTCTGGCCTAACTGGCGCGATACCGACATATAGACACATGCTAAATCTATAGGCGGCACATTAAACACTTTTCGAGGGTTTTTAATTTTGGCGTTCATATCGTAATTGACTCACAATTTTTGGGATTTATATTCTACATAATTGCATCTTTCCATTTATTATACTCTGTCCCCTTATTTCAAATACACCCTGTATAACGCGTACCAGATTAATTGAGCCGCGTTTAGCTCTCCGACATTTTTTGACCAACTTCGATTGTAATCGTAATCGAAGTTGTTCAAAAAATGGAGAGCTAAACGGGGCTAGAAAATCGTAATTCAAAAATTTTTGAAATTACGATTACTGTAATCGTTAATCGAACGAACTTAGATTACGATTTCAGTATTCCTAATTTAAGAACAAGTATCCGGATCGGATACTGACGACTCGGATATCAGGATATCCGCGCAAAAGTAAGAGCCCTAATATACACTAATGTTCCAGTTCAGTTTCTGTATTAATTTATTTTCTTAAAAAAGTTACGTGTTTTAAAAATAACCACAAAAACGCATAAACAGGATTACTGTCTACTAACTAAGGCTGGTACATAAAAGGCAAAAATGTACTCTAGGCGCTAGTTACACATTTGATATACGATATAAAAAAGGCAACTTTATGTAATTATTATATTTTAAAATACAATATTTAAAATTGTAAACATTAACACCCACATTTGACCAGTGTTTCTCGAACCCAATTATCCCCACTTTTTTGTATCCTGTCTGGACCAAGCAAAGTTGCAATTCTATCGGAATAGGTCGGCTATTGCAGACTTCAATCCATTTGCGGATGAGACAGAACCTGTTGAGAGAACCGAGGAGCACTGACAGAACCCAAAAATCTTCTAGCTCCACCTTCTCAGACCCCCTACCTTCTCCCGTAAGTGTAAATTCACATAGAAGTAGTTAGTAAATGCCACTCTTAAAAAGTAATTTTTATATCTCCGCGTTGACGGTGAAATTGAAAAATACGTGTGCAAATTCTTCTCCAAGATACTGCCATGTGTATATTTTGTTAATTTTCGTACTCGGAGAGATAAAGTCAAGCTCCATCGGAAAAGAAAGTAAAATTCAGCAGATCATCATTAAATATTGACAGCCACTGGCTATTAATAAGTAAAACGTCTGTGGTCGTCTGCCAGTTAAGATTGCATCAAATATAGAGGATGCTTGTCCAATTCCTTCTTTACAATAGTACGGGACGTACCATAAGACAATTTCTTGCGACAGACGTTTCAATGGCTTTATTCGTTATAACTTCATACGATGACGAACGTTTTCAACAACCTCTTCCTTTCGAAGTATGGGCCCACCAGCAATTACTCAAGCACATTCGCGAAACACTTGAACTCAGTTCAAAAGGCACCCATAAAAATCCTTTGGTATTACTGCTAAATCTGGTAAGTATTCACGAAAACTAACCAAACATAAGCATTGGTTATAAATCCAAACACCTTTTACATCCACTCCATTTTGAAAATATGCGTCCAGCATAAAAACTTTATGTTGTGTTGTGAAAACCATAATACAAAACTTAAACTGTTTGGTAAATAAATTTGAAAATTCAGAACATAATTGATATTAAGCTAAGACACATATGTTTTTGACCAAGTCTTCCTTTGACGAGTATAATTTTTGATATCTGGGTATAAATTGAGGTAAAATTCAGATGCATCATTGCAGATATCGCAAATATAAAGATTGACACTTATTACTAAGGACAATCCTAATGGCCCATACATATATACACTATTTTTGAATCAATATTTTAATTTTACTATATCTAAGACAAATAGAAGAAACAAATCAGTATATTGAAAACGTAAGCAATTAATACTATACTTACCAATTTTATCAACATAATGCATATTTCCAATGACACAAGACTTTTAACACACATCATAAAATACGCTAACTGCTTATATTGTATTTTTCTAGATTTTCCTGTTGTTGGAAGTGCACCACATTTTCTATATGGGGATCCCATATTAAAAACCTACGTCGATGGTTTGAAACCAAATGCCACCGATTATCGAGCCTATGCTATTGTTGAACCCGTATGTTTTTATTATTTATTGTATAAAATTTGATAGTAATAAGTTAACATGTTTCAGATAACTGGAATCGCTTTGGCTTCAAAAGCTATTATGCAAGTAAATCTGAACATCAAACCATTGAGAAACTTCAATGAGATGTTTACCAGAGTCAGTAATACAATTATACCTACTTTTATACTAGAAAGTGTAAGTACATATGCCATGTTATATAGTTTTTTAAATGTTTAAGATATTACAATTTCCAGCAAAATGTGGTTGATGGTTATGTGTTTATGTTTATTTATTTGTTGTTTAAAACTGAGTTCAGTATCTCCAAACAATTTTATTTAAAGGATAATTATCTGGCAATTTAATTATCAAAACGTATGAGGTTTATTTTAAAAACAATAGCACCAATTTCTGTTTACTGTTAGCTTTAATCTTACATAATAATATATTGGTCTTGGTCAAGTCAGAAAGCTTATTTGATAGTCTCTTTGAATACCAATGACGACTTTATTTTTATGTTATCAATGGTTTCAAACCGGCATCATTTCAGCATGATGGAGCTAATAGTAAATAAATAATAAATAAATAAATTTAATGTTTATAGCATAATGCTAACAAGTTACAAATAACATTGCATAATAATATCAAATAATTAATTACAAGAATTATATATCATTTAGTTCTAATAATAAATAATATGACTATATATTAATATTGTCTTTAGAATATAAAGCACATCCCTTCCTAAAAGTCTGAACTGTACTTGAAGTCTTCACGCCATGCGGCAAACTATTGAATTGAATAAGTCCCTTATGGAAAAGATCATTCTGACTGTAGGTCGTGGCCACTGTTGAAACATAAAAGTCATCCTTGACTCGTGTTGGGTAGTCATGTACATCTGATATATACCTAGTATTTTTTAATAAATGTTCAGGAAGTAAGCCATGTTTTATTTTGTATATAAAAGTCATTGTATTAAGAAATATTAATTGTTTAATACTTAATAATCCTGTTGCCTGCAACATGGCCCTAATACTTGTATAACGATTACACCCTATAATGCAACGCATGGCTTGATTTTGTTTTTTTTGAAGTATATTTTTCTCTGTCGTGTTCAACAAAAACATTATAGATGAACAGTAATTAAAATGTGGTAAAATAATTGATTTGTAGATTGTTAGTTTAGACCAGGGGTCTCCAAACTACGGCCCGAGGGCCACATCCGGCCCGCGGACAGATTTTGTTCGGCCCGCGGAGAGCTAGCATACTTGAAAACTCCTTTTAGAGAACATATTTTTTATAGCAAATTAAATTTAGTTTACTGAAGTATTCTAATTTTATGTTGAATAATTATTAATATGACATCTACATTGATATGGTCATGGGCTAACTACTCATAACATTGTTGTAGGCTTATTGTTATTGTTTTTGTAATAAGTAGGATAAAGAAACACAGAATTGTAATGAGTAAAGACATGTATAATATGCAGAAAATTTTGCTTCAGTATATAATAACTAACAAATTATTGAAATGAATCCAACTAACATTTTATACATTTTAAATAAAAACATAACTTATAACAAGCATAATGACATATGAAATACTAATGAGATTTGTGTAATTGAGATTTTCCACTGACAATAGTTTGTAGTTGTGGACTAATTTTACTTGTACCAATTATTAAAAGAGATTTAAGATGCTGATCAGTTAATTTAGATCTGTAAACATTTTTTGTGTACTTCATTTTGGAGAAGGTCTTCTTACACAAATAAGTAGCACCAAAAACAGAAAACAGCCCACGAGCAAATTTATGCAAATTATCAAATTGTGTCAGTGGAAGACTCTTATAAAATTCCAACAAAGATGAGTTTTGATATTTGTTCTTAATTATATCACTGCACTGTAGATCAATTATTTCCATTTGAAGTTCCGGGGCTAGGGTTTCAATGTCAGTATCAAAAGGATTCTGAAAAATCTTAATTTGATTCGCAATGGCATCAAAGTCCGAGAAACGAGTATCAAAATTTATTTTCAAAGCACTCAAAGTTTCGATTGCAAAATCGATAGGAAACTCAGTCTCAGTAGTGTGGCTGAATATTTCACATGTTTTAAAATGTGAAAAAATTTACTTCGTAGTTGTGATTGAAACAGTATCAATTTCTTCCGGAATGATTTGATATTAGTGTTTAAATCAGGAAGATGCTGGTTTTCTCCTTGCAATCTCAAATTCAGTTCGTTCACATGTTTTGTCAAATCCACATAGAATGCTAACTTCCACAGCCATGCGTTGTTTTGTAATTCAGTAAGAGGGCGATGCTTTTCATTCAAAAAAATTTCGATCACCGCTCGAAGTTCAAAAAAGCGCTGAAGGACTTTCCCACAACTAAGCCAACGTACGGCAGTATGATAAGGTAAGTCATTTTCTCCAATCTCTTCAATAAATTGTCGGAATTGTCGGTGATTCAGCCCAAAAGATCTGATAAAATTAACAGTTGATATGACTGGTTTCAGAACTTCAGACATATCCAAACATTTTCCGCACAAAGACTGTTGATGAATGATACAATGTAAGAGTAATGGTGTTAAACCACCGTCATTTTCTACAGCCTTTGACACAAGAGCGACCACTCCTTTATCTTTCCCACTCATGTTTTTGCCTCCATCAGTTGTAATACATTTCAAGTTTTTCCATCGAAGGTTCTTTTGATTAATGGCCATTTCAACTCCTTTAAAAATATCTGTACCAGTAGTTGTGCCATGAATACTATTCATATCAGGAAGTTCTTCATGCACTTCATAGCTTTTATCTACTCCTCGAATATAAATCAAAACCTGAGCAGTATCTGACACATCCGTTGACTCATCCAAGGCCAAAGAAAACCACTCAACATGTCCATTTTTGTCGAACAGTTGAGAGGATATATTTTCAGCGATGTTTTCTACCCTTCGAGCCACAGTGTTTGCTGACATACTGACACTTTTTAATAAATTTACCTTTTCAGGGCACATTTCTTCGGCTACTGCAATTATGCATTCTTTGATCATTTCTCCATCGGTGAATGGTTTTCCACGTTTTGCAATTTCAAGAGCCACACGAAAGCTGGCACGCGTTGCAGCCTCTTGTTCAGTTTTGAGTTTTGTAAATGAAGATTGCTGCGATTTCAATCCGCGCTTCATAGCTTCGAATTTTTCTGTCCGCAAACTTCCTGTATATTTTGAGTAATTTTGAAAATGTTTTGTTTCATAATGACGTTTAATGTTATATTCTTTGAGAACGGCTATGCTTTCATTGCAAATCAAACATAGCGCCTTTTTACTGGACTCAATTACGAAATACTGAATGTTCCACTGATCTTTGAATTTTCTGCATTCACTATCAATTTTTCGCTTCTTTTCCATACTACTAAATCACACACAAAAGCAACAATTCAAATCAAAATACTGTTACAAAGATGTCTTAAACTTAAACACGTTTTAAGGAGGTACGCACTATTTTATTTCACAACAGTGTCATAGGAACTGACTTGTGGTTGCGCCACTAGCCTTCTTATATATTCCAATTACTGCCATCTAGAAGTGAGTGGAAGACACCAGAACTTTCTCGAACCAACGAGATTATTCTGTACGTGCTATTAGCGCCATCTGTTAGCGATAGAAGGTACTACCTATTTCCGCTTGTGTCCACCAGATGTCGTGTCACGTTACTCCTCATGGCTCGTACTCTACGACTAATCTAGAAATTACAGATAATGACAGGAAAATTAATAATATGCAGTGTTGCCGTTTTGCAGCCTTTTTTAAACGTTGCGTACTTTTTCGGACTTTTTTTCATCAGTGGACTATTTCACTTTTTACCACCGGCAACAATGATAATATGGTTTTGGCCCTCGGAACTTACTGGAGTAATCAGTATGGCCCTAAGGCTGGAAAGTTTGGAGACCCCTGGTTTAGACCAATCACTAAGATATGCACTCATTCTTTTCATTAGATTTATTTTCTTTGCTATCTTATTAGTGACATATTCTGCATGTCTGGAAAATGTTAAGTGTTCATCCACTATAACTCCTAAGTACTTGCACTGTTCAACCTGTTCTATCCTTTGGTTATTTATGAAGATTCCTGTGTGGTTCCTAGTTTCTATAGTATTGAACTTACTTTTAATTATCATAAATTTAGTTTTTTCTGTATTTAGACTTAAACCGTTTTGTGTTATCCACTTACACAATATTTGTAGCTCATCGTTTATGATTTGCACAACTGCACAAACATCTTGACCCATTAAATACAATAAGGTATCATCTGCAAAAAGCTGGATGTTACAGTTTTTGATGTTCTTGACAATATCATTAATATAAACAATAAACAGGTTAGGTCCCAAAACTGTCCCTTGCGGAACCCCATACGTGTTTTCTTTTTGCTCAGACGTATTATTTAAAAATTTTGTTTCCTGAGTACGATTCGAGAGGTAGTCCTTAAACCAATTGAGCGCAACCTCTCGAATACCATATTTTTTCAACTTTTCTATCAGCATACACCTGTCTATAGTTTCAAATGCCCTTCGAAAGTCCAAGAAGACTACCCCTATAACCTTTTTCTCACATAAAGCACTTTTCCAATTCACCAAAACTGTTTGTAATGCACTCTCACAGGAATTATGTGATCGAAAGCCCGCCTGGTATTCACTAAGTAATTTATTTTTTTCAATGTGTTCTATAAACTGTTTATTAACTATAACCTCCAGTACTTTCTCATATACAGGGACCATATTGATAGGTCGAAACTCTTCACTTTTGTTTGTGTTTGTTTTCTTTTCTATTGGGATGATTGTAGATTTTCTCCAATGTTTCGGAAATGTTCCATATTCCAAACTGCTGTTTATTAACTGCAAAAATCTATCACCAGTCACTTCAAATGCTTTTTGTAGTATGTTTGTTGTTATTCCATCTACACTGCTGTTCTTCTTTTTTAGGTTCATGACTATAGTTTTTAATTCTGTAAATGAAATTACTCTAAAGTTGGCCATTGTTATATCAGATTCTTCCATTGTTTCTACTATCTCCCTAATGTCTCGGCTATTTAACTTCATGGTTATCGCCTCTATGCTTTTTATAAAGTAAGTGTTAAATTTTTCTGCTATAATACTCTCGTCTCTCTCAATATTGCCTTCAAAGTATATTCCTGTTTTAATTGTTATTACTTTTCCTCCTACCAGTGTTTTTATGGTCTTCCACATTTCTGTTGAATTATTTTTATTGAGATCTATTTTTGAATTATAATAAGCACTTTTCTGTTGTCTAATCATATCAACTATTTTATTTCTTTGAGTCCTATATTCTTTAAAATCATCATTGCTCTTAGTTATTATGGATTTTCGATATAACTGGTCTCTTTTTTGTATGTTTAAATCAATTTCTGGTGTCCACCATTTTTTATCAACCCATTGTTCTTTGATAATTTTTTCCTTAAGCGGAGCATATTTATTTAGTACAAAGGATATGTTATCCACCAGCTTATCTGCTAGAGTGTCTATGTCTGTACAGTTTCTGTCCCATCCAGTATCCATGAGGTCCAACTGAAACTGTAAGTCATCAAAATTGTTGTAGTCTCTGTAATATTTTGTGATACTCTTTTTAACACTATTATCTTTTGTTATATCAACAGTCAATATGCCATGGTCAGTAATTTTTGGTGTCATATGAACTTGAGGTTTTACATTTTTGTCATTTGTGATTAATAAATCTATCATCGTTGATGAATGGTCTGAAACTCTTGTGAAATTATTTACATTTTGATATAATCCGTTTTGTAATATAAGTTGTCTTAACTTTTCAGAATAAAATGTGTTTTTTGACATATCAATATTGAAATCACCTATATATATAAGTGTTCCTTCTTTACATGCATATTCTTCGAAAAAGTCTTCCATATATGCTAAAAAATCTGCATTACTGCTTGAGGGTGAATGATACACACTAAACACCGATAATTTTTGATCTTTTATTGAAATTTCTACAGTTTCTATAGTTGCCTCAAACTCCAGTCTCTCTGTTGAAAAGTACCGATATGGTACTCAAGCTATCGCCGACCAAATAGGTTCTATAGAAAAGTAAACTCAAAGCCGTCTTCAGACCCCATTCTAAAGTTTCGAATCTTCTACCTAGACGAAATATCTCCAAGCATAAGGAGGTTATCGCATTCCGGATTCGTATGGCAGTCTGTGTATATTGGCGAAACTATGATGCCAGTCACTGTGCGTTTTTATCAACATGAATGCTGTACTAGACTGTTAAGTATAGCTGGTTCAGCATTCACAGAACACAAACTCAACTATCAAATCCTGTTTAAAAATACCAAACTTTTATCCCCGTTAAAGTAATAGGGAAAATGACTGTGGATTAATTCTACGTGGTAAAATCTAAAACTTCACAATGAATTCTTAGGCTCATACAACGCATGCGATTGGTTTAACGGTACCAGCCAATAGCAGTTTCTGTTCTAACACTCTTGCAGCTACTGCGAATCGATGAACATCTTACATGCAGTCCTAAAGACATTCCTTGCTAAGGCGCACAAAAGTCGGCATCTACGTCAAACTTGAATTGCTTCCAACCTAGGAATCGAGATCTATATTACACGACTACGGTCATTAATGCAATTTCAATATTTCAACATTATTTTTATTGCTCTAATGTCTCATTGTATAGGGAAATTAAGTAGCTAAAACCTTTGTTATGCAGAGTGAAACACGTGTCTGTGCATCGCTGAAATGTCGACTCTAGGGCAAATTGTGCATCCATTTCATACATGTATACATGAATTTTTAGTTCGTATATGTATGTATGTGTATGGTTTCTATTATCAATTGGGGATTTTTCCAACTATTCATTATTATTTTTGTTAATAGTATTCCTGATCAATAAACTTATAACCATATGTTTTTGAATATTGGTTTTTTCTACAAATCTATATTGCTTATTTGAATTTTAACATCACTTTAATCTACTGGCTCATACAATATTGACATACTACTTGCATATGTTTATTTCGCTGACAATAAAATCACTTGTGTAATTTATACATCTATTTCCGTTATTATTCAGTACCATAAAATGACTTGTATGCTAAATACCATCTCAAATGCTCACGATAGTTAAACCAACGAAAGAGATCCAAATAAGTGTATATGTTAGGAGCAAACACCGATTTCGGCCAATGGACGGAAAATATGGTCAAAACGCGTTCTGGCTGCTACGATTTTGCCAATGTCCGAATTATCGCTTTCCGATCGTTTAATGGAGAACAGAACGCGTTTTGGGCCAACTGCGATTGCCAGAACCCGTTCTGATCTATTCTGCGATTGCCATAACGCGTTTCGTGCGTGTCTCAGCTTGTAAACGATACCTCCGCTCCGGAGCTAGAATATTTATTTCATTTAGTGTTTGATCTTTGTGCGGGTAGTCGCTAGAGAGTGCCATGGAAGAACTTAAGTTACGTTTTAATGATGAACTGCAAAAAGTCATAAGTGATAGCAATGATCGTAACAATATTTTTACAAGAGAAAGATACGACCAAATACTTGCAGAGGTGAAGGCGGCAAAAGCTTGTAAAAGCAACGGTGACACAATATCTTCGAAGCAAAGACGACGATTAAAAAGGTATGATATTTTAAAAATTGGCGAAACCGAAAAGCTAATTGAAAGGAGAACAGACGAAACTGCCGAACTACGTTATTTTTGCATGACCCACGAATTATTTGACATTATTCATTCCGCTCATGTGGGTGCTGGACATAAGAGATTACGAGGTTTGTTTTTTTTCATTTTTTTTAAGGGGCCCGAGATCTATACAAGTGCTTTTATTTATTTTGTTATGGATTCTGAACTGAAAAGAAAATATTGTAACATAACACGGCAAATGATTGAGATTTATTTATTACTTTGCAAGCAATGCCAATTAAAAAAGAAAGTTCAACGAAAAGGTCTAGTGGTGAAACCAATTTTGACAAATGAAATGAATTCACGCTGTCAAGTAGATTTAATTGACATGCAAAGTGAACCAGACCAAGATTTTCGTTTCATCCTCAACTATCAGGATCATTTAACAAAATTCACCGTACTGCGAGCACTGAAAACAAAGACAGCTGAAGAAGTTGCCTATCATTTATTAGATATTTTCTGTTTGTTAGGCGCACCTATGATAATACAAAGCAACAATGGTAGAGAATTTGCAAACCGTATAATTAAAAATCTTGCTGAAATGTGGCCCGGATTGAAGCTGGTCCATGGAAAACCTCGCCATTCGCAGAGTCAAGGGTCCGTAGAGAGATCAAATCAAGATGTAAGGGACATGCTGGTTACATGGTTGGCCGATCAACACACAACGAAATGGTCTGAAGGGTTGCGATTTGTGCAAAGCAATAAAAATCGTTCTCTGCATACAGGAATAACTAAAAGTCCTTATGAAGCTATGTTCGGCGTGCCTCAGAAGATCGGTCTCAAGGATTCGTCACTTCCTGAAGAACTTTTGTCTAACATCGAAATAGAAGAAGAGTTACAAAAGTTGTGCGATGAGAACAATTCAAACGAAAGTGAAGATAAACATGATGAAGATCAACAAGAGAAAAATTTGTGTACAATATGCGAAAAAGAAATTTCAGATACTTATAAATGTTCAGTTTGTTACCTACCTATTCATATCATTTGCGGAAAAACTAACGAAACAAATGGAGAGGGTGAGCAGAAAATTACATGTAACCGATCTTTGCGTACTGAGAAAATAACTATTGTACGGGACGAGGCTAAAGAAGGACTGGAGAAGCAAGCCGAGAAAATGATTGTCCTTTCGAATTCAAAGTTACCACCCATAGATGTAGGAAGAACTGTAATTGTACGAGTACCTGATGTTGACAGAGGTAGACTTGCCCCGAGAAATGTGTTAGCTGTTGTACTCGGTATTAACGACTCTAGACTTTATCAGCTTGGTATGTAATAAATTTGTCAGCTATTCAACATAATTTTTAATTCATTTTCAGGAACGAAAGAAGGAACTTTGCAGTCGCTGTACTGTCGTAATGAATTTACTTTGGCCGACTCAAACTTTATCGACATTTCTTCGGTTCCGTCAACGTCTGCTTCTCTCCGTACAGCTTCTGGTTTAGCATCTGGATCAAAACAGGGCTTTGTACAGTGTAATTGCAAGCGCTATTACGTCGACAAGAAGTGCGCGTGTAGGGCGAAGAAAATAGTATGTAACAGCAAATGTCACAACAATAGTTCGTGTAAAAATAAAACGCGCGTTTTAATGTTTTCCGTTTCTTTTAAAAATAATGTTAATTTTGAAGTTTTTACGTCGTATTTACATAAACAATAAAAATATTTTTTCGCATTGACCATTGGACATTTTTTGTGTGTTCGACTCGTCCTGGCATGGCGTATGCCAAAATGCTTCTTGGCTGACTTGAGAAGGTCAGAATGCGTTCTGGTAAATGCAAACAGCCCCGAACGCGTTCTGTTCTCCATTAAACGACCGGAAAGCGATAATTCGGACATTGGCAAAATCGTAGCAGCCAGAACGCGTTTTGACCATATTTTCCGTCCATTGGCCGAAATCGGTGTTTGCTCCTAACACATATATAAGAAATATAAGAAATCCTTAATTTATATTCACATTGTAAGATAAACATGAAATACATATTCACATACAAACTGAAAGATAAAGGACGCCAAGAGACCCTGTGAATAAAGTATTCATAACGATTAATTGCCGGTAGCTAATTAAATATTTCAAAAACAAAGTTCGCCGAACTATCACACCCTAAAAAGGGATACACATATTTTCAGAGCGCCTGCGTACAACGCATGACCTTTGTGAAATTAGAGGGGGTGTCTACCAATATGTTTCTCAGGAACTATTCGGCAAATTTACTTGAACTCTTTTTTAAATGACCGCAGTAGCGGCTCTAGTATGTGCGTCAAATTAGGGTTTACGAAACCAAAGCGGTACTTGGCAAAGTGCCAAAAACTGACAAATTTGCATAAAATGAAGGTGACTCTCTTGAGGAAGTCGTTAATTTCTACGATGGAAGGCTGGAATTTTGCATAGTCATATTACAACAGTCCTACAAATTTCAGTTTTTCCATTTTGAAAAATCTTCATTAAAAGTGATTTTATTCAAATGTTTCTGGTCGTCAGTAATGTAAATCACGTTTGATGCTATCGTGATCGTCAGTTTTTGAAATAAAAAATTGAAGTCACGATACTAAATTATTCTACGACTCAAGCTTTTTCATGATATTTTTTTCCGTTTTTAAAAATCTTGTCTAGATCAGATTTTATTTATTATAAACTTTAAGGTTCTGGAGTTTTCAAAAATCCATGCATTTTATGTCAGGTGGTTCAAATCCGACAGGCGTTATTTATTTTGTTTTTAATTACAAAAAAAAAAAAATTGTGAATTTATCGGACGTACATCCAATATTTTTACTGTAAGAAGAATATCATTCATTATATGTATACAGTGCGTTCATGATGAAAGGAACAAATTCGTTTAAAATTCAGGTAATTATTTTGCAGAAAAACGCTCGGACAGGTCGATTAGTATTTTTAGTTTAGAATTTTTTGACATAAAAAAATTATATACAGGCTGTCTACAGAAGAACATTTGCAGCAATCATTGTTTTTTTTAATGGAACACCCTGTATATTATGCCATTTTTGAATTGTAGGGTAAATTCTAAACACATTAAACACATTTTTGTGTAACATACCATATCCCCAAAATCAGCGGTTTTCGGAATAATGAGTTTTGTGATAAATTAAAATACACATAGGTAATGAAATAAAATGTTTAAATTGAACAAGGACACCTTGAACATTTTTTTTAAAAGCCAACAAACACAACCTGGTATTGCAAATTTTATCTTCAACAAAAAACTCTACTTCAAATTAATCGATTTTCATGTATTTTTTTTAATTTATCACATTTCAAACGTCATTATTCCGAAAACCGCTGATTTTGGGGATATAGTATGTTACACAAAAAGTATTGAGAACTTACCATACAATTGAAATATGGCATAGTATACAGTATGTTCCATTTAAGAAAAGCAATGATTGCTGCATATGTTTTTCTTTAGAGACCCTGTATATAATTTGCTTATGTCAAAATATTCACAACTAAAAATACTAATCGACCTGTCCGAGCGTTTTTCTGCAAAATAATTACTTGAATTTTAAACGAATTTGTTCCTTTCATCATGAACTCACTTTATATGAAGGAAAGCTTTGTTCATGATTTCAGTCATAAACACAATAGATGGTTGTGTATATTCTTATGAATATTATCACCAATTTGATATTAATTATTTTAATATTTAATGTGTATAATAATTGTTGTAATATTAATTATTGCATTTAAATTATTCATTTCAATGGTACGACATTATTTGCATTATATTGATGTAATTGCCACTGAAAAGCTATGTACAAGCTAATGGAGAAAATGCCCCGAAGCGGGCAGAAAAAGAATATACTTAAGCAAAAAGTCCCCGACTATAAGAAAGAAGTGTACAAATCATATTTTCAACAGCACATTAAGAAGTGAATTTAACTACTGAATTGTGCTATAGTCTCATAACTTTGAAAAAATTTTTACCAAACAATGTATATTCCAGAGCCTCGCTTTTGCCTCTAACCATTTCCTGCTTTATGTGAGTTTCTAGTAAAATATTTAACCTTCCGTTAGGCGCGCTGATGTTTGCAACGTTAGTAGTCGCGATGGGACTGATAAACCCATGGTGTTGGTTTTGTATTTTTTCACTTATCTGTTTACCTTATGTATAGGAGATCCATTATATATAACATTTTAACATTAAGTGAACATACTACTTAACTTTTATTAGAAAGAAAATAATATTTATTACAATATACAATATAAGAGAACATTATACAGAATCCATTATTATATTTTCTGCGGTATTACAAATTAAGCAATTTTCACAAACTGTTTTCACATGTTGATTCAAACATAGGTACACGTGACATTTTTCACATGTAAACTTGGTACGACAGTCTTTTTTAGAGGCTTGGTAGCAAGGCTGACATCGTTTCCTTTTTGAGCTGGTAGGAACAGAAGCAGTTTTAACGTTATTAGTAACTACTTGCGGTTTATACTTCTTCAACATACTTTTCAGATCATCCGGTAGACTTGTTATTAGAGACCTCCTTTGTAGCTGCCCGGATAATAAAGTCAGAGCCAATTTTTTCAAATATGCTCGCCTATCTGCGTAATGATTACCATTCGCGAGAAAAATGACTCTTGAGTTTATTCCAGCTGTATTCAAAAGATGGTAAAAGATTACCATAGGCCATCTTCTCGTCGCTCTAGCCACATTATAACTAGCGCATAGCTTATCCACCACATCTACCCCAGACTTGGTATCATTATAATGAAGTATTATTTCCGGCTTTTTATGTATGTTATTAGACACTTCATTGGATGATACATGAAGACTTGATAATAGAACAACTGTCTTTCCTGCTTTTGGAACATATGATACAATTGTTTCATTTTTTGAAAAACCAAAAGCGCTATCATATTGCTCACGACCTTTCGCTGTTACAAAGTTCGATGGAATTTCCCGTCTGTTCTTTCTTATTGTTCCTGCGTATGATAGTTTCTTCTTTTCTAACTCTTGCACTAGACTCAAGCTAGTGAACCAATTGTCGGCCGTAATGTTTCGTCCAGATCCATAAATTGGTTCAGCCAACCTAAGAACAACAGCCTCAGCAGAATTGTTTTGACGGTATGGACCCTCGGGCTGCTGTCCGCAGTATAATTCCATGTTTGAAGTATAAAACAACTTCGCATCAGATAGGCACAAAATCTTCAAACCATATTTGGTAGGCTTGGACGTTATATACTGCCGAAAGCCGCAGCAGCCTCGAAAAGCTGGTAACTGTTCATCAACTGTTACATTTTGACCAAGAGATAATTGTAGCTGACAATTACGGATAAACATTGTGAACATCTGCCTAACAGCTGCCAGTTTGTCAGACTTTCTGCGATCTTCTCTTGAAGCCCTCTCGTCAAAACGTATACATCTGATTAAAAATCTAAACCGTGTTTCAGACATCGCCATTCTAAACATGTTGATACCAAGGTCATCAGTTGCCCACATATTATGAAGGTTTTGGCGCCCACCACGAAAAACACCTGCCAGATATAGCAAACCAAAGCATGCGCTCATTTCTGTAATATCTGTGAGTCGGCTATCTCTTTCTCGGTGAAATTTATCTTTCACAATTTGTATATAATTGTTAGTATTTGTAACTATCAAATCTAAAATATCGTCACTAAAGAAGAGTTTCCAGCATTCAATTTCGGTTTTAGCTTCTCTTGCCGCCTGTGTTACACCCAGTAACACTCTCATAATATTCTGAGGACGATTATGTGTCTTTTTCCAAGGCTGCTTTCTCCATTGTGTTCCATTTTTCCCTGAAAACAAAAATAGGTCTAATAATAACGCTTCTTTTCTAGCGTGTAGCTGCTCACCATATAAGAAATGTGTATTATCTAGTTCTAGATTCTCTTCATTTTCACTGTCCTCTACCTCATGATCGGTATCTGACATGACATCTCGCATTTCAACACAATCCTCTGTTTCTGAATCGTCACTTTCGTTGAAATCCTCTTCACCAAAGTCGTCATCATCGTAAAGTAGCCGATGTATTTCTTCTATATCGTTCGGATTTTCGAGATCAAATATGTTCTTGTTCATTCTAATTATTATAAAATTAACAAATGGTTATGATTATAGAGTTAATAAATAACGTTAGTAAATGCCCAAGCATAAACATAACCCTTCAATTAGCAAATGAGGCACGCTTATTGAGTGGCAAAAAAAATAACATACCTTGTCGCAGTGGGTCTACTGGCCCCAATTGATGATCTATACACAATTAGCTATCAAAAACACTAGCATCGATTGATGAAATCGAAATATTCGTGCAGATTAAGATAGCTTATAACGTACTGTTAGATGTCACAACACGATATACACGTGGCTCCATCTATTAGGAAGTAGTTCGCTTTTCTATAAATGATGGGATTATCAGACCCATGCGCGACTAACGGAAGGTTAATAAAATAAACTGATAATTCCTATTAGAAATTAACTAAACATGTATACACATGATACTTTAATATTTCAGTTCTGTATTTTTAAACAGAATTGCCTTTCTTATACTTCTAAATTGTATTTTAAGATATCAGTCAAATACTGATTATTATTTAATTATTATGTTGAATTTCATGTATCCATCAATATTTAAATTGGTAGAAATGTAAAAGTCTCAGTGTAACTAGGTAGCGTAATAATACAGCTAAAGTTCTACAGGAGCTGTCTATATTTCGGGTAGGCCTGCGGCCACAGAAAAAATCATTGGGGGTACTATAATGTAATTATTGTTTATTTATTATTACTAACAAGTGTACTTTCGATTTAACAAGTAACAGTACTGGGGCATGATTTCAACAAGCTATAGAAAATGTACATACATTTATTTTAATATCGTTACATTTATTTTTTTATTTTTCAGAGCAACGATCATGTTCCTAACTATATTATAACATTCATTCGCATTGTTCATCTACTTCCTACTGTTGGCACCATCCTAAGTACAGTTGTGCTTGTCTTTGGACTGTATTGCATGTGGAAGTTACAAAATGTTTTGTTTAAGAAGAGGAAACGCAAATATACAGATGTCGAAATATCCAAACGTAACTATCACCTCGAGCCAATTATACTAGAAGAACAACAAAAACTACATTCAAATAACAATTAGAAATAAGATGGTGATGATCTTGTTAGTGTTAGTTTAAGTAAACTATGCCATATGAATTATATTAATTCTAATAAATTATAGAATATTTATGTACATCTAGATTAAATTCCTTTAATTAAGTGATATAAATATAAGGAACATCTGTGATCAAAATAAAATCAATATTAAAAATATTTTACTATAATCAGTTTCATAACTAAAAAGATATATTATACGAGTATGTAATGAAGACGAACAGGCATCGTACGTACGCGTACTTTAAACTTGCAGACGCTCAAAAAACGATGGCTCTAACGGAAGCATTTTCAGGGACATGAGTCTTTTAAAATGGATTTGCAAGTCGACGTCTACAAGAAACCGCTGCCGTGTAAATCCGCCATTTTAAGGGAAGGTTTTCCTTAAGAAAAATTTCGGCGTATGTCGGGTTGCCTGAAATATATTGAATATATTTACGGAGATTAATATGCCTGTACCTTTTACACGATGCAGGTATACGACCAGCAACATGAAGCGATGCCTGGAAAGCAAATAAATTTGGGATATTTGTCTCCTGCATTTATTGCATGAAAATGTTGGTGCATCTCTTTTATTCGAAATTTGTTTTTGCTATTTCTGAATATTATTTTGGCTTGTATTTATTTAGTTTTATTAAGACTCCCGTTTTATGTAATTTGTAATTACTTTAATGATATTTGCCGGAATTAATTAGATATTAAATCTTATTCTGCAATAAATATATAGTTTTATTACTATTATTTACGATTATTAATTATTTAAGTTGTACTTCTTATTATTTCTCACCATGATTTGTATTTACTTTACATGTTGAGGCTTTGTAATAATATGAGTAATGTTTTAGATAAAACTAAAATCTGATAAAAAAAAATCTATTGTAACAACAGTGCCGGTGTTTCTTATAAAATGTAAAAAATATTTATATTCTTCACAATCGACACTGATATTGTTAGTTGGCGAAATTAAATTATAAAAATTTCACCGTTGGTAAGATACGAACTGTGCGGACTCCGAACTTGAAATCGAGTGTTATTAATATTATCAATTCTTTTTATTTATATCTTGCACTGTTTAATTTTCTTTCAGTAAAGCTTCGATAAAATTTTTAAATAACCGTTATGTGGCAGACAAAACGTCAAACGCAATCCCTTCCGCACCACCTTAGAGGTCTGAGTGCAAAGGGCGTTTTTTTCTCATGGTATTCCCAGTAGGTCTAATTCATGTTTTTTACAACAATTTTTTTTTACAAAAGTATAGACAGTGTAGAAAATAAACAAGAATGGCCATGTAGCGTTTTGTCTAAACGTATCACAATCAGTAGGTACATACTAATTCTCCAATTTGACGTTTCTAATTTCTCGATTTCTCAAAATACGAGAATCCATAATTTGAGGTAATAAAGGGATAAAATAAAATTACTCTAACTTAATTACCATTTCTGGTCAGAGTTCTACATCTATGTGTATTGTCTCATACCTAGTATCCTTCTATAGATCCTTGACAAAAGTAAGAAGCACAATCCGAGTGTTCACAAAAAATATATCTTGGTCCATTTATAATAATAAATAAAATAAATAAATAAATGTCTTTATTTCCGTATGCATCAACAATATATATAAAAGTATGTAAACCAACATGAGAAAAAAACAAAAAGAAACAGATAATAATGCTAATGCTCCGGAAACCAGAAGGCGAGGTTCAGCTGGACAACCAATGAGGCTGTCCCCTGATTTTCAACCTAAAACCTTCAATGTTACAGAAAAAAACAAATTACAAAAGAATGAATGCTTAATGATAAAATATTACGAACTAAACTAAATAAAACTTATAGATTATATGCAAAGGTAATATGAAAGTAATATGTATGTATGTAAGTAAAGGAATGTAAAATAAAGTAAGACATATGATTAATATATAAGTAATATGTAAGTAATATGTAAGTAAAGGATTGTAAAATAAAGTAAGACATGTAATTAATATAGACATGTAGACAACTTAAGGAATCATCGGTAAGAGTTCTACTATCCGCCAAGCTGTTTATTCCACAGTATACCAAAAACCATGCGTTTAAAACCACTCAAAGGCACATCCCGCATGACACAAGGCAACGAATTGTATAATTTGTAAATATTGAATGTGAAACCCCTCTCATAGAATGCTGTCCTGTGACAAGGAGGGGTTATAAGATGTACGTTACGAAGGTTGATGTTATGAACATCGGTCCTGAAAGTGATTCTATCGTAGAGGTAAGGTGGTGATTTTAAGCTAATGATTTTGTGAAACAAACAAAAAGATTGCAATAGTCTTCGGTTCTTCATATTTAGCCAACGGATATCCTTCAATCTATGTGTTACATGGTCATATTTTCTAAGGCAAAAGACAAAGCGAAGGCAGGCGTTCTGAACTCTTTGTATTCTCGCTACATCAGACGAGTCTAAGCAAGGGTCATATAGTGATGCAGAAAACGTAAATAGCGAAAGAACCAGACTTTGACATAGTAAAGTTTTCAAGCGACGACCAAAACTGTTTCTATAAGGATACAACAATTTTAAATTGCAATATGCAGTTCTAATTAAATTCGAAATGTGAGCTTTAAATCGAAAGGTATTGTCATATTCCATACCTAAGTACCTAACTCTATCAACAATCCGAATGGCAGTGTTCTTAGATTTCAATTTAATTTGACCAGTCAGGACCTCACACCACCTAGGATTGCCGAACAAGATTGACACTGTCTTAGCGGGATTCAGCACAAGACCATGCTGCTCCGAAAAACGAACGATCCCATCAATGTCAGACTGAACCCCCCGAACAGCATCCGCCCACTCACCAGGATAGAACGAAGTATAAATCTGAGTGTCATCAGCATACATTTCAATTACAGATCTATTGACCACCTTTGGAAGAAACGATGTATAAATGCAAAATAAAAGTGGACCTAAAATTGAACCCTGCGGCACACCTCTAGAAATCGCAAGACACTCAGACTCACTCCCATCAATGGATACGCACTGTACCCTGCCCGTCAGATAAGACCGCAGCAAGGCAAGAGCGCCCTCGTCAAAACCAATGTGACGCAACATAGATAATAAAATTCGATGATCAACTGCATCGAAGGCTTTGCTGAAGTCCAACAAAACCATCATCGTACACATACCCCTATTACCAGCACCAATTATGTCATCTGACACCTTGAGCAAAGTGGTCGTACAACTGTGGCCACGTCGAAACCCAGACTGGCACGGAGGAAGAACGGAATACTCACCAAGATATTCACTAATTTGGGAATGCATAATTTTTTCAAGAACTTTACTTAGGGTTGCAAGTATACTAATAGGACGCAAATCACTGTATGCGGTAGGTCGCGCCACCTTTGGCAGGGGCAGAATCACAGCTTTTTTCCAAAGATCAGGAAAAACACCCTCAACCAGGCAGCTATTAATTAAATGAGTGATGTATGGTAATGTGTGAGGTAAAGTATAGTTGAGCATGTTAATACTGACATTATCTGCACCAACAGCCCTACTCCCGATGCAGGAAATAAATTTCGATACCGTTGACTGATCGACCAGGCGAAAGGAGAAGGAGACACAGTCAGACAGAAGTCTAGATCTATTATAGGTCTCAACTGTTGTGGAAACATCGGCAGTTCCCTGAGGGATGCTGTTAACAAAAAAATTGTTTATTTCAGTAGGATTTCGTAGTTCAGGAGGAACTTGTTTTGTTTTACGTTTAGTGATATCAAAACGCCGTAACTC
This sequence comes from Amphimallon solstitiale, assembly GCA_963170755.1. Lineage (NCBI taxonomy): Eukaryota > Metazoa > Arthropoda > Insecta > Coleoptera > Scarabaeidae > Amphimallon > Amphimallon solstitiale. The sequence continues at coordinate 132,976,425 of OY720677.1, forward strand.
TGACCACAACTGCTTACGGGTCTTGTGCTGAAATACATAATTAAAATAAGCTCTTTTTTCATTTTTTATAGCCAAAGTGGTGAAATTTCTTAAAGATTTATAATAATCCCAATGCCCCATCAACCCCGTCCGCCTAAATTTAGCCTTGGCTTCATTTCTCAGTTTCTGTAGGAGTCGTATATTATCCGTGAGCCAGGGCTGTCTGGGCCTAGTAATCCGAGCAGTCTTAAACGGTGCATGTTTGTTAAATAATTCTACAACTTGATTATTAAAATAATAAATTTTACTATTCACATCCATAGTGAACATGTAATGAAAGGGTATGCTGTGTAAATCAAAGGAGAAATCACTGTAATCGAAAGAAGAAAAATCACGATATGAGTACAACAGATCGTGACTCTTGCCAGTACCCCAATTGGGAAGCTTCACAAAAACCACATCATGATCCGATAACTCAGACGATAAAACACCAGATTCCACTATTTCGACAGAGGCGGACACTGCTATAACATCGACAGCCGTAGCAGAGGTGGCAGTTACACGTGTGGGGTCTTGTATAATTTGTTGCATATCAAAGGCATAAAAGATATCCTGGATAGAAGTATTGGAATTATTTGTGAGATTGAGCATGTCAATGTTAACATCACCAAGACAGCAGATAACGTCCACAGAGAGATGACATTCAGTGAGCTGCAGCTCCAATTCTTTTAAAAAATCAATTGTCTTAGAGCCCGGAGGATTGTAAAGACATCCCAAAGCAAACTTTTGTGATTTGTAAGCAAAGGTAACCCAAATCTGCTCGATGTTGGAGCTGAACGTCATTAAATTACATGACAAACAATCTCTAATATAAATAGCCACACCACCACCTCCAGTCGGTCTATCTCTACGAAATAAATTGTAACCATCAATATGAATCACTTCATCCGCAATGTCACGGCTAAGCCAAGTTTCAGATAAGCACATAACATCAGCCCCAAGATCTGCTATCAGTTGCCTTACGTCACCAAATTTAGGCATTAATGAGCGGACATTCAGGTGTGCCAGAGTAAAATTATTTGAAAACAAAGGATCTGTAAAATCACCCATGGCATCAAGTATACGCACAGTTAATATGTTCCATGGCTAAAGCATAACACGACAAAATAACAAACTGAGAATATATGTATAAATAAATATATATATATAAAGAAAAATAATAGCTGTAACCGACAGCAAAAGTAACAAATAATATAACAGGAAATAAGTATCCAGGTGTGTTAACAAAATTAATATTTATACCAATAATATTTCTTCCCTTTACTTATTTCTCTCAACTATATGGCAATTTGAAAATTAAATTTAAATTTACTCCCAACAAATCAAACAAAGAAATGTATACACGGTGGCCAGAAAAATGCGGACAAACGCCACGCAGGCCAAATCTTTGTTTAATTCTGAGTTGACAATCTTAATTGAAAAAAGTAGTACAGTGCTTTTTTTTTTTTTTTTTTTTTTTTTTTTGTAAACCATTGGTATTAATCGATTACTTACATCAATGCATTTGAGATAATTCCATTTCTAAATTTCACCACAATGATTTTACATAGATAAATTTGACGAATTTTGCTAAATTTTAGCCGTACAACTTAATGTTTGATGGTCTCGTATGCCGTAAGGAAGGACCGTATAACTTTTTTGGATTAAGATTATCGTCTCAGAATTGAACAAAGAATCGTTTTACCTGGCGTTTGTCCGCATTTTTCTGGCCACCGTGTATAAACAATTAGTAACAATCTACAAAGAAATGTATAAAAAACAATTTCTCTCAACTATATGGCAATTTGAAAATTAAATTTAAATCTACTCCCAACAAATAAAACAAATTAATGTATATAAACAATTAGTAACAATCTACAAAGAAATGTATAAAACAATTTGTAACAATCTGCAAAATCTGCAAAATATATATAAACAATTTGTAACAATCCGCAAAGAGATAGTGGAAGAATAAACAAATAGTTTACTTTTCAATTAGACTGTACCGCATTTCTCCGTTGCAGTTCAAGGATATCATCGGATGATTTGATTTCTTTGATGCTGCCACCGGACTTCGTATAGATGGATCCGTCGCTCGTCCACACCGCTTTCAAGCCAAGTACACCATTTGCCTGTTTCAGTAACATTAACTTCTGTGGCGTAAGATCCTCTCTTATAATAATTTTAGACCCTTTTAATTTACTTTTATTTGTAAATACCTTCTTCTTAGCGTTGCGACTTGTAAAGCACACCATAACAGGGCGGACGCCGCTCTCCCTCGCTCTTAGACGGTGAGAACAACTGATATCACCCGGCAGCAATTCCACCTTGAGTTTTTCACGGCACATTTTAATTACCTCCTCATCCGTGTTTCCGGAACGAGATTCAGCTAAACCATATATTCTTAGATTACCCCTTCTTGAATATTGCTCCAATGATTCTATCCTGATATTCGCTTCACACAGCTGTTTTTTCACAACAACTATTTCTTCTTGGGCCGATTTTAAATCTGCCCGGAGCTTCAAGGACACTTTTTCGCTGATCCTTTCACAGAGTTTTTCAATAAATCCATCAGATGTAAGAACACGATCAAGAGCTTTTTGTACAGTAGTGTCCTCATCAGATACAGATGCATTTTTATTTCGTAACTTGTACTCACTCATTCCGAAAACAATAAATATATGAGAGTTACACTGGAGTAGGATGCACGTCTACACGCGACCGTTGCACATCGCGTACTGCAGTTTCACTATCTATAATTTGTTATTGTTAAGTTCGAACTTTTGTAATGTTCATTTGCTTTTGTCACGGCCGAATTAATTTAGGTTTTTTTCAAAGAGTCTCTAATTTTATTTATATAATTACGTAATATATGATTTCGGCACTCGATTTTTTCAATAATTTTTTGGGGACCGTAAGGGGCCGTTTCACGTAGTTTCCTGAGAACGATGCCATCACCGTCCCCTATTAATCTACCATAAATTACACCGTGCACTTCAAGAGAAACCTTCCGCAATAATTGTCGACTCCATGACTGTTGACGACGAGGACTAATTTTGGTAGCATACATGATCTTTAGATTTACCAAACTTTGCACAAATTAAACAAAATTTGGTTTTTACGCCTACATACAATTTTTTTTTCGTTCGCCATCCAACAATTGCTACCACTCCTGATAAACCGTTGTAATTAAACTTATAAGCTCGTTTGGCCCATGCTTATTCACATATACAAAAAAAATCTAAAAACTGTCCTGGAGTCAAAATACAAAGTATAAATAAAATAAAAACATGAAGGTACAACAAATTCAGATATTTAAATAAATGCTTTTACCATCTAGAAAACTGAAAATTGTGTAACTTCCTGCCACTTAGTTTGAAGAGTCTGGCAAACTTCCAAATTCGTATCTTACAAAGACATAAAGTTGTTTTTGTCAGATTTTAGTTTTCTACAAACATTGTTCATATTATTAAAAAGCTTCAATTAACATGTAAGGTTAGAAATAATAATAAGTCGTGCAACTTTATAATTAATAATAATTGCGACATAATAATAGCTGTTAGGTGACTCTTGCTCTTTCACGGGAGTAAGTACGGGATAGAGATAGGACCGTGCAACGGATGATGTTTCTCTAAATTGTGCAACACCCCGTATAGGTAGCGCGTTCGGACCGATCGTCCCGTCAAGGGAAATGTCCGAGCTAATTACCGTAAAAATTTCGCCTTTATAACTCTGTCCGATCGCCGAATATTTACGGACAAACTTAAAAGTTGCGTTTTCGACGTGCCCGATTTTCTGAAGGTATCTCCTCTGAAACGAATCTATAGCACGTATAGGGAAAAGTACGGTTAAAAAGCCCGCAGTTTCTGCTTTTCAACGCGCTCAAATGCATATTTGTCGCCGGGCGCATGAAAAATTAAAATATACGTTTGCCCGTGTTCCGTCGAATTTGTCAAAACACGCGAAATTTATCCATGACGTGCTTAAAGAAAGCCCATTACGTAAATAAAAACGAGGACTAAACACAAAAAATTGACATTTCGTAAATCTGACAGGCAGACGAAATATTTTGAAACATTGACTTTTAAGCATGAAATTCCAAGCTCTGGCGATTTTTCGAGAGGAAAACGACTCGAAATTGAAAATAATATAGTTTTAGGAAGCGTTTCCATCCTTATTGTATCACAAAATCTATTATCAATCATTTCATTTAAATTAATTAGGATGCAAGGTACGTCGTCTAAGTATTGAAGCATACATGTAAGAAATAATTTAATTATATTAGTGCACACATTAAGAAGACAAAGAGATTCAACAAATTATTTCTGTAAATCAAATATTGAAAAAGGTCAATAAAAACTAATTACAATTGTTTTAATTATTTAGACAATATAATGTTAATACCATCATAAACAAAAATCACTTTATATGTAAAAAACAAAAATTACATTTTATTTAAAACAATAATAAAACTTTAAAATAAAGAATAAGTATTGGTGTACCTCCATTTTAAACATTTTCCGTAATAACAAAATCCGATAAGCATTCTGAATAAAATGTCGCATAATTGCAAAATATATAGAGGGGTGTACGAAAACTGTTATAGTAAAGTAATATCAATAATGCACATCTGAAACACAATTATATTTACTTACTTGCTACATAACAGAATTATGTGGTGTTCAAAAAACTGAAACGCAAATTAAATTAAATTAGGCAAACGTGAAATAAATCATCGGAAAATCAAGGCACAAAAACCAATAATAGTAGAAAAAAATTAAAATAGACTGAAAACTACCGACTGTGAAGAGCCAAGGAAAAGTATGTGAAAAATGTCCATATAACTTTAAACGATAAAATACATCTTATTTCATAGAGAGCCAATAAACATTTTAAATTTAAAAACTCTGCTATTGTCACTAAATCTATTATCATTTCATCGAAATTGATTAGTATGAAAAGTACGTCGCTTAAGTATTGAAGCAAACATGTAAGAAATAATTTAAATATGTTAGTGCACACATTTAAATATAAATATTAAGATATAAAGAATAATAATTGATGCACTTCTTATTTAAAAAAACATTTTCTATAACAACAGAATCCGATAAGCATTCTGAATAAAATATCGGATAGTTGCAGACTATATACAGGGGTGTATAAAAACAGCTAAAGTAAAGCAATATTGAACATCTAAAATACAATTATATTTACTTATTCGCCATATATCGGAATTACATGGTGTTTTATAAACTGAAACGCAATAAAGACAAAATCCGCAATAAATTTAGAAGAATAAGGGAGAGCGATACCTCAACTGTAAGCGGAATAAGAGGCGGCAGCGGGCCTTCTAGACCTGCCGTATTAGCTAGTTATAATGTATATTTACTGCCGAAGAAAACTGCATTTCTGAAATTCCATAATGCCGGAACCTTGTTCTTAAAAAATAAAATGCATTTTGAAAGTGAGAAGAATATTAACGAACAGAAAAAAATGTCTAACAAAGTAATGTTATCATGTAATCAATCATAAATGAACACCGAAAAATATCTGAAATATATTACAATTTGCTTGTATATACCAACCGCATGTAGTTTCTTTTACAAATATGTTTAATGTATACTTATTATTATTATTATTATTATTATTATTATTATTATTATAACAATATATATTTATTCCAGACGAAAAATTAATATCTAATACGTTCTTGCAAATATCCTTAAAATAATTACAAAATAAAGCCGATATATGAATGAAACATTCGTTTATCTAAGGTAATAAAAAAAGTTGAAGATGTCTCTGTTTATGTGATGTTCGGCTTAATACAGTCGACCATGTATACCTTCCATATAGCTGGTCTTAGACATTCCAAACTGTGAGTAAGAGTGAGAATTGTGTGTTGCCTATTTGCCATTTATCAGTGCGGACTTTGTGATCATTCGCATTGGTTTCAAAGTAATTTTTTTGGAGACCAGGATTATTTTAAAAGTAAAGTAAATACATTGTCGTGTTCAGAATAAAAATATCTAGATACTCACGATTCAAAAAAGTACTTTTTAAGCACAGCAAGCTTTATATGGCTATAAAACGAAAAAAATTCTGTATTTTAACTATTTTTTAATATAATTGCAAATTTTAATCGTGAGTCACTAGAAAAAATGTTGGTTATGTCGTGCAAGAAGAGGCAACTTTTTCAAGTGCCTTAATTTTTGCGATTTTTTACGTTGAAATTGACCATTTTATCGCATACGCCGCTCAAGTAAAACCCATCAATATTTTGTTTGAGCTCACTTAAAACTGATTTGATATTTGTAATTTTTCCTATAATTGTAACGATTTTTTGCGCCATACAATTTTCTACAATAAGGACTTAGTATTGCATTGTGACTTTAGATTTTCCGAGGAAAACTACTAAAACTTAAAATATTATTACATTAATATTAGATATGCGTAGGAGTCCTCTTTACTTATAATTGTGTGTTGTTTTTATAAATACAATATTTGGTCTCTTCTCACTACAACTAAAACTTCTATAACTCGTTTTTTCGTGGTCACTTTATAATACAAACAAAATTGCATATTGGAAAAGTATTATAAAACTTATTGTAGTATATATTTCTTTTTCAATGGTCATATGACAACTACACTAGTTTTACTTTCGAATGAAGAAAGAATTGTTGTGAAGTGCTAGTTGGTGGTAAAATATCTATGCTTTTAGAAGACTTTCTTCCACTACTACTAACTTGACTTGTGATGGTTTAGTTTCCGAAGGCTATGTCAGGTACTGCATTAGGTTTGAGAATTCTTTTACCGAAAATATTTGGAAAGAACAGGTTTATTATTGAAGCAGGTTGATGTTTTACCATTTTTCCCTAACACATCTAACCATATTTTTAATAGTTCGCTCCTAGGATATCTACAATAGAATTAATTGTGGTCTTAAACATGCAATTCTTTCAACCTATTGCCGCAATTCAACATTTTGCATATTGTAGCGTTTCCGGGGTCGAAATAAACAACTCGTGCAAATGTTTTAAAACTGTCTGTATATTTTCACACTTAAATCTAATCACAATATAAAAATATAAAGTAAATGTAACGCACTTAAAACTACTACGAATAAATTAACACACGTATTTATATCTATCACTACTATTTATGTCTGTAATATTTATATAATAAAACTGCACCCCTCACTTTATTTATGTTTATTTGAACTGCACGACTACTATTCAATGAATGAATTCCTTATCCCGGGCACCGGCGGCTTTATATCTGCAGACAAAGGTCTAGAAAGGTGCGAACGAACTCTGGATAAGCTCGGGAGTATACTAGAAGAAAATCCAGACTGTCTGTCGCTGACGCAGTACATGAGATCAGATGATTTACGACTTGTTTACGGGTGCGCTTTTGTCGTCGCCCGGAGGTCTGCCTCTTTATTTTTTTTGTGGGCTTATTTCGTTACAATATAAAGTTATTTGACTTAGCAAAATATAAACAAAGTTATGAGAAAAGAAATTTATTTACATTTCTGATTTTTTCTAATAGTTCGAAAGGTAAAATTAATTGGGGAAGAATTATGTTGTAAAGTGTTCTTTTGGATTGTGTAGACGATTTCATAGATATTGAAAATGCGAAAGGTACTAACGTAACCGATGCTTTCAACTATATTAGAAAATTTGAAAGTCGTTATTATTCTACTCCGAGATATTTTACTTTTTTTTGCTGTAAATTGGATTCAAGCAAAATGAAAGGAATATATTAAAAATACATAAAATATTTGACGTGATATTTAACTTTTTCGTCAAAACAACCTATATAACAAAGTATATAACTGCATAATTAGTGAGTTAGCAGTGATTCACATACATTTGGTTTTCATACCTTTTAGAATTCTGCTGTATCTGTAATATAAAATATTTACCTTATTTATTTATTTACGTTGATGGATAAGGTTAAAAATAAAATAAAACAGATAGTTCCATAACAACAATAACAAACAATTATAATATATAATAATAGCGCACAGACCTCTGTTGTTAATCGCCTTAGTTGAAAGAGCTTAACCGAGCATTTTCGAAACTATCAAAATAGAAAAAGTCGACAAAACGCCAGGTTGAACTCCTCTCTGGATACGCGGAATTGAAAGCTGTCCTTTGGCGTGCGTGTTACGTGGACTCTAAACGGTTCCTCGCCGGCGAGTTTTTCCTTCTAAGTGGAACGTGTGCAGAGATATAGGGTTTTAAAGGGGAGCGTGCTTTCCATTTTGTAACGAAAAAATGGCTTACGTTTTGACCATTCCCGTGACAAGCGATAAAAATCTCGGGAAACGTCAAACTGACATCAAACTGAGTTGTGTCCACAGATTCACTTTTAAGCGTGAAATACGAAATTTTGAAGGTTGCGAGGGTCCAACAAGACCCGAGGTGTTAAAGAACGGCCTTCTCTGGACCTTTTACGTGCTTATTTCGAGTCGACAGACGCACGCAACCAAGGGCACGAGCACTTTCAAATTCTTTTGCAGAAGCATTTGGTCAGAAAAATGGCCGATTCAATGTGCAGTAATATCAATGTATTTCGGACGGGCGAAAAATATAATCAGATTCTCATGTGCACTGCCGATCAATGTATTACGGTCCGGTGAATGTTCGGCATCTCCATATCTCCACACAATACATAACGGTCCCGCTTGATTTAATATTTTTATCTATATACAGGGGTCGATTAGTATTTTAATAATGATTTGAATTAAAATACGTTAATTCCAGAACGCGTATGCCCCGTTTCCTTAATGGAGAAAAGGATTGCTTTTAACATCGATGTGCCCTTATGTAATAATTTTATTTAATCGATTACGCATACATGCAGAGTGGGCGGAGCTAGCTGAAATTAATTTCTCTCTTCCGATTAAAGTAAAATTCGGCACTTGGGAGTTTTTGTGGTGTCATTGATCACGTATCCAAAGTCGAAATGTCAAAAAAAAAAAATGGCCGAAGGATTTTTTGAAAATGACGTATAAATGTGAAATTTTAGATACGGGGATGTCTTAGGTCACCGATCACGAATCCATAATCAAAATGTCAAAAAAAAAAATGGCGGGAGATTTTTTGAAAATTAACGTATGAACGTGAAATTTTAGATACAGGGGTTTTGGGGTCGCCGATCACGATTCCAAAGTCAAAATGTCAAAAAAACAAAATGGCGGAAGATTTTTTGAAAATTGACGTATGAACGTGAAATTTTAGATACGGGGGTTTTGGGGGTCGCCGATCACGATTCCAAAGTCAAAATGTCAAAAAAAAACAAGATGGCGGAAGATTTTTTGAAAATTGACGTATGAACGTGAAATTTTAGATACGGGGGTTTTGGGGGTCGCCGATCACGATTCCAAAGTCAAAATGTCATAAAAACCAAAATGGCGGAAGATTTTTTGGAAAATTGACGTACGAACGTGAAATTTTAGATACGGGGGTTTTGGGGGTCGCCGATCACGATTCCAAAGTTAAAATGTCAAAAAAAAACAAGATGGCGAAAGATTTTTTGAAAATTGACGTATGAACGTGAAATTTTAGATACGGGGGTTTTGGGGGTCGCCGATCACGATTCCAAAGTCAAAATGTCAAAAAAACAAAATGGCGGAAGATTTTTTTGAAAATTGACGTATGACTGTGGAATTTTAGATACGGGGGTGTTTGTGGTCGCTTATTACGTCTTCAATTTGGCGATTCTTCGAAACGTGATTGAACAGGGCTTAAATTTAATACTTCATTTTTTCTTAACGATAGTAGATTCGCAAACATCAGAATCTTATTGTACACTGTCTCTATGGAAATGTTGCGCTCATTGAGCTCATTGTCTCTTTCAATACTTTAACATGACTTATGTTCAACATTAAATAACCTTTCTCGCTCTTGAGTGTGTACCAGTTTGTCTAAAAAGCAGTTCGAGAAGAATTTTAAATATAATAATAAAATATACTATTGGCTTAACAAAATATATGTAGGGGTGCTTCAAAAGTTTGTAAAGGTGGACATTCTAAAAAGCCATGACAGTGATTGCTTTTTACAGGACAGGCGCTTCAATAGGACTTAAATTTAAAACTTGGGCTTTTTACTTTTATTATTATTTTGTGCTTTTTTCTTAACGAGAGTAGACTTCGAAAAGGTTGACAGGCTTTTACACTTTCACATCAAAATAGTATTGTACACTGTCTTAATAAAAATGTTGCGCTTCATGATCTCATTGTGTATTTGCATACTTTAACACGACTTATGTTTAACATTACATTACCTTTCTCGCTCTTGAGTGTGTACAGATTTGTGTAAAAAACAGTTCGAGAAGCATTTTAAATAAAACAAAGTTAATAAAAACGGACATTCTAAAAAGCCATGACAGTGATTGCTTTTTGCAGGAAACTGTGAAGAAACTGTAAGCGGACGCGAAAAAAAGCCATTCAATAGGGCTAAAATTTAAAACTTGGGCATTTTTTTGGATTTTTGAGTAAAATGAATTTTAAGTACATTTTTATTATTCCTTTGTGTTTCTTCATTAATGATAGTAGAATTCAAAAACGTTGACATGATTTTTTCACTGTTACATCAAAATAATACTGTAAACTGTCTTAATGGAAATGTTGCGCTCTGAGCTCATTGTTTCTTTGGATACTTTAACATGAATTATGATTATTATTAAATTACATTTTTCGCTCTTGAGTGTGTACCGGTTTGTGTCAAGAACAGTTCGAGAAAAACTTTAAATAAAATATCCTATTGGCTTAACAAAATATATGTATATACAGGGGTGTTTCAAAAGTTTATAAAAGTGGATATTCTAAAAAGCGTCATTCCAGTGATCGCCTTATACAGGAAAGGCGCTTTAATAGGGCTTAAATTTAAAACTTGGGCTCTTTACTTTTATTATTATTTCCTGCTCCTTTATTAACGATAGTGGATTTCGAAAAGGTTGACGGGCTTTTACACTTTCACATCAAAATAGTATTGTAAACTGCGTTAATGGACAAGTTGGGCGTTTTGATCTCATTGTGTCTTTGGATACCTTAACATAACTTATGGTTTAAATTAAATTACCTTTTTCGCTCTTGAGTGTGTACCTGTTTGTGTTAAAAACACTTCGAGAAGAATTTTAAATAAAACGTCCTATTGGCTTAACAAAATATATGTATATACAGGAGTGCTTCTTACTTTTATTATTATTTTGTGCTTTTTTCTTAACGAGAGTAGACTTCGAAAAGATTGACAGGCTTCTACACGTTCACATCAAAATAGTATTATAAACTGTCTTAATGAAAATGTTGCGCTTTTTGAGAGCTCATTGTTTCTTTGGATATTTTAACATGACTTATGTTTAACATTAAATTATCTTTCTCACTCTTGAGTGTGTACCCGTTTGTGTAAAAAACAATTCGAGAAAATGTTTAAATAAAATATACTATTGGCTTCACAAAATATATGTATATACCGGGATGCTTTAAAAGTTTATAAAACCGGACATTCTAAAAAGCGTCATGCCAGTACTCGCTTTTTACAGGAAAGGCGCTTCAATTTAAAACTTCGGCTTTTTACTTTTACTTTTATTTTGTGCTCCTTTATTAACGATAGTGGATTTCAAAAAGGTCACACTTTACATCAACATAGTATTGTACACTGTCTTAATAAAAATGTTGCGCTTTTTGATCTCATTGTGTCTTTGGATACTTTAACACGACTTATGTTTACCATTAAATTACCTTCCTCGCTCTTGAGTGTGTACCGGTTTATATCAAAAACAGTTCGAGAAGAATTTTAAATAAAATATCCTATTGGCTTAACAAAATATATGTATCTACAGGGGTGCTTCAAAAGTTTATAAAAGTGGACATTCTAAAAAGCGTTTTTTTTACAGGAAAGGCGCTTTAATAGGGCTTCAATTTAAAATTTGGGCTTTTTACTTTTATTATTATTTCGTGATCCTTTATTAACGAGAGTAGACTTCGAAAAGATTGACAGGCTTTTACACTTTCACATCAAAATAGTATTGTAAACTGTCTTAATGAAAATGTTGCGCTCTTTGAGAGCTCATTGTCTCTCTGGATATTTTAATATGACATGTTTAACATTAAATGATCTTTCTCGCTCTTGAGTGTGTACAGGTTTGTGTTAAAAACAGTTCGAGAAGAATTTTAAATAAAATATCCTATTGGCCTAACAAAATATATGTTTATACAGGGGTGCTTCAAAAGTTTATCAAAGTCGACATTCTAAAAAGCGTTTTTTACAGGAAAGGCGCTTCAATAGGGCTTAAATTTAAAACTTGGGCTTTTTACTTTTATTATTATTTTGTGCTTTTTTCTTAACGGGAGTAGACTTCGAAAAGGTTGACATGCTTTTCCACTATCACATCAAAATAGTATTGTAAACTGCCTCGATGAAAATGTTGTGCCCTTTCAGCTCATTGTTTCTTTAAATACTTTAACATGAACTATGTTTAACATTAAATTTCCTTTCTCGCTCTTGAGTGTGTACAGGTTTGTGTAATAAAACAGTTCGAGAAGCATTTTAAATAAAACATACTATTGGCTTCACAAGATATATGTATATACAGGGGTGCTTCAAAAGTTAATAAAGTCGGACATTCTAAAAGGCCATGACAGTGATTGCTTTTTACAGGAAACTGTAAAGAAACTGTAAGCGGACGCGAAAAGGCGATTCAAGCTCGAAGAGATTGATGGACAGCTAGTTTATAATGATAATATCTGTGTAAACTTCTTATTACAAATACCTTTTACAAGAATTGGTTATTAAAACATAGATCACTCTGTATGTGAAAATAAATGAATTTAACAAATTCGTAAATTATTGGCCAGGATGCTTGAGTATCATATTCTAACAAATCTAATAACAATCTATATCTTACCAAAAATTCATTATACTTTTATTAGATATGCTATTAAACTTTAAAAATATTTTTACACGCATGTTTTTATTACGATACACAAATTTTATCTAATAGGATTATTTTATTTGAAATAAAATAATCCTAGTCGAGGTTTTACTATATTTAACCATGATGTTTCCACAGTCACGAATAAGTAGCTCATTCCTAGGTAAAATTCGTAAGTCAATTAGACATCCACGCTCTGGAATCTATTATGAAACCAGGCGCACAGGTCCAATTCATACTACCCCTTGCTAAGACTATGAACAAAACCCACCACTATATTCGTGTATTTGCATTGATAACACGACTGTGTATTTTCACGCTCCAAATTGTCATCATTAATATTCGCAATAACGTTTGTTGCTTGCACAAATCCTTATAATATAAACTTTTAACTGGTTTATTGTAGAAATATGTGCCCAAATAAAAAAACTACTCTTAAAATTGCTATTCATAAATGAGGTTTATTATCTCCGGTATATTTACAATATTGAAAAATAAGTGTAATATCATACTAGAAGTCCTGTTTAATAAAAATTCTGTGTTACTATATACATGTATATAGTAACATATTATTATGTGAATACACCTTGTATGCAAGTTGTGGATGTTAAATCATTAGGCTATTTTATTTAGTATCAAAAGTCTGATTTCTCAAGACGTAATCTCCTTTTATCGTTGGTGAAATGGCTTTTATAGATTTCCCTCTCCACCAACCAAAATTTTAAGAATTCTTATTTCCTTTGAAAAACGGAAATTGAAAAAAAATGATTATTCTAGAACAATTCATACAGTTCTACCAAACATTTAAAAATAAAATATGATGTGTGTGAATGTGATCACTGTAATTTCAATTAAAGCCCTCAATCTAAGCCACGTGTTTTAAATTTAATAGCTTCAACTTTGGTATTAGATATTTATATTTACAAATATTAAGTAGCATAGATTTTAAAATTAACATAGAGTTAAAATACAAAAGAAAACCAATTCGTAATATCCAACAATGTAAGTATTTATATAAGACATTAATATTTATATACCTAATGACTTTGTATCACTTGTAATCTCTACATTTAAATTAAAGCATTTCTCATTATAATTGCAGCATGTAGTAATGATTCATTAGTAATGAAAAAGTAGAAAATAGCATAGGAAAGTATAAATAATATCATCACATGCTCAGCATTACACCCTTCCCTGGTCCTGGTAGCGAACAAAAACATGAAATTAATATAATCTTCCACTTATCTGTATGATATATATAAAAGAAATAAAATAAATACAATGGAAAGATAATATTAATACTTTTTTTTTTAGAAATAGACTTAGTTTAAGTAAATATACGTTTAAGTAGAATAACCTAATTTTAAATAAGAACTCTTGGCTTATAACCACTGTTAATTGAGCAATCTCTGTTACAAAGCCAGACACAAATTGATATGCAAGTTCATTGTTAATTTGAAAATTTTAAATAATTGCCTTGCGTAAAGAATTAATAGGAATTTCATGTTATTTGAGAGATTTGCAAGGTGTTATATATTGGCAGCTGAATATATATATACATATAAATACCGTTTTCTATAAATTAAATGAAAATTAAAATTCTTTATCATAACAAATATACATTTTTAGAATCTCTATATATTTACAAAATTTCATACTGCAGCGTATAAACTGTCCTTATTTTGCATTAATAAACATATCTAGCCGTATACCTGAATAATTTTAAAATAAAAATTTAAATTTCTAATAAGCAGAAAATTTCAAACAATTTTGTTTTTAAGAATAAATCACATCGATTGCGAATCACAGCAATATGCGAGAATCAGCTACCCATGCTTTTTGAAAACAACTAACGCCATCTGATCAGTAGTGAATGAACTATGTATATCTATGTGGTGTTATATTTAAATATTATTATAGTTTCTTACTTTTTGACTAGATTTATATGTGTAATAGATAATAATAAACGTATCTCGAAATTGTAATAATCTATCGTCTAAATAAAATGCATTATCTATTATTATCTACCAAGTTAATAGAATACGACAATAATAAAGTTTCAAAAAGTTCCGACTTACATTGGCGACATTTTCGAGAAGCTCTTTGTTTTTATTGATGGATATAGTCTTGTGAAATAAACATCTTGTTATTATGTTGAAGTAAGCACAATTCTATTTATATGAATACGTAATGTTCTTTACAAAGCATATTGGATTTCCAAAGAAATAATTCTTTAATTAATATTAATTTGAATATGTATTAAAAATAATTTTAATAGTGTTAATATGTGTTAAAAGGTAGTGCTATTTTTTATACTTACTATTTTCGAACAAATAATCATTTAATTAATGTTAATTGCTGTAAGTTAACATATATATTAGAAGGAATAGAATGTAAAAATTATTATAGGATTTGTTAAAAAAGTTTTGGCCAATAACAGGTTGTTAAAAGAACTTGGGATAATAAGCTTGTTAAAAGGCACAATGTTAGGAGTACAATGTCAAAAAATATATTTTTAATATTTACTGCAAGAACAAGTAAAGACGCCGAATACTAAGTGGTTTTAGAAATGTAGAAAGTTCGGTATTGTGCCATTTGATAGCAAGAGAAAAATTCAAAAATTCATCGGAATTTTGGATCGACAGTACTCTCAAAACACTTTAGGCACTAAGCGACTGCAGAAAATAATGAGGATACACAAATTCAGCCCCCAAATACTTCTAATGAGGCGACCTCTGTCCACGCGTCTAATATGTCAAACCTGTCGACAAAGTTTAACGATATTACGCCTTCAAATAGGGCGCTTCTTTTAAACACCTCTTACTAAAATGCTTTCGTCAACAATCGTCCTCAAAAAAATAAAAAAATAACTTTCTCCTGGGGCTTATGTTATTACAGCACAGAAACACGTGGACACAAAAATACAATAAAAACAGAAAAAGCTCATAACAACAAATACGATTGCGAATCAAATGATTAATCTTTAACTTATTAAGGAGGTTGATAAGTTGATTTTAATGCAATATATCCAAAAACATGATAAAAATAGAACTAGAAAGAAAAATTGAAAAAAAAACTATATTGAAAGCAAAAACTACAGAAATACACAATTCGGCTAAGGTTTAGAATAGTGTCCTCACAACAGTATTAAAATATTAGAAAAATATCGAATAATATGTATTAATAATTAATACAGGTTGTGTAATGGAACACTTGATATAGCAAGTCCGAAATACATCAGAATTGCAATGTCGCATACTGTATCCCCGCTCGTAATACGTTACCTCTACCCTCTCTTATTTTTCGTCGTGCCCCAGTACGGCCAGAGAATATGACGTTGCAATGTTTACTCGGTAATATTAAGTGTTTCATTGCACAAGCTGTATATGAATAGAAAGATTACGTTTCACAGAATTCAAAATTCTAGGTTCTATTGCCAGCAATTTATTAAAAAATATCAAATTTTTGCCTTAAAAACACTAGTTTTACGGTTTGTCGAAGAGAATATTTAAATAATGAAATTTCTAGACAATTTTATCTACTTTCATTTTGGAGAGAAAGGTTATTTAAGGAAAGTTGATAGTTTCAGAGTTATACGCAAAAAACTGCCAAAAAATTAGTTTTTTTACCATGTGCGTTTTAAATTATAGAAAAGTTGTTCTAAATCAAGTTTTGAATACTTTTATCTCCTTAAAAAAGAACTATAAATGTGTTACTTATGTCCGAATTTTAAGAATTTTTTTATACAAAAATTATTCAAAATTCTATTCTAATTACTTTTATTCTCTTAATAAATCTCTAAAGAATGTGCCTTGCGAGATATTAGCAAAAAATTGATTTTCAATAAGAGTAAAAGACCTATTTCCCGTAATAATTTCGAAAAAACGCTTTTAATAGTTTAGATTTTCAGTAAAATCTGTAGACCGGAAGTACTAGGTGACTTCAGTGAAAAAATTGAATTGTACCAATATTTCGTCAACTACTAAGTTTAACCAAATTGATAAACAGCTCAAATGTACTCAAAATTAAATTTGAGAGGAGTTTCATGAAAAAATTTTTCGAAATTCCTACCGGAAGTAGATATTTTACTCTTATCGGAAATAAGTCCTTTGCAAATGTCATGCTTACTAGACAGGTATATTACGAGTATAAAAGTATTCAAAGCTTGATTTTAAATACCTTTTGTATAAAAAAAAATGTCAAAATTTGAACCGGAAGTAACACTGTTACTCTTATCGAATAGCGATTTTTTGCAAATATGTCGTAAATTATGCATTCTATACGGGGTGGGGCACCTCATTTCCGTCGGTTTATATACGAAAAGCGGTAATATGTTTTATTTTTATTTTTATTAAAGGTTGTGTAGGTTCATTAGGGGCACGTTTTAAAATTATTTTGAAATATACAGAGTGATCCAAAAAAATTTGGCACACCAAAGTTACGAAAATTTAAATGGAACACCCTGTATATTATGGGATATTTTGATGCTATAGTATAGGCTAAATTAAGGCCACTTACTGTTATATTCCCTATACCTAGCTCAACCTCTTTTCGAGATATTTCACTATTTTTGAAAATGTAGATCAAAATTTCAGACATTGCTGTCGTCCATATTTGAGCGAATAATTTTAAATTGTATTGAATGTATACTCAAAGCATTAGACTCTATGATAAGCTAAAGTTGATATCTAAAAATTATACAGGGTGTTTAAAAACTACATTTGTGTTTTGACTAACATTAAAGACAAATAACTTTCTTATTTTAAATGGAACACCCTATATTTATTACCATAGTTAGATTCTAATTTTAATTGTTTTTAAAACTGTATTAGGATTTCCTATACCTATCTCTTATAGTTTTTTGGTAATTTAGGATTTTCAATTTCAAACACTAATTTCTTGCAATTTTTTCCAAAAGTAGGCTTTGCCGCTGTTATTAATACTTCAAACAAATAAATTATTTGACAGTGACAGTACATATTAGTTAAGACATCAACGCTATTCGACGTCCTTTAAATAATTTTAATTATTTAAAATGAGAACCTACTCTGAAAACGAAAAGGTGGATATGATTTTAGTAATCGGAGAGTGTGGCGAAAATTGCTTGCTAGCATCAAGAGTTTATGCTCAAAAATATCCTAACAGGCGTCTTCCTGACAGGCGGCCATTAGAAAATTTATTGCAAGTTTTCCGAAGAACAGGAAGTGTGCATTATCAGAAACCATAATGGCAAAAACCAATTACGGGAAATCAAGAAAATTGTTGTTATCGGATCTCTGGCAGAAAATCCGCATACAAGTCAGCGAAAAATATGTGAAGCCAGTGGAACAAGCAGACTGAGAGTCGGAAGAATTATAAAAAGGCACAACTTCTTCCCGTATCGTATTCAATTACACCAAGCACTTTTGGAAGTAGTTTACGATAGACGACTCGTATTTTGTTTATGGGTTGGGTTGGGTAGTAATAACAATATGACAACTGGTTGTCATATTGTTATTACTTTTACTTCAACACATACTACTATATATATATATATATATATATATATATATACGTATGAAACACACACATATACCTATATACGTGCGAGTAGATTTCTTGAAAATTTGCGGCTTATATTAAATTGAAAATTACTTGCTTTCTTTAAGTTAATTAATGAACTTAGGGAAAAGAGTAATTTCATTATCGAAGACTAACAATGTTAGTTTCGCCCAAATGCTCGTCAGTCCGATAATGAAATCAGACCTTTTCCCTCCTATTTTCAATTTGTATTTATACAACCTGAAGTGATCTTAGCAAGCATGAGAGAAATTAATTACTTAATTCACTCTATGATACAGAGGAAACATATTTATATGTTTTGCCTCCTACCGACTTGAAACACATATTGTGTACGTAACGTCGGTATTAATGAAAAATCCTTATTTCATTCAGGATAATTGTATTAATTTAATATGTATTTTAATATGCATTAAACACATATATCAAATTCTTAGCCGTATCTGTTAATACGTATGAAACACACACATATACCTATATACGTGCGAGTAGATTTCTTGAAAATTTACGGCTTATATTAAATTGAAAATTACTTGCTTTCTTTAAGTTAATTAATGAACTTAGGGAAAAGAGTAATTTCATTATCGATTTCATTTCTTTTCCCTAAGTTCATTAATTAACTTAAAGAAAGCAAGTAATTTTCAATTTAATATAAGCCGCAAATTTTCAAGAAATCTACTCGCACGTATATAGGTATATGTGTGTGTTTCATACGTATTAACAGATACGGCTAAGAATTTGATATATGTGTTTAATGCATATTAAAATACATATTAAATTAATACAATTATCCTGAATCAAATAAGGATTTTTCATTAATACCGACGTTACGTACACAATATGTGTTTCAAGTCGGTAGGAGGCAAAACATATAAATATGTTTCCTCTGTATCATAGAGTGAATTAAGTAATTAATTTCTCTCATGCTTGCTAAGATCACTTCAGGTTGTATAAATACAAATTGAAAATAGGAGGGAAAAGGTCTGATTTCATTATCGGACTGACGAGCATTTGGGCGAAACTAACATTGTTAGTCTTCGATAATGAAATTACTCTTTTCCCTAAGTTCATTAATTAACTTAAAGAAAGCAAGTAATTTTCAATTTAATATAAGCCGCAAATTTTCAAGAAATCTACTCGCACGTATATAGGTATATGTGTGTGTTTCATACGTATTAACAGATACGGCTAAGAATTTGATATATGTGTTTAATGCATATTAAAATACATATTAAATTAATATATATATATATATATATATATATATATATATATATATATATATCAAGAATACAAAAGTACTTAGAGCTGAATTTGAAATTGTTTTTGTATAAAAGAAATTTCAAAATTCGGACCCAAAGTAACACTTTCACTCATAGTAAGTAGCTTTTTTTTTATTTTACTTCATTGTATGCCACTACTACCAAGAATCTTTTGAATTTTTCAATACAATTGTATATTTGGCAAAGAATTGTAATATATTTTATATATATATATATATATATATATATATATATATATATATATATATATATATGTTGTCACTGGATTCCGGGTTTTCTTCCGCGTTTCCACTGCTTGGTCTTTGGAAAGACCGATGCTGGTTTCTTGACGACGTTTCGGCAAAATTACACTTGCCATCTTCAGGTCTGCGATAACTGTCTGCTTCTGCTTCTTGTTATTCGTAAACTGAAGCAGAAGCAGCAGCAGACAGTTATCGCAGACCTGAAGATGGCAAGTGTGATTTTGCCGAAACGTCGTCAAGAAACCAGCATCGGTCTTTCCAAAGACCAAGCAGTGGAAACGCGGAAGAAAACCCGGAATCCAGTGACAACACATACTACTATATATATATATATCAAGAATACAAAAGTACTTAGAGCTGAATTTGAAATTGTTTTTGTATAAAAGAAATTTCAAAATTCGGACCCTAAGTAACATTTTCACTCATAGTAAGTAGCTTTTTTTTTCGATAATCTCTCAAATTATGCTTTCTATAGAGATTTATTAAAATAATAAATAATTAAAGAATTAAAAGAAGACTTACAATAGGATTTTGAGTAATTTTTGTATAAAAAAAAATCTCAAAATTTGGACATGAAGTAACACACTTTCTCATAGGTTCATTTTTTAAAGAAGATAACAGGATTTGAAACTTAATTTAGAATAAATTTTGTATAATTTGAAGCGGTCAGACGTAGAAGAAAGTCGTGTGGTGTTCACACCTTATTTTTTTGTATTTTTTTCAATGTTGCGTCAAGAATTTTGTTAGCAACCTCAAACTCGGATTCAGCACACCAACAAACATGTAGAATGAAAGAAATGAAAACTGCCCCACAACTTTACTGGTAAAAACGCAATTTTACTAGATTAACTTGGTAAATAGGCAGAGAAGAGAAAGAAAGAGAGAGAGAAAAAACGAGATCTATGCAAAAACTACTTTTTCGGTAACCGGAGACTGCTGGAAAAATGTGGAGGTCGCACATTTTCATCACAATTCCATATGATGCAGTAAAAGTATTTTCGGCAAAGGGTAAACCTGCGAAATACAATTTGAAATACTTCTCAATGCTAGCAAATAATTGCATCTGTTTTATTGTGAAAAATAAACCACAGCATTCACACATATATTCAATTTTATATAAAAAAGTCGATTAATAAATTGTTCCTGGAGAACTCGTTTGATCTCGTGATGTATTAAGTGCGAAAATATATTATGTGTTCTCTAATATTGAATAAGACATATCAAGTGAAACATTAGTGACTGTAATATCACAATATTAAGTTAATGCGTGTTGATAGTTTCAGTGACAAACACCATGTTTTCAGGTAAAAACTTATCTAAGTCTGTACTTACCCAATTTATTTTAATACTTTATATTTCGACATAAATATACAAGAATATTTTTCCTCGTCTTAATATAGTGTGTTATTATTTTTGTAACTTGATAAGCATTTTAAATATTAAAAGAAATATTAGGATATAATAGATTTATGAATTATGAGACTTTACTGATTTCTTGGTGTAGCGGCCTCAAAATTAAAATTACTAAACTTAATCTAGTTAAAACAAAAATTTGACGTTTCGACTTTATTCAGCATTTTTCAAAATTATAAAATGTATAAAACGGAAATACATATTTTGTTGTCCAACCACAACTGTAAAACAAAGACAAAACAAATAACTATAGATCCTTCTTGAAACAGATTATTTTATTATACTTTAGTTTTACTATTTTTTTTTTATGAATTTATGTTTTGTGAAAACTTACCATGTTTTGTTTGACCTTCTATATGCGGGAAATAACTTAACCATTAAATTAAAATTTTAAAAAATAAAAGAAATCTGAAAACGGATAAAAATTATACTGTATTAATAAATTTTATTTTTTTATTATATAATGAAAACAGTGGTCTTACCAAAGTCATTTCTAAGGAAAAATCATTTTAAAGAGGTATTTGCTGCATACTTTTTTCTACATTTTATGGTAGTTTCTTATATTATTGGTGGAAACCAAATATTTTTTATTTCTTTTCATAATTGAAATAATTTTAAAACTTTAATCGGCTTTAAATGATGTGTGTGCTTGATGCTAGTTTTATGTATTTAATATTGTTTTAAGTGTATGTCTATTTTTGTATATAAAGTTTAAGTTTTTTTAATTTTTCCTTTTTGAAAAAAAGAAATTCCAAAGTGGTTTCTTTTGAATATTAAGTATAGTATACAGCCAAGAAACAGAAGAATATATATATAATTTAAAAGGTATTTTCTTTGGGAATAGCGGTTTGAATTAATGAAACTATACTTTACTGTGACTTTTCAACATTTATTATTTTTACTTCAGACCCTGTAATTTTTTAGAAGAAAAGATAATTTAAAATCATTGCTTTCACAAATATAGCTTTACAAATATTACAATTAATTTTATATTATTATTAATATTGTAAATGTTTATCACTTGTTTTGTATAAAACACACTGTACTAATAAGTTATGAAGACAAACTATACATATAACATATAAAATGTATTGCATGAGCGATGAACATGTACAGTACATATAAATCAACTTACATGTTCATTGCAATATATTTTATATGTTATATGTATAGTTTGTCTTCATAACTTATTAGTACAGTGTGTTTTATACAAAACAAATGATAAACATAACAATATTAATAATAATATAAAATTAATTGTAATATTTGTAAAGCTATATTTGTGAAAGCAATGATTTTAAATTATCCTTTCTTCTAAAAAATTACAGGGTCTGAAGAAAACATAATAAATGATGAAACGTCACAGTAAATTATAGCTTCATTAATTCAAGCCGCTATTCCCAAAGAAAATACCTATTAAATTATTAAAATACGGCAAAGAAAAATTCCAATTATAATTATATATATATATATATATATGTATTGAAAAATGAATATCTTCTTGGTAGTAGTGGTATAATGATGAGCAAAAATAATAACAATATGACAACTGGTTGTCATTTAGAAAACATTGACAAATATAGAATGTCCTATGCTTATTCTTTACATTTTCATTCACACATATTTGATTTACATTCTACATTTGTCAATGTTTCCTAAATGACAACCAGTTGTCATATTGTTATTATTTTTGCTCAACAGTATATCACTACTACCAAGAAGATACTCATTTTTTCAATACATTTGTATATTTGGCAAAGAATTTTAATATATTTTATATACAGGGTTACCGCTAAATAGGTACCAGGCTATACGTATCTGAAGAATACGTATAAATGTCTAACTGAAAATCAAAACAGAAATTTATTGGTAACTCATCAAAAATTTCTAATTTTTTTGGGCCAAAATGTAGTTAAAGTCGGTCCATAACTTTGTTTATCCTATACGCATTTAGGTAAATACCAGGAGTAATCCCAGTTCTTCCAAAAAAACGATAAAATGCAAATAGTTACAACCACTGAGAATGAATGGCAATTGAAAACTTTCATGGTGATGTTTTTTTTGTGTGAATAGCACGCCTTTATGTGGAAAAGGTCGACAACCTCAGTGCATTACCATGTTTTCTTTTTTCGTTAAATAGAAGTATATTATTTTGAAACTTAAATTACTCTATCTGAAAATTATAATGTTAATATTAACTGCAACAGGTTCGGACTCGAGGAAAGAAAAATTAATTTCTCGCCACTGCGCGGACATTGGACCTCGATTTTTTTGTACGGGCAATACTCATATTTTTCTTTTACCTCCTTTTTTTAATGACGCTATTTAAAACTAACCCTGTATATATATATATAATTTACTTCGAAATCATGGGTGTAGCGGCCCTGTATTTAAATAAGGTTTGTTTATAGAAGAATAACAAACAATGGTTTTTAACGTTTCGATATTATTTATATCTTTTTCAAAAATATATAACTGTAACACAATTTAAGTATATTAGGTTAAAATGTAAAATAGTAAAATGTATTTAACATGGTTTTTTCAGTGGATTTATTTATAGATTTTCCCACCTGCATATTAATTGTAATTCTTTTCTTTTTTATTTTTTATTTTGACTAAGTGGAGGTATGTCCACTTAGATAGATAGTATAGGTCTAAGATCTAAACTTTTTAACTTACTCCCATTTTTCTGAAAAATTCAATGTTTGTATAAAATTATATTTCTCAGAAAAACGGGAATAAGTCAAAAACCTTCGATTTTAGGCCTATACTATCTTATTACTTTTTGACTAAGATTTATACAGGGAATACAAAAATACAATAATATATTAGGTATACCATTTAAAAAACTATAACTATGGTTAGCCACCAAGTTATGGAACACTCTGTATAATACAAAATATTTTTAAAATGTACTCCTAATGACCAGACCAGCTATCACAAGAAAAAAACCGCTTCGAAATATCTTAACTCATAAAGGTATAATCGGCCCTACCCGCGGAGATGACTCACCCTGTATATATATTGAGGTAGTGCTAGATACCTACCATCAATATTTATATATCGTTATGATTTGTAATTAATTTTGATGTTAATAATTGAGAAACTTATGAATACAAATGGTATTATGAAGAAAAATATTTATTATACTAGTATTTATATTTACAATTGATGAATTGTTGTAGTTGTAAAGTCCTTTGGTTAAGGTCCATAGTTCAGCAAATGATACCAAAACCTGTAAAATAGAGATTTTGATATTAATTAAGTGTTTGTTATGTAATATAAAATTGTAAAAACTTGTTCAATTGTCTTAAATGATGAGAATTGATTTTAAGAGGGAAGCTTTGTTTAAATGTAACGTCAAAATAGATTAAAAACTCCCGCCTTAATTTAATTAGAGGAAAAGTCAATGGTTGACAGATTTTGATATTTACAGAATTTTTGATATAGTATGTTTTAAAATTGATTTGAATACTTAAATACATTTATAAATTCATGGTTAAAATTGTTAAAATATGAGTATTGAAATATAGAAAGGCATACAAGAGAATATTAAAATAATAGAATGTATTTTGAATATAAATAAGAGGTGTTTAATAGAGATTGGTCAATTCAAAAATATAAATTATCACTAAGGTAATCAGAGTAAATAAGAAAAAAAGCTTCTTAAAAAATTATGAGAAGAGATGTATTATAATTTCGGTGAGAAGAGATTTTAGCCGAAATTACGTGATTTGAAGCAAAAGAAATACATATTGTATGTTAGAAATTATAAATTTAATATTTTGGTACATAATTTATGACCAAAACGAAGTATTAGTGAAATATCGTATTAATGTAGGCAGTATAAAGTGAATAAAGAAGAGTAGGAGATTATAGTGATCAAAAGCGTAAAATCTAAATTAAAATTTACTTACCACAAAAGGATTAAATGTATCGAAGAATTCCTGAAGCGAAGTAGTTCCATTGCAAGTTTAACCATAGAAGGGGATTTATTTATCGAAGGATTCCTGGGACGAAGTCATAGTATAATAGGCTCATCTGACGTGCATATTCTGTAAGATATCCGTACCGAAGTGGATCCATAGCAAGTTTATCTATCAAGGCGGTTATATTTATTGAAGAACTTCCTGGACGCACAAGAAATCAGGTTTGTTTTTGTTTCGCTAAGAACGATTCCAGAACAGTTCACGTCATGCGCAGAATTATGTTAAGTGTTCGGGTTTCCAGAACTGTTCTGGAACAAAAAACGTCGTGTTTTGGTTTGTGATTGGCAGTTAAGTTTTGGACACTTTTTTTTAATCTCATCTTTGAAGTTCCATTTATCGAATAGGTTTCCATGACGCTAAGTGATCTTTTAAATACACTTTGACAAGCTGTGATTTCGTGCGCTTTATTTACTAGATGAACTTAGCAACGGGTTCTTTAGCCTCAGGCTGAAGTTAGCTCTAGGTTTCTTAATGGTAATAATTAATTTAAACTCAATCAAGTTGAATCCACATGTCAAAATAACTCGACATACCGCGACAACAGAGAAGTAGTTTTGTACTATTTTGATTAAAACTTGTTTGTCACCCATTTTACTAAATACTTGCTCCGCTACGCTTCGCTCGTGTTTAAAATAAGGTTTATATAATACTTTATACCTAATATACTATTATACTCTTAATAAATATGTATAGAATGCATAATTTGCGAGATATTTGTAAAACACTGCAATTAGATAAGTAAGAAGTGTGAAAGTGCTTTTCCAACCCGAATTTTGATTTGTCTTGTACACAAAAATAATTCAAAATCAAACTTTCAATACTCCTGTACTTTCGATATATCTGCCTAGAATGCATGACTTGTCTGTTATTTGCAAAAAACTGTTTTTTGTTAAGAATAAATTGCCGGAAGTAGGCCTTTTAGACTTATCGAGGTATTTCGAAAAACTTTTAAAGTTTGCTCGCTATCGTAGTCACACATACAGGCAGAGAGATTGGGAGCGAGAGAGAAAAAATTTTCTGTTATACCACTACGAATAAGAAAGTATGTAATTATATTACGAATAAAAAATTAAATTTAATCTGTTATTGATAATACTGCATTAAATTTAATTTAAATGTTAACAATAACACCAGAGTTGTTCGCAGTGGTCTTGTTATAGATTATGTGAAAGATATGTCCTTGGATTTATTTAAAAAAAAACACGGAAACATATTGTAAATAACAAAATTGATATAAATAATGTGAAATCCATGTATCCCCGTATTTTTCTGCTCAATATAAACAAAGATATTATATGCGAAGGTGCCGCAATTGAATGCATAATGAGCTCAGGCACCATTAACTATAACGTTGATGACGATAAGTATAATTAAGAAATTACATAAAAAATATTTTATTGATATTATGTTTGAAGTAAAACAGGATGTACGTCATTTAATACTTAAGGAAACATTTCTTATTTTGGCTAGCGGTGCGTTCTGTTGAGAAGTACTTTAACATTAAGCCTATACGCCCGGCCTCGAAATCGTTTTTCCCATTTCCTAATCGTATTTTTCATGAAAACCTTACCGAATTTACACGCTAATTTAAGAAAAAAATGCTTTTCAATGGATAAATCGTAATTTCTTCGAAATTGTCCAAAGGGCCCTAAATAAAAATAAAAATGTAAGAAATTTCAAAAAACAAGCCTTTATTTAAAATTATGTAACACTCAACAGCAATACATAAATTTTATTTTTTCTTAATTTTTAAAAATAAGGTCACGAAACGGAAAACAAAATTTTGAAATTTGGGCGAAATTCACTGAAATCAAATAGAGTATGTGGTACGCTCGCACATTGTGTCGAGAGGTAGCTCCGCCTACCATTTCGGGCAGTTTCTACACAGTTTGTAAAATACTTCTGAGATCGGTGTATGTTATGAAAGTAATCGTTACTCGGACATTATTTTATCGAAACCGTTGATATTTTCTTTTAAATATAGTGTACATATACACTGTACAGTGTCAGCGTCACAATACTTCCTTATACTACGTATCAGAAAGTAAAAGCAATATCTCTTCCCGTCCCTAACGCTGTACCTGCTAGAAGCGCATGCTAGGACTCACACGGCTTGCGGGCAGGGAGTATAATTATTATATTTGACTCGCAATAATTTGCTTCTGAAACGATCTAGAAATTTATTTCTTGCACAAAAAATAATTTTGGAATGTTGGCTTTATTTTGTTTCACATATATATGGGTAAATTCTGAAAAATAAGATTAGTTACTCGATAGCTGAAAAATATCTTACACAAATTGGTGGTCTACTAAAACTTTTTTTTTTTTATAAAATTTACACACCATAAAGAAAAATCGAAAACACTAGTATCATCCAAATACTTTAGGGTATAACCTTAAAAAAACAGATCCCTAGCTCTCTGCATTGCTGAGATATCACGAGATAAGTATTAATAATTGAAGAAAATGAAAATTTTAAAATTTACACAAAAAAACGATTTTTCGACCTTTTTGCGATTTCGATTTTATTTTCCAACTCAAAATTTGAATCCGGCAGGTGATTTTACATATTCAGCTTCACTTTTTTTGTGTTTGAGAAAATATAGATGTATAATTTAGGGGCGGTTGCTTCCCGACTGTCAAACATGTGGGCCAACCGGCGATTATCTGAGACCATAACGCAGCCATAAATTACAGGCAGATTAGATTAGGTGACAAGTTCTTTTCTCTGTCGTTTTCCTCAGCATAAGACAGAGCACGCGGACCCTTAAACATTTGTCTTTTATTTACATTTGCACGAAAAGCAGTGGTACGCCTATTTCAAATCGAACTCAGCTTGAAGCGGGCGTCCAGCCTTCCCAGTTGTGCCAGTGCTCATTCCAAGGGTGATTGCTCTGCTGACTTTAAAAAGGGTATTGAGTTTACCAGTTATAAAGAGAAATATAAAACCATCAAGCTCTTGTATGACTGAAAATATATCCTAACTACAACTGACTAACTGACTGAAAATATGGCTTTACACGATTCAGAATATATAAGGGAGAGTGGGGGAATCGTGCGCACTTAAGCGAAAATCGTTATAGCACTGAGAGCAATGTAGATAATTTAAATGTAACTACCGAATGGGAGTACTATTTAGTTTACTCTCAGTAAGTATTTAAAGTACAATATTGCTGAAAATGCTCTTGCGCACCATCCCCCGCCTTAGCCGGTAATTATGCGCACGTGTTGGGGAATGGTGCGCATTAAAAGTATTAAGTATTTGATAGCGCTAACTTTAGAAACATTTATTTATTGAAGTTGTAGAATATATAAAAAAAAAAAACATTATAATAATTCCTAATATTAGCATAAGTCACATTTATAATTTTGTGGGGTATCTGAGCCAGTAAATTCGGCATGATTCCAAGTTGAGCAAAGGACACATCTGTACCATAATTCCTGTTGTTTGCCAAATTCTCCGCAAATATAGTCCGTACCAACTTTCATGAGCTAAAATTCGTGGAAGACCGCTTCGTCATTTCTTGGAATAAAGCCGACGGAAGGCTCTACCTCGACTAGATATTTGCAAGCAGTGGCGTGCCTTGTTTTTTCTTGGTATTTTGTTTTTGGCGAATATTCAGAAAGTATAGAATGGATCTTCAGCAAGTTTTGTTTGTTGTAAGAAATTAAATCACGATAAATAAAGCGGATAGGCCAGCGTCGACTTTTTGTAATAAAACTAATTTCAAATTATATATTTTTATTTATTTGACAGAATAGTGAAAGTTAGAAAATATGATTCAGTGTTATATTATGTTGAGAGCAAGTGTATATTTATATGTAAGTAATTGTACTAGAATGTATGGTATAAAGATTAAAAATCAAAACATTATTAAATTATATGTAATTATTATAAAATTGAATCAATTAAGAAAGTTAAAAAGAATGTCACTCTGACATTTAGATAATTAATGGCATTTAAATTATTCTGGAATCGTTAATTAGAGCAAGTTATTATAGTAATGGTATTATAGGTGTAATTTTCATGAATACATTGGAAATTTTTAAAACATAGTAATCTGAGAGTGTGGAAAAAACCAAATTTGTTATGATGAAGATTTTCTCCAGCAAACACATGATCAACTATTAAGATGTATAAGACTAAATGGTTTAATCGAGAAATATTCTTAGTCACAGAATCCTGATCTCAGGCGCTAATACAGGAAACACATAATATACACAGGTAGCAGATAGAAGTATAAGTTAATCTATATGTCGTAATTTCACTAGAAATATGTTTTCATCCAAGAAGTTATCTCTTTTGCTTAGTCCACATAATTGACCTCAATAAATCAAAGTTTCGCATAAAATTCTAACCTTGAATCAAAAAATATAAAACTTATAATGTTTTTTACCATTTATAATATTACAGCGTAATAAAACTCTCCTGTTTCGTTACGTGCTACGGGTCATATTAGACCCAACTAAGTCCGATTTTAGTGACACTTCTTCTTAAAACTGCCTGTAATGTTTGTGGTTATCACTTCATTTTCAATCATGTACGGTCATGAGCAGTGAAAAATAACCGCCCATAAGTTACAGTGAAGTCAGGCTGTAAGAGAAAATCGTATTATTTATAGCGATTTAAATAAAGTAAATAAGACGGTATTTATTTCCATATAGCAACTATTTATACAAACAAAATACCAGCTACGTAAGTTAAATAAACATCTCCATTCATTGCACGTTATATAAATATATAACGTGCATATCTATATACCGTGCATTCATTGCACGTTATATAAATATACAACGTGCAATGAATGGAGATGTTTATTTAACTTACGTAGCTGGTATTTTGTTTGAATAAATGGTTGGTATACACGTCTGAGGTAAATATATAATAAATACTTTTAAAAATTTCGTATTAAAAATTTGGATTTTTATATGGGTTTTTAAGAAATGATTGTATATTAAAAATTAGTTAAACAAAGTTGTTATCCTGTCGAATTTCCAAACCAATTTATTAAATTCGAATAAACCACCTGTGGGCTAGAACAAAACAATATTAAATGAAGAGGGCAAAATATCTTTATTATTATTATTATTACAACCTACTTAGCGAACACAACAGTGTGTTACAACTTGATAATTGTTTGGTTGTTTGGTTGAAGTTATCTCTTTTGCTTAGTCCACATAATTGACCTCAATAAATCAAAGTTTCGCATAAAATTCTAACCTTGAATCAAAAAATATAAAACTTATAATGTTTTTTACCATTTATAATATTACAGCGTAATAAAACTCTCCTGTTTCGTTACGTGCTACGGGTCATATTTGACCCAACTAAGTCCGATTTTAGTGACACTTCTTCTTAAAACTGCCTGTAATGTTTGTGGTTATCACTTCATTTTCAATCATGTACGGTCATGAGCAGTGAAAAATAACCGCCCATAAGTTACAGTGAAGTCAGGCTGTAAGAGAAAATCGTATTATTTATAGCGATTTAAATAAAGTAAATAAGACGGTTTTTATTTCCATATAGCAACTATTTATACAAACAAAATACCAGCTACGTAAGTTAAATAAACATCTCCATTCATTGCACGTTATATAAATATATAACGTGCATATTTATATAACGTGCATTCATTGCACGTTATATAAATATACAACGTGCAATGAATGGAGATGTTTATTTAACTTACGTAGCTGGTATTTTGTTTGAATAAATGGTTGCTATACACGTCTGAGGTAAATATATAATAAATACTTTTAAAAATTTCGTATTAAAAATTTGGATTTTTATATGGGTTTTTAAGAAATGATTGTATATTAAAAATTAGTTAAACAAAGTTGTTATCCTGTCGAATTTCCAAACCAATTTATTAAATTCGAATAAACCACCTGTGGGCTAGAACAAAACAATATTAAATGAAGAGGGCAAAATATCTTTATTATTATTATTATTATTACAACCTACTTAGCGAACACAACAGTGTGTTACAACTTGATAATTGTTTGGTTTGTTTCACACAGCA
This sequence comes from Amphimallon solstitiale, assembly GCA_963170755.1. Lineage (NCBI taxonomy): Eukaryota > Metazoa > Arthropoda > Insecta > Coleoptera > Scarabaeidae > Amphimallon > Amphimallon solstitiale. The sequence continues at coordinate 133,007,894 of OY720677.1, forward strand.
CTTTTCTTCGGAATCTCATTTTAGTTTAATTTTAAATTATTTAAACTACTCTTGTACGAATAGAAATCTAATTATTTTTAAAATTACCTCATGTTAAAATCTATGAGAAGTGTGGGGTTGAAATTAGAGAAAGAGCAATATAACATAAAACATTTTGTATTTATTTAACAATTTTAAATAATAAAATTAATCTTTGACCCATCAAGAAGTGATTAACTACAACTTAAAGTTTAGAATTGAATTTTTAATATTTTTTTAATGTCATTTTAGAGATATTATTGGTCTCCAGTGTATGTAGATGTTGATCTTGTTTTACTTGTACTAAGTATATATTTTTTTCTAGATTAGACGGTTACTTCTTTTAGATGAACGTTGCCGTTCTCGAGAACACAGTAGTTTTCGAGAAATAAAAATTGTATTGGTGTCCGGACTGTTTACACAATGCAGTACAAATAATTTTCTCACACGTCTTTATCTTAAACGTCATATTATCAGATCTGAATATATTCAGAGAGACGACGACTCCTGAGGAAGATGAACGAGAGAGCCAGTCAGTATTTTTATAAAGTCTGTAACAATCCAGCGAAAACAGCTTCAGTCCTCGGTTACTTTTTACTGCTCATGACTGTACATCAGAAAATATGTATACAGGCTGGCCACATTTCCGTCGGTTTATATACGAAAAGTGACAAAGTATTTTAACAATTTTTTTTATCAAGAATTGTGTAGTAGGTTCATTAGGGGCACATTTGTTAATTATTTTCAAATATACAGAGTGATTCAATAAAATGTTGCGCACCAAAATTATGAATATTTAAATTGAAAACTTTGTATATTAAGGCATATTTACTATAGGCCAAATGAAGGCCAAGTACTGTTATGTTCCCTATACCTAACTCAACCTATTTTCGAGATATTTTACTATTTGTGAAAATGTAGATCAAAATTTAAGAGACATTTCCGTCTTATATATTCCGAAGAACAGGAAGTGTGTGTTATCAGTAGAGCTAGGATAGTTAGACAAAATAAAGCCTCGAAAAAGGCAGGCAAAAAGGCAAAGAAAATAATTTAAAAAAGCACTAAAAAGGCAAAAATAAAATATAAAAATGGCAAAAACGTAAACCTAAAACTGTTTATTCAAAAAGAAGCATAAATACGTATATACAGTATTAACTATTTATTGTAGGTAGGCAGATGATACTTGAAACACTGGTTTTATTACACTGCCAACTAGTTTTCCAAGTGGTTTGTTTTTTCCAATTGCTTTGAGGCCAACAAATAGGGCGTTCCTGCTTCATCTGTTACTAATTTACCAACAATTATATTCGCTATATAGCGACCCTGGCAGTCTGTTGTTTCATCAACGCACGTCCATATAAAATTGTCTCCAATTTCAGCGCGTATCGCTGCAATGCTCTAAAGGAAAAATGCCAGTTTTCAATTAATATGATTTAATAATTAATTTTTTATCACAAACTTGACAAATAAGTCGGTTTCCATTCTTTTTTATATTAGAATCCAACTTTGCCCACTGACTATAGTTGGCACTTCTTGATTGCTTGTCTGCTAGCATTTTTAAAATTCAAAATGACTTGAAATACAGTCGATGCACTTCTGAAATAACAATGCTAACACGTTCGAAGATTGTGATAAACTATCTGTATCAGCAGAAAACTATCTCTTGACAATCTGGTCTGTCCCCTCATTAAAATTAAACTGGGCAAAACCCACTAAACCTCTACATTTGGGAATAATCTCACAAATATATAAAACCGTAAATCTCAGAATTCTTCGCGCATCACGAACGATTTTCATAAAAGGTTTTTTCTTCATGTAACATGAATCACACAGAAATATATACAGCTTGTGTAATGAAACACTTGATACTACCACGTTGAAATTCTGATGTACTTTGGACTTGCTATATTAAGTTTTCCATTACACAAGCTGTAAACCGTTTTTTTACAATTTATTTCAGAAATTTAAAATGGGCATTCTTCTAGGAAAATTGCTAGTAGGATTTTCTTTTTAATTGAAAATTTAAGAACTAAATTTCTTAAAATTTTAATTTAGTATACAATAAAAGGCACAAAAAGGCAAGAAAACAGGAGATTCCTAAAAAAAAGTAGGATCCTAAAAAAGACGCAAAAAAGGTATAATAAGGCAATTTGCCTAATTATCCTAGCTCTAGTTATCAGAAACCAGAACGGCAGATACCAATTATGGGAAATGAAAAAAATAATTTTGTTGTTATCGAATCTCTGGTAGAAAATCCGCAAGCAAGTCAGCGAAAAATAAGTCACACCAATGGAATAAGCAGACAGAGCGTCGGAAGAATTATAAAAAGGCACAACTTTTTCCCGTATCGTATTCAATTACAGCAAGCACTTTTGGAAGTAGATTACGATCATCGACTCGTATTTTGTTTATGGGTTCTAGAGAAATTTAGTAAAGATGAAAATTTCTCTGATTTTGTAATTTTTACGGACGAACATCATTCCACAATATCGTATTAGTTATTCGACATAATGTTCACTACTACAGTGACGAAAATCTCCATTTATTTAGAAGTCTCGGCAGGCAACACAGATGGTGTGTCAATGTGTAGGGTGGAATAATTGGAACGTATTTCACGCTTAAAAGTGAATCTGTGGTGCAACTCAGTTCGCCTGTCAGTTGGGCGTTTCTCGGGATTTTTTGATTGTCACGTGAATCGTCATGACGTTAGCCATTTTACTGTTAAAACATCGAGTGCACGCTCTTCTTTAAAAGCCCATATCTTTACAACCGCTCCACTTAGGAAGAAAATCTCTCCGTCGACCGGAAATTCAATGTCGCCCGTACACCAATGCAAAGGGCAGCTTTCAATTTCGCGTATCCAGAGAGGAGTTCTTTGCACAGTTTTGCCGATTTTTGTCGAATTTACGGTTCGTTTGGTAACCATGGCGACTCGAGCGTTACATAGCCGAGCGTGACGGCTTAATCTCGTTCAGTGTCCACAATCAACACGTCCATAGAAGTTTACACTTCAAAAAGATATGCATGCAATTTTATCCATCTGTAAGTGGATAACCTTCTAATATACGGCTTGTTTAAATTACTCTGTATACGCTTCAGACGAGTCGGCGGCTGTTTCTATGGGCGCAATAAATCATTATCTGCATAGATAAACCTGTTTCCATAATCGGAAAGCTTGTTTGCATAAGTTAATGGAATAATTTTAATGTGTTTTTTAACTTTGACGTAAAATTACATTTTTTTTAACTTTATATATTTAGGAGTAATTTGAGATGGAATTTACGCTCAGATAAACTATAATTAATAACGACCTCAGCATTTTCAAAATTTCCACTATTAAATTCCTACGTTTTAAGTATTTGTTAAAAAAGGTAGATCGTGAGCGCTACTTTAAAATCTATCACAGTATGATAACTATGTTGCATACCGGGTCGTGCATTTAATATAAGCAGTATCCTTATGCAGAAAGAATAAATTTTTGTTTAATTTTTCAGTTCAGGCGAAATGGTTACTGGGAACCGTATTTTGTATTACCATAGCAATTCTTTCTCTTATTTGGACACCGTACAGACTACTTCTTGAAGAACGCCTGAGAATGAGACCAGGTGTGTATGAGTAAGTAGTGGAAAGTAACATAATAAAGAAACGCATAGTAATTAAGACATTTACACTTATATTCTAAGATTTTTTTGCTGTAAATCAGTAGTTCCCAAACTGTGGGTCGCGAAATAATTACAAAAAAAAAATTTAATGGTTTATTTTTATTTTTTGCGTAGTTGCAAGTGATTCTCACTTTTGTTTCAATAGTATCCAAATATTTAGGACCTCTGTTTGACAGTTCGGGATATTCTTGCATTCTTTTTATCCCAAAATGATCCAGTTTCTGGGAAAGATATTCCAGTTTCAATATTCCAACACTTGATATTTCAGTAGGTTCTTTCATGTTTGTTGGAATTGTAGCATGTTGAAAGGAATTGTTCAGTATCCATCTGTCATAAACAGTCTGAATTTTATTTGGAAAAATTTTTTTCTCACTTGAAATTTTTCATGGCCAAGCTTTTTCATAAATCCATTATTTTTGTCCATGTTTGTTATTTTAGTAAATTGAAGCATTGGCCTTCAAAATATTTATATGTTCGACAGTATTAGTAAAAAAAAACCTGTGTGAGAAGCCAAAGAGGGTTGATAAATTGTGATTTCTGATCTTATAAAAACATCAAAAGTTCTACTAGGCATAGTCAAGACTTTGAGGTTAAAAGTGTAAAAAAAGTGACATAATTTAGCATTTGACATTACTTCTTGTAATCTGATAAAAAGACCAGATTGATTTCCTGTCATAGCTTTGGTACCATCAGTGTATGTAGCAACGTATTTCGCTTAGACAGTACAGTATTTACATATACAGGGTTGTTATAAAGTAAGGGATATACTTTAACTTATTATAACTTTTTAACAAATTAAGTTAATATCAAAAACTAAACGAAATTTAATTGTTTAAATAATGGGATTTTGTATGCCCAAACCCAGTTACCGCAAATGTTCAATATGTCCTCCATTTTGATCTTGTAAAATCAGCAACCGTTCCTCTAAATTGTACACTGCATTTCTTAACATTTCTGGTTGAATTGCACCAATTTGCTCCGTAATATTGTCTTTTAATTCTTGTAGCGTTGTCGGTCTTCTTCTAAACACTAAATTTTTTAAATGACCCCACAGCCAGTAGTCCGCTGGGTTAAGATCAGGTGATCTTGGTGGCCATGAATTTGCAAAATGTCTGCTTAAAACGCGATCTTGAAAAATGTTAGTTAAAAATTCTTTAGCTGGTCGGAAAATGTGCGGAGGTGCTCCATCCTGCATAAAAATCATGTTTTCAATTCTGTGGTGCTCGTCTTGCAGCTGTGGAATAACATAATCTCTTAACATTTGCAAGTATCGTTCACCGTTAACAGTTACAGATACGGCTTCTCCATTCTGTAGCTCTTCGAAGAAATACGGACCAATGATAAAATCAGCTGTAAAACCGCACCAAACGGTGACTTTCTTGTCATGAATACCTTCTTGAACAATTACTTGTGGATCTTCTGCAGACCAGATTCTACAGTTTTGAGTATTGACTCCACCATTCAGAGAAAAATGTGCCTCATCTGTCCATAAAATACGGGATAACCATTCGGGTTCAATTTCCATCTGAGCCAATAATCGAAAAGAAAAATCATACCTACTAGCCAAATCTGCCTCCTTTAATTCAAACAGCATTTTGAGTTTATATGGATACATTTTTAGAATTTTGCGTTAAATTTTCCAGACCGTGGTGTACGGCATTTGCAATCGCTTGGATATCGCATTTGCACTGCTGATTGCTGATTACCTCTGGCTATGTCCTGATTTTCGTGAAGAACCTCTGCAACTTGGACATCACTAATGCTTGGTCTTCCTGATCTCGGAAGGTCAATTACCGAACCTGTTCTTTCAAATTTTTGTATCAAATTGCGGTACGCTTTCATACGACAGGGCCCCGCTCTCAAACCCATTCTCGTGCGAAACCTTCGTAATCCAGCTGTGTAATTTCTGCCGCATTCATAATAACACTGAACTAAACCAATTCTTGTTCGTAGGTCCATGCTATTACAGTTTGAGTCGTTAAAACTTTACGTTTACTTGAGTTTTAATTTGAAAATAAACTCCAAATTGAATGATTTACTTTTAACACTTGTGTCAACAACTATCATGACAACGCTTTTGTTTTCCATAGATACAACAAATCCCATTCCTTAGGCAACTAGATTTCGTTTACTTTTTGTTGTTAGCTTGATTTGTTAAAAAGTTATAATAAGTTAAAGTATATCCCTTACTTTATGATAACCCCATACATTGCATAAAAATATCAAATATGTTTTTTTCCCGGTGGTATTGGTCTTTAATGGCGTGCAACATAAAATATCTTCTACGATATTATCGCTTGTGTTGTACCTTAGGAATGATATAAATTAAGCATATTTAGAGCTATCTATAGATTTGGCCATCTGTAGATAGGAGTAGGTGCATTACTTATCAGCAATTAGTTTTCGAATATGTTCTACCATATCATTTACTTGCTTTTGGATAGGACGGTTGTACACTTCAGATAAAGTAGTACCCACTTATTTGATTGAGCCCTATTGACCAGTTTTTAGTGTGGGTGGTCGCTCCACTGTTATCTCTCCACTTTCCTCTTCTAAAGTTTTATGTGTTTTATCTGTCTCCACAATCATTCTCCACTTTTTCCTGTCCTGCAGTTTTTATCTCCATCTCTCAACTTTTAATGCTCTAATGTCCTCTATCTCTTGGGTCTCCTATCTTATCTTCGATCTACCACTTAATCTTTCACCATGTGGTTTGCACCTTGTAATTCTTTTTTTACTAATAACGTATCTTCCATTCTATTGATGTGTCGAAACCATCTTAATCTTTGATCTTTTATCACTCTTACTATATTTCTAACATGTCATTAATCTCATAATTTAATAAACTTCTGTATTCTTGTCCTAACTTTTTCGGTCCATATATTCTCCTTATAATAATTGCTTTCTACTTATTCTAAATATACTTAGCTTATTCTTTCGTCGTTTGTCCAACTTCTTTGCCTGTTTTTTTGACCAACTGATCATTTCATCATATCTCCTATAATTTATCAAACCTTTTTGTTAAATTACTTTCGCTGTGTTACTTCTACCGTTCCCTCTCTAGCCATTTGTCTTAATTGCTTTTTAATGTGTCACTCCTCCACTATCAAGTCAGTATCTATGTATATTTTCGTGCCCATTAGTTGTCTTCTATTTTCCAAAATATATTTTTTTCCTTCCAGCTTTGTATCTTTACGAGGATAATTCCTTTTTTTTTTATTTCATAAGCCTCTTTAACATTAGCTTTTATCCTGAATTTTTCTCTAAGGGAACCTTGAATTTCTTTTTTGCCGAATCTTTTCTTTTATTATATAGCCTTCTTTCTAATAATATTGTTCCTTCTCTTTTCTTGCTTCTATTTTCCGCGTTTACTGGCGATCCAGCTACCAATTTGTTCAGTTTGAAATAATTTGTCCTCTCATAGCCTTGACACCATCAGTGTATATAATAACGTATTTCATATACATTGCATTGAAGTGCAAATAATTCACAAAATACATAAATATTATTGACATAAATAGTAGTGAAAGAAATAAATACGTGTGTTAATTTATTTGTAGTAGTTTTATGTGCGATACATTTATTTTATATTTTTATATTGTGATTAGTTTTAAGTGTGTAAATATATAGACTGTTTCAAAACATTTGCAGGAGTTGTTCATTTCGACTCCGAAAACGCAACAGTACGATATAAACTCGATAATTCGCTAGTAGTGTTTTTTTATTAGTAGTTGTTGACAAAGTGAAAGTGCGTTGATGGCTGCCTGCGGAGAGAAATACATTTTTCTCAACATATTCTACAGATTTGTCTTTTTTTCTGGATGATTGCTATATAAATGTCGAAATAGCTTTGACGGCTTTACACATTCATTTTCAAAGTTCTGAAAAATGAAGAACAAGGAACTTGTGCTACTTTCCATTTTGGCATTGGGTGCCATTTTCTACTATGAATTTAATTGTATTGTGTTGTTTTATTTTCTACAAATGAAATTCGGTGTGGTATAAAAAGGGGGCACTAAAGATATGCAAACTTTAATGAAATATTTATAACAATACATTTAAGTGATAAACAAACACACTCAAAATACACAATCGCGTCAGTTGTATTTAAACTATAGCCGACCAAGCAACTTAATCGGGAAGCAAGTGTGAAATATGGAGAAAATCGAGTATAGCTCCATTATCAAGTTCCTTCTAAAAGGAAGAAAGTCTGTTCATACAATACTGGAAGAATTATCATTGGTTTACAAAGATTCTTGTCCTTGAAAAACTATGGTTGCTAAGTGGCAGAGTTGCTTTAAGCAAGGTGGGGTCTGACTTAAAGAAGACCCACGACCAGGGCGACCTCTTAAAGTATACATTCAGAACTAGTTAAAAAAGTCGAAAAATTAACAGTGGAAGATGGCTTAAGAAGACACAATTGGAGTATTTGATACAACCATTTTTAAAACTATACTGAATCATTTTGGCATAACTAAGGTCGGCGCAAGATGGGATGTCAAGAATTCTGACGCCGCCGCAAAAACAACAGCTCGTGGGACGTCACCTTACATTTTTGAACCTTTGTAATGAAGGCAGTGATGGTGTATTGAATCGAACTGTTACTGAAGATGAAACTTGGATTCATTATGAACCTGAGTCCAAGCAAAACCCCACATCATCACCCAAGATGTTTTAGGTCACAGTCTCTCGAAAAATTCATGGCTACTGTTTTTTGGGACTCAAAAGGAATTATGTTAATTGAGTACAAACATCAATGCATTTCCATAACTGCAGAATACTAAGCTTCAATCCTGGAGCGGTTAGGAGAAGTCTTTAAAAAACACGACAATGCTCCCGTCTACAGGAGTAATGTTGCGCCGGCTGCCCTGCGTAAATTGGGCAACGATATTTTGAATCACTCATCTTATAGTCCACGCTTGGCCCTCGGCGATTTTTACCTAAAACTAAAACAGAGCAACGTATGTACAAATTAACGAGCGATAAGGAAGTGAAGAACGCAGTTTCGACATATTTTTCAGACACAGAACATTTATGAAGGCATACGCAATCCCATTGAAGATTTAAAAAAATGTATATAATTGCAGATTAATATATTAGAAAAGAAAAATAATTTTGTATTTTTATTTTCTCTCCTTCTGCCCATTTCTCAAACTTATAAACACTCCCTCGTAGTAGTATTATATAGACACGGAAATAACATAAAAATTAAATCCTTGCAAAAAAAAATAGTCTGATCACGGGTAACTGAAACTTGCTACCGCTCCAGCCCGATATAGTTTGATCATAGCCAACTGGATCTTGCTATCGCTGTGCGATATTAAGGCCATCATCAGAAACTTTGATGTACATTGTTAAATTTGGTTCTGCTAACCTCCGAATATCGGCCATAAGTAACGCCATCTAGTAATAGAATAATAAACCCAAAAAGAATGGTTTCTAAATTTTTATTGAAAATAACTTTAAAATAACGCATTAAACATTAACTTTACAATAACTAATAATTTTAAAATAATGAAATTGAACAACATAAAATTAACAAAATATTGCTAAAAATTACGTTGTTAGGTAATTTCAAGAATATAAATTTTACTTACATTTTTATTTTTTCCTAACAGTTTAAAAGGTAAAACTAACTGGGGATCAATTATGTTGTAAAGTAACGTAATCGACACTTTCACTCTGTATTGGAAAATTTTGAAACTTTTACTATTCCACATCGCAATTCCTCCTTTTTTTAACACAATTACTTGTGTTAAAAAAAGGAGGAGGAATAGATACTTCATATAAATATCAAACCATTAATTACTTTAATTTTACACCTGCTAGAAAAAAATAATTACCTTCTTGATATTTACTGTAATAAAGGCTAGAAAAACTAGGATTTATTGAATATTCTAAAATAATAATAATCAGATGTTTCCGACTACAAACACATTAAAGAGCAACAACCTTCCTATTTTAAAAATAAAAACAATCTTTTATTGTCTGCAATAAAGTGGGTCGCCCTGCATCGGGCAAAAAATATGTTTTATTATGAATGAGTACGATTTAACGTTTTTTTCCCGTTTTATACAAATAAAAGCGTATTTTTCTATGAATGCGTGTTCGTTTCTATTTACAAATGAGCATTCTTACGTGTATTTATAAACATACATTCTGTGCCAGGTCCGTAATGTAATTTTTTTATCTAAAAAACAATATAGAAAATTAAATTTTTAATTTTTTCGTTATTGCGGTATATTTGGGCCTGTTTCTGTTCGGACTTTAGATACCTGCTACTCCGTCTTTTTATTTCTGGGACACCCTGTATTTTCCTCATAAAATATTCAGCCACTCTGATATCAGTAGCATTTTTTGCACTTCCTTTAAGCCTAACATGTGGAACTCTACAGAATAGGAATTAATGTTTTCACACGTTAGTCTTAAAAGACGTGCAAATAATGCTACTGATGCCAGAGTGGCTGAATATTTATTGAGATGTGGAATAGTAAAAGCATTAAAATCCTCCAATTCAGTTGGTAGCGTCAAATGCGTTAATACCGCTACATTTTTTAAAATCCAAGAAGTCATTTACAAAATCCAAACCAATACTTTACATCATAATTGATTCCCAATTAGTTGTAGCTTTTGAATTATTAGAAAAAAGTAGAATTTTATGTACAATTGTTATTCTTGGAATAACTCAACAACTTAATTTTCGGCATCACATTCTCAATTTTATTTTGTTTAATATCTGTTACAATTATTTTGTTGTATTTTATCCCTTAATGGATTATTTTAGTTTATCGTTGAATACGTAATTTATGTTGGATTAAATTTATGTCATCTTCCTACTACTACTGCCATCTGGTGTAGATTTTCATAAGATTCCTATTGCCACGCGTCCTGCCTTATCGCAGGTGTGTGTAACGTATACATGCATTGACGGGTAGATGGCGTACGAGGTTTTATTTAATAGATTTGTTATTTTTAATTTTTGCTTATTTAGTTTTAGAACTTCTTTTTGGGCTTAGAGTTATGTAACAAATTATTTATAATTATTTTCCATTTTTCTATTGTCATTTGAATCTGCGTTTATGTCGTACGTTTAAAATATCGGATTGGATCGTTCGGTCTTTTGGGGCAAATGTTCGTGTTTCGCTTGTTGGTCGGTTTTTGACATGTTAGAATCTTTCTCTTGCACTTTAACGGTCGTCGAGGAAGGATTAAACACCACAAGAGCAGAAGCATTTTCCTTAGCCATTACTTGAGAATGTTGGAGAGTTTTGAAGTTTTATCGTCTGTAATCGCTTACAAAAGCGGATGTTATGGTACTTCTCAAGTGTTAATTTTTGAATTTTGGCGTTTGGTTGAATCTTGCGAGGATATTTTCTTCTCTGGCTAGGAATTGTGTAATTGCTGTAAGTATAATTTTCACGTGTTTGACCGGTCCTAATTTGTGTTGTTTCTATATTTAAATATAGCTGCTAGTGTTAGTGCTGGCCTAGACCTCATTTGAGCACTTTTGTTGGGGTTAAGATTTAAGAACCACGTGCTATGGTAATCTTACGGTGCCAGGAAATTTATTGCTGGATCTTGCGGTGAAGACATAATTAAGGTACAGATTAATGGAATTCTGTAGCCTTCATACGCTATTTTCTTGAGATGTCGTTAGCCGAAGATAGGAGAGCAGATTTCTTGTAACGTGTGGATCCGTAGGAGGTATCGTGTTTGGTAGCTGTGGATGTGATTTTCCTTAAGGTATTGTGACTGTGTACATTTTCCTGATATTATCCAGAGCGTAGAGATTATTGACCAAACAGTTTTGGTAAAATTTATGTCAATATCGAGTACTTCGAACAGTAAATTTCAATTTTCCGGCCTAGCTAATTAAATAAGTCATCGTAATTTCCTATTTTAACTTCTTGTGGCGTGTGAGCCTTTATGTTTTGAATTAATTAAATTAACGTAGTTTTATTAATTATAGTGACCTCAGATTGAAGGTTACTTTGTCATTTTTGGAGACGTTACGTAGCCTTTTTCTTTTTGGACTTAGAACTTGTACTATATTTTGGATGTGTATGGGCAGTGTAGCCTCACATCGGTCTTGTGTAAATTCTTAGATGTTATTTAATGCAATTAGTCAACGATTGTAATTTATTTTTGTATAATCTCGTAAGAAATTATTGAATTTAATCTAATCACATTTCCTTATGTAAAGCATAGTTAACTAGCGCTATTTTTTTTAATAGAATTAGATACTTTATAACTTAGAGTCTGCACTCTGATGTCGAATAGATTGTCGGTTGCCTCTGGTATACAGAGTGTTTTATTTTTGTGTTGACGTGTTGCAATTCACGATCAAACTGTTCGACTTTGGAGGGACTTTCGGCAAGTTGCCTTATAACTGTGTGCTTGTAAGAATATTGTTGGTTAATTAATCTTAATTTTAAGATTGTTTCTTGTGTTCACCATTTCGAATTTCTTAAATTATGTAATTGTACGTCATTGATAATTTTGAGTTGTGGATCACCTTGGGTGACCATTTAAGTTTTAATTTATCCTTCAGAATTTAATACTGGCAACTGAGTTGCGCTTGTGATTTACTTTTCATTGTTTTTTTTTCCTTGTTTTAAATATCTCTTGAAAATCAGAGATTATATAATATAGCCGGATATGTACAGTAATTGGAATACACTGTTGAGAACTGAGTTAAAATTTCAATAAACTGTTTGTTAAGTTTGAATGAGCGTGTGTTGGTCTTATTTTCTTATCACCTGGGGAGTTTTACATTGGATCTGGTCCGGGGTCTGAATATCTGTTGGGTTTAGCATATTTTTTTACGGATAGGCGCCCTGACAACTTAACCTTCGACTTAGTACGGTGTTCGAACTCGCCCTTCTCTGACTGTAGCTGGAGGCAGTGCTGACTTCCATATTTAACATCGACCCTTGGGGAAGTAAGAGGTAAGACTTGAGTGTTATAAGTTGGTGATTAATGAATAGACAAGCGTCTTCCTAAATATAAATAGAAGGTTAATTACCGTGGTGGTGTCTGACTTACTACCTTCTTGGAATTTGGGTACCGAATTTGTTTAGGGCCTTGGCCATTTATAATTTAAATACAAGAGGGTAGCATATCATTATTTTAAATTATTAATATTAATTATTCTAAAGTTAACGATTAAATTGTTATTTTAAAGTTTATTTAAATAAAAACTGAAAAACCATTTTTTTGGGTTTATTATTCTATTACAAGATGGCGCTACTTAAGGTCAATATTTTGAGGTTAACAAAATCAAATTTATAAATGTAAATCGAAGTTATGTGACAGTCTTATATCGCACAGCAATAGCGAGATCCAGTTGGCCTTGACCCGTATTTTAAAGTTAGCATAATCAAAACGCAACGATAGTGCAATCCAGTTGGCAAAAGTCTGATAACTTTTCAGCGACATCTAGTAGTATTTTGTAGATATAGCACATTTAATACGATTTACAGGTTTGCCACCGTTCGACTGGTGGTACCAACCTCCGAATGCTACATTCATGCAAATGTATTTCTTCAACATTACAAATGCTGATAGGTTTCTGGAAGGCAAGGATCCAAAAATGAATATGGTCGAAGTTGGTCCTATTCCATTTAAGGAAGTGCTAACGCATTCTGATGTTGTTTTTAACGATAATGGAACAATGTCTTATACGTTACGTACTAACTTCGTTTACGATGACACTCTTGACACAATTGACTTGAACAGTACACTTTACGTTCCAAACATACCTGCTTTGGTAAGTACATAATATATAAATCAAAGAGTGAGTAAGGGTTTTACAGGAGTGTGTATTTGGCAGTGTGTAATACATTATTTCAAAATAATTAAAACCTATTTGATGTATTTTGAGTAATAACTAGCACTACTAGTGCCGTGATAAGAGATATATAAATAGATCGACCAATACCATAATAAAAAGCGTGCGCTTAAAATCACTATTTTGGACGTCGCTACAAAGCGTCACTAATTTTCCAATATCATTAAAGCTACGTTTAAAAAGGTTTTGGCGGGAAAGAATCGTACAAAAAATAGCATACTTTTTACAAAATATGTGAGATTTATACTTAGAGCAAAAAAGGTAAAAGTTTAACAAGTTTGCAAATTAATATAGAAGCGGTAAATATATTAATTATAAAATGGCTAAATTTAAAAATTATAAAGGGATTTTGCATGTAATATAGCTACTTCACTTAGTATTTATATTTGGAAAGTAAAAATAGTAACACTAGCTAAAAATATATGCATTTTTTTAAGATAAGTATGAAATAATGATTATTACAATTAATAATGTATGCTATTTACAGATACTTGTTACATTTAGGTCGCATAACAGTACATCACATATTGTATAGATGGCCCTAGAACCTTGACATTCTCAGAGTTGCCGCTTCTTCGATTGCTCCTTTGTGTTTTAAATAAAAGAAAAAACAATTAGTGGAAGATCCATGGTTGCTTGTGGCGCATATTGTAAAAATACTTTAAGCTTTGACGCACTTCCGGTTTCACCGGAAATGCACGGAACCTAATTTTTTTTAATGACCCACCCTATATATTTTTGGATTTTCTTGTACTGCTTTAAATTGTCTGTTCGACTGTTTATTCTTTTTTAAAATTGAGCCAATAGTTTTTGAGTTACTAATTTTTTTTGAATATATTTGAGCAAAACACGTGTTCAGAAAAAAATTATTTTCACATTGTTTTTAAAAGCAAAAACATTAACTTTAGTGGTACTTGTAGCCAAGAAAATTCTGCATCACTTGGTAAAGTTGCCCTCGACAATACCTCCAAAAACTTTGTTTTTTCAAAGCTTACTTCCTCAAATTTTTACATACCAAAAACTTATTTTTTTTAAATGGAACACGCAGTATTTTATTGAGGCATTTTGTTTCTTTTTTATTCTCTTTCATTTTTATTAACAATGTCCTATACCTATCGTTTGTAATTTCTTAGATAATTACTATAGGAGCAATTAGCGGTCAATTAGAGAACTATGAGCGGTGTTTTTCTATGCACCAAAATATTCGTTTAACCAGCAGGGATGGCGCCCGCCTTCCTTAGTCAACTGTCAAACAAAGTAAATGTTATATTCAACTATCTCAAAAGGAATAATTTTACAGAATGAAGAGCATCCCATTTCATTTTTTTAATTTCGACAATGTCCAGTTGCAATATTTTATTTTTGACACTGTTGGTTAGCATCGAAATAAAATAAAGGTTATGTTTACTGACATATTTGAAGATGTCTTCAAAAAGTTTTGAAAATCCGTCCGTAGATAGCGAAGATACTCTCCTCCGTTAACATTTTCATCAAAGAAATAAGGTCCAATTATGTAACTACCCACTATTCCTCCCCACAGTTTTAATGACCAACGATTTTGAAAGTTTACAGGTGTGATAAAGTGGGGGATTTTATGTGTTATAATAACGGAAATTGTGACGATGAACGTATTCACTTTAATAGAAGGTTGGTAAACAACAAAAAATTGAGAAAGCCAGGATAATTTATCTGCTGCCAATTGACAAAAATGTAATCTATTCTGAAAATGTCTTTCATCTAACCCTGTGTATGAATATGCTACGGGTGAATTTCATCTTTGCTAATTATTCTGGATTCTCAAATTTGACTTACATCTAACTGACGACTAATTTTCGTAGTACTAGTGTGGGGGTGTTCGACCACACTCGCAAGTACCATAAACGTCTTATCCTCACCAGTTATTGCTTTTTCCGCTCTTTCTTTCATATTCATTGCTTTCTTTTCACTCAAACCGTCCACTTTATATTTTCGAAGGTTTTTGGCTTCAGTTTCGTCTACCAGCGATCGCTGTGCATGAAGTCTGAATGCTAGCAAAGAGTTTCTTTCAGATTCACCCAAAACGTCAATCATGTCTATTAACTCTTCATGAGAATAATTCATTTGCATGGTAACTAATAGCGATGCTTTTATAAGTTTGACATAAATGTATACCGACTTTCTTTAACAGTTGACTCAGGCAGTCAGAGGCATTCCAGCCTTTATTGGACGAATATTTGGGTGCATAGAACAACGCCCGTAATTCTTTAATTGATCGCTAATTGCTCCTACAGCGATTATCTCGTTTCACCCGTTTCAAAAAAAAGGTTAAGAAAATGCTTGTTAATAGGGAGTGCTACACGATGGAAGAATTCCTGGCCACTTAAGACATCGATATTGACTGTATGTGCTTCGTTTTATGTCTTGTTAGTTCTTATTGTTGGTGTTTATCTTTGTATTGTGATTTTATTATTTGTGTTTCTATATCTTTATATATCTATATATATTATTGACAGTTGTACGCTATGTACAAAAAAAAAAGAAAATGATATTTTCTGTAATGGTGTTATTACAAAAAATATACAATATACAATATACAATATCTCAAAAATTACGAAAGATAGGTATAGGACATTGTTAACAAAAATGAAAGAGAATAAAAAAAAGGAACAAAATGACTCAATAAAATACTGGGTATTCCATTTAAAAAAAATAAGTTTTTGGTATGTGAAAATTTCAGGAAGTAGGATTTGAAAAAACAAAGTTTTTTGAGGTATTATCGAGTTCAACTTTACCACATGATGCAGAATTTTCTTGGCTACAAGCACCACCAAAGTTAATATTTTTACTTTTAAAAACAATGTGAAAATGATTTTTTTCTGAACACGTGTTTTGGTTAAATATTTTCAAAAAAAATTAATAACTCAAAAACTATTGGCTCAATTTTGAAAAAGAAAAAACACTCGAACAGGCAATTTAAAGCAGTACGAGAAAATCCAAAAATATATAGGGTAAGTCAATTAAAAAAATTAAGTTCCGTGCATTTCCGGTAAAACCGGAAGTGCGCCAGAGCTTAAAGTAATTTTACAATATGCGCCACAAGCAACCATGGAGCATCCACTAATTGTTTTTTCTTTTATTAATAACACAAAAGAGCAATCGAAGAAGTGGCTACTAATGACTCACCCAGTATAAATTATGTAAGGTATCCTGACTTCTTCCTTTATTTCTTTGATGAATAAAATGTAAGCTTGTTTTAAATTTTGCAGTATATTACTAAAAGTCAGCACTAACAGTCATATAAAATGGAACCGAATTCAATGTAAAAGAAGATGTGTGGGCACCACACGACTTTCGTATACGAATGCGTGTTTTATATTATAAAAGAGTTGATCCAAATTAAGTTTTAAATACTTTTACCTTCTTAAAAATATAAGCCAGAAAGTCCGGCCCTAATTTCGAAATTTCTTTTATACAAAAATTATCAGTTCCAACTCTACTTTTGTACTCTTCATAAATCTGTATAGAATGCATTATTTATCATATATTTGTAAAGAATGCTATTCGCTAGAATAAAGTGTGACTTTCGGTGAGAAATTGAATTGAATTGAAATTTTTTATACAAAAAGTAATCAATTAAGCTTTAAATAGTAATAATTATCTGCCTATAAGGCGTGAATTGCGAGATATTCACCAAAAAATTGTTTTTGCTAAGACAAAAACACCTACTTCCGATAGGACTTTTGAAAAACTTCCGACGATTATTTTCGGGAGTAATTAAGCAAATGGGAAACGGTGAACCTATATAAAATCTTTCTGTTACCTACCACTTTAGGGTGTTCACAAGGGGGCCGGCCGAGACTCACTTTTAGTGGTAGTGGTAACAATTAATAAATACAAAATCAAAATAAACACAAACAAACTTTATTTACAGTAATAGAAATAAAATAAAAGGTTAATAATAAAATACGCAAAGAATAAACGGTAACAAAGATAAAAATTAGTCCCAACGGGTGATCGTAGTGTCTGTGGCACTAAGGGGGTTAGCGTTACTTCGCACTGATAAAGAACGGGGGGGGGAAGGGGGCACTGTTCGTAGCACTCGCGTAATCCCTTTATATCGTTCGGCACTGTGATCGTGGGTGACTTGGCGTAGCACTCGCGTAATCCCTTTATGTCGTTTGGCACTATGATCGTGGGTCACTTTGCGTAGCACTCGCGTACTCCCTTTATATCGTTTGGCACTATGATCGTGGGTCACTTTGCGTAGCACTCGCGTAATCCCTTTATATCGTTTGGCACTGTGGTCGGGGGTCACTTTGCGTAGCACTCGCGTAATTCCTCTATGACGTTGGGCACTGTGGTATTGGATCCGTCAATAGTCTGGGTTGAAGTGCAGCAGACCTGGATTGGTCCTAGGCCTTGATTCTTTGAAAGGCCCGTGTCTGAAGGCGTTGGGCCTGGGTTGGTTTCAGGCCTAGATCCGTTGTAAGGCCTGCGTCTGAAGGCGTTGGGCCTGGATTGGTTTCAGGCCTAGATCCGTGAAAGGCCTGGGTCTGAAGGCGTTGGGCCTGGATTGGTCTTGGGCCTTGATCCTTGAAAGGCCTGCGTCTGAAGGCGTTGGGCCTGGATTGGTCTCAGGCCTGGATCCGTCGAAAGGCCTGTGTCTGAAGGCGTTGGGCCTGGATTGGTTTTAGGCCTAGATCCGTTGAAGGACTGCGTCTGAAGGCGTTGGGCCTGGATTGGTCTCAGGCCTGGATCCGTTGAAAGGCCTGTGTCTGAAGGCGTTGGGCCTGGATTGGTCTCAGGCCTGGACCCGTTGAAAGGCCTGTGTCTGAAGGCGTTGGGCCGTCCTGGATGGGCCTTATAATGTTGGGGCCTAATGATGCGTCGGGCCTTGTGTTGGGCCGTCCTGGATGGGCCTTATAATGTTGGGCCTAATGATGCGTCGGGCCGTCCTGGATGGGCCTTATAATGTTGGGCCTAATGATGCGTCGGGCCGTCCTGGATGGGCCTTATAATGTGGGCTTCTTGGTGGAAGATTCTTGTAGAAACTGCTGCTAGTAGTAGTTAAAGTTGTTCGAAGAAGCTGGTGACTGAATGAATGCTTTCTGATTTCTCCCCCGGCTTATATAGGGAGCCGTTGTTCTCCCATTGGTGCTTATTTCGTGGGGGAGGAGCCTGTAAGATGTTTATTACCGGATGATGTCATGGTACACGGCGCCACTATGTCGGCGGGGGTAACAAGTGCCTCCCCCTTGAAAAGCCGTGTATCCATAACATATCCGGTATTTAATGGTCTGTGCGGCTCGTTCCCGGCTGCGGCTCTTGGTGTAGGTTTGCCTCCTGATTCGGTGGAGGCGCTGGTCCGGGATCTCCATCTGGCTGAATTGGGCGTTGTGTGTTTGGGCGCCTGGCGATGCGCACTTGATCTAAGTGGTATTTAGCGCGCTGGGCCCCTGGTCGCTCTACCCAGATTGCTGCTGGTCCTGCTTGTTCCAGCACTGGGTACGGGCCCGCCCATTTTGGCCCAAAAGGCTGTCCCGGCGGAAGATGTGTCCTTACCATTACCAAATCGCCCGGGTTTGGTCGAATGGGCATTGGTGCGTCTGGTCTAACGTATCGCCGCTCTCTATATCGTAGTTCGTTAGCGTGCACCCTCTGAGTGCGTTGTGGTCTGGGTTCGGGCTCACCCTCCACCGGATCCCTCCATTCGCCTGGTCTGCGTAGCTCATACCCAAAAAGGGCTCGGGCCGGTGAATAATTGGTGGCCGCATTTCGCCTGGATCGTAGGTTAAAGAGTGCTTGGCCGAGTTTTTCGTCCCAGCGTTCTGGTGTTTGGCCTTCAAGCTGGAGCCTCAGGACCTTTTTCAATTCTTGGTTCCGTCGCTCAACCGGGTTTGCCCTCGGGTGGTATATTGGGGTCGTCCAATGAAGGCATTGCCACTTACGCAATGCGGCGTCCCAAGCGACGGAAGTGAAGTGCGGTCCATTGTCGGTAAGTATGGCCATCGGGTATCCAAAACGCTGGAACACCTCTTCCAGGCAGTCCGTGACGGTGGTGGTCGTAGTGGTTCGGGCTGCTCTAACCTCGATCCACCTTGTGTGGATATCCATTACTACAATGCCAAATCGATTGCCCCTACGTGATTCGGTTAGCGGGCCCACAATGTCTACGGAGAGCACCTCAAATGGTTGTCTGGGTGCATGTGGTCGCAGAGGCGCTTTGGCTTGAATCGGTCCCCGCTTAAAGGCGTTGCAAAGGCGACAGCCGTGCACATAATCAATGACCTGCGCCCGCACCCCTGGCCAGTGGAAGCGCCTAGTGATTGTTCCATAGGTCTCGTCCGCCCCAGGGTGACCAGCGGTGGGGTCATCATGGTACTGTTGGATTACTTGAGTCCGGATAGCGTCGGGCACCAATATTGGTCGATGTGTCCCCTCTTTGTAGCGTAGGAATCCATCAGTAAACACGAAGTCAGGATGCTGTTCTGCCTCGGGCCCGTTTTGTTGGAGTTGTAGGGCTAATTCCCGGATGGCTGGGTCTGCTTGTTGGGCGTCTTGGATTAGGTGATATAGTGGTTCACCCATCTCCAAGAGGCATACCTGCTCCTCAACGGGTGGTAGTAATGATCGTCGGGCTTCGGGGATTAGTCTGTCTGGATCCTCCAAGCTGGGGTCGGTTTCCTCGGTATCAGGATGTCGTGACAAGGCATCGGGGAGCTCATTGTGTTTGCCCGGCACGTGCTCTATCGTATATGTAAATTCCTGGAGCAAGAGGGACCAGCGCATCAACTTTGATCTAGCTTCCCTGAATTGGTTCAACCAGGTAAGGGCCTTACTGTCGGTTCTCAGGACGAATGGTTTGTCCTCCAAGTAAGGTCTGTATCTCCGGATAGCCCATATGACGGCCAGGCATTCCTGCTCGTTCACATGGTATCTCCGTTCTGTCTGGTTGAACCGTAGGCTAGCGTAGTTGACTATCTGTCGCTGGTCATCTTTTTCCTGATAGAGCACGGCAGCGGCGCCGATTCCACTAGCATCGGTCTGCAGGATGAAGGGACGTTGAAAGTCCGGTCGGTGTAGGAACAATGGCTTAGCCGCGGCGGCCTTGATAGCGTGGAAAGCTCCATGGGCGGCTTCTGTCAATTTGTACGTGGTGCCTGTCTTCAAGAGGTCCGTCAACGGAGCCATAATTCGAGAGGCGTCCGGGATATAATCCCGGAGCCAATTTACAGTACCCAAAAACTGACGGAGGGCCTTTCTGGTTTTTGGGGCCTCCGCAGCCTGGATCGCCTGGACGTGGGTGGTTTGAGGCCGATTGCCCTTATCAGTGACCACGTGTCCCAAGTAGTTGAGGCTCGGGCTGGCAAAGTGGCACTTTTTGATGTTTAATTTGAGGCCATGTTGTTCCAGTCGCTCAAACACCATCCTGATGTGGCATAAGTGCTCGTCTAGATTCTGGGAATATATTATTATGTCGTCCAGGTAGGCTAGGGCGAATTCCTGAATATATCCCACGAGCACATCTTGGGCCATGAGCTTCTGGAACGTCGTCGGGGCCCCTTTCAGGCCGAAGGGCATCACATTAAACTCGTAGCTCGAGCCATCGGGGGTGGTGAAAGCGGTCAGGTGCCTAGACTCCTCAGCCATTGCAATCTGCCAGTATCCACTGCGCAGATCCAGAGTGGTAAAGATTTTCGCATCGCCCAGGTCTCCCAGGGACTCCTGGATGGGCGGCAGTGGGCTGGCTTCGTCGTGCGTTTTATCGTTCAAGCGTCTAAAGTCAACGCAGAATCTAGGCCCGCCATCCTTCTTAGTGACAATAACCACAGGGGATGAATATTCACTGTGGCTGGGCCGGATGACTCGGGCTGCCAGCATTTCTTCCACTTGTTCGGCAATCAGCCTCTTCTTGTGTGGCGTATATTTGTATGCAGGGACCTTTACTGGTATGTCATCCCTAAGTCTGATGACGTGTTGTGTAGTGGCTGTCGTGGTGATTGGTCCTCCCTCCTGGAATAGACCATCAAAGTCTCGCAGGCTGGCCAGGAAAGTGTCCTGCTGGGCCCCCGTCCATTCTGTCATTTTCACTGGGATATTTTCTGGTGCCAGTCCAGGGGTCACCCGTCCGAGTTGAGCCCTGTCGAAATATAATGTCTGGCGCTGTCGAGTTCCCACGTGAAGGCATCCCCTTTGGTAGTCCAGGATGGCGTGGTTTTCCTGCAGCCAGGGGTGGCCCAGAATTATGTCCGTCTGGAGGTCGTCCACCACTAATACTTCACAGCTGAAGGCGTAGTTATCAGAGGCTGCCTTTAAGGTCCCGACACGGCCAGCCGTAAGGATGTGGTTCTCCAATGCCATGCACAGGTTAATTTGTTTTGACGGGCTGATAGGTCCAGTCAGCCACCTTGATTTGGCCAGATTTCTACTAGCGGCGCTATCGATTCGGGCCAGGACGTGCTGTTTGTTGATTTGCAGCCGAATCGTAGCCGTTTGCCATTGGGGTACGGATGTGATTAGGGCCGTCCCTGTGTGGTCTGTGGGGCGGCCCCTTGATCTTCCCCCGAACCTTTTGATGGTGCTGGGTGACGGTCGGCAAAGCTCCTTGGTTGTTGCGGACAGTCCCGGTTGTAATGACGACCGGGACAGAACCAGCACTTAGGGAGCGATTTTTCTTGCTGTCGTTCTGGATGGGGTGCCGTGGGGAGCGTTTTGACCTCCTTCTTGGGTGGAGGTGATTTGTTAGTGAAATTGTTAAAAATTTCTGCCCATTTTTCGACCGCTTCCCGAAGTTCTCCGACTGTTGTGGGATTAGTTTGGGCCACCTGGACGCAGTATTTTTCTGTCAACAACATAGTGATGTGTTGAGTCAGACTTTCTTCCGGCCAATGCGGATCCAATCGTAGACACAAACGCCTTATTCTAGTGATGAAAGCCGCGGGGTCCTCATCGGCCTTTTGCCGCACTTCGCAGGCGCTCTGTAGTTCGCGCCTGCGTTGGGGGCTGAGGAATTCTCTGCGAAAGCGTTGGCAAAATTCGCTCAGAGTATCGAAGCCCCCCTGATTCTTACGTGCCCAAGCGGCCGCTCCATCAATTAAAAACGGCCGTACGGCGTCGTCGATATCTTCTGGTACCTCGACTACTGCTGTCGATAGGTGGGCCTGTAATCGGACCAAGAAGACTTCAGGATCCTCTATAAGGTGGCCTCCATAAGGCCTTGGTGGCACCGGTGTAACTGGTGTGTTTGGACAGCCGTGACAGCAAGCCGTGCATTGTATTGGTTGTGGATGGGCCATTGGTGTTTTGGCAGGCGTGTTGCCTGAAATGGTGATGACTTCAGTGGTGGCTGCTATTGGTTCAGGAGTGATTGCTAGTGGTGCGTCTTTATTGATTTCTAGGCTGGTGGCTTGTGCTGCTTGTTTTAGTTCCACAGCCTGCAGACGTTTCCCCACTAGCTTTAATTCTTCGATCAAGATGGCCATTTGGATTGTTGGATCTGCAGTTCTGGGGGTGACTGCCCTAGGTGTAGACTGTTGTGGTGGAGTGCTGGGCTCGGACTCGTCCGGGACACTCCTGCTTCGCCTATCCTTCCGTCCTTTTCCTTTCGGCATCTTGTTGTGGAATGGGGTTGGTGTTAGTGGTGTGGGTCCTAGGTAGACGTCCGTCTTCCTTATCACGCACTTTAGTTGGGCGCCACTATTGTTACCTACCACTTTAGGGTGTTCACAAGGGGGCCGGCCGAGACTCACTTTTAGTGGTAGTGGTAACAATTAATAAATACAAAATCAAAATAAACACAAACAAACTTTATTTACAGTAATAGAAATAAAATAAAAGGTTAATAATAAAATACGCAAAGAATAAACGGTAACAAAGATAAAAATTAGTCCCAACGGGTGATCGTAGTGTCTGTGGCACTAAGGGGGTTAGCGTTACTTCGCACTGATAAAGAACGGGGGGGAAGGGGGCACTGTTCGTAGCACTCGCGTAATCCCTTTATATCGTTCGGCACTGTGATCGTGGGTGACTTGGCGTAGCACTCGCGTAATCCCTTTATGTCGTTTGGCACTATGATCGTGGGTCACTTTGCGTAGCACTCGCGTACTCCCTTTATATCGTTTGGCACTATGATCGTGGGTCACTTTGCGTAGCACTCGCGTAATCCCTTTATATCGTTTGGCACTGTGGTCGGGGGTCACTTTGCGTAGCACTCGCGTAATTCCTCTATGACGTTGGGCACTGTGGTATTGGATCCGTCAATAGTCTGGGTTGAAGTGCAGCAGACCTGGATTGGTCCTAGGCCTTGATTCTTTGAAAGGCCCGTGTCTGAAGGCGTTGGGCCTGGGTTGGTTTCAGGCCTAGATCCGTTGTAAGGCCTGCGTCTGAAGGCGTTGGGCCTGGATTGGTTTCAGGCCTAGATCCGTGAAAGGCCTGGGTCTGAAGGCGTTGGGCCTGGATTGGTCTTGGGCCTTGATCCTTGAAAGGCCTGCGTCTGAAGGCGTTGGGCCTGGATTGGTCTCAGGCCTGGATCCGTCGAAAGGCCTGTGTCTGAAGGCGTTGGGCCTGGATTGATTTTAGGCCTAGATCCGTTGAAGGACTGCGTCTGAAGGCGTTGGGCCTGGATTGGTCTCAGGCCTGGATCCGTTGAAAGGCCTGTGTCTGAAGGCGTTGGGCCTGGATTGGTCTCAGGCCTGGACCCGTTGAAAGGCCTGTGTCTGAAGGCGTTGGGCCGTCCTGGATGGGCCTTATAATGTTGGGGCCTAATGATGCGTCGGGCCTTGTGTTGGGCCGTCCTGGATGGGCCTTATAATGTTGGGCCTAATGATGCGTCGGGCCGTCCTGGATGGGCCTTATAATGTTGGGCCTAATGATGCGTCGGGCCGTCCTGGATGGGCCTTATAATGTGGGCTTCTTGGTGGAAGATTCTTGTAGAAACTGCTGCTAGTAGTAGTTAAAGTTGTTCGAAGAAGCTGGTGACTGAATGAATGCTTTCTGATTTCTCCCCCGGCTTATATAGGGAGCCGTTGTTCTCCCATTGGTGCTTATTTCGTGGGGGAGGAGCCTGTAAGATGTTTATTACCGGATGATGTCATGGTACACGGCGCCACTATGTCGGCGGGGGTAACATTTCTAAAATTCACTTTTCAGTACTTCCGTATTCCTAAGAAATTGGCTAAACTTATTAGGACACCAGATATTAATAAATTTTTAAAATTGTTACCGAGATGAACAACTACTCCCGATCTGCCGATTTTATTGAAAATCTAATCACACCTCAAAAATTATACAGTTTGGTCTTCATAGTTGTAACCGTTTGGTCCCTATCGTAGTCAGAGAAAGAGATAGATTTGCAGTAACCACTTCAGGGGACTTCAAAACTTGGTCACTGCGAAAATCTCGAGAGCAAACATTTCGTCATCACAGTACTTCCTTGCACTACGTATAAGAAAGTAAAAAGTACAGTAAAACCTGTCAATAACGGCCACCAAAAAATTAAATAATATTGGCCTTCATATAAAGGTGGCCTCAACCATCATTTTTAATTCATATTTATTTTTGATAATATCGTTAATTTGTGTTTTCCCTATCCCATATTTTTCGGCCAACTTTCACGAACTTAACGCATACTTTTCACTTTCCGCAATTATATTTATTTTGTCTTTTAACGATGAACGATTTCTTTTTAGCGACATACTTAATTAAGAACCTTTCGAATACAGAGACAACTTCAAACTAGTCAAGTAATCGAAAGACTGAAAGAACCGTTCGAATACGGATAGAATTTGAAACTAATCAAATAACTAAAAGACCACATTATGTGTACATGCAAGGACTACATAATTATGGGCAATTTCACAAACACAAAATACGAAATAATGATATTGGGTATTTCCATCAATAAAGATACATCATAAATTGTCCGGCCGATATTGGCAGGTAAATTTCTATGAATATAGGTCGTAAAAATTTGGATTTATCTGGTCGCGGTCGTTTTACAAGGGTTGCCGTAAATAACAGGTGTTCGTATAGTGAATTCCCTTACAGTCGGTTCGGAGAATTTTGAAACTGTCGGTTACCTCAGGTGGCCGCTTTAGACAGGTGGCCGTTAACACAGGTTTTACTGTATATTCTTGTGGGAGATTGCGAAATTCACTAAAAGAAAGACAATAACCTCATTATGACAAATAACTAAATAAAAATACCTAATCTATAGTTTCTAATAATAATTAATCTAATTAATATTATTTCAGCAACGTTTGTAATAATTTAGCCGGCAATGGCCATTCCTCTTATGTATAATCAATGATCTAGTGAATACTACTAACACTTATTATTAATCTTAACAACAATACATGCATCTTTTTCTCATGGATGTCGTTATTCTTAATAGAGTTAAGAAAGTAGTATTCTTCACGTTTTAATTCAAGAAATGTTTAACAACAGAAAGGCGCTTACAAATTAAGAAAATAATTTATCTGTAAATGTATTGTTGTCAAAACCTACTACCACAAAACTATTTGGGTATGCCCTAAGTTATGACATCTTAATGGTGTTACAATAGCTTAGATTCCAGCAACTAGATTAATTATTATAAAAAATAATTTATAAGGATGTACTAAATTCAAGTTTAAAAACATTTAGTACATTTCACAGATCGCCTTGTCTACATTTTGGGATTATAATTATTTCCTCAAGAAAATGGTGAATTTCTTGCTTGTGAAGACTAAGTCAAAACCTATAGTGAAGAAAACTATTTACGAAATGATGTACAACAACACAGATTCATTCGTGCGCCTGACTCATGCAGTTCTTCCAAATATCGCAGTAGTTGATAATGTCGCAGTATTACCAATGGTAAGCATTTAAACAATGAGCTTTTGTGGAGTTACATGCTTTAAAAAAATTTCAAGCCAATCTTCATTATAAGACAGAACATTTTTTTAATTTCACAAAACGTTACACTAAATACATAATAAAAAACTTGATTATAATAAAAAGGTAATATTTCTAGCTTTCATTACAATAAGTATTGTCAACAATATTTTAAACATTATAAATTTTTTTCCGTTATGAATCAAGATCAATCACGTTTAATCCATCTAACAATATTTTTTTTACGTCGTGTAATTTAAATGATTTAATCAGGTAACCAAATAAGTTCATGCGGTTTTTTATGGTAAAATATAAATATTTATTAAGAAACAATAGTACAATATTATTCATCAAAGTAATTACCATCACACTCAATGACCTTTTGCCAACGTGACACCAATTTTTTTATGCCGGTATTGTAGAACTCTACGGATTTTGAATCAAAAAATTGACGGACTGCGTCTATTACATTAACTCGAGTTTTAAACTGCCTATGTCTCATACAGTTGTCAAGAGACAAAAAAAGATGGTAATCACTTGGCGAAATGTCAGGGGAATATGGAGGGTGTGGCAATATTTCCCAGCCAAGTTCACAAATTTTTTCCCGGGTCACTTTTGCAGTATGCGGTTTGGCGTTATCTTGTAAGAATATCACTTTCTTTCGATTGATTAAAGAAGGCTGTTTTTGGATGAGTGCTGCTTGTACTCGCTGAAGTTGTTCACAATACAAGTTCGCAGTGATGGTTTGGCCCTTTTCCAAAAACTCATAATGGACTATTCCATTTGCTGTCCACCAAACACACAATAAAATCTTGTTTGGGTGCAAGGAAGCCTTGGGAGTGTGAGGTATTGCATCAGTAGGCGACAACCAATGATACGAACGCTTAGAATTTGAGTATAATATCCATTTTTCGTCGCAGGTTAACAACCGATCAAGAAATGGTTCATTATCGTTGCATGAAATGTTTGCCGAACAAATGGTAAGACGACTTAATTTGTTATCATTTGACAATTCATGTGGAACCCATTTGCTCAACTTCCACGTCTTTCCTAGCTGATGAAGATGCAAACGAATGGTTTCATCACTCACATTGAACCTTTCTGCAAGCTCTAGGCACGTTGTACTGGAATTTGCCTCCACAACCTGTTGAAGATCCTCGTTGTTAATGATCTTCGGTATTCCAGAGCGTGCTTCATCGGTTAAGTTGAAATCTCCCGAAGAAAATTTCTTGAACCACTTCTGTGCTGTTCGATCACTTACGACATCATCTCCGAATGCGGTACATATTTTTCGCGCCGCCACTGCAGCTTTAGTACCAAGTTTGTACTCATAGAGTAAACAACCTCGAATTAAAGTTTTATTCGTTTCCATTTTCAACTATTCAAATTAATAATTAAATAATTGTCACGAAATGTGTATGTATTAAATGACAGAAGGATTGATACTAAAGTGGATGACAGATAACAGACAAGTGCTATCGATCAACAACTTAAAGAATATTCATGGCACTCTGCTGTATACAAAAACCGCATGAACTTATTTGGTTTACTATTGGCTACGACATGATGCTTCACTTAAACCCATACAAGTTCGACGGGGTTTAGATTGCAATAATGAATCTCGATGAGAGCTTATGTAGTGTTTTGCAAACTCCATTAATTCAACTTTTAGTATACTGCCATCAGCAAACATTCGTTTTGATAAAAGCTATTCAATCAGTGCCTCCCTTTTGCATGATGAAGTAGGTGCTATTCCTGTTTTAGTTGAATGGTTTAGTGTATTATCTATTACTACCAATCTCAAGAATGAATCTTTCAAACCAGTAGAAAGACCTCCAATAAATGCGTGCCATGGGTCTTTTTAAATAGCGGCGTCTCCATAATACAATATCATTTCGTTCATTTAATATGTTGTTTGTGTCTTTCTCATCTTCATCCTAGTTTTTTAGAATTATCCAAATTCACGATGCCTTTATTAAACTCTTTTTGGTATCATTAGTTTAGAAACAAAATATTCATATACAACACAGGCCCGAAAAATTTGAGCTAAGAAAAAAGTGTTCGCCATGTAATGACTGATTTGATATTGGTTGGTACACTAATTTCAAATATGGCGTGCGTTTTTCTCAGTTACAGTGCACTCGCCTAATTGTAACACGATTTCTACATGTTGAACAACATATTCAAAATCTTATTCGTTATAGTTTCTATAACAACTTTACCGTGTCATCCTTACCGAGTAAACATACCTGCATTCATCTGGACATTTAAAATGACCTCATTGTATTCGAAATGCCGAATTATATATATTTTTTTAAATTCTTGTAGGTGTCACATTTATCCGACAAAATCACAAATGTGACACTTCTTAATTATAAATGTGACACAGAGGTAAACTCTCATTGTTTCGCTATATATTCGCCAGTTTTAATAGTGGCACACCTAAGGGGTCTAAATGTGACTTTGGGAAATAAAAGAATAGGTTTATTAGAACATTAAACAAACAGCATAACAGAAACGAAAACTAATCTGCTTCATAAAAAAACATCAACTCTCTTAACTATAAACAAAAACAATAAATTATTATAAGGAAATCCTGAAGATTACAAAACACATTTGTCAATTTTTTCGACGAAAGAAAATCTATCGTGTCTGTCTTTTCGAGGCGATGTTAAAATTGTGATTACCCGATCTGCAGATATTGTATCGATGTCTTCTATGCCTGGCCACACAAAATATTCCTTCTTCCTTCCTAAAAATTTTATTTCGAGTGCATCATCAGTCTTGTTTAGGACTGTTCCTATATAGTAACCTTCTGATTTCTTTGTTGAATAGTCGACCACGACAAATGAACCAGATTGTAAGACATCTTTAGGAAAGGCGATGGAACCAAATTTCGTTCATTTATATCTCTCATCGAATAGGTTGAAACATCAGAAGAAACAGGTGACTGTTCCATGTCTGGATCATCAACATCTGATTCTACTTCAACTAATGGACCCGTTGAAGAATTTGAATCATGGACTGAATAGTTGTCATCTGAACTATCTGTTTCTGCCATCTGCTTTCGCACTCTTTTTGCCTTTTGCACATTCAAAGCAGAGAACTTCAGCGATTCGAGATATTCTTCTCTCGTTAAAACCTCTGCTAGTTTAGTCGTTGCTTTAGACTTCTTCTGATTGGTTTGACCTTTTTGTTGCAATCTTTTGTAAAATCAACGACTCCAGGCTTACTGAACTTGAGGATGGACTTGGAAGTTGCGAAGCGGTAGCTATTGGACGAGCATCGCTCCTGTTCACTACAGACTGTTCCAAAATGGTATCATTGACATTATCTTCAATGTTGCATTTTTTTTCATTGAATTTCTGTAGTTCTGCTGCCTTGAAGATCTCCGTTTTGATTTTCTGACGATTGAGGGGGAAAATACCAGTGTTCTCAAACCCTTTCTTTAAGGTAGAAGGGCTCACTTCAGTCCAAGCTTTTCCCAGCAAAATTGCAAAATGGCTTTTTCCAAGCGTTTGGCCGTAATGTCCTCTTTGCCAAGAAACCAGTATTTCGTCCCATTTTTTCTTGGATACGTTAAATGGTGTGTTATCAAGGGGTTGTAGAATATGAGTAGTATGCGGTGGCAGTTTCAGCAGTGTAATGTCTTCGTCGCGAGCCAATTTAATAAGTTCGATGGTCAGGTGTGATTTGTGACCATCAAATAGAACCAGAAGTGGTCGTTCTTTGGGGCAGTGTTTCAAAAATCTAGTTTTGAATCTAATATAGAAGGCTTCTGATGTCATCCATCCGCTTGGTGTAGCGATATATCCTGTGTCGGGATATGCATCTACTGGCATCCATGAATCCCATAGGTATTTTGCTTTATATAGGATAAAATGTGGTAATTTAGCGCCATTGGCAGAAATGCAAAAAAGGACGGATGTATTTGTTCTGCCTGTTCCCTGTATTGTTCGGAAAACAGCTTTGTTTTTTGTCGCTACAGCCTTAGTATTTTGCGGATCATGACATATCAAAGTCTCGTCTAAATTGAATATGCAAGAGGGTTGTCGTTCAAGCCCAATTCTGCAATTGTTTCTTCCAACAGATCGAAAAAACCATAAATAATTTCCGGTGTGGTTTGTTCGGTACAAACAGTTTGCCGTTTTATAGGTTTCTTGCAGGAAAGGTTTCACCGTATAAATAAATAAACCAGTCCTTGCCTGGGCGATTGTTCTTAAACCTGTTTTCAATCTTATTTTCCCTGAGATAGGCTTCGACCAAATCGATAACTTCTTTCCTGGTAAGTCCAAATCCCCATTTGTTTAGGACTTGCAAATTTTCCCCTATGCAGCTTTCAATCTCCTCTGCCATTTCTACTTTCTTCGCGGTTTGCGAATTTTCTTTGTTTCTGACATTTTCCTTGTCTGTGCAGGTAAGTATCTCAAATTAATAGTACTGTCACATTTAGCCACGACGATAATTTTGGGTAGCTAAATGTGACACACGTTCCAGTCGTCTTCTTCTAAACTTCTCTTTCTCATTTCATTTTCGATGTTGTTTATCCTTTCCTTTCTAGACCTTCCACGTGTATTCCTTTGTGCTGGAATCCAATTCATACCTTCCTTAGTAATCTTTCTTCCCTCATTCTACGCAAATGTCCGTGTACCATATCAGCTGCCTTTCATTTATAGAATCTATAATAGTGTCTTTCACTTCCATTTTACCTCTGATATCTTCATTTTTGACGTGGTCATACATGGTTCTGACGCAGTATTTTCTCCAGTATGTCATTTTTGCCGAGAGTAATCTTTGTATAATTTTTTTGTCAGTCACCCATATCTCCGACCCTATGTCTTTATTGATTCTATTATTGCTTTAAATATATTTATTTTTGTTTTGTTTTTTGTCAGGGTGTTATTCCACCGTGCTAGATGTAGTGCGTTTGTCATATTATTTCCTGTGTCTGTTTTCTGCATTATGTTTTTGTCGTCTCCCATCTTCGCATACTATAACCCCCAGGTATTCGTATTGGCTAACATTTTTCATTATTTCGCTCTCCTGTTCTTTTCCTCTGATGACCATATAGTGTATTTTCTCTGTATTTACTTTACTCCCACTTATCTTATTCCTCTGTAAGTTTATTCGGCATATTTGTAATGTCTTGCTGATCTTCTGCAAAAAGGGTTGCGCATATCGGGCTCACACTCAGAATGCTCCCATCGGGCTATATTTTCTAGTTCAATGTTTTAAGGGTGGCTCTAGGTAAATTTTAGAAAGGGGAGGGGAAAGGCATTTGCCTTGTTTTGCTCCATCGAAAGCTTGAATGGTGTAAACTGTAGAGTATAGAGATTTGGTTTCGAGCTCTTATAACACCTTGATTTTGCTTGTACAGTTGCTTTTAAGTACGTTTTATTTATACTAGCTTGTTCTAAAGTAAGAGGAACGGAGTGGAATGATCTCTTTAGATGTATAAACATAACATGAAGTTTCCTTCCTTTAGTCTGATTTTTCTCTGCTAGGTGCCTTAGCGTAAACAGATTATCCATACAGGACCTTTCTGATATGAAGCCGCTTTGTTCTTCTGTTTCCCTTAATTTTTTCTCTATTCTAGCTTTGAGGACTTTTCCTTATACTCTTCCGACCAAAGACGTAAGGCTTATCCCTCTATCCTTCATTACAGTCGGTTGTACATCCTTTTTTGTAAATCGAGAAATTTTCCAATCTGTTGGTATGTGTTCGCCCCTTAGGCATTTATTAAATATATTGCAGATTGTTTCTATTGGAAATAATTTACTAATTTATCTTGCCATTCATATGTTCTTATGCTGTTTTTCTTTCTCCTGAAAGCTCCTTTTGGCTATTTGCATCCAATAGCAGCCCGCCATCATATTGACCTTTTACCTACCTTGGTATCTACGCTTCATCTTCTTGCTGTATTGGTGAAACCTTTATCCCTGTTCTTCACCAATAGCACCAAGAGTTTTGGGAAAACAGTCTAAATAAATGTGATTTTAAACTCATCACACAATCCAATAATGGGTGGCTAAAAATCTGAAATAAAATTCAAAAGAAAAAATCCCTTGCCACAAAAAAAAATAAAAAATCTATATACATATTTCGGCAACTAGGTTGCCATCTTCAGCAGAAATCTGTAGAAAAACAAAAAATAGTATTAAGCGTAGTATTTTTGGCTAAGGTGTAACCTTAGAAGATGTGCTCTTCACCACATCACCAGTGGGATAACACTTCATCAAACAACCCAAGGTTTTGAATTTCATTAACATGTTTTTCACGATAAATTTATAATCTGTGTCCCTACAGTTTCCGATAAATCTTTTGACGACTGCCTTAAAAGTTCTACAGGCTTCTTTCTCACTCATTTCCATTTTACTGTCAAACACTAATCTTCGTCTTGAAAAAGTTTTCGAATATCTGGATCTACAAAAACACCTTTCTTTACTTTTGCTTGCCATTTTCCTGGAAACTTATGGCCAAGGTATTTAAGGCATTCTCTTTCTTATGATAAAGTCTTAACAAATTTTTTCATCAAGCCAAGCATAATATGAAGTGGACACAAGAGGATATCAATCAACAAAACTTTCCGTCAGTATATATTTGTTTCCAGGTTTTAAAGTTTTTCTATCTTAGGCGGTAACTCCTTTTAGATCCAGTGATTGCACTTATCCCGACTGTATCATTCCTATAAGTAGCAAGAGTTCTTGGTGCATCCTGCTTGTTATTCAAAAAACATGGGGAGCACTTTCATATTACCGCAATCAAGGCTAAATTGTCGTAACATTTTATCGGGCACACATAATGCCCTAATTGCATTGAAGCATACTTGTTGATGTTATGCAGAAGCACTGCTTTGAGGCTTCTATGTGAGGCACAATCTGAACAATGGGAAAGAAGTACCAGGAGCCAATTAGTCCTTCTTCTTTAGCCATGATCCTAATAGTTTCCCAGAATCTTTAAAAAGTTGTTTAAAGAACTTATATTGCATATTATTATATTAATATTGTTTTTAAGGAATGTACACTGGCATGCAATAAAATCCCAAATACTAAGCTGCCTTAAGGGTCCTATATAGTGGATCTGTCAATAATGGAAAAATAGCAGATTTTAGATGCAAGATATTTTTATTGATTTTAAATCTGGAGAAAATAAACAATCCATCTGGATTGTTTATTTTCTACAGATAAAAACTGTTTCTTGGCACTTGCATTATTCGGATGTGCTATTTTTGCGGCATGTTGTTGACAAAGATCCTGGAAAATTTGTGTGAAATGCAGCATCTTTTGCTGTTTTGAATGGTTTTTCTCTTAAATAATCTAATAAACATTCATCTTGTTGCTGATTTGAAATTCCAGACCGCCCTGAGTCCTCTTTCCTTTTAACACTATCATCTTCTTTCCATTTCTTATTAATATCTTATCACATTCAGATAATTTTAATGTTTTGATCAATTTTGATTGATTTAAATTGACTAATGTCACCAGAAATGTCAACTTAATAGTGGCGTTTACCAACAAATAGAAACTTATGCAACTTATATTACTCGCGGGACAGGTAGACGCAAGAGGGTGTGAGTAGGTGGAGGTTGACGATATTCGGTTCTGTCACAGCGCTTCGGTTTTATTCACAGATTCTGTCATAGATAAATAAATATTATAGATAGGAAACATAATGTATAAAGAATGAGTACTTACGGAACTGTTGATATTGTTGATGTTTTATAATAAGCCAATTTTCGCTTGCCCGTAACTGTTATATTATTATACACTCGAATATTATAGGTATATATAACATTTAAATGTGAGTGACAGTTTGTATTTAAACTGTCACTCGCATTTAAGTCTTCAATAGCCGACCGATTCCGATAGATTTTCGTCTTCGCTAGGGCCGGTAGAGATACCGTAAAGTGGGGATAGACGACGCGAAAAACCTCGTGTAAAATGTGTGTGACAAAGTTTACTGTTTAATGTTTTTTATCTTTAAAAATAATTCCATAAATTTGATTTTTTCTTTATATCGTACATCAAATGTGCAGCTGGCGTAGAGGTCGTTTTTTTTCTTTTGTGTACCAGCCTTAGTTAGTAGACATTAATCAAATTCATGCATTTTTATGGTTATTTCTAAAACACATAACTTTTTTAAGAAAATAAATTAGTACAAAAACTGACCTTAACATTATAAATTTATGCCTTTTGCATCACTAACCCAAATTTGAGATTCTAAAATTACAAAATGAGTTTAAAAAACGCGAAACGGCGATGCCTTAATTTTCGATAGGTAAACGCCCCTCTTAATACAGCCAAAACTAGCTGTACGGGATTTTATTGCAAGCCAGTGTATACATCTAAAATTAAAACGTAACTTAATTTGTCTATTTTACTATCATTACAAAAATATATACGGAGGTTATTATGTATTTTGATATATATATTCCTCCCATAAGTACATTGCAATAAGGACCTAATTCAATTAAACGCATCACAAAATTATTTTCCTTCAGAATAAAATTTTGAATTCTTTTTTTTTAATCTCTACTTGTATATTACTTTTACCACCTCTCTCCATCACCAAAAAAAAAAATATAATTACGAAAAACAACGCTATGATTTTGCGTTTTGCGTTGTGCAATCAATAGACAATCTCAATATTGAAGGACGATTTAATTTTAATGAACATGATTATTTCTTTTTTCATTTCGAGGCTGTCATATATTGAAAATTTACATATTCTTAAGCAATTAACGGATTAATTTATCATTTATTTCCAAGATTAGCAATGGATACAGTAACCGTATAACGGTTTATATTGGAAACAAATTCGGACATCAAAATTTCTTTCTGATAAATAGATACAACGGAAGCATGTACATCCCAAGTAATGACGGAACATGTAAAGATAAAATAGTGGGCGCTGCCCATGGAATAATATTCAATCAGTTGATAGATAAAACAAAGAAGATCAGATATTTTTATAATGGAGCATGTGGAATGTATGAAACTAGTTATAAAGGTAGGTAGGACAAAAATCATGTATCAATCTATACCGCAATATATTGAAGTAATAATAATGACTTAGGTCAGCAATTCTCAACCTGTGGGGCGTCA
This sequence comes from Amphimallon solstitiale, assembly GCA_963170755.1. Taxonomy (NCBI): domain Eukaryota; kingdom Metazoa; phylum Arthropoda; class Insecta; order Coleoptera; family Scarabaeidae; genus Amphimallon; species Amphimallon solstitiale. The sequence continues at coordinate 133,043,380 of OY720677.1, forward strand.
TAGAACTAAATTGGGGGTGCGAGAATATCGAGAAAAATGAAAAAAAATATTATTCAAAAACTTATTTAATTTACTGAAAACAAGCAATAAAATAATTCTGACATAACAAAACATAAAATACACGTTTACACTGATATAAGACACTTATAAATAGAATTGTATCAGCACTGTACAATGTATTTCATAATTATCTTATCAATATTAAATTTAAAACAAGAGTAATAATTACTTGTGACTCACTTGAAGAGCAACATTTTTCGAAAGAAGGTTTAATATTAGAAATTGACACTCTAACTTCTTTTTCTATATTTAACTGAGACCTACATTTTGTCTTCAAAGCAGCCACCGCAGAAAATCCGGTTTCGCAAAGCTAGGATGTTGAAAATGGTAATACTATGCAAAATTCTCTTGTTTCCACTACTATAAACTCATCATCCAAACCTGCCCAAAATTCAAAGAGTGATTTATTTCTAAATTGTCTTTTGATTACGACAATTGCCATGAAGTTTATAATTTTTTTTCTGCAGTTGAAAGACCTTCGTAAAATGGTACCATATCAAGTTAAAGACAGCAAGAAAATACTTTTTAAAATCATTTCCCAGCGTGGTTAAATGATTTTCAATGGGTACAAAATCAACTTCCACATGTTGTTCTTCAGCCTTATAAGTTTTAACACGTTTATCCACATTTGCAAGCATTTCTTGGTTCTTTTGCTTTACAATTCCAGTTTTGTATAAAAAGCATTAACTTTATCACGCGTATCCGATACATGTTTATTACTCCTTGGAGTTGAAGTATTTAATTTCTCGGATATATTGACCAAGTAGGGGAGAGTGTTGTACCTTGGACATAGTGTACCTTGGATCACTAACCCATAATCCGACATATGCTGCCAGCTTGTGGCAAACTGTTGAACTATCTCGTGCAATATTCATTAGTGGGCAGCGTAAACTTCTTATTGCATATCGTGCGTGTTGTGTTATGAGTATAGCCGCAAAATTGTTTTTGTAGTTTAAAAAGTAAAGTTTCTGAACAATAATATTTCCGTATATACACACTTCATGTATTGCTTCAGAATTTTCTCAATATTCCAGCTTGTGCAGTATAATTTGGTGAGTAAAACTACATGCTGTTTGTAAGTCTGAACATAACCTAGCAACCTAGCCGCGTCTTTAAATTGTAAACTGTCACCTCTTGTACCATGGATCATCAATACATCTTGTACCATTGATCACATTTTCAGATTATAATACAATGCCACGGAGCAAGACGGGAAGAAAACGTGAACATATTGATCCAGAAGCAATACAAAAAGCAATTGAAGCTGTGTGCGCTGAAGGAGACAATAACATTTCTATTAGAGAATCATGTAAAGTGTTTAACATTAAATTTACAACATTAGTTCGGCATTTGAAGGCTTTTAGAAATTCTGGGAAAGAGGAGTTCAAATATGATGTTCGGTACGACACTAGAAAAGTATTTTCAGAAGCAGAAGAGCTCTGTTTGGTAGAGTATATCAACAAAGTAGCTAAGATGAACTATGGATTGACAAAGAAAGGAGTTCGGAGTCTAGCTTATAAATTCGCAATGGCCAATAATAAGAATCGACCTGTCAAGTGGGATGAAGAAAAAACAGCTGGAGAAGAATGGTTAAGACTATTTATGACAAGGCATACTGCGAAGTTAACCATTAGAAAGCCAGAAAAGACAAGTTTGTCACGGGCAACTGCTTTCAATCCTACCAATGTTGAAACATTCTTCAAAAATCTCGAAGATGCACAGTTGAGATTAGGACCTTTTCCTCCTCATCGCATCTGGAATCAAGACGATACCGGGCTAACAACAGTACAGAATCCCAACAAAATTGTTGCCCCAAAGGGTATAAAGCAGGTAGGAAGTGTGACATCCGGTGAATGGGGTCACCTCGTCACATTGTCTGCTTGCGTAAATGCCATCGGTAACCACATCCCTCCATTGTTAGTGTTTCCGAGGGTAAACTTCAAGGAGTACATGCTTTATGGTGCACCCCCTGGAACAATTGGTGGGGCGAATCCCTCAGGATGGTCTAACGAATTATTATATGTGAAGTTTATGGATCACTTCATAGCTCATGTAAAACCGTCAAAGGAAGAACGTGTTTTATTAATAGTAGATAACCATGAAACACATTTATCTCTGCAAGTTATTGAAAAAGCATCAGCAGCAGGTGTTGTTATGCTCACATTTCCGCCCCATACATCCCATAGGCTGCAGCCACTTGACGTATCGGTGTACTCACCTCTGAAGAACTTTTACAACCAAGCTGTTGACTCTTGGCTATTGAACAACCCGGGCAAAACTTTCAACATTTATAATATTGCAGAAATAGTTGGCAAAATTTACCCTAAAGCATTTAGTACTAGTAATATTTTAAGTGGTTTTACGAAAACAGGAATTTATCCATTTAACAGACAAGTATTTTCAGAGCAGGACTTTCTTGGAGCTTACGTCTCCGATCGTCCAAACCCTAACGACACTTTCCCAGTTAAAAATTCAGTCAGTACAAGTTTAAATCTAGCTGTTATCCAGTCTCCAACGCCACCTACTACGCCTATTATGACTAATGCTCATCGAAGCGAAGATGAGCCGTCTACTTCAGCTGCAACGCTAAATCAGAATGAAAATAGATCTAATGATCTTAGATTTCCTGAAGAAGTTCAGCCATACCCGAAGGCAGCACCTAGGAAAACCAAGAGACGAGGTAGAAAACCTGGAAGAAGCAAGATAGTAACAGATACACCTGAAAAAGAAGCTATAAGAATAGAAAAGTCTAAGAAAAGAGAAGGCCTGCCAAAATCAAAGACTACTAAGCCACCTGCAAGTAAAAGTAAATCTCAAGATAAAGCTAGGAAAAGATTAGTTTGTGAAAGTGACTCAGAAAATGACGATCAAATTGATATGTCTGATGTTGATGACTCTGATAACGATGATAACTTTTTTGCATCAATTAACGCTGAATTAGCCGACGCTCAGGAGGAGCTTGAATTTGAAAGATACAGTTTCAATAATGGCGATTACGTTCTTGTCAAGTTTGAGAAGAAACGAGGGCCAACTGAGCACTATGTTGGGAAAATTATTTCTAAAGACTGTGATGGGTGTGAATTCCAAATACAGTTTTTCAAACGTATTAGCTTGAGTAATAAATTTGTCATAGAATCATCGCAATCATTTGATGTAAATGAGTCAGACATTTTACTCAAACTGCCTAAACCATCAAAGTGCAGTGGTTCAACTCGAGTTGCAGAACAAGTGTGGTTTAAGGTAGATTTTTCAAACTATAATGTAAAATAGGGAGCAGTTGTTTATATTACAAAATTACTGTTTCTGTGTAAATTTCTTCAGATGTTTTAAACAAATAAATTTTGCAGCTGCACATTGGAGTTTTTTATTCAATATGCATTGGTATGCCTTTCTGTATGATCCAAGGTACAGGAGGATGCGATCCAAGGTACAAGACCATCATGTACCATGAATCAGTTTACTTGCTATTATAAATGTTTTAGTTTTTCATTAACTTTGCTTATAATACCGTTTATAGATAAAAGAAAACTGAAGTCGAATAGATGTTACATAAAATAGACACCTATAACTAAAATAAAAACGAAAGTTGTTAATTTTTAGTCGTATATTAGAAAAAGTGAACCAAGGTACAACAGTCTCCCCTAGCTCAATTTCATCAGAAATAAATCATCTCGAAACTTCTCGACTTCTCGGCTTCCGGTCGGTTTTCCTCTTCTAAAGAAATGACGATTTCATCTCTTAATTCATAACACGTTGTAAAAATTTCCCACGTGCTAACCATCTTGCCTCGCAATAAAAAAATAAAGCTGAATGTACTACACCCATGTGTTGATAAAGTGCAGAAAAGATTAATGATTTTAGGAGTCTTAGTTTTATATCTGGAGTTCCAAGCAAAGGAGCCCATTAGATGTAAACTGACTGTAAACGACAAACCCATCCACCAATCTATGGAATGTACGTACTTAGGAGCTGAGAGATAACGAGCTTCAAAAATTACGACAGGAAGTCATAACCAAAGTGATCAAAGCCTCGATAATCTCTGGCTATCTGAGGGACCTCATATAGAGGAACAAATACATGCCCACTGAAAACAAAGTCCTCATATATAAAATCGCCGTAAGACCTGTACTCACATATGCAGTGAAAACTCGACTGGATACAAGAAAAGTGAAGAGCATGATGAGGGCAGCAGAGATGAAGACATTGAGGAATATCAAGAGAGTAAGCTTGAGAGACCAGATAAGAAGCAAATATATAAGAGCAAACCTGAAAATTGAAGATGTGATGCAGTTTACGAGATGGACACGACCATATTGGAGAGACCACTTCGGCAGAATGACAGAGGATCGATGGACAAAAAGGAGACCCCTGGTCAACCTCCCAAAAAATCGTGCGAGAGCTTGATATCTGCTTCCCAAGAGACTGAACGAGATCAAGAGTAGAAAAAACAAGACTAAGTCTTAAGAAAAGAGAATGAAGAAGAAGAGACCAAAGAAACAAGTTCTTTCAATTTGCAGAATTTTTTTGTATCTGCTTTCGCAATAAGAAACAATAGAATAATTTCAATTTAAACGTGATTAGTGAAGGGAGATGCGAGGTGGAGACAGATATAAGACGAAGTCTCAATCTGTTAAAGATAAAATTATGGAATTCATAAAAAATTGCCAGCAAGTGAAAGCCACTGTAATAGGAGCATATCATGCAGAATATATTTTTCAAGAGGAATGAATATTCAGTTATTGTGCAGGCTGTATAATTCAAAAAATCTTGACTTGAAAATTTCTTTTTCTATTTTCATAAGAGTATTTTACAACGAATTTAATATTGATTTTTCATCTCCTGCAAGTGATTCTTTTGGCACGTGCCTCAATTAAGACATATCATGCAGAATATATCTTTCAAGAGGAATGAATATTCAGTTATTGTGCAGGCTGTATAATTCAAAAAATCCTGACTTGAAAATTTCTTTTTCTATTTTCATAAGAGTATTTTACAACGAATTTAATATTGATTTTTCATCTCCTGCAAGTGATTCTTTTGGCACGTGCCTCAATTAAGACTCTATAAAACTAAAAACAGGAACTCAGAAGGAGCCTCTAATATGTCAATTATGAGTTCATAAGGTGCAAGCGAATCCTTTTTACACATTAATGAACGAAAATCCTTTAGAGAGTCTACCACGTTGCGTTGATATGCAGCAACTGCATTTCCTTCCAAACACACCTATTCAGGAAGCCTTCTATTTGAGGCAAATTACCTTTTATACATGTTGTTGTATGTGTGTGTATTACTTCAATGGATTGTTTTTTTTTATCTGGTTAGAGAACCAAGCTAGCCGTGGTTCAACAGAAATCGGATCAGCTTTGTTAATGCAAGATATTTAAATTTGAAAAACATAAGGAATTTGAGACTGTTATGTGATGGGTGCGCTGGACAGAACAAAAACACCCACATTGTTCTCATTTTGGCTTTCTGGTTAAGAACTGAGTCTCTGGATAATCCTACTGATTTAACTTTACATTATCTAGTTCGAGGACATTTATATCTACCAGCCGAGAAAGTATTAATAAAACGTAATGTTATCCTAAGCCTCAAAATGGATAATAAAATTTAAAGAAAAATTAGCCAAGTTTTTTCTTTGGAAACCGACCGGCGCGGCATTTATATGACATCAAAAAACTTTCGGATACTTACAGCAAAATTTCTGGAATTAAAGACACGAAGAGAATCTTTTAAAGAAAATTCATTTCAAAACATGGAACGGCGACTGCAATGTACAAGGATAGTGCCTTTTTTTAAATATGATGATGACCAACATTACGTTTCTATTATCAACAAGGGTTGAGGTGAACAAGGCTGCCAACTCAGCAATAAGCCTTTGCGAGTCAATATATCTGACAAAAAAAAAAGGAAAAACGTAAACACCCTTTTGGAGAAACAGCTCAACCAGGACAAAGTCGATTGGCGAAATCTTCAGTATCTTAGTTTTTATAAAGAAATTTTGATTGGGGAAGGGCCAGACTTTAAGAAAGAAGAGGAAGTCGCTTGCCAGCATGAGGTAGATGAATGTGCCTGCCTGGAAGATGATTTTTCCGTGTATTTTTTCTTCTATTGTTTTAGTTTTAATTAACGTAATGTCCTTGTATCTTTACTATATAATCAGCTATAGCTTGAAAGTAGATCCGCAGTTTTAACCCTTATATATTGTGAACCACAAGTTATTGCAACTTTTCTCAAAACTGCTAAAAGTGGATATGTCTACTTTGAATGAAGGCCCTTTATTTGTCTAGTTGATAAATAGGGAGAAATTCATTAGAATTGCTTCCCTCCATCACGATTGATATCCAGAAAAAATACTTAATGTCTGATATTAAGACAGATTTTATGTAAATATGGGATAAATTTCGTCTAATTGCACTTTTTTTTTGTTTCATCCAAATTATTGTAAGTTTGTTGATAATTTTGTTTCTTGGATGGATTCTGATTTGCTTGAAAATGTTGTACATCGTATTCATACTATTATCCACTTCCTCCGGTGTTTGAATGACAGCAGTTATTTTACACTTTATCTTCATGCTTAATGTACACACTATAAGCGCTTTTGAGGGCCCTAGTTAGAAAGTTAATGAAAAATGGTATCATACCTCCATAAAACAAAGTTCTTGGACGAAGTATTTTTTAAAAATAATAATAATATATAGAATAATAAACAACTCTCTTCCAACATCCCTTGGTCAGTCTACAATAAAGTACACAGAGGGGATATAAATAAAAAAATATTTTTTTTTATTTTTTGTAGATGAAGTTTATAGACAAGAAATGAAAGCCTATAGATTTGTCATGGGCAAAGATGCCTACAATAGAACATACCCACTGGAAAATGATTGTTATAAGGGCAATCCCATTTTACTAAATGGTTTGAAAGATTTATCGTCGTGTTGGCATTGTAAGTATCTAATAATTATTATTTTCGTTAAAATAAACTGCCCGGCTACAAGCAACACGCTCATCTGTTGCTTGATATAATTCCGGACGTTTTAGACTTGATAAAGCAGGAACTGTGGTAGATTTAACACGTCAGAATTTTATAATAAAATGTCATCGACAAATATGAAGAATATATAAGAGGTAGCGCCGTAGTGCTACCTCTTATATACTTGACACCCTCGTTTAACATTAGAGCGGGTGTCTACACATATGTTTTTCAGGAACCACTTGGCCGAGTTGCTTGAACTTTTTTTTTTTAATGACCATTGGGGCTAGTCTAGGATGTGCGTCAAATTAGGGTTCACGAAAACAAAGCAATGTGTCAAAAACTGCAAAATTTACATAAAATGTTCTCTTGAGCAAATCGTCATTTTTTTCGATAGAAGACTGGAATTTTGCATAGTTATATTACAACATGTACTGCAAATTACACTTTTTCCTTTTTGAAAAATTTTCATTAGAAGCGATTTTATTCAAATTTTTCGGAACTCATTAGTGTAAAATCGCCTTTGATGGAGCAATAAGGCATCATCAATTTTTGAAATAGAAAGTCATGATACTAATTATTTTACGACTGAAGCTCTATCAAAAAAAATTTTCGTTTTTAAAAGTCTAGATCAGGAAACCTGCACTTTATGGCAGTTGCTTTAAATCCGACTGGCGTAATTTATTTTGTTTTTAATTGAACAGTCAGTTTCTGTGTTGTAAAATAAATAAAAAAGGATTCCTCCCTGCACAGCAAGACATTACTCTAGGCGGTCGTAGAAATTTACTCTTACGTTTTCTAACATGTGAGCAGTTACTGAATTAGCAGCCTCAATTAATTTTTCTCTCAAGGCAACTATGTTTTCTTTTCTACCAGCTTCATGGATATAAACAATATTTTTTAAATATCCCCACAAAAAAAATCATTTGGAGAGAGTTCTGTAGATTGCGGAGGCCATTTGATGTTACCCGTTCCAGTAATAAGACGGCCAGGGACCACAACGTGTCCCCACCTAAACATTGAATGCAAAATCTGGGTCGGGATCGGAGAATATCGTTGTGATGTCGGTAGTTGTCGGCATTGGTGACGGACAGTAGGGGTAACACGTCGCCACGTATTATATTCACATGTATAGATCGCACGTAAACATTGAATCCCTATACCTACAACTACTATATAAAGCACAGCTGACTCGTCCGCCATTTTGGAGATAATTTTAAGGCGGTAAATATGTATGCTAATAGCAAATGTTGAATAGAACTTCGAATAATTGACTTTATTAAGCCGGTTTAGGACGTGAAATAATTTAGGTATAATTTTTTACAATATGCAATACGTTTTATGCATTTTCACTGATAATTTCCAGTTCAACAGCAGCTAAAGTGTCAAGTACCTTTTAATGTTATAAATGCGCAGAAATATTATTATACTTTATTATATATGCAACGATATAATTTCAATAATTTATTAATTATATCACTCTAATTCTATATGCTAAAATGTGGTTTAAAACAAATTTCTATCGCCACTCATGTTATTAGTGACGCAAGTAGAATGCTATAAAAATTTACCAAGTATATAATTTAAATCAAGTTCGCATTGAATTTATTATTAATAATTAAATTTACACTTAGTTTAACACTCGACTTCCGCTGGAAATGTTTTAAATCTAAATATATCTAGACAGACTAGTTTTGGTATATCCCTTCTATACTGTGTACTTATCCATTTTCCACCCTCAGAATACGCTTTTTACCATTTTTTGTGTGCATATAATGCATATTTGGACACTTTACCATAACTGCATAGGCACGTACATATTTCATAATTATTTTGCATATTTATGCATATATTCGCCATTTTCATAAGAACCATAATAAAATCTGATATTTAAAGATATTTAATTTGTTTGTGTAAACGTGAAGGGCATTCCTTCAACTTTGCATTAATGACTCATTAAAAGTCCATCTCATTAATAATGAGATGGGCTTTCCCAAAAATAGTAAGAAATCCTTTTCAGAAATATAGGTATTAATGCAGGTATATTATACCGTAGGACTAATATCAATATAAGAAAAAGAAATAATTTCCTTCATAGTTTGTTCATTCATCATCTCTAATAAAAAATTGGATAAGTGATTGCAGTGCACTAAAAATTATTGACGAAAAAAGTGTTTTGTGTACACTCTGCGACAAAAGGGTAAGTTGAATTTTGAAATATTTTGTCAATAACAAGTTCAACAATTATGAGAATTTTTTTTTGTGTTCATAAATATAATGAAACAATTTCATAATAAATTATTATTAGATATGTTTAATTTTATGTTCTTTAAAGCTAATATATCTTTGTAATATTTCTTTGTCATAAACACCAAACTAACCAAAATCAATCAAATTTAAACAACTGGAGAACTTTACAAAACCAGACAATTTATTTTTCTAGTTTTTGTAGTAATATAGTAATTAATAATAATTATTATAACTGAATGTTAAAAATATATATTTGTTACACAGATTACCTGCCAGAAGAAATTTCAAGTAGTGCAACATTTGAACACAACATTTCATCAGAACAGGGTTTCTGAAAATTTGAATAAACCGCGGCAGCAACTTTTGGAGGAAAGTTTTCTCAATAATTCGAAGAATCCACAAGAAGCATTTTCCAAAGATTTGTGTAATCTTTTTGTGGGTTGTAATATTCCTTTACATAAATTGGACAATCCGATATTTCAAGAATTCCTGAAAACTTATTGCAAAGTCGATGATAAACCCATTTATGTACCCAGTTCCTCAGTTCTACGCAAGAAATACATCAACGAAATTTATGAAGATGTTATTAGAAAGGAGTTGAAAAACCAAAATCTTTGGCTCTCTGTTGATGAAACTACCGACACGAAGGGCCGTCAGGTTGCTAATTTGATTATTGGAACCTTAAATGGTTCAACTCAATCTAAAAGACATTTAATTAATGTAGGTAATTTAGACAAAACAAATCATGTTACCATAGCCAGGGTTTATAATGAGTCCTTAGCGAATTTCTTTTTACCCGACAAAGTACCTTTTGAAAAAATGTTTGTTAATGGTAACTGACGCCGCTTCGTATATGTTAAAATCAACTCAGTCTGAAATTTTTTTTTCCCAATTTAATCCATTGTACTTGTTTGGCTCATGGTTTAGATAGGGTTGCTGAAAAAGTTAATTAGTAATATCAAAAAAGTATTTTTAAAAGCGCCCTTACGAGTGCAAATATATAACGAAATGCTTCCCAGCATTCCATTGCCACCAGAAGCTATCTTAACAAGATGGAGACATGGCTTAAATGTGCTGTGTTTCTTGCCGATAATTACAAAGGCATCAAAAATGTTGTAACTCAATTTGATTCAGCAATCAGTCTTGCCATAGAAAAGTGTAACGTAATTTTCAATAATTCGACAATACAAAATCAGCTATCATATATTAAATCTAATTTTGCGATAATTGAGCAGGCAATTACTAGATTAGAAGATAGAAATTTATCTTTAAATGATGGTGTTGGCATTGTAAATGATATTGAAGAGAAAATTGGAAAAGTCAACGGATTGACTAGAAAAAGAATTAAAGAAAAATTAGCCGCAATTCTAAGCAAAAATGGAGGTTTTGTTACATTAAAATCTATAAATAATGTAATTAATGGCAATTTTAATGAACACATTAATATAAGTCCCTCATTAATACCTAGTTTTAAGAATGCACCGATCACATCTTGCGATGTTGAAAGAACATTTTCCCAATATAAACATATACTTACAGATCGTAGACATAATTTAGCTATGGAAAATTTAAAGAAATATATGGTTATTTATTGTAATAAATAAATATATAATTTGTAAATACGACAAATGAATTTTAATTTCCTAAAACATAATAAATAAACGCACATCATAAGTGCATATTGCATATTGTAAGTGCATATTTAGGGATTTTTTAAGTGCATATTGCATGCATATTTGGCAAACTTTTCAGTGCATATTTTCCAGTCTCTAGTTATAAATGCCTTCCCACGTCTTGTTACTAGGTATTGCAATTATGGTATGACATAATAGAGGCGGATACATTTTAAAAATACTTTTAGTTATACTAGTAGCGCCCCGTAACGGATTTTACTTACCAATATTACGTAATGTACCCCCTTAATTAGAAATGATCGCTCATGTTACCACTGTGCCGAATAATTTAATTCGATACTTGTTGGTCTTTGTCGGAATATATTGTTTAAAGGAATATTTTCTTCTAAAGCCTGGGTGTATCTCGACAATTGTTACATGTGATGCAATAAAATAATTATTTTTGCAGTTAAGTATAAGTATATTAGTATTTATCAAACCCCTTAGCTTTCTGTCGTCAAAAAGGAGGTATTAATAATAATTTAAAGGTACGGAATTTTGGCAAACAAAAATAAAAGAAATTCTGCCAAAAGAAAATTAATTTTGAAATTTCACTAATATTCGCATATATTATATACAGAGTGAGTCATTAGTAGCCGATTCTTTGATTGCTCTTTTGTGTTTTAAATAAGAGGAAAACAATTAGTGGAAGATTGATGGTTGCTTGGGGTGCATATTCTAAAAATTATTATTATTAAACAATTAAGCAATTAAGCAATTAAGCAACAGATGTCAGAGGTTAGAGTTAAATGACGAAGAATCCAATTCACTATGGAGTTCTACAAGGAAGTATCTGCGAACCCTTGTTTTACATCATTTTCACATCTTTTCTATAGAAAGCACTAAAATTTAGTAACTATCATCACTATGGCGATGATACACAAATATATTATTCTTTCTATCCTACCGATGTCGGCGCTGCTGTAGAATTGTTAAATGGAGAACTTAAGGACCTTACGGATGCTATCAGCCGGCATGGGCGTTCAAATCTTCGGTTGTTGGATTCGGTGAGGCGTCCGCTGTTTCAGATTGTCTGCCTTTTTGGAATTTCTCTATTAATGGTGATATTGTTCCAGTGCGGTCTGAATGTAGGAATCTTGGCATGATTCTGGATTCTATATTACGTTTTAAGCCACATGTTTCTGTTGGTTCCTAGGGCATTTTGTACCCTTAACACGTTCGCTACCCCCATAAGAAAAAAAAACTTTCAAATTAGACTACCCGTTTTTTTTTTTTATAATGTGAAAGGAAATACTCAATTTAGACAGGTTTGGTACAAATTTGTCGATAAAAATTATTGTTTATGCTGTATTTACTTCCGGCTCATAAATGAGACGGTGGTCTATGGTAATAATTTATCAAACTAGACCGCTTGGCTCTTATTTGAGCCGAGTGAAATTACACGCAAATTGTCAAAGAGTAGTAAATAAATAAGATAGAATACCAATTTTAAGTTTTTATTGCAAAAGTAACAAAGTTATAAATTTCAAATTGTAAAAACAGATCTATTCTGTAAAAAAAATATTAATTTTTTGGTATGTATAACATAGGAAACAAAAAAAAATTAATTGACAATAACAAATTACATATGATATTGAGCGAAACATTTGTCAGGACAGAGGCCAACTTCTTTTTTCTGCTCATCACGACATAAATTGCAAACAAACCACGTTTGTACACGTTTTTTATCTCGCCTCTGGCACATGCGGCACCGAATCCTCTTGGCTAATTTTTTAGGAAAGTGTTTTTCAGTGGAGTTGCAAGAAGTGCTTGGCCTAACTCCTTCAGTAAGATACGTTACTATTTCATCTCTGAAATCTAAATAACTGATCTTCTTGTTTGAGCTCTTCTCATAAATATATTTGCTGTTCCAAATACAAATGTCCAGAAGATGAAAAAATAATTTCAAATACCATCTTATGGTTTTGCGTGGTGTTGTGTAGTACGACAACATTTGGTCGGCTCTGTCTATCCCTGACATATACTTGTTGTAGTCAGCTATGATGTTTGGTTTTAAAACATCTGTACCTCTTCTATTCGTCGTTTCCACCATAGAAAATTTATGACAAGTGGAAATCACCAAAACGTCTCTCTTGTCGCGCCATTTTCCCACTACAACTCTACGTTTTCGTCTCCATATTGTTCCTCCTCTAGGTAACTTCTTTGTTACAACATCTTTTGGATTACCTTTTCTGTTTTTTCTAAGAGTGCCCACAATATGTGTGTTTTTTTCTAGCATAGATTCGGCAAGAGGAACACTCGTGTAAAAATTATCAAGAAAAATGGTAGAGGAAAATCGCCTAATATGGGGTCCTTTTTTTCAAACCTTAGTAATTCCAAAAGGTTTTGTAATTAATACTTAAAATTTAAACTACAGATTCATTGTTATGCTAGCTTTCGATGTGTAATCAGTCATTCCTCTTTTTTTGTAATTACGGACAAAAATGATACCAAAAAAAATTTGCGTACCCCAAATTAGATTACAATAGGGCCATAATATGGGGCAGGCAAAAAACATTCTAAATCAAACTAAAAAATTGAAAAAATATAAATGTTGTTGCTTTATTCAAAAAATTATCACAAATGCATACATATCTGTATCTATACATGCATGTCAAATATATTTTTGTTATAAAATATGGGAACTTAGTCAGAATTTCCTGTTTATAATAAACATAAATTTATAATCGTGATTTTTATTTGCATAAGTCACAAATGTAACGTTTGCCTTTTTCTCCTGCACACTCACTACGCGCCCATTTTAAACAGACAGAGCATCTAAGCCACAGTTCTCCACACATATCTTCCGAAAATGGTTGGTTACAGAACAAACATTCTGCATCTTCATCTTCATTTGGTGAATCGTCACTTTCTTGCAAAAAGATTTCTGCAGATGAACCTGACGAGGATGAAGACATTTGTCTCTTTTTGCCTGGGGTTACTAGTTTCCTTTTCGATGTTGGTTTTTCTTGTCCTTCCTTATTTTTATCCTTACTAAAGAAGACTTGTCGTTTAACCTTTGATGTAGATGGAGAATTAGTCTTATTGAGACTTTCTTCTAACTCTTTTTTGTATGGGGTACTCGTGATAATGGTTGCTTTACCAGCGTTTGATCGCTTTTTGATAACTATTTTCTCTGCTAAACTTGGGACCGGTAATAAATCAGCAGGCGCCACATGAAAAAGATTGTCTTTTGGTTCCATTGCTTCTTCTTCTTCAATTGATTCCATATCTGGGATCTCGTGATTTAATTCTGCTACTGACACAGGATTATCTTCCTTAGATAGTTGCTCAGCTACAAACTCATGCTCTTTAAAAACGTGCCTGTTAACAGGAAACAGACCTGTTTTCCGAAAGCCATATATGGCAGTACCTAATGTGGCAGCCTTTAAATAGGCTCTACCAAAAAGTTCTCCAACCTGATAGACTGTTACAACTCGCCCTGGATTCTGCCTAAGCCAATCTCTTATTTCCTGAGCATAATATGTTTTAAAAGGAGACATGAATGAGACATCCAAGGGCTGCATTTTATTTGTACTATGAGGAGGGAAACAAACAATATACACATGGTTGTTTCTTGCTAGATTAATGAGTTCAAGGTTTCTTGTGTGCGAATAATGACCGCCCAGCAGCAAAACAACTGGGTCGTTTTCAGTAGATTTAGTATGACGAACAAAATGTTCAAACCATTGAACAAAGATTTCTTGCTGTATCCATCCAGATTTATGGCATGCTGAAACAGCTCCTGGAGGCATTCCATTCATTAGCTCGGCCTTCATATTTTTTCTAGGAAAAACAATTAGTGGAGGGATATACTGACCGGTAGCCCCAAAACACATGACAACAGTCATTAAGGCCCCACGTTCTGCAGATGATAAAGCAGCGACTTGCTTTTTCCCTTTTAAGGCAATAACTTTCTGTTGTTTATGTTGTACAATGGTTATACCCGTTTCATCACAATTGAAAATGCGTGATGGGTTGTTATTAACTTTTTCCAAAACATTCTCGTATAAATTAAAGAAATTTTCAACATTTTCTTTAGTGAAAGATTTCACACGAGCGTAGGATATTCCTTGCGGTTTTCTAAAGGAAAGGATTGGATGGCGGTTAATAAAGCTCTTTAGCCACCGAGAACCTGCACATTGCTTGTGATTGTTAAAAGGGTTTTTTATATTGTTTTGCTCGCAAAGTTCAAACGCCAGGCGACAAATGTCTTTCTGAGTGACTCCAAAAAAGTTTCTTTCCAGTTCTAGACAGTGATTAACCAATTCTTCTTCCATTTGTGCTGAAAATACTGGCTTTCTTCCTAACCGCTCATTCACAATCTTCTCTGGCTCTTCTCCCCTTGCTACATATCTTTCTAGAGTTGTTTGTGGAACGTTGTATGTCTTGGCACTTTTTTTATAACCCATTCTTTTTTCTCTGCAGGCTTTAATAGCTTCTATCATATTTTCACGCGTCCACTGCTTTCTTTTACCCGAGATCTGGAAGAATTATTTAATTTATTTGTGTTTTACCATTTGTGCCATAATATGGGGTACCCCAAAATAAGCACATCTATGTACCCCATAATAGGCAAAGATCAGCTCACAGATTTAGGTTAATATAAAAATAAATCGGATAAAGATTTTTTCACATCAGTATACACACATCATTACCTATTCCATCTACTTTTTAAACAACCAAAAACAGTAAATAATACTTACTTTTATCTCCTGTTTTAACCAATGCACACATACAGTTGCAAAAACTCAACCGCCGCCTAAATGAGTTATGGATAATGTTTGGTCGGTACAATCATTTTAAGTCGATAAATCTTTTACAGATGTCTGCAGATACCAAAACCTTATTAAAAGTTATCACATAATAGATGTCACTGCCATAGTTTAAAAAATATTGAGATACCCCATATTAGGCAGTATCCCCATATTAGGACACTTTCCTCTATGTCCCTTGTTTAGATATGGTTCCATAAGCTTTTCGACGACACCATAACTATGTCCCATTTTTTCATTTTGGATGGTTCCTTTACCAGAATAAATTAGAATATTCAAAACACACCCGTCGGGGGTAGATAATTCGTACAATTTTATGCCATATTTGGCAGCCTTGTTTGGAATGTACTGACGAAAATATAATCGCCCGCACCACAGCAATAAGGCTTCATCAATTGAAATATTTCGATCGGGATAATATACTTTTTGTATATTCTGCAGTACATGTTGAATAACATGATTGATTTTATGTAGACGATTAGTTGCATCATCACTTTAGTCATAAACGCATAAGTTACGTAGTATAAGTTCGAATCTATTACGACCCATAACTTGATTGAAAAATGGATGACAATATACAGGATTTCGCGACCAATAATGTTTCAGACTGGGCATTTTTATGTTTCCCATTGTAATGCATAGAGCAAGAAATTCCTTTATTTCTTTACTGGTTGTATTTTTCCACTTTCGCATATTTGATTTTTTTGACAATCCATTTGATATAAGAGTGTGAGCTCTAGTATTTGTCCAATGAACAATTTTATCAATGAGTGTATCATCAAACAAAAGAGAAAATATTTCTTGAGAACTCATACCTGGCGTCACATTTACTTTCAGGCCTGGTACCTCATTAAAATCAAATATATCAGTATCTTCTTCCAAATCCACCCATTCATCTTCATTGTCATCTCCACCATCTGCATGACTACCTTGACTGTGCAAGTCTTCACTTAACTCATTATGATCACTACTTGCTCTTTCTTCTTCATTTTCTGTGTCTGGGTTAGAATAAATTGTTGCCTCACTTCCGGAGTCCACGTAAGGTTCTTCCTCAGATTCCTCGTGCAAAATAATTGAATCATCAGACTCAAGACCTTCTTCCATTACTTTTCTACCTTCTTCTTCAAGTTCTGCGACTGTTAAACGTCTTTTCGCAGGATTCATCTTGTAAAACTGCCCTCAATTAGCAACGACGTTACCCTCGTGATTACAGACTACGAGCTACATAACCTCACAAAAAACACCGAGACCGCGAGACCACGCGACCCACATGTGAGTCAGACATTCATAGAGACTACCTTGCAAAATCAGCCTCCTACAGACAGATCAGAAGAAATAAATTCGTATTTAGTAAATATAGGTATCTGGCTCACATATGAGACGGTGGTCTGAGAGTGAAAATTGTGCGGCTCATATATGGGACGCGCGGTAGCCAACGTGTTAAAATGCTCTTTTAAAAATTTAAATATTGCGACTTTGTCTATGGTAATTGTCTGGATTCCACTGATATTTTGAGAATACAAAGGATGCAGAATACCTGCCTGCCCTTCATTTATGGAATTAGAAAATTTCAACATATTTCCCATAGGCTAGTTAGAACCAGCTGGCTGAATATGAAAAATAGACGTGTACCTTGTACAGAAAGTTGTTATTGCTTCATAAGCCCCCCTACTTGGCTAGAAAAATAACTGCATTAAAGTCTCATGGTCTAATTTTTCTTAGAATTCCGTTTGGTAACTGGGGAAAATTTGCCTTTTAGGTTCAACAAGAATTAAAAAAAAATAGTTGCAGTACTACAATATCTTAAGGTGCCGCAAAGAACTATTTAAAATTGCAAAATTATAAACTTTCATAAAGTATTTTAATGAATTTTCGTACATATAATCTTACAAAAGATGGTTTTAAATACATATATAATCATTAGAATTGGAAAAAAGTGTTCAATACAAAATGTAATAATAATAAAAAAATATTTTGTAATGTCAAATTTTGTATTTCTTGCTTCTGTGTCCTTAATGATTACAGATGTTACAGCTGCAAAATATTTGTTTCTACTACTTCATTGCCACATTAAACTGTTTTTTTTTTGTGTTAAATTTTGTCATACTCACACGTGAGTCAATTTTAAAGCCCTGGCTGAGTACATTATGAAAATGCACTTTAACAATGTAGCCAAAATCTTAAGATTTTCAGTAGGATTTTCAGTTGGCACATAAAATCTAAGAACGCAATTGGCTGGTGTCAACTATCTGGAGTGAGCAAGTTTTTCTGAGTATCCTAAAGATAAATCTAGTGAGCAATTTCCACTTGATAGAGCGATACACATATTCAATAAATACTTTTGATCTGTATTTAAATAATTTTTGTCGTCCAAAAGAGGAAGGTTATTTTTAATTGGCAAGAAAGTAACCACAGGAAGATTACCACAGTTTTCTACCTGCTGACCTATTTCGCCTTTATACTCATTGGGTTCTTTCGTTTCACCATCTAAATGGCAATGTGTATTCATTACCATGGAACACACAAATTAAACTTTGAGTTTGGTTCCTCTATTAGTGAACGTTCTCTTCTGAAATAACTTTTTTGTACAACTTACTACCGTTTTTTTTCTCTTGAGCAATTGTTTTGTCTTTTCTTGCATCAAAAAGCAGTCCTCTATTTTCGGTTATCTCATTATAACGACTTTCATTAATGAGATCGATTTGTTGATCTTGCTCTTCTAATTTTCATCCTGTCTATTACATTGGATTTGTCAATAGTGAAACTATTTTTAATTTTCTATTCCAAATCTCTTAGTAACAATCTTCGTTGTATACTGTACGATTTATTGTTAGATACGTAAATTATTTGTGAATTAACTCCTACCATATTCATTAAACTATAAAAAATTACCATCGGCCATCTTCTGGTATTTCTAGCTACATCATAAGTGGCACATAGTTTGTCCAAATTGTCCACCCCTCCCTTTGTGTGATTGTAAAATGTTATAACCTCGGGTTTAGATTTCTCAGCAGTAGTTGTATCAATCACATAGTCATGATGTAAACTAGACACCAAGATGACATTTCTGTACTTTTTAGGAATGTAGGAAACGACTGTCAGATTATCTTGAAATCCAAAAACTGAAGAATATTCAGGCCTAGCTCTTGTATTGGTAAATTCAAGTAGCAACTCTCTTTTGTTTTTTTTTTATAGTTCCCACATATGTAATTTTGTGGTTATTCAGTAATTTATTTATCAAACCAATACTTGTGAACCAGTTGTGACACGTAAGATTTCCGTTCGTGCCGGATATTGGTGCAATTAGTCTTAGAACTATATTACATGGACTGTTACTATTTTCATAAGGACCTTGAGGCTGCTGTCCAACGTACACTTCCAAATTGGCGGCATAAGATGTAGCAGAATCAACTAAAGCAAAAAATTTTACGCCATATCGATTAAGTTTGCTAGGAATATACTGTTTAAAAGAGCATCTTCCTCTAAAACCCTCCAGCTTTTCGTCAATTGTGGTATATGCTTCAATTGTGTATGCCTTTTTACGGTTTTCTACAAAAGAATCAAATATCGTTCGAATTGGAGCTAATTTATCAAATTTTCTTCTTTCTGCTCTAGTATCAAGATTATCAAAACGCAGGCATCGATGCAAAAGCTGAAAGCGATCACGAGCCATGACTAACCAAAAACTTTCAACTCCCGTTCAGTTTCTTTCCCATAATTCTGCTGTATTTAGTCGACTGCTTGTAAGGGTTCCTGCCAAGTATAATAATCCAAGAAGAGCTTTGATCTCGCACATATCAGTAGGCTTATCTCTCCTTTCTCTTGAATAATTTTCACTTAAATTATATATGTACAAGTTTTTATTATCAACTATTGTCTCCAAAGCCGTTTTAACATTTTGGCCGTAGCTTCCTACTCCAGGTAACCGAACAATGATATTCTCTTTTCTAGTTCTGACTGATTTGTTGGAATCTTCTTCCATCTGGTGATTCCGTCTTTTCCGATAAAAGTTGGCACTCTTATTTTTTTTAGGAACAACAACGTTCCCATTTTCTTCTTCACTATTACAATGTTCTGATTCGCTATCAGTATGTCTAGCTTCAGTTAAATCGTTTTCAATAGAAAATTCTTCCTTTTCATCATCAGGTTCTTCCTCAGCCTCAACTTCTTTCCACATTCGAAGTAACATCTCTTGTTCCTTTTCGTAATTCATATCTATAAACCAAAAAAAGATCTTAGTATATTACTGCAGGAACCTAAAATATATTGTATAAAGATACGTAAATGTCAACTTACTCGAAAACTTCCACTCAATTTACTAGATAATGTAGTAACGCCAGTTAGGGCGCTGGGTCTCA
Source organism: Amphimallon solstitiale (assembly GCA_963170755.1). Classification (NCBI taxonomy): domain Eukaryota; kingdom Metazoa; phylum Arthropoda; class Insecta; order Coleoptera; family Scarabaeidae; genus Amphimallon; species Amphimallon solstitiale. The sequence goes on from OY720677.1 coordinate 133,063,469, forward strand.
CAGACTTTAGAGGTAAGTATTTTTTGCAGGATGGGAGTTCACACACGCCACTTGCTAGCCAAGCACTAAACACAAAGACTGACAGGTACTGAGATCCCCACCTCTACAAAAAAATTCTCGAGAAATGCCGAATGATTTACCGAACGCCGGGTCTCCCATACTTGGCGCCCCGGCTGAAGGGTTAATAGTTGATTTTTTCGTTCCACTCTACTGTATAATCTTCGTTAACGTAATAAATCAATAACGCGAAATACCATACCAAAGATCATCTTCATATTTTACCATGTTGATTTGTGTAGACGAAAAATCAAAGTAACCTCAAAAATTAGCAAATATTATTAATATTTGGGTGCAAATACTACTATAAATGTATATTTATTTAGTAACTCCAATGTTTTCTTTATTTAGCGTTTCCTGTCGTTCGAAGTTATCCACACTTTCTACATGGCGATCCTAAACTATTATCTTACGTTAACGGTATGAGACCAAACGCAACTAGGCACACTGGGTATGCCATTATAGAACCAGTAAAACTTGTGCTATATTAATATATTATTTTTATTAAAATTAATGTTTTAGGTGACCGGGATATCACTAGAATCCAGAGCTTTTCTCCAAGTTAATATACACATAAGGCCTTGGACAGGTTTTGATAAAGCCTTTGAGAAATTCAATGACATGATATTACCTGTGTTTTACTTTGAATTGGTAAGCATTATAACATTTATTAGTACTGATTGTTGGTATGTGCGTAAATTAGTAACTTTTCCAAAGTAATAAATTAGTTAGAGCGATGAGAAAAACAGATTTTTTCAAACAAGCAAGAGAACGTTAAATTAGCTTATCAACGCTGATATTATTTTTCCATTTATCTTTCAATATAATTCCTTTAGTTTTAAATCACCATACTGACCATAATTTCTTCTTAATGGTGATGACAAAAACAAGAGTGGATATGATGCAAATAGATATAGTAAATAACTGGTTTGTTGAGAGTCACTTAAAATTAAACGTTGGCAAAACGAACATGATAGGGCTGACATCCAAAAAATCTCAAACTATAGAAATTACTTGTAACAACACTAACTTAAAATCAACCCAACATAACAAATTTCTAGGACCAAAACTGGATAGCTTACTAAAATGGAAAAACCATATTAATATACTTACCAAAAGAGAAACTCCGGAATGGTCTATTCGTTGCGACCTATAGCATCCCAAGTCCATATCAAAGCAGCCTTTAGTGCGTACCATGCATACATAGGATCTAGATTATGTTATGAGATCAACTTCTGGGGAAACTCGGTGGAAGCAAACAGGATCATCATACTTCAAATGTCTTGTTTACGAAGCATATTTAACCAGACAAAAAGAGAAACCTGCAGTGAAGTGTTAAAGAAGTATGATCTCTTTACCTTGCCTGGAATCTACATCAATGAATGTTTGTGTTTTGCTAAAAATGATAATAAAGACCTTTTGTCTAAACACGAAGGCAATCACAAATACAACACATATGAGAATAATGAACTAAGTTTTCCAATACAACAAACCCAATTATTAAAAATTTAAAACTATATTCCAGTACGGTGTAGCCAAGGAATAAGGTAGGGTAACTTTGGATGCTCTACATCGCAATTTACCCAATATTCTTCTATTTCTTGCTTTTTTATGTATCCACGGTAATTCTTTTTTTTTTGATTATACAGGATGAGTCATTAGTAACCGCTCCTTCGATTGCACTTTTGTGTTTTAAATGAAAGAAAAAACAATTAGTGGAAGATTCATGGTTGCTTGGGGTGTATATTCTAAAAATACTTTAAGCTCTGACGCACTTCCTGTGAAACCGGAAGTGCACGGAACTTAATTTTCTTAAATGACTTGCTTCATATATTTTTGGATATCCTAGTACTGTTATCGGTCAAATATAGAACAACGAGCAATGTTCTATGCACCCAAATATTCGTCCAATAAAGGCTGGAATGCGGCCGACTGCCTGAGTCAACTGATAAAGAACGTCCGTAAACATTTATGTCAAATTTATAAAAGCATCGCTCTTAGTTATCATCCAAATGAATTATTCTTATTAAGATAACTCTTCATAGATAAGATTGACGTTTTGGTTGAATCTGAAAGAAACTCATTGCTAGCATCCAGACTTTATGCACAACGATCCCTGGTAGAAGTCAACCGAAGCCAGAAACCTTCAAAAGTATAAAGAAACGGTTCGAGTGAACAGGAAGTATTGAATATGAAAAAAGAGCGGACAAAATCGATAACTGGTGAGGATAAGACGTTTATGGTACTTGCGAGTGTAGTCGAACACCCCCATACTAATACGGCGAAAATTAGTTGTCAGTTAGATGTAAGTCAAATTTGAGAATCCAGAATAATGAGAAATATGTAATTCATCTGTAGCATATTCATACACACGGTTACATGAAAGAAATTTTCAGAATCGCTTACAATTTTGTCAATGGGCAGCAGATAAATTGAGGAGCTGACATTCAATGTGCGTTTTGTCCAAAATTTCAAGTTTTGAGTTAGAGATGGCGTTCTAGTCTTTGAAATACAGCGCATCTTTTCGCAGCATCCTGGACCTTCCAAGTACATTTTGTCCAGTTCAAAATCCATGGTGAATGTTGCTTGGACATTCGAAGTGCATTTTGTCCATAACAACGGTACTGTCAAATTGCGTTTTGTCCTCGCACTGCGGACTTGTTGCACTTTGAATGTTTGTTTATATTGTTCTGATGTGTCGGTCGTCGTTGTGCCAACGTGCTTGCTTGATAATTGATAAAAAATATGGAAAGTGAGCACATTGTGGGCGATACCGATCGAGGAAGTCGTACGCGAGCCAACCAGAGAGCGAAAAAAGCAGATAAGGTAATTTTATAATATTTTGTGGTTAGGTTTGGTTTGATTTTGGTGCATACTTTTAGGTATTCTGACAGTGATCCCAATTTAGATAGTTTAACATATCCTTGCCATCATGAATCTTGTAACAGTATTACACTGCGGGAATTACGCTTGAGCCGCGCAAAATTTTATGAGCACCCAGATAAAGTTAAACAAGACACCAAGATTTCTCACTGTCTTCACGTGAAATCGCCAAAAAGGAAAAGGAGTAGGAGGCCTCGAAATCCGAAGCACCATAGCATGAGTGTGAAGTACAAATTGTGGACCAGATCTGGGAAGAAAGATGTTTGCCAGAAAATGTTTCTTTCTGTTCTTGGCGTCAGCCAAAGGCGAGTTCAGACAGTTGCCAAGAAAATGAAAAGTGGTGACGGAATAGTGGAGAATCGTGGTGGTGATCGCCGCTCAAGAAAAAATATCACCAAAAAGCTTAAAGTTATGGAATTCATCAAGAGCTTGAAGGGCACAGAAAGCCACTATGGACGAGCCAAATCCCGCAGAATTTACTTACCTTCTGAGCTTAATATCACCAAACTCGCAAAAGCTTATAACGATTCCGTAGACCTAAGCTATAAAGTGAACTACACATTTTTTAGTCGCATCTTCAATGGTCACTTCAACATTGGATTTGGTTCTCCCGCCACCGATGTTTGTGGATTTTGTGTACGTCATCGCAGACAAGTAGAATTAAGTCAAAATCCGCAAGAAAAAACAAAGATAATAACCAACTTGAGAGTACACAAATTGAGGGCGAAACAGTTTTATACCATGATGAAAGAAGATTCGGATGACTCTCTTTCTTTTTGCTTTGACTTGCAGCAAGTGCAGGTGCTACCGAAAGTTCCGATAGGAGATGCTTTTTATGCACAGCAAGTTTCTTTATATTCATTCTGCATAACCGACATTTCCAGCAAGACACCCATATTCTATTCCTGGCTAGAGACGCAAGCTGGTCGGGGATCGATCGAAGTAGGATCTGCGCTTTATGATTTTCTTTTGAAATTGGAAATCCCGGACCACGTGAGGGAACTAAGACTATACTCAGATGGATGTGGTGGCCAAAATAAGAATAGCCATATAATACACATGTTGATGATTTGGCTCCATAGACGTGCCCCACCAACATTACAGTGCATAAGGATGTGTTTTCCAGTTCGTGGGCATTCGTACCTTCCTGCCGACCGTGCATTTGGAAGAGCGGAGAAATTGATAAGAGCACAAAGTACAATAAAATCGCCGGAAAAGTACTGGGAACTTTATTCTCAAGTTGGGGAAGTACGAAAATTAGGGATGGAGTGGACTTGTGTTTACAATTTCAAAGAAGCTTTAACAGTTTTGAAGAAAGTTGATGGGATCAGCGAAGCAAAAAGAATTTTTATCACAAGAACCAAAAATAGAGGTGTGAGCGTGAAAACTGAGCAGTACTACAGAAATAATGATGAATCAAAAAAGTATGAAACATTGTTGAAAAAGAACAAGAAGATTGAGAATATTGTGCTGCCAGAACTACCACTTTATCGAGAAATCAAGACAAAGAAAGTAAAGAGTCTAACAAAGTTGCTCGTTGAACTGGCTACTGAAAATTGGAGGAATGACCCAGAATTGGCATGGCTGAATCCAATTTTACCTGAAAATGTTCAAAATCATGACGAAGAGGGTGAGGATGGAGATGATTCTGATCATGATCAGGAAGAGCTGTGTCAATGCCAGGAAGATGATGGTGGGGTTAGGTTGTGAAGTATTAGCTTCATTTTTCAGATTGTTTTCTTTAACAATGAATAAAGTTTACCTACCTTACAAAAATTGCATGTTTCCTAACAAACAGTTTTAAGTCCTTTATTTTACAAACAAAGTGAGTTTTGTCCACATTGGACAATCAAAAAGCATTAAACTATCCAATTTTTAGTTTTTTGCAATTATTTAGAAAGAGGAATTTTTGAAAAAAAAGATAGGATGAAAACTCACATTTTTTCATATTTAATGACATGTTGAATTTTACTATAAGTTGTATCGTTTTTAGACTATAGTTTTTTGCGTTTTACAGAAATTATGTAATTTGGACAAAACGCATATTGAATGTCAGCTCCTCAATTATCCTGACTTTCTCAATTTTCTGTTGTTTACCGAGGAAGCCACCTTTTATTAAAGTGGATACGTTCATCGTCACAATTTTCGTTATTATAATACATAAAAACCCTCACTTTATCACACTTGCAAACTTTTAAAATCGTTGGTTATTAAATGTGTGGGGAGGAATAGTGGGTAGTTACATAATTGGTGCTTATTTCTTTGATGAAAGTGTTAATGGAGAAGAGTATCTTCGTTTTCTACGGACGGATTTACAAAACTTTTTGAAGACATGAACACTAAAATCAGAAAAGCGTTTACAAGAATAAGTCGAAACGTTTTACGTAACGTTAGTACTTCTTCGGAAAACAGTATACTCACGTGCATTGCACAAAGTTGTGGTTATGTTGAACATATTCTCTAATGAAATTTGTTTTTCTTACTTTCGATGTTGTTACGTTGCTCAATAGTTTTAGGTTATTTAAATTGCCTTATTTTGTTGCTAATTTTGTTCCCCATCAATTTATAATTTTGAAAAACTATAGCCAACTCTTATGAAGAGCTTCAACAATGAAAGAATATGAGCAATTAGGCAAATTAAATTGAAGATAGCAGCATTGTTTCATGCACCTTTTATTGGAGCGGCATCTGCAAATATGTCAGTAAACATAATGTCTATTTTATTTCGTTGTCAACCAACAGTGTAAAAAACGAAGTACTGCAACTGGACATTACCGGAAATAAAAAATTTAAATGCGATGCTCTTCATTCTGTAAAATTATTACTTTTGGGATAGTTGGATTTAACCTTTACTTTGTTTGACAGTTGACTAAGGAAGTGGGGCCCCATTCCTGCTTTCCATTGGTTGAACACTATTTGGGTGCATAGAACAATAGCGCTCGTAGTTCTTTAATTGACGGCTAATTGCTTCTATAGTGATTATCTCAGAAATTACAAAAGATAAGGTATAGGACATTGTTAACAAAAATGAAAGAAAATAAAAAAAAAGGAACAAAATGCCTCAATAAAATACCGGATGTTCCATTTAAAAGTTTTTGGTATGTGAAAATTTCGGGAAGTAGGCTTTGAAAGTCTTCGAGGAATTGTCTAGTGCAACTTGCACCAAATGATGCAGAATTTTCTTGGTTACAAGCACCATCAAAGTTAATGCTTTTACTTATAAAAACAATGTGAAAATGATTTTTTTCTGAACACGTGTTTTGGTCAAATATTTTCCAAAAAAAATTAACAACTCAAAAACTGTTGGCTCAGTTATGTAAAAGAAAAAACAATTGAATAGACAATTTTTAGCAGTCCTAGAAAATTCAAAAATCTATAGAATGAGTCATTTAAAAAGGTAAGTTCCGTGCACTTCCGGTGAAACAGGAAGTGCGTCAGAGCTTAAAATATTTGTACAATATGCGTCACAAGCAATCATGTATCTTCCACTGGTTGTTTTTTCTTTCATTTAAAACACAAAAGAGCAATCGAAGATGGGGTTATTAATGACCCCAAATATACGATCAAGAAGTATATTTTTAATTACAATATTTAAATAAAATTATGAAAACAAATTTGAAAACGCTTGTGATATAATTAAAATTAAAAATTAAAAACTTCATTAAAGCAGTCTATCAAAATATTTCTTATTTTTTTTTTAATTTTCAAATAAAAATCAAATATAGGAATACATTAACATATTGTATAATACTATCATGCTATCCCATTGTATATAATTTCAACCATCATGAAATTAACATAAATATAAAAACTATAGAGATCCGAAAATAAAATTAATTTTTAAAAAACTCATTGTGTTTGTTGTTTTTTTCTACATCTTGTGGTTTCTCTAATTAAATGTATTCGTTTTAACCTCAGTGGAATGTATAAATAATATTGATCGTAGGTATATCAACTTCGACCTGGAGGTTATTTCAATTATGAAAAAGAAAAAAAGCGTAATTTCCGTCTTGACTAGTTAGAGAATCCACAAAATGTAGAAAACAACAACAAACATATATGATTTTTTTTTTGATATATTTTAATTATATCGTCAAATCACGGTCACTAAACCAGTTCAACCGTTTTCAACATTATTTTCATAATTGTTTTGTTTCATTACAAATTTTTTTTTTTTTACTTTAGCTTTCATTTATTTTTTCAACTATACTTAATCCTAATCTAGTATGACATCTTGGCGAAGTGACTTATTAACAAATATAGTAAACTACTGACAAATATGGAGAAACAGTATTGCATTTGTAGCTTCTGTCAGAGCTAATTCAATTTATTGAAGGCAACAACCAACTGCATTATATTGTAGACAATGCTGACTTATGCCTTAAATGACACGAATACTAAGGAAGATAATAACGCAGAGGAAACATATAATTAAAAGTAAATTATTAGATATTTTTTGATGTAGTACAACTACAAATATGTGTTTCTGACTCTTTAGTCTTCTTCAGTAGTTGGACTGACTAAATATTATCTTATGTTTTATGTATTCTGAACCTACATTTAAGGGATTGATGTAGTTCCATACATACAATAGTGTTTACTAGATCGATGTTACCAAGAACGAGCTTTTCATCATGTCAACTTACACTACAAACAATTGCTGTTGCTGCATATTATTTGACTTTATAACTGGTTGTTGTACATTATTTTTTCTATGACTATTTTTTGTTGTAGGGCCATAATCATGTACCAACCTATGTTGCCACTTTTATGCGTTTTGGCCTTATACTACCAACAATCGGCAATGTTATAAGTGCTGTTCTGTTTATATTGGGATTTTATTGCATTTGGCATCTGCTGAAGGAAATCCGTAAGAAAAATTTATTACAGGGAAGAAGGAAAAGCAATTGTCTACATACACTTGAAACAGAATCTTTTATCAACACTGCAAGGACGGATATAAAATTATGAGTACATATATACAAATTTTTGATTTGTAAAAACCTTTAATAAATTAATTTACTAGAAACATTAATTGCACGTTTTTAATTATTTTTACCATTTGTAAAAGTATGTAGAAGCATACTCTGCATATGTCGTTAATCTGGTTTTGTCAGTTATAACAAAAGTTATCAGGCAAAGTAGATATTGGGCTAAATGTAATGCTTCTAATAATTAGTAACCGAATCATAGAACAGATTTTCATTTACATTTACCTGACAGGAAAAATGTATTTCGTATTTTCTCGAACTACAAGTATTCTGAGTTTCCTAGCTAAGAAATGTGGTTGTAAAACGGTGGAGTCCCTCATACTATATTGGATATTTTCGACAAAATCTATAAAATGTATAGCTGTCCACAAAACAACCCAAAGAGTATATTAACAAATTTAAATTTTATTAGGCAGCACAGATTTTGTAACGGAACACCCCTATTTCTGACTATGACTCAATTTCTCTCAGGGTGGTTAGGGTTTATCAGAAATGATTAATAAAGAGGGTTCCTAAACATCATTTAAAGTTAATAAAAAGAAAAATACCATTGAAACTTTAAGTAATACTTATATTAAAATCAATGAATCACACATATAATTTTAACAGATAACGAACAATCTCATACAAACATAAACGAGATCAAATTTATTTAAAAGGCAATTTGAATATAATTTTATAAATGCTAAACAGATATAAATCTTTTTTGTATATTATTAAGTATACTCAAATATCAACAACATATGCCAGAATCTACTACGTATGCTTTATACACGTTTTGTGTATTATTATTATATACATACAATGCTGCTAATACGGATTAAATTACATTCTCCTTATTAGGACGGAGATAATATTTAATTGATAACTTTATTATATTAACATCAATTTAAGCATAATCTTTTAAAAATACCTTATAATAAAGTTTCTTTCTTCGCTCTTCCGTGATGTCTATCTTCCGTAGAATCTTCTTTTTATTGCGATGTTTTCATCGGCGTCATTTGCTGGGTGGTCACGATCCTATGGTGACGAATCCCCTTGTTCTGCTTACGGGAGCACAATACATATATTCTTACATATATTCTTTTATCAAACTTTTACCACCGTGCACATTTATTCTTTAAGTGCTACTTTAAACACTATTTTGGCAATAACAATTCTTATTATTGTTATCCAATTAGTTATAGGAGTGTGGGTTATCCTTCTTTTTATTTATAACATTTACTGTATATTACTTAAACTTTTACTAGTCGGGGTTCGGCGATTTCTTCATGAAATCAGCCAGTCGAAACCTTCCCGACTTTGAAGTTAACCATTCGACTCTAGATCTAGCTGTTGACTCTTGCGTCCCCAGCGCGTGTTTTCATTTTATGTTGAACCGCCGGTGGTTCCCCGCTTTCCATATAGTTAGGTTGTTCCCACTTAAATTTCTCACACGCACTCTTTTACGTCGGCGAATGTTTATCACAACTGTAGCGTTTATTTCACTGTTGTAAACATTCGGCGCCACAATTCTTAGAACTAAACACATACTAAACTTATCTTATGACTAATATTTACTTAATAATACCATAACATATTCATTGATTTTAATTCTTATTTTTCTTTAAAATATTAATAATAAAATGTACTTAATTAAATTCTAAAAATATAAAAAATTACCAATTCGTAAACGAACTGGTATGTACCATTACAATTTGATAAATAAGTTTCAAAGTATCATGATCAGAGTTATATACAAGTAGAGAATAAATTAAAAGTAAAACAGTCATGAATAATTCAATTATCTTATAATAACAGAGATCCATCAATATATTATAGCAAAGAAAAATTTGGTTTTATTGGAAATACAATTTCAAAACACGCAATTATTAATAATAATAAGCATATTGCTGAACAGTATTTATTCAGGATACATAAACAATTACAACAGAAGATTTAACTTATCAGTACTACTTGCACATGAGAGGTAAAAGAAATAAGTAGCTATCGTCTTTGTAATAATATAAATTTAACATTAGCCTTTGTATCACTTTGGCTTCACCAAAGAGAAATGAAATAGAGGTAAGTATTTGAAATATGTACGAAAAATATTTTTTAAATAAGTTATGTTTCGAATAAGAAGAAAAACACTGTAATAGTATATTAAAGAACAAGTGTCATAAGACGCGTCTTATTGCACGAGTCCAAGTTTAGGACACGACGAGTGCAGCGAGGAGTGTCCTAATGGGCGAGTGCAATAAGTGTCTTATGACACGAGTTCGTTATGTTATTTTTTCTAATCTGCCACTTTTTATCATTTTTTAAATCAAAATAATAGGAATTTCAAAATATAGTAATTTTTGTGGTTGTTGGCAATATGTTACACACATGAAATAAATTGAAAATTTGAATTATACGCGATTTTTATATTTTATATTCAGTATTTCATACTTAACGTTAATCTAAAATGAGTACTAATATATCATATACACCACTGAAATCAGAGAAATTGCTGAAAACGTTGTTAATAATTTACTTCCCACTAAATCCCGCAGCAATTATGAGAAGCAGTATAAGTTTGAAGAATGGTGTAAACAAAAAGAAGTTCATGTTATATCAGAAAACGGATAAATTGCTTATTTTCAATTACTACATACAAAATAAGTGGCGTAGATAAAAAAATGTAGGCCCCCCGCAAAATTTTTAAGGGGCCCTTCCAAATACTTGTTTAGAGATAGTAGCATAGAATGTGAATATCGGAGTAATTATAATAAACTTATTTTATAATAAAAAAATAAGTTTATTATAATTACTAATATAGATACATTAAGAACAGCACCCCCTGTTATTTTTTTTTGACAACCACACAATTTTGTACTACATATCCTTCAATTCTTTGTAAAACTGGCATTTAGTTTGAAAAGATTTTATTTCTACAATAATGTTATCATTTTATATATTACTTCTTCTTCTGATGAAGACAATATATTAAAATTCTCGAAACGTTAAGATCTTAGTTTTAATCAACACAGCCTCATTACCAAAATAGTGTTTTTTTGGAAAAAAATACGCGAAGCTATTTTATTTGACAAATTGTTAATGGGGCTACAACTTTGTGTTTTTTTTCCATTCTCTACAACATTTGCATGAAACGTTAATATTTTTTGTTGTGTCAAAAAATATTAAAAACTTATTAACTTAATTCATAGAGAATATTGTTCTCTACAATTTTTGCAAAAAAAAACTTTTGTCCGACCAACCATTTACGCAGAAAATCTATTCAAAAAAACTTTTTGGGATTACCAAAAACCTTCAAGGTGGAGGTTCCCAACTTTTTGGTTCTAGACTCGTCGCATGCCCCACTAACGATCTATCAAATAAAATAGGCTTGGGCTTCTTTTTTTCAAAAAAGTTTATAAGATTGACTGTACTATAAAAATACATTTACTTTTATATTTACATGTACAATAAATATATTATTATTATATCTTTGTTTTAATTTGCCCTAATCTGTCCTTGAAGTTAAGAAACTTCAAACCAATAAATCATTTTAAGAAAAACAATAGTGTAATCTGCTGTTTCTACTTACATTATACAGAAAAATATACTCATTGATTTGCTCTAAGCAACATCCAGAGAGAATATATTTTTATTGCAAATTTTATAACTATTGACAATATTAAAAAAAAAATGTTTGCATTAATTATACGTTGATCAAATATAGGTGACGTGTTATTATAAAAAAGAACTAATTCAAAAACAACAGCAACCAAAATTTAAAATTCCCATTACTCATATTTTAATTTTAAACTTTAATTGTGCTAAAATGCCATATTTCGTATTTAATTGATTTAATTCTCACATTGGCCCTCTAGACTTTGAAAATAATAAATTAATTAGCGTCTGTTCAATAAATTTATTTAGTAAGCGCAATGGTTAGTTAGATCTCACTATTAATATATAAATTTATTTCCAGTTAATAGTTCTGTGATATTAGGAATACCAGGCAACATGATTACAGGTAAAAATTATATCTTAATTCATATTATTCTTTGTACCATAAGTTAAATAACTAAATTTAAATAATTTAAATACTGCATGATTGTAGAATATTGCAAATTTTGTTGTTCAATTGGTAGCAATTTTGTTTGTTATTTTGGTACGCAGGGATAATTTTAAAATTCAAACATAGCACACGTCAACAAACATTATTTACTTGCAAGTATAACTTATTTATTGTTGTAACATTTTTAGTGGCGAATTACAAGATATGACTTGATCTAATCAACTTAAAATGAGTTAAGCAATAAGATTACGGTTAGAGAGCAAAATCATAAAATAACAGTTAGGTATCAAATGTTTTAGGTCGTCATATGTAAGCATTAAAATTTTTACTTTAAATTTGGAAAATTATTCGCAATCTACATAAATTCGGATAATAAATACGTACGTATAGTGTTGTGATGGCCACATCTCATTTGTTTTAAATCGATTCAGTGTAGCTAGTTGATTGAGAATATAGTGAAATGTTGATTGTTTTAATTTTAATAATGTGTCGTTTAGAAGTAGCTGCAGCAGTTGCACTAATGATAAGTGGTGCTAAAATGCTCGTAAAAACGAAATTCAAGCGGCAATTTAAGGCTGATACACTAACTAAATGCTTGAAGTAGTGTTTCATAAACTGTTGGCCATGATAAAAAGCGATATAAACAATTAAGGAATGTGATTCGAGCAAAGGATAGATTAGGGCATTTTCACGGATAACGCACGAACATTCTTAAACGAATTCTTCTAATAAATAATCAACTACAGGCAAAGTGAGTGCAGGGTAAAACTTTTATTAATATTAAATAATAGTATTTTGTATTGATTATCAAAAAGTACTTTTTTCTCTAAAATATATTCACAAATTAAGAACAGAATTTTAAAAAAAATGGATAAGGCAAGGACAAATATTGGAAATGAAATGTTGCACTTGTCAGATAAGTCTGAAACTCTGCTAATTGAGAATTAATACGACCACCATATACTGATGTAGTTATCTAAAATTAATTTATCCAAACTGTAAATACTCCGAATTTCAGAATATTGGAATAATAAAAGAAGAACTATTCTGCTGTTCGACGATAATTCCTCATACACTTCATACATATCGTTTCCCATACAATCAATACGATGAAATCTATGAATCCCTTGAATTTGAACAAAATCTTTCCAAAATTCTTCGAACATAGCTTTATTGATTTCAATTTCTTCTTTTCTTGTATAGGGTAATTCCGGGTTAGATGGTGAACAAAATTTTAAAAGGCTGTATTTTATCACTAATGTGTATTTAACATACATAAATTAGGCTTTCTTTCCTAAAATATATAAGGAACATAAACGTAACTTCTAAAGTACAAAAAAATGTAAAAAACAAATTAAAAAAAATAAAACTTCCTTTTCCCAATTCACCATCACACCTTCAACCTATGGGTGTGATGGTGACACCTTAACGGGACAGATGGTGGATTGGAAATTGGAAAAGTCACTTTGTTGGCCTTTTCTTTTTGTCCTCGTTTTTGCCACAGAGGTCGCACATGTTGCAAAATTTGGTGCAATCTTCATGTAACCATAAACTGCAAATGGTACACTGAATCCAATCTACTTGTTTTTTGGTGAGTAGGTAGGATTCACCACAACCAACACAGCAATATTCTTCTTCTTCGATCTCTTCTTCGTCGTTTAGTTCAATCTCAATAGATGATTCTAAATCCGAGTCTTTGTAATTTTTTACGGAATTTACTTTTTTTAGTGCTTTTGTTTTTTTGGTTTTGGTATTTTTCTTTGTTTCTCCAGAATTTTTCATTTTCTTCTTGTTTTGTTTAGATTTCAAGGATGCAATTGAATCAGGGGAATTAAGAACCGCTGCCAATTGTCTGGAATTTTTCCTTACTTTTTCGACTTTCTCAACAACTGGAACTGGTGATATTTGGTCCAACATTTTTCCTGGTGTTATTAGCTGATCACCTAATCCTTCCTGATCTGTTGAGTTTTTTCGTGCAACTGAAGCAACAGATGTTGAAGTACTGGGTTGAAGCGGCATTTCCTCATCTTCACTTGATCTTTTTCGTCCAACTGAAGCAGAAGACTTCGATGTAGTAGGTTGAGGCGTTACATCTCTTGTTAATCGTTCTTGATTTTCCTCTCTTGTTTGGTGAGTGTTAGCTTCTGCTGAAGGATCTTGTGTGGCTAAATAGGCGTATTCGGGAATAGCTCGAGGATTAAAGGGGTAAATGCCCGTCGCCCTAAAACCGGACGTAGCATTATCACGCGTAGTGGCTTTCTCCCACGCCTCAGACAGTAGTTTACCAAAAGACAACCTGTTTATTCTTCTGCTTGGGTTCAGTTTCATGTAGGTATTGCAAGCATTGTAGTAAAAACTTTTCAAGGCCTTGAAAAATGATTTATCAAGTGGTTGAAGGTAATGGGTGGTATGACTTGGTAAACATAGTAATGTGATGTTTTTCGACTCTGCATATTCCAGGGTCTCTACTGAACTACAATGAGAGCTGTGACCGTCGAGTATAAGCAAAACATTGCCTTCTGGCTTTCTTGGTACAAAATGGTTTTTCAGCCAAAGTAAAAAAATATCGGTATTCACATATGGTGATTTTTGTGACATATAAACAGTAGAACCCGTTGGCATGCCGTCTTTATATTCAGCCTTTTCATTTTTACCCTTGAATATACAAGCCGGTGGAAGAAAGTTTCCTTCAGCATTGCAGCAAGAAATGACTGATATCGTTTCGCCTTTTTCACCAGAAGTTATGCTTGAAACATTTCGGGATCCCTTTCCAGCTATCACGTAGCCTGGTTTGTTATTGAGCTGTAATCCGGTTTCATCAACATTGAAGATATTAGCTGGCTTGTTCACCAAGTCATTGTTGACCAAAATGTCTTGAAGTAAGTCAAAATATTGTGAAACAGCCTCTTTGTTTAAGTTTCTCACGCGAGCTAGTGAAATGCCTTCAGACTTCCGTACACTAAGCTCAGGGTTTCGGCTCAAAAAAAGACGAAGCCAATCAAAACCAGCCATTTCTTTATCACGGTTAAAAGTGTGCCGTACTCCCAACTGTTCTGCCAATTTGAATGCCATAGAACGCACTTCATTCCGTGTTGGTGAAAATCCAAATCGTTGAAGCTTCAGAATATGCTTTACAAGCTTCTTTTCAGCTGCTTCGCCTAGATGAGACGATGGACCCATTGATGTTTTCTTAAAACTGCCTTTAACAAGTCTGCGTTTTAACGTTGACCATTGAATGGAGTACGTTTTTGCAGCTTGAAGTATGTTTTGACCCTCCTGAACGGTACGGGCTGCTCTGTTGAGTTGATCTTCACTCCACTGACCCCTTGAAGATCTTGTTTGTCTTTTGTAGAATGTCGGCATTCTTCACAAAACTGAAATAATTTAAATTTACTATTCACCATCTCTACCAAAATTGAGTTCACCAACTCTACCAATTGATATGGGTGAGATGGTGAACGCATCTGCGAATGAACAGATATTTGCCGACGATTGTTTTGAGGTTAAGTAATTTTACAAGACATGAAAAAAGGTAGAAAAGCCAAAACAAGCTGTTGTTTTACTGAAATACATCGGCAATTCCGACATTGAATCAGGCGTATAGAAAAGTATTGGTGCTACAAAAACTTACCTTCCAAATTATTCACGTATTTCGACACCGACCGTTATTTTCCTAGACTCAATCACAATAGCTGATCACAAACAACACGCTTATAGGTTACAAGCGCCCTCTGTTAAAAATCAGTAAAACTACAACGATTCACCATCTGACCCAGCTCACCATCTAACCCGGAATTACCCTAAATGATGTTAGTATTTGAACAAACTTTTTCTGCTATTGAAACCACATCCTTAGCGGCTTGAACTATCGTGCCGGCCATTGTTTTTCTCCAAACAGCACCTTTTACGCTGCCATGGCTTGTTGCGAAAAAATTTCAGACAAATTTTTACTTCTATTCAAATAACTGTAAAATGGACATTGTGCTGCTTGAATTGAGGTGCTGTTCCATCTGAGAATATCTCAATTTTATCGATGTTAGGAAATGATGTTATAAGTTGTTAAAAAATAGAGTCCAAAGATGCATACACGCTCACTTTATCGTGTTCTAATAAATCAGATATTATTGCAAAACATTTTGATTCTCCCTGGTTAACCCATTAATGGCCAAGCATTAAAAAAAATAATCTAGAATGATTTTTTTCATCGAATTTATTTAAAGGCACATAAGACAAGACATATCCTCTAAAAAAAACTGAATAATCATATAGGGTGTTTATAAAACATAAAGTCGCGTTTACGCAACGTTGGCCGAAACCGATATAAAATAAAAATATTATTTTATTAATTTATATTATATTATTTATTTTTGGTTTTATGAAAGTCAACAAAACAGTCGGGATGCAAGAAGACGTTACACTTTTCACAAAAAAAAAAAAAATAGTCTGATTTTTACAATTTCTGCATCGGCGACGAGTACTTTCAGAATTTTTTCTTATAATATGGCCAATATTGTCGGTTCTAATTTCGTCTGGAAGATGGTCGTCCAAGAGATGTTGACGATCCACTTTTCAAATTATCGTCTTTTGTCTGTTGGGAAGAGGCTTGTCTCTTCTCGGATTTTATTAGTGCCAATGTCAAATAAGATCTGAATTCTATCTTAGTCATTTTGCTGTCTTTTCCCCGCCGGTATGCTCTCCATGCATTTACTATTGTACTGTCAACAACGTTTATAAAAAGGGGCCACCAGCAATTTTTTTCTCGTACTCCAATTCTGTAGTTGGCGATACCATTGTCGTGCAAATCAACCCCTCCCATGTGTTTATTATACTGTTGTATAACATTAGGTTGAGGAATGTTTATCTCCTTTTTTTTTTCGGTTGTATCTGTTAGTCTGTACAACTGGATCTATGAAGCAATTGTTTGAAATAACAGTGATCACAGAATTGTCATTCCATCGGGCAACGGATACGTCAGCAGTCGAATCAAAATAAAAATCGAATGAACCTTTTTCTTTCTTGCCAAGAGATTTTACGGTCTCGAGAGGACATTTCTCTATTCGATTCTCACGAATAGTTCCAGTGCAAAAATATCCTCTTTCTTTCAAAACAGTAAATAGTTTGTAAGATGAAAAAAAATTATCGAAAAATATTCTGTGCTGAGAGGGTGATTTTGCAACACTTAGAAGACTAATAATAACGTCAGCTCCTAATCCTAATTCACTTTTGTCGGTTCTAGCACCTCCATACGGAATGAACTGATACAGATAGTCCTCAGATGAACAGAGGCACCATAGCTTGTACCCAAACCATAGAGGTTCCCCTTTGATAAGCATCTTGGCTGAATGCCTTCCAAAGTATGGCACCATCTCTTCATCAATGGATAAGTTATACGAAAATATTCCGAACTGCAAGTTTCTTTGGTTTATTATTTCAAAAAGCGGCCGGACTTTGATAAATTTGTCGCTTTTATCCAATAGGGCATTATCGGACGAATGTAAATTTCTTTTTATGTCTCGAAATCTGTTCCCACTCTTGCAGTTTTTCACTAATGGAACACTCTTATCTTCGTCTTTGCTCCGGTCATGAGCATATTTTATAGAATAATCTACAATGAGTCTCAGAACTTCATTATCAAAATACATTTCAAATACTTTGAGCGGACTTTTCACTTGCACAGCTTGTCTCAATGGAGTCATATCATTGTTTTCATTAGACTCAGGCGATAAAGAATATATTGGATGTTTTTTGTGTTCCCACTTTGCACTCTCTTTGGTATTGTATTTAGATCTCTTTACTGGTCTTATGTCCGGAGCGCTACTAGTTGTAGCCTCAAATATGCTTGCGCCTTCCTCGTTATAATCCAATTCGGTCGATATTATTTCATAGGTACCAGCAACATCATGAGCCAATTCGTTTCCATTGCATAAAAAAAGGAATTACAGTAAGAATCCACCTTATCGTAAATATTCGTCTATAATGAGAGCAGTCCGCATATCCAACATTGTATGGGTAGTCACTGATTTATGTGGTATGGGTATTATAGCGACGTCTATTTCACTATCAGTTATATTTTCTAATTCCGCTTCCAATTCGCGTAAAGTGAGTGCTCTTCTAGGATCATTTTTCCACTTATTTTGACTCATTTTACACTTACAAAATATAAATCGCTGGACACCAGCCAATTCCAGTAACAAGCTATTCGGATTCGCACGCGCTAGACGCTAATTGCACCTGTAAGACGAAACAGGTTTGAACAGGAATATGCTGGAGAGTCAACCTCTATACCGCCAATGTTGCGTATATGCAACATTAAAATTACCTAGGTTTTTCTCTTAGAAATAATTGTTTTCTAATAAAAAAAAATACACCAGCATACAGCTCAAGGTTCAAAATTTATAAACCATAAATCAAAATTGAAATTTTTTAAATAATTCGCGAAAAATAAATTTTATAAAACAGTGCCGCAAAACCCACCGAAAATTGTTAAATTTAATAAATTTTAGCAAAATTTGTAATAGAAATTTCAGTAAGGCAAAAATAATTTAGAATCCTTCAAAACCTGTTAGAGCTGTTGCGATTTGCAGCAAATAATAAATTATCAGCAAGTGCTAACAAAAAAAAAAAAAAAAAATTGCGTTTACGCAACATTGATCATTAATGGGTTAATCCAGGAATAAACCGTAAAAGCTGTGCACTGATCTTGACTCCAGTAGGCACTCTGTACTTCATTTTGTAATTTAATAGAAAAGTTTTCTGCAAAATCGACTTGCAACAGAATATTAACTCCATTAACTTGATGTTCACGTTTAATGTATGTATGTATCAAATAAGGTCGTAATTGTATTTTTGAAGTTCCTGGAAGCATACAAATAAAGTCCAACTTTTCACTGTCTTTAGACATTCGTGGATTTGCTTCTCATTGATACGACGTGACATTTATAGAATTTGCGTTTATCACCCCATTGAGAAGAGGATCTGATATGCTTACTTTATTTTTGCAGTGGCTGCAGTTTCCAGTCTTGCACATTTGAATGTCTTGATAGCAAACGACATAAGATATAAAATCTCTGTGGGTTGTAGGTACACCAATGTATGGTCTCAAAGATACTAATAGTAGCTATATATTTTCATGATACTTGCATACACAAACGTTATGCGGCAAACGTGAATAAACGTGTACTTCTTTTGGTTTTAAATAATAGAATTTCGTAGCACGAATTTTTAAATCAGGAAATTCAGACACAAACAGATTGTATACCTCTCTTACAGACACGAAGAAACCTTTTTTGTATGTACTTCATAATTTCTGTCTCAACATCTTTGGTAACAACAGACTTTTTTTTGTCTTGCTTCTTTTTCTATAACAAAAGGCAGACCTTCTTGACGCACTAATTCCATAATGACTGCTCGACGCTTAAAAGAACATGCTGGAGAACTTATTCAAGCTTTCCGTACAGCTCTTCCCGAGTCTGCATACACATCTATGGACCAGCTTCAGCAGCTGTGATGGTACTGCTTTTGTTACCTCGCCTTTTATTTCTTTTTCGTTCAGATTTATCTTACGGTGTTTATAAATTGTAACATTGCTTTTGATTCTATTTCTGTACTCTAGCATTCCCTTCCGATTCTTTTCTTTGTCTATATCTGCAAGTTTGCGTTTTTCTCGATATCTTTTTTGGTTTTCTTTACAATCTCGTCCCATTAAAAAAACAACTTTTTTCATTGCCTATCCCCAACAATTTATAACAAAACTTTTTTACACTATAAATCGCTAAACAAATATTTAGACGCTGCAATGATGTGACACAGTTCACTACAAGTGTCGTTTTACAAATTCCAATGCCTACTGAACAGTATTTTGTTTGTTCTCTGAAAATGTTATCCATAAAAAATTATGGGCAATGATAATCGAAAGATGATCTGGCGTATATTACATACAAGTAACGCTATTTTAACATTATTAACGAGAAATTACAGCATTGTGATCAAAGCTGAGGAAACATAAATGCGGATAACGCATCATCTATTTGGTTTTTTGGGACAATGAAAACTAAATATTTTTGCTCTGACCTTTATTTTCAAATAATTGATCTTAAAAAAAAAACAATTCTGTAGTTGTAAATGTAAAACGGTTTAGTATTTCTCTGGTGGTGAAACAACAAAAAGAGTATTTAAATTAAATGATACCTGTTGGGTTACTTTCAGAACATAAATGATAAAACCAATTATTGTAATAATTTGAAAGATATGATTATGTTATAAGAAAATAGAAACTTCAAGCTATTTTTTCATATTATATTTCACAGAATTCAACTTCTTTATAGAAATGTGTTTTACGAGAAAATGCCCATTAATAATTACTTTGAGATTTTTAGCCACGGGTGAATCTAACAAAAATTAAAATTACTCATTTATAATTTGACAATCTTTTCTGAAATTATACCAGCCTTATTTAGTGCTATATATAAAAAATTAAAAGATAAGTATCTAAATGTGAGTAAACAAAATTAAATTGCTCCTTATATTTACTAAATTGTTACCTATAGGTATTTCGAAATTGCCATTGCCGAACGGCTAAATATAAGTGAGGAATTTAAAGAAAAATGGAACCTATCCAATATTATTGGTGCATTGGATGGGAGGGAAGTACATTCAAATTAAAACTGCACTTTTCTTTGCAGACAAATTTCGCCCATTTATTAAGGAATATCCAAGCAAAACTACGGCATTTCACCTTATTAACGATTGTTAGTTTTGGTAAAACATTGTGAAGGTTATCAGTTGAATAAGACAATTTTTAAAATTGAAAATTTAAACATTTCGGCTTTGTATTCATAAAAATCGAAATTTATTTCATTGAGTAATTTTTTATATTATTTCTTATAAAAACAATTTCCATGAAGCTGTTTATACATATAAGTAGAAAATACCAATTAAGGATTTTTTTTAAATACAATCTTATGCTTTTTATGTAATACATGTACTAAAATATGATTAACGTAAGTTTATTACCGGTTAGACAAGATTTTTAATTAATATCTAGAATTTAATCAAAAAATTGACGTATTACTTATATTTCAAACTGTCAAAAGAAATGTTGTAATTAGTAGAAAATTGATTTATTAAGATAAACTTACAAAATTATACTTTTTTATTACACCAGTACATAATTGATTTCTAAGAAATATGTTTATTTATATTTGAATTATTCATTATATTTTTTTTTATACAATTAAATGTTGCTGTAATTATTAAGAAATATATTTATTAATATCTATTCGTATAGCGATTTTAAAGTAATTTGTAAAAAAAGCAATCAATATTTAGTAAGTTATAAGTAGTATTTATTGTTTGTGAAGTAATAAAACGAGTCTTTCTCAATACAACAATAAGTAATACAATACAAATACATATACAATACAAATACAATATAAATTTAAGTTTTAAGTAGTTGTATCTTCTTAATAAATCTGTGAGTACAGTGTTACTATTAACTTAAAAATAAGCAGTATATGCAAGTATACTGATCTATGCAAGTTACGGAAAATTGAAACATCTTCATATGGTCAATAAGGGTATTGAAAATGTATTCTTATCACCAATTAGTCATAACATGACAGCAGGTTGCATAGTACTACGAGATCAAAAATTATATTGATAAAGGTTTGCCATGGAATGTAAAACATCTATCTTAAGTTATATCATTAAGTGTCATACTGTCGTTAATATTTGTCATTATATTTTCTCCCTGACATCTTGTAGTTTTTCAATTATGGTTTACACGACAGCACACAAAGCTTTCATGATTGAATCGTATTTTAGAGCAGGTGTGCTAGTTAATGGTATTTGGGAATACAGTAAGCGTTTATGTTTGAATAAGTTTCGTGAACACTTCCCAAATCTCGCAGTAGTAGAGCAATGTTTTTATATGTGCCTCTCACATAGTTTTGGTGTATTTCGCGAAATTGGATCTGTTACTCATAAAAAAAAGGTGTTGGTAGGCCAACTATTCATACAGAAGAAGTAACACGTTCTGGAGTTTCATATGGAAGACGCCGAACCATTGTAAAGGAGAACTTGAACATGCATCCATATAAGTTGCAATCATATCAAGCTCTTTTGCCAACAGACCACCCCAGACGTCTTGCTTACTGCCAGTGGTTCGTCAATAATTTAATGAATAACGACCCGTTATTCATTAAATATATAATCTCCCTCTTCAGATATGATTAAGTTTTCAGTAAAATATGTAAAGTTTTGCTTAAGTCCAAAAATCTAATTTCGTCAATATTTCGTCAACTACTAAGTTTACACAAATCTATAAAGAATTCAAATGTACTCAAATTTAAATTTGAGAAAAATTTGATCAAAAAAGTTTTTCGAAATTCCTACCGGAAGTAGGTCTTTTACTCTTATCGAAACTCATTTCTTTGAGAATATCTCGCAAGTCATGTTTTCTAAGCGGGTACATTACGTGTATAAAAGTATTCAGAACTTTATTTTCAATACCTTTTGTACAAGAAAAAAAATTAAAAATTCGGACCGAAAGTAACACTCTTACTCTTATCGAATAACGATTTATTGCAAATATGTCATAAATTATGCGTTCTACACGTAGTTGTCAAGAGTACAAAAGTATTTAGAGTTGGATTTGGAATAGTTTTTGTATAAATGAAATTTTAAAATTAATTAATTAAAATAGCATCTTTTTTCGAATATCTTGCAAAGTATGCTTTCTATAGAGATTTATTAAGAGAACAGAATTACTTAGAATAGGATTTTGAATAATTTTTGTATAAAAAATTCTTAAAATTTGGACTTAAAGTAACACACTCACAGGTTTATTTTTTTAAGAAGATAAAAGTATTTAAAACAATTTAGAACAACTTTTGTATATCTTGAAACGCTCATACGTATAAGAAAGTCGTGCGATGGCTACACCTCATTATTACGATATGTTTCGCACACAGACAGACACACATATTTATTATTTCTACAGTTATATTGGCAGATTTTCCTGAAGTTTCATTTTTTAATCTGTCTCAGCCACCATGACCTACAGTGCTGCTTCAATATGATTAAAAACTTTATCTAGGTACTAGTCTTTTTGCTTGTTACTAATCTTTTATCCCACAGATATTGATAACCTTGAACGATTTCATCTTCCCTACTGTTGCTGTGTCTTTTATTCCAGTTGACCGTGCTTCCTCAACTTCATCCACTAATTTATCATAAGCTTCGTTTTTCATAATATTGTAGTGGCTTTTCTTTGTTTTTATCCACCTTTAAAATTCTTCTTTGCATCTTGTTCATTGAGTTAAATCTGTCGTGACGAATACCTATAGCAATTAATCTGATTCAAAACTTAGTCGCCAAATAAGAAGACGAATCAACTGAAAAAGCTGTGACACGCTCGGAAATGATGGCGTTACTTGAGCGAAAACGCACCCTAATGTGCGGAGGCAGCATGATTGGCCCTCCACAAGTCATACGACGTTGTTTGACCAATAAGAATCGTTCTTAAGCGCCACGTGTAAGCTAGATAAATTTGGACCCCTGTTGAAACAGTTTTAACTGAGTCATTTTGTTAAAACTAACTTTCTCTAGTTAAAACTCGTTTTAACTGATATTTGATTTTGATTATTAGCAAATACTAAAAAAGGCGTTAGGTAAAATCTAGTTTTCCTTAGTAAAAACGCATTTTTACTGTAACATATTTACTAAGTAACTAAACTAGTATGGTTTTTATTCAATACCTATAGCCATAGCTGAACCCGTGGATTTTTCAAACCCCCAAACCCCTAATGTTTTGTTTTAATTTGTAGGCAATATGAAGTGGTTAGTGGGCAGTATTTGTTTCAGTATCGTTTTCATAGCTTCCCTTATTTGGCCGCCTTATAATTTAATGTTGGAAGAACGATTGCGAATGAACCCAGGTATGTTCAATAGCAAATAGTTTGTAATATATTAAAATTCAATCGCAATAAAGAAATGATGATGGAGCATCTTATATTGCGACTGGATAATATTTTCTAATCACCGGTGATTTTGGACTATTTCATTTTAATTTAAAGTTGAACCGTTTGCAGGTTTTCCATCTTATGACTGGTGGATCGAACCTCCGAATACTACACTGGTAAAGATGACTTTCTTCAATATTACGAACGCGGAAAGATTTTTGAACAACTTGGATGCAAAAATGAACCTAGACGAAATCGGACCCGTCGTGTTCAGGGAAGTAATAACACACTCCGATGTTGTCTTCAATGATAATGGGACAATGTCGTACACAATGCGCATGAATTACGTTTATGAGCAATCCCTGAACAATGTTGACTTAAATACTACAATTTACGTTCCAAATTTACCTGTTATGGTAAGTAAATCAAATTTTATTATCAATTACCAGCTTGCAAGATCAGGAAGTCTTAGGCTTGAAATGAAAGTCTGTTAATTTTGTATTTATCGCAGTTCCGAGATCAAAAATTATACTGATAAAGGTTTGCCATGGAATGTAAAACGTCCGTCTTAGGTATCATTCTTTTAAGAAAATTCTGACTAAATTATCAGGTTAACTGTCATAATGACATTTGACTGACATAAAATTTGTAAATATATGTTTATTTAATATGATTTACGTGTTTGAATAACGTTTTATTAAAAATTAATAAAGAAATTACAATAAATGTTCAAAATGACCTTGTTCTATGCACATGTTTACGCGCCTGTTGATGCTGTCAAATGCACTTTGCAACATTTGTGACGTTATGGTTGCACATACTTCAATAATCTTTTGTTGCAGTTCTTGCAAATTATGTACAGGAGTTCTCAAAATTCTATTTATGCAGTAAGGGAACACAAATTACTCCATAATAATCAGACCAGTTGACCTCGGAGGAAACTCAACTTGCGTATGCAAACTTATAAGTCGATCATCAAAAAACTCACGGAGGAAAGTTATAGTCTCTCATGTCGTATGTGCTGTTACGCCGTCATGTTGGAAATAACCATTATGAAGTTCATCGTCGTATAGTTGTTAAACAAATTTTTAATTTTTATTCTTGTAAACAAATTCATTCAAAATGATATTTCTGTACCTCTCTGCATTGATGGTGAAATTCAAAAAAATGGCTCAATTATCCTTCTACGGGAGACTGCCATCCAAATCCTTGCTATACTACTGCGAAATTTGGGAAGTGTTCACCAAATTTATCCAAATATAAACGCTTACTGTATTCCCAAATACCATTAACTAGCACACCTGTTCTAAAATACGCTTCAGTCATGTAAGTTTTGTGTGCTGTGGTGTAAACCATAATTGAAAAACTACAAGATGTCAGAGAGAAAATATAATGACAAATATTAATGACAGTATGACACTTAAGGTGGCCATCTCGCCCATCTCAATTACATTGTAAACATGCTGCTAACATATCGCACCAGAATCCGTTAATAAGCAACAAAATGATATTAAAAAAATACTGGCATACTCTGCAAACTTATCTCTAGGGGACTGGGTAGTTTTAATAACTGAAATTTGTTCGATTAATGTGGAAAAAATTGTTAAAAAACAGGAAGTTTTTGTATCAAAAATCTGCTACTTTATTTCGTAATTACTTGGAATATATAAATAATTACAAGATATTAGGTAGCTTAGCCCCTGGAGAAATAAATTCTCTTTCTTTTGATGCTTGATATAAAGCAATTAAGCGTATTTTATAGCTGTCTTGTGCTTTTAATTGTTTTTACCCAATATTCCGATTAAACAAACCATATTTTAAGTGAAAAGTAGATTCCATATATCATAATCAGGGTGATGGGTGCAGTAATTCTTAAACAGAGGGCGCTGTCAACAATAATATTAGTTTTTAAAATTATTCGGGGCGCTCTCTAGTTGAATGTAGCAAAACTTGAATGCAAATATAGGGTCGACGTACGTCTTATATGGCTTTCTCAGTTATATAATTACGTTATATATGTCTTTCTGTCTGTCATTAAAAGAGTAACCCCTAAAAGAAATCACATATTTACAAATAAAATGAAATTGTAATGATATGATACTATTTGTTGAATTCAAACAAATATTCATGGATGTTTTTTATTATTTGCTCCTCAATTACAAAAAGCCGAAAATAGAAGGTCTCGGATTCTTATTTAATAATATATATATATACCGAAAATATCCAGCCAAGAGATTATTTCAAGTATTGTTCAATCATATTTTACGAAAAATATTTAAAAAAAGGCAGCTAAGCAAATACGCTTAATTGCTTTGGATCAAGCACCAAAAGAAAAAGCATGTTTTCTCCGTAAGCTAAGCTACCTAATATCTTAGAATTATTTATATATTCGAAGTAATTACGAGATAAGGTAGCACATTTTTGGTACAAAAACTTCCTGTTTTTTAACAATTTTTTTCATTTTATTCGGACAAACTTCAGTTGTTATAACCACCCAGTCCCCTGGAGATAAGTTTGCAGATTATGCCGGATTTTTTTTGGTATCGCTTTAACGGATTCTGGTGCCATATGATAGCAGCATGTTTGCAATGTAATTGAAATTGGCCAGGTAGCCACCTTAATATGACAAAATATATTCTTTTAGTTTTTATATGAAAACTAGCATACTGTTTTAATTTTTGTGAAATCCTAATAAAATTGAAATGAATAAAATGAATAAATAATAGAACTGTCTATATATTAATACGTGACGAAAAAACTTTGCACCCCTTTTTAAGCATATTGCGCGCAAGGAATAGTGTGAGATTTGGCATAGTTACAGTTCATATGGAGAAGGAGTGCGGAAAGATAAAATGTATGTATAATATGTGTTACAAATACCTTAATTAATTAACTCGAAAATTAATGCATAACGACGTATTTCTACAGGCTCACAGCTGACGTAATAGACAATTCAAAAAAATTATATGCAATGGTTATAGAAGTATACTCTTTGACAAAATAACCTCAATAACTCAAACTTAAAAATTTAATGAATTAAGCTCGAATTTCGGCCACTGGTCGACCACTGGTATTAATTACTAGGCAAGTTATTTAGGTACTTATACAACATTTTTAAACTATTTTCTTCAATTCTGTAATAAAAATTACTTACATAGGCATGTAAGAAATTTAATTTTTTTAATATTCTTCAGATCTTGTTTTTAATTATATTTAATAATTTATTATTAAAGTGCGAAATCCACACTGTCCGATAAATTTCAGGGCTGTCTTTCAAATTTTTTTCCAATTGAATTGGTCATTCTAATAGCTGATACGGTATCAGAAGTTAATAAAACACTTGATGACAAGGAAGGCATTTTATAATATCCAAGACTACTGTCTGAGCACACATGTATATTTAACTTATTTAATTAGACTGTTGTAGGTATGTGAAATATATTGATTGTTTCTCTTTTTCTAGCTTGTACACACATTATAGGCCTAGTGTTTCTTACACTAACAGGTTCACTATATACTTAGGGGTTTTCTTGAACAAAGAGTTCTGTTCTTTTTATTATTAATGGCCAAAAAACGAATTTAAATAAATACTTCCATAAAAGTATGTATAAGAATAAAAATGTACTGCCTCTGTGAAATTAGATTTTTTTATGCAAAAGTTGTTCCAAACTTACTTCTGAATACTTTTGTATCCATTACACATTTTGAAAAACTAACCATTGACAACATACTCGGTAACTATGTATTTCGCGCTCAAGTATTACTTCTCATCTACCAATCTAATTCTTCCAACTAAGACATGGTACATGCTCAAGTTACATAACAAAACACAAAATTTACCAACTTTGCCAAACTCAAACCTACTCTCTATTCCAAATAATAAGCGAAAAACCCATGGTGATCATCAAAATTGAATCAGCCTATATATTCCTTTTTCAAAAATGCAATAATCACTAAAAAAATACCTGTTTATTATCTAAATCAAATAGATAAAGGACATAGATCTACATAGGTATTTACAAAACAAACATTATATGTAACAGTATGTTCCTATTATTCTTGTAAGGACGTTATTTGCAGTTTTACAATTTAGGGTAAATATCAATGATGACACATATTCTATTAAATCGTGTATGAGACAAAAACTCTGTTTTTTTGTCTCATACACAAAAAAACAACGGTCTGGTCTGCCAGTCTCTGTATATTGGTTCAATCTAAGAGATACGCTGCGTTAGTAGTACCATCTTTTATCCAATAAATTTGTTTTACAAATAATATCGCTGCTACTGGCAACCAGATGGCTAATTAAAATACAGTCACGTATGCAACACATAATACACGCGTAATGGTTGGAAAAAGACAGAGCAATGTGACGATTCTCTTTCTATTAGATGGCCACCTTAATGATATGACAGACGTTTTACATTCCATGGCAAACCTCTATCAATATAATTTTTGATCTCGCGGTATATTCTCAACTTTCCAAATTTTAATATTATTGTTTTTTATAACCTAATTCTATGTATAATTATGATTATTTTTTTTAATCATAATTTATAGGGAGAGTGTATAATAAATATGTAAAATACTGAATTCCAAATTCACAAGATATTGTGTGTATTATGAATTTCCTACTCTTGTGTCCCTATCTACTTCTTGCCATTTTTTCTTCGGTCTGCCTAAATACTAAAGGGCCTTATTATTCCATCGCCTGACAGGTTTCGTCAGACCTACCCCCGTTTTCACTGCGCGGCGACAGAAAACTCTCTGTTTAATGAACATATAGCAGTTAGGTATAGCATGTTGATTTAGGGATGGTGGAAAAGCAAATACTATCTAGTGACTGAATGTTTGAGCTAATCGCATAACTCTTTTCAAATACCAAGCTTTCGGTTTTTTATTTAAACCTTCATCAGAGCTACTAAGCATAGTAAGCAAAGTTTTTACAATATTTCACAAAATACAGAAAAGAATTTTATAAAATGTATCAATTTGTGTGTCTATTTTTGAAACTTATTTACTTGAGGGTATGTTTTCATTTTATTACTATGTCTCTTATCGGTGTGTTTATGTATTCTGTCTGTGTATTGGTTATGTGTAATTGTTTATGTATAGCTTTTTTTTAACTTATAATATTTCTAAATAATCAAGTTTTTTGCTTTTATTAACATTATTGAGTAATTTACAACTATCTATATCGGGAAAGTGGAGCTCTCTATGCAATGTTCTGAGAATCCTGTGTTTTTCGTTCCTTGGATTATTGCTGTTTTGTGTTCGTTTAATCTTGTTTTTATGTTTCTTTCACTTTGTCCGATATAGATAGCATCACAATTTTTACAATTAATTTTATATACCCCAGATTTTTCTAAATTTGTAATGTTATCTTTGCTATTGTCTAACATGGTACCTAGATTGTTTTTGTTTACGTTAACTCCTTTAAGACCTTCGTTAGTTAATATTTTATTAATTTGTTTATTTATTGATCGGACGTAGTGTATTATATGCCATTTTTTGTGTTCGTTTCTTTTATTGTGGAGTAAACATATTTTTGTGAATGAAGCTATGGAACAGGGACATTTTAATTTTCCAGGATTGTTTTGAATATCTATTTATTATTGTGTCTGTGTATGTGGGTTTTCTATATATGTTGTAAGTTAATTTGTTATTTTCGTTTTTGATTGTGATATCTAGGAAGTTTAGTTGATTGTTATTTTCCATTTCTATTGTGAATTGTATTTTATTGTTAATTCTATTAAGGTAATTTACTAATTCGCTTGCTTCTCTCTCAGTACCTAAAAATATACAAAAGATGTCATCTACGTATCTTGTCCAGTGTAATATCTTTTTTATGATTTTATTGTCGTTCTTGAAAAATTCTTTTTCAAAGTGCGCCTGCCAGATAAATTTTTGCCAAAAGGGGATTGCCCATAGACAACCCGTTAGTTTGTTTGTAGATGTTATTGTTGTATTTGAAATAGTTTTGGTCTATACATTTCCAAAAGTTTTGGGGTTTCTTTGTCCTCTATGTTAGATTTATTAATGTGTTCTTTTAATATAGTTTTAAGTTCTATTATTGGTATGGAAGTAAATAAACTTTTTACATCTAATGATATTAGTTTTGCATTTGGCGGTATTTTTAGTATATTTAACTGCTTTATTAAATCTATTATGTTTTTTATGCTTTTATCGGACTTAAAATTTATTATGTCTGGTAGTATTTTATTGATGTATTTACACCGTTTGAAGTTTGGTGCATTAATGTATGAAACTACATGTCTTACTGAGTTATTGTTTTTGTGTAATTTCGGTTGACCATATAAGAGTGGGATTCTCGGGTTTATTGGGTATATTTATATGTTCCTTTTCTAGATTATTACTCTTTATTATGTTTTTAATTTCTTTTTGATATTTTTTTGTAGGGTCCTGTATTTTTACAAAGTCACCGCTATTGAGTAAGTTGTTCATTTTATTTGTATAATCTAACTTTTTTTAAATAGTGATTGCGTTATCTTTATCTGCTTTCGTGAGTATTAAATTATTAGTTTCAATTTTGGTTTTTATTGATTTAATAATATTATGTTCATTTGTTTTGTTATTTATTATTTGGCTTTTATTTTGAACTAATATCTTTTTATTATTTCCTTTTCGTAATTACAGTCTCTTATGGTGTTTAAAGTCATATTTATGTTTACTGCTAGTTGTTCAATATCTTATTTTTTGTTGATGTTAGGACAATATTTAAGACCTTTGTTTACAATTCAATTTCTGTTTCATTAAAATCTACGTCTGTCAAATTTACTAGACGTGTATAGAATTTAATTTCCATCTCGTCATTTTCTTTTACTTTAATTGGTACGATATTATTATGCAAAGATAACTTACTCTGTTTAAGTTTCTCTATTTTCTTTTTCTGTTTGTTGTAGTGGTCGTAGCTTCTTTGTTGTACTTCCTCTTTGATGAGTTGGTCCAGGATATCAAATTCTATTGAGTGCACTTATTGTATTAGTTATGTATGTTATTACTTTTTGGTGGAGTTTGTAATTCTTTCTTCTATTGTACCATTTTTGCATTTCTTTCTGTATCCATATCTTGTAGCTTTTTTTGTATTGTTTCTTTTGCTTCTCTTGATTTATTGTGGCAGGTTATTTTCAT
This sequence comes from Amphimallon solstitiale, assembly GCA_963170755.1. NCBI lineage: Eukaryota > Metazoa > Arthropoda > Insecta > Coleoptera > Scarabaeidae > Amphimallon > Amphimallon solstitiale. The sequence goes on from OY720677.1 coordinate 133,094,560, forward strand.
GTATTTTGGGTTTAGATCTAGTAGTATACACTGTTTGTTGAAGCTTAAATGGTTGTTGTGCTTGCTTACTTTTAGTAGAGTTTTTCTATACATTGCTGCTAATATGCCTTTCTTGGCTGATAGTATTCTATTTATAGAAATGGCTGTCGGTTCTTGGTGAAACATAATTTATATAATATACTTTAACGTAGATAAAAATAATTATGTTTCACCAAGAACCGACAGCTATATCTATATAAATATAATATATGGATATATATATTTGACTAATTACAACAAAAAAGTGTTTGACTTTACAGATAACTCTATCCAACTTCTGGAATTATAACTATTTTTTCAAAAAAATTTTAAACTTCGTCTTCGAAAAAACGAATTCCAAGGCCATAGTGAAAAAGAGCCTCTACGAAATCTTGCATAACAACACTAATACGTTTTTACGTTTAGCAAATGCTATAGTTCCAAGCGTAGCATTTAGAGATAATATCGCAGTGTTGCCAATGGTAAGTTCAAAATTTTAAGTTAATTTTTGTATCAATAGAACAGATAAAATATTGTAGCGTTTCCGGGGTCGAAATAAACAACTCGTGCAAATGTTTTAAAACTGTCTGTATATTTTCACACTTAAAACTAATCACAATATAAAAATATAAAATAAATGTAACGCACTTAAAACTACTACGAATTAAAACACACGTATTTATATCTATCACTACTATTTATGTCTGCAATATTTATGTAATAAAACTGTACCCCTCACTTATTTATGTTTATTTGTACTGCACGACTACTATTCAATGAATGAATTCCTTATACCACCGGCGGCATTTATATATATGTGCAGACAAACGGTCTAGAGATATACCAGCAAATTCTGGCTCTCTTCTACCATATTCCAGACTTTCTGTCGCTGACGCAGTACATGAGTGAAGTTGATTTACGACTTGTTTACCGGTACGTTTTTTTGTCGCCCGGAGGTCTCCTCCTTTTGTGGGCTTGTTTCGTTACAATATCTTTTAAGCCATTCGTATTGATGAGTCTCGGTAGCGGACTTTCAACACGTTAATTACTTTTTCACCCGCCTAAAATCTTACCATATCAAAACATTTAATATTTTGTTTCTATTACAATTTTATTTCATATTTTTATGAGACGAAACCGCTATCACCTACTTTTATATACAGTGCGTTTTTTTAACTGATGCCATAGGGAATTGCATGGTAAAAATTATACCCCCTGTTAACTTATGATGCGATGTAGATTTGGTGCTAATTTTTCTTTTAGTAATAAATCACCAATAAGACTACAGAATGCATACTGTTTGAAGAACCACAAGCAGTTTTATTTGATTAATTTTACTCTTCAAACTTGAAAGTAATAAACATAAATAATTTGACAAAAAAAAATAGTAGGCAAAATCAGAACAAAAATTTACAAATGTCATTTTATTCGCAAGTTATTGTGAACAATTGTTTAAAAATGTCTGTTTTCACAACTAAAAAACGTGTTGAACTTGTAACAGCATTCATTAAATTTCAAGCTTCAAGAAGCAGCTGATTTAAAGCCTTGAAAATGGAAAGCTCAAGTCGTACAAAATTAAAAATGTGCAAAAACTATTGCCCAGTGATTACTTTCCAAGAATGGAATTCTGTGAATTCTGAATGGAAAAAAATAATGAAAATGGAAATATTTTAAATAACATTCTATTTTCTGATGAGAGTTCGTTCACATTAAATGGCAAAGTTAACAAACAAAACAGACAGGTTTGGGTAAGAGAAAATCCCTACAAAACCAAGAAACACACACGCAATATCGTTATAAAGTTATCGCGTGGGTTGGAATTTTAGGGAATCACTTAGTAGGGCCATTTTTTATTGACGGAAATTTGAACCAGCATAAATACTTAGATCTTCTTCAAATGGAGGTAGGCCCGCATGTGGATGCTTTCAGATGCAACGGAGCAATAATATTTCAACAGGATGGAGCACCAGCCAATTCTGCTGCCATCGTCAGAGAGTCTTTAAACGAAATATTTTCTGATAGTTGGATTGGCCAATATGGACCATTCCATTAGCCTACTCGAAGTCCTGACCTAACATCACTCGATTTTTTCTTATGGGGGCATTTAGGAACACGAGTTTACGACCTCATAAGAGGTCAACTAGAAACTGTGGAGGAACTAAGGGCAAGAATAACTGAAGCTCGTAATTCCATTACAGTGCAAACTTTACAAAACACTAAAAGACATTTTCAAGATCGCTTGGGACATTGTCTAGCAGTCGAAGGAAAACACTTTGAACAATTCCTTTGATAATTACTGATAATTTTTGTTAATTTGTTGTTATTTGTGCTTTAATAGTTTCTACGCTTTTTCTTTTTTTTTTATAAATAAATGTTTACATCTTCTGTCTTCCAAAAGCTAATTTAGTCATAGCCTCGAGGAGTTTTTGCTATTTATTTTTTAAAACAAAGCCCGCTAGAAAGTTTAAAGAATCTACAAGCTTTGTTCCAAAAATGATTTAAATATTTTTATCAGAACAAAAGATAACACGCGGTTGAATTTTTACCATGCAATTCCCTATGGCAACAGTTAAAAAAAAACCTGTATATATTATCATATCAATTCTTCAAATGTTTTAATATCTCGTATGTTTTCTAGTTTAACAACGGATATAGCAGTCGCATAACGGTCTACATAGGAAATAAATACGGACATCAAAAATATTTCCTCATTGACAAAATCAATGGTAGCATATATTTACCTACCAACGATGGTACATGTAAAGACAAAGTGGCTAACTCTACGCACGGAATAGTATTGAAACAATTAATAGAGAAAACAGAAAGGCTTAGGTATTTTTATATTGGAACGTGTGGGATTTTTGAATATACATTCCAAGGTAGGTACATGAAAAATCAAGGAATACATAACAATATTGAAAGACGTTAATCTAATATGTATCTAAAGAAATACATATTAACAACGCACAACAACAAAAATGCGTCCTCAATCATGATCAATTTGAAAAATGTAGGGCACTAGAATATTTATATACAAAATAAAAAGAAAGAAATTAGGGAATTAGAAATGGTCAAATATAGGTAGAAGGTCAATTTAAAATTCGACCATACCCTCTCCTTCTGTTGTTAATTATTATAATCTCCACCCCCCTCCAACAATAGTAGCGCTGTTGTTAGTTAGGTGGCCTTGACTTTAAAGTAACCTACTGCCATTTGATTGTCAAGTTTATAATATAATATACATCTGCAACTTTAATTCCGCCACCTGGACCAAGAGGCTAAACATGTGCTACCCCTTGTATATCAAAATTACCAAACGCTTTAAAAGGCCATAGCCATCTCAAAACCCAAAAATACAAGTAGTAGTAAGTATGGCGCCACCACGATATCTAACCTTCTATTTATTAAATCAAATTAACCGATGGCTTAAAATTTTGAGAAACGCTATTCAATTAAACACACCAACTTATAACCCAACTTTGGTCTTACCTCATACTTCCCCAAAGGTTGTTGTAGAATAAGATGTATAGCACCGCCTCTAGCCAGTCGAGAAAATGGGCGTGGTTCAAACTCAAATAATTCGAAGGTCTTATAAAAAGGACGCCAGTTTCGCTATTGTATCTATGCCATACATCTAGCCGACGATTATAAACCCGAAACTAGTTTATTCATGACCCTCAGGTAGAATGATAAATAAAACCATCACACTCATTCACAACTCAACATCAGGTATATTAAAAATAAACATATATAGAACAGAAAACAGTAGACGCACGAGACATTAACAGCATCTATTCATTTGGTCAACCCAATTGTCGTTACAACTTTACAAAATAAATAATAAATATAAGCAACATGACATAATTAAGAAAACAATGTCCCACAAGGGTACTCAAATGTAATTAATTAAAACACTGAAAATTGACTTAAACGTTGTACATGGTCACCAAATGTGTACCAAAAAAACAAATGAATTACGCAAACGTATTATGTAAAAGTTGACAAAATAACACAGGCAGCATTGGCCAAAGAGTTCCTTCCAGTGTCGAGCAGCTTGTACACAGTTCAACAAAATCTTAACCAAGTAAACGTAACACTCTGTATATCAGAGCCTGACAACAAGCTGATCGCACTAGGGCAATAACTCTAAAGGATGTTAATTACGAATACTAGTTTAATCACTAATAGCTTCAGTTAACTTTGCCTTACATAGAGTGAACGTGATTTAAACATTCAGATCGTTGATGATCGTTCAAACTTATACATACTACAGGGTCTAAATTGATTAATTACAAGTTTACCAAACAATAAATTTTATACAATGATCACTGGATTACTACAATGCAAATAGGCATCCAAAATACACACTAAAATTAATCCACAAAAATAATTCTGCTATATAACAAGCCGAAAATTGATGCTGTAACCCCACATAGGTCACAAGTAAAATTTAATTGAACGTTACAAGAAAAGAGACAAACTTAGTGGCTCGTATGTCACCATAAAAATTAATTAAAAGATTAACGTTGACTCTAATGAATAGTTATACAAGAATCTACGGATACACTGTACGATACCAATTCAAAATGTACACAACTGATGCAACTTAGTCGTGTTTATCTGCACTCTTATGATGCAATTACAGACAATGGTAATAAACATAAATTAAATTTGTCACAATACCTGTTCGATGTTGACACACATTCAAATACACAATACTTTTCCTCCAAGGATACGAAACACGTACAAGGGATGTCCGATCAAAAGTCTGTTTGGTTACTCACACTTCCAAAATATCGCAGAACAGCAACAGCAACATATAAGTGTACGAAACTGTGCCAAAAATATGTGTTTCACCAAAACATTCCAGAGATACAGGTTTCCAATTTCCTACATAACCTCCAAGGTACACGTGCTCACAATTCCCAGCGGGACGGTATTTAATACTTGTCAGGCATCGGTAATTTACAAACTCCTGAACATCTGTTATTAACCGCTACTAATTGTAATCAACCGCTTCTAATAGTTATCAGCCGCTACCAATTGCAACATCTGCCAATAATTGCAAAACAACGGCAACCCTAACCAGCTAAACAAATATCCATTTATAGCTTTTCTTCAAAGCGACAGAACCAAATTTATGCTTGTGAATTCCTTCATTTAATCCATCTTACGACGATGATTCACGATACAACTAAAAGGTATTAAATCCACAAGTGCCGATCAGCCACCGTGTTTTGCAATTAACCACGTGTTGATTGTTCACAAGACAAGACAAAAGAGACCAAGAATTCTTCTCACACACACAGCGTGAAGCACATATCCGACCAAATGAGCTAATGCCCACAAACCCCAACAGACAAAGGATACGACTACGTACATATAATTAGCGTCAAAGCAGTAACTTAGAAGTGGAAAATTACACCAATATTTTTAAACGACAAACCATGAATTGTAAAACCCAAAACAATTAAAATAAATGCTTCCCGAAGACTAATTAATCAAGCCATCTGAAAATCACGAGGCCCACGCCATCTTCCATCAGTCGGTAATGATACACACATGAAAAACACCACGACAGGGAAACGAGATGGCGATAGGGTCGACAAACATTAACATTAAAAACACAGATCACCAAAAATAATCTAGTAATCCAGTTCTTATTGTCCGAAACAAGACTAACAATTTCCCAATATTTAAAATAAAATAATACCGAACGAAAATCCTACAGGGTAAACGTAAAATTCACAATACTGAAAATAATAAAAAAAACAAAGTGTAACACATGATGTTAGCTGACTGACTCAAGAAGCGGAATATGTACCCGGTGCAACTATTTTTAACTAGTACCGCACATTATAATTTGCACAAAATTATTTCTGTGAATTTTGCATGTTTTTCAATTTTTTGGGGCCCAAGGTCCAATACCTATCCTTTGTAATTTCTGAGATAATTACTATAGGAGCAAGCATCTGTCAAATACAAAACTACGAACGCTGTTGTTCTATGCACCCAAATATTCGTTCAACCAATGGGAAGGCCAGATTAAAGCTTGACTGTATGAGTCAACTGTCAAACAAAGTCGGTAAACATTTAGATCAAATTTATAAAAGCATAAAGAATAAAGGAACGGACAATCAGTTATGGTACTTCGTCAGTTAGATGTGAGTCAAATTTGAGTATCCAGAATGATTAGGAATCATAAAATTCATTGATGTCATATACAATTAACACAGGAGTTAGATGACAGACACTTTGAAAATCGCTTACAACTGACTTTCTCAATTTTTTTGACGAAGTTATGTTAATCGTCACAATTTTCATAATTATAACACAAAAGACCCTTTCTTTATCAAACCTGCAAACTTCAGAATCGTTGGTCATTAAATGTGTGTGGAAAATAGTGGGTAGTGACATAATTGGTCCTTATTTCTTTGATGGAAATGTTAATTTGTTTTCTACAGACAGATTTTCAGAACATTTTGGAACATCCTCCTTTGCATGTAATTGATCTTATATGGTTTCAACAGCACGTAGCCCCAACTCACTATAGTCATCAAGTTCCATAATATTTAGACGCGATTGATCAGTTTGAGGAAAAGTGGATGGGGCGGGGCATGGGGGTCCTATATGATGGCTTGCAAGATTACCAACCATATGACCAAACTTTATTTTGTGGAACTACGTAAAAGATCTAGTTTACCAAACTGTGCCTACTAACAAAGAAGACGTGAAAATTAGAAACAGAAATACGTTTACAAGAATAAGTCAAAATGTTTTGCACAAAGTTAGTTCTACCTTGGAAAATAGAAATACACACTAGAATTGCACAAAATGTTATTTTGAACTTATTAGTTAGTAGTTAGACAAAATTTGTTTTTCTTACGTTCGTTTGTTGTTGCGTTGGTTAATAATTATTTAGGTTATTTTAATTGTAATATTATATGTTTTTGTTAACAAAAATGTTTACGTCATCAATTTATAATTTTGAAAAGCTGCAGCCATTTCTTATGAAGAGCATCAAGGATGAAAGAATACGAGTAATTAGGAAAATTAAATTGAATATGACAGTCTTGTACCTTGTCGGGGATCATCTTCAAATATGTCAGTAAAAATAACTTTTCTTTTATTTTGTTGTTAACCAACAAAGCAAAAAAAAAATATAATACAACGCACGTTGCCTTGGTGGAATTACAAAATTGAATGTGAAGCTCTTCAACCTATAAAATTATTATTTGGGATAGTTGGATTTAACCTTTACTTTGTTTGACAGTTGACACAGGCAGTCAGGCATTGATCTGGCTGCCTCATTGGTTGAACGAATATTTGGGTGTATAGAACAACAGCGCTCGTAGTTTTTATTTAACCGGTGATTGCTCCTATAATGATTATCTCAGAAATTACCAAAGATAAGTATATGTAAAACATTTTTTTTGAAGTACATATTGGCAAGTGCAACTTATACCAAATGATGCAGAATTTTCTTGGCTATTAACATAACCAAAATTAATGTTCTCACTTTTAAAAGCAAGGCAAATATAATTTTTTGGTCAACAATTTCCAAAAAAAAAATACTAATCCAAAAACTTTCATTCAATTTTGAAAAAGAAAAAACAGTTTGATATGCAATTTAAGGCAGTAGTAGAAAATCAACAAAATGGTTTTTTTTTCCGGTGAAACCGGAAGTGCGTCACAGCTTAAAATAGTTAGAGAATATGCGCCCCAGGGAATGTGTATCTTCAACTAATTTTCTTTTATATTTAAAACACAAAAGACCAATTGAAGAAGCGGCTACTAATGACTCGCCCTGTATAGTTAAGTTGCTTAGAAGCAGTTTTGGACAAATTATGACGAGCAATACTAGTTGAAAATAGATGCGTCGGAAAATTATTTTATTTAGTGATTACCAGTTTAGAGCATTTTTTCGGATAATAACCGAATTCGCAGATTGCCTCTAACATACCGTATGTGTTAATTTTCATTAGGTATAGGGATTCAATGTTTATGTGCGATTTATGCGTATACAAGTAATACGTGGCAACGTGGCACCCCTACTGTCCGTCACCAATTCCGGCAACAATCGACATCACAACGATTTTCTCCGATCTTCCCACTTCTCCCCACCAGATTTTACATTCAATGTTTAGCTGCGAACACGTTGCGATCTAGTCTGCAATAAAAGCCGTCTTATTACTGGAACGGGAAACATCAAATGGCCGCCGCGATCTCCTGATCTAGTAGTTTATTATTATTTTCAGAATCCTTTTTTATTTACCTTATTTTTAATTTTGTGTCATGCAGCGTGAACGCAGCTTAATAATTCTCTGCATTTACTGAAAGGAAAAAGAAAAACAAATCCTTGCAACTCGTAAATATTATTTCTGAACGCATTACAAACACCCAAGTCAGTGAACATGTATCGGTCGCGCTGGCATTGGAGAGGAAAGTAGGGTACCACGTTGTCACGTATTGCATGAATTTATCGCCTATGGCTAATGAAAATTGACACATGCTGTATACATTTACTCTTCCAGCAATCTAAATTGTTAACACTATTTCATTCATATAATTACTCTAAAATATGCATTAACGTACTCAAACTATAGAGTATTGTTGATTTACATACTCCAGCTAGTGTTGTTTATTTGCACTGCATCAGTATAAGTGGAACTCTAGAATCTTTCAAATATTTAGTAAAAAACCCTAGCACTAGCTAAATTGATCTTATACACACACTAGGTAGTGAAGTTTCGTGCCAAAGAAATAGAATATATTTGTTACCGTGTAGTAACTCTAGATTAAATGTTCTTAAAACTCTATTCTTATCCTCAAAATATTTCCTTATTTTATAGACGAAGTATATAGACAAGGATTAAAATCCTATCGATTCGTTTTAAGCAAAGATGTACTTGATAGAACGCAACCACCAGAAAATGATTGCTTCAAAGGTCGGCCAACTCTACCAAATGGTTTAAGCGACTTGTCATTATGTTGGCAATGTAAGTATAAAATTATTAAATTTTTCGTTTAATTCGTCAAAGAACAATTTTGAAAAATTAAAATTGACAGTGTTCAGTAGTTATGATGTACTTTGTACAACATCTAAAATACATGTAATTTTAGCATTACCTATTGCTCGAAGCAATCCACATTTTCTCTATGGTGACCCAAAGTTATTGTCCAATGTTAACGGGATGAAACCAAATGCCAGTAAGCATATCAGCTATGTCGTTATAGAACCAGTACGGTGAAGGAATATTTAATTTGTATGTTATCGCCACTAAAATCTCGCTTACAGATAACAGGAGTAATGATGGCGTCCAGAGCTTATATTCAGATAAACATGTACGTGAGACCTTGGACGGATTTCGATAAGTCCTTTGAAAAATTTAATAACATCGTATTACCGTTGTTTTACTTCGAATTGGTAAGCATTCGAATTTATTGATATTTGTGATAGTATAGGTGAAGTATGTTTATTTGTACATAAATAGACAATTCTAAAATTGTTTACGTTTGTTTGGCAGCATCTTAAACTCGTGGTAGAACTATTATTTAAGGGGGGGTTTTACTTGATCGGTGTATACCACAAAATGGTCAAATTCAACGCAAAAAATCGCAAAAATCAAGGCACTTGAAAAAGTTGCCGCTACGTGAACGAAATAATGAATATTTGTTCTAGCGACTGACGATTCAAATTTGCAATTATATTAAAAAATAGTTAAAATACAGCACTTTGAATTTTTTTCGTTTTATAGCGATATAAAGCTTACTCTGTTTAAAAAGTACTTTTTTGAATCGTGAGTACCTAGATATTTTTATTCTGAACTCGACAATGTATTTACTTTACTTTCAAAATAACCCTAGTCTCCAAAAAATTACTTTGAAACCAATGAGAATGATCACAAAGTCCGCACTAATAAATGGCAAATAGGCAACACATAATTCATAATTCAACCTCTTCACTCACACTTTCGTAATGTCTAAGACTAGCTATATGGAAGGTATACCTGGTCGACTGTATTAAAACGAACATCATATAAACAGAGAGATCTTCACCTTTTTTTATTACCTTAGGTAAACGAATGCTTCATTCAGATATCGGCTTTATTTTCTAATTATTTTAATGATATTTGGGAGAATGTATTAGAATTCTTCGTCTGGAATAACTATACGTTGTTATTATTATGAAATTTAACTTGTTACTTAATTTCTGGCGGTGATATTTTGCTTTAGATGTTGAAGGTTTTTAATCTTAATAATATGAGCAATGTTGTAGTCAACTAAAATATTACAAAAACAATTCTGTGCTGTAACAGTAACAGTAACAGTGCCTGTTTTGTTTTTTAATAAAATGTAAATATATATATTTTATAATAATCAGATGTTTTGGATTGTTGAATATTATATTCTTCCCAATCGGCATTGATGGAGTTGATTAGCAAAATTAAATTATAAAACATTTTGTCACAGGGAAGATTCGAACTAAATTTTATCACCAAATACAGTTGTATTCATTATTTCATACATAAGTTTGAGTATACATTAAACATATCTGTAAAAGAAAATACGTGCGGTTGATATATACAAGCAAATTTTAATATATTTCAGATATTTGTCGGTGTTCATTTATGATTGATTACGTGATAACATTGATGTGTCTACTTTATTAGACTCTTTTTCTGTTCCTTGATATTCTTCTCGCTTTCAAAATGTATTTTATTTTTCAAGGACAAGGTTTCGGCTTTATGGAATTTCAGAAATGCAGTTTTCTTCGGCAATAAATATACATTATTATTATTAATTATGAAGTTGCACGACTTATTGTTATTTTTAACCTTACATGTTGAAGCTTTTTAATAATATGAACAATGTTTGTAGAAAACTAAAATCTGACAAAAACAACTTTATGTCATTGTAAGATACGTAATTTAGAGATTTTCCGGACTCTTCAAACTAAGATGCATTGGTTTTAGACAGCAAGTTACACAAATTTCAGTTTTCTAGATGGTAATAGCATTTATTTAAATATCTGAGTTTGTTGTGCCTTCGGGTTTTTGCTTTATTTGTACTTTGTATTTTGACCGCAGGACAGTTTTTAGATTTTTTTTTTGTATATGTGAATAAGTAAAAGAGCATGGTCCAAACGAGCGCATAAGCCTAATTACAGCAGTTTATCAGGAGTGACAGCAATTGTTTAATGGCCAGCGAAAAAAATGTTGTATGTAGGCGTAAAAAACAAATTTTGTTTAATTTGTGCAAAATATGGTGAATCTAAAAATCACGAATGCTACAAAAATTGGTCTTCGTCATCAACAGCCATGGAGTCGCCAATTATTCCGGAAGGTTTTCGACATTCTGGTGAAATGCACGGTGTAAATTATGGTAGATTAATAGGGGACTGTGATAGCAGCGTTCTTAGAAAACTACGTGAGATGGCTCCTTACGGTCCCCAAAAAATTATTGAAAAAATTGAGTGCCGAAATCATATATTATGTAATAAATAAAATTAGCGACTGTTTGAAAAAACCTAAATTCAATTCGGACATAGGACAATTAATAAAAAAAAATTTACTTAGATTCAGAGCGGCCTTGACAAAAACAATTGAACATTACAAAAGTTCGAACTTAACAATAACAAACCAGATTGTGGAACTGCAACGTCACATTATAAATGGATCAAGACATATTTTTGGTGAACACCCGGATTGTGCTTCTTACTTTTGTCAAGGATCTAATGAAGGTGAGATCAATATGTTTGAAAAATTTCAGAATTTTAATATGTGTGATAACTTTATTAACGCTTTAAGTCGGCTCAGCCTAATAGTAGATCTTTAATAGGAAACGTAGATGCCAACATTGTAGAATCTTTTAATTCAGTCATTGCAAAATTTGTAGGAGGTAAAAAGACTGTATTATATTCAACGTAATTCTTACAGTGCACGTTGCAAAGCGGCAGCAGTTTGATTTAATTGTAAGGGCAAATATCACTCAAAGCTTCAGACCAAATATGGATGTATACGACAGTGTGTGAAAAAAACGGTATGAGAAGAAAATTTTTTTATAGGAAACAAAAAATACATTCAGGAACTACGGACGATCGCGACTATGGGCCGGAGGCAAATGCATATTTTATTGAAGATATAAATAATCATAACAATACCAGTGTCGACTGTGAAGAATATAATTTTCAATAATTTAAAACATGTGCTATTTAGAGAATATAAATTTTTACATTTTGTAAGAAACACCGGCACTGTTTTTTTAGCAGATTTTAGTTTTCTCTAAAACATTACTCATATTATTACAAAGCCTCAACATGTAAAGTAAATACAAATCATGGTGAGAAATAATAAGAAGTACAACTTAAATAATTGTTAATCATAAATAATAATAATTAAGTTATATATTTATTGCAGAATAAAACTTAATATCTAATTAATTTCGGCAAATATCATTAAAATAATTACAAATTACATAAATCGGGAGTCTTAATAAAACTAAATAAATACAAGCCAGGAGAATACTCAGAAACAGCAAAAACAAATTTCGAAGAAAATAGCCGCACCAATATTTTCATGCAATAAATGCAGGAGGCAAATATCCCAAATTTATTTGCTTTCCAGTTGACCAGGCAATAACCCTTCATATTGCTAGCCGGTATCTGCATCGTGTACAAGATGCAGGCATTTTAAACTCGGTAAATATATTCAATTTATTTCAGGCAACCCGACATACGCCGTTCGGGAATTTTTCTTAAGGAAAGCCCACCCTTAATAATGAGATGTAGTCTTCAGACGATTTTCTTATACGTATGAGAGTTTCAAATTATAGAATTTTAAAAAAAAATGTATGCAAAAAATATTCAAAATCCTATTCTAAGTACTTCTATTCTCTTAATAAATCTCTATAGAATGCGTACAAGATATTCGAAGAAAAGTGCTACTCGCTAAGAGTAAAATTGTTACTTCCGGTCCGAATTTAGAATTTCTTTTTATACAATGTTCTAAATACTTTTCCTAATGTACCTGTCTAGAAAAGATGATTTGCGAGGTATTCGCAAAAAGCTGATTGTCGATAAGTGTAAAAGACCTTCTTCCGGTAGGAATTTCGAAAAACTTTTTTAATACAATTTTTCTTAAATTTAATTTTGAGTACATTTGAATTTTTTATAAACTTGTTTAAATTTAGTAATTGACGAAAAATTTGCAAAATTCGATTTTTTCACCGAAGTAAACTACTACTTCCGGTCTACCGATTTTATTGAAAACCTAATCAGATATCAAGAGGGAGATTATAATCGTAAATACAAAACTTGGAATTGATATCTATACCTGTTTGACCGCTATCGTGATCACACACACAAAGAGAGAGAGAGAGAGAGAGAGAGATTTTTTTAAAACTACTTTTTCGGTATCGGGACTTCAAAATGTAGACATCTGCAAAAATCTCGAGGTCGAAAATTTTCATCATCACAATACTTCCTCATACTACGTATGAAAAAGTAAAAAGCGGTTTTTTTTTACATATAATATATTATGCAATATGTATGCACTTTGCCATCTGCAAAAATCTCGAGGTCGAAAATTTTCATCATCACAATACTTCCTCATACTACGTATAAGAAAGTAAAAAGCTACTTTTTTACGTATAATATATTATGTAATATGTATGCATATTCTTCATATGAATAGCGCAAGACTATTTTTAAAGACTTGACAAAAAGTTATAACAATAATTACTCAAGTTTTTTTTTACTGCACGTCTTCTTACATCATACTTCGAAAACATCCCACGAACATTTACTTTAATAATATCTTTTTCTCTGTCCGATATCAAGTCTTTATCTAATCGGCGTGCAACATCTTTTGAAATTCCTTTCGGGTCGATTTGATGTAGCAGATTTTTTTCTTACTTTCTACATAAAATAAAACCAAAAATTATTTTGAACATGAAGAATATATTTTGTCACATATAACCATATCTTATTCTACTTTGAATACCTTTAACAATATTTTAAAATAAATATTACCGTTACATACTGCTTGAAATTTGGAAAACGATGCATTTTTGTGTCATTACTAGGGAGCGGAATCGAGCGAGCTAAACTACCACGGAACCACAACCGTGAAAAGAAATAATGTAAACAACTGCGTGCTGTTTACATTATATCTGAATAGCACTAATTCATTGGGCGAACTGCAACATCTGTTTACGCTCGACAAGAGACCGAGAATCAGAGAAAAAAGGGCAATAAAATAAGGAATTTATGAGGTAAAATTCTTTATACACGGCGTAGATAACGGCGTCAGGAGTGTTTAAAATTTATTATATTTACGTTATATTTCCAAGAGAAATAAAATTTTCATTTATACCTTTCGTTAGTTTCCTTGTTCCATTGTTTTAACTGTTAATTACGTACTTCGTAATTTTTGTAATATTTTCTGTCGGTTCATGGAATCTACTTGTTCCATTTATATCGACGTAAGTGTTAATTGGATTTTGTTAAGATTAAGATTAAAATTTTTAGTTATCGTTTATTTAGATCTAGAACATTGTTTATGTTACTTTTTCAGATATGATATGGAAGAACGTCGAGAAATACATCATGAAACAATGGCGGGTTGGATTGAGGGTCATATTGATTGTATGTCCATTGTCAGTGATTCCGATATTTATTGCAAAGTCTGTAAAATATCGTTACAGAATGCCAAAAAATCGAACGTACAACGTCACTTAGCATCGCTAAAACATACACAGAAATTGGACCCGTTGAAAGCTGACAATTTTAACGAAGAACTCTGTGAAGCTTTAATGGCGGCTAATATCCCATTAAAGAAACTTGTCAACCCCACTTTCAAAACATTTCTCCAAAAATATACTGGTCGACATGTTCCTGATGAATCCGCCTTACGCAAATGTTATGTTTCTAAGTGCTTCACGAAAACAGTAGAATGCACATCTTTCAAATCAGTACCTATGGATAAGTGCCGACGAAACTGTCGATATATTAGGACGCTGTGTGGTAAATATTGTAGCTGGTGTACTACATCCAACTATTCCATATAACGCATATGTAATAGCTTCCTTCCTTCAGGAACACTTTGGAAATTTGCCTAAACTAATCACATATTTTGAAAATCGAAATCTCAAACTAAAAGATGGATTAACCACATTAGATGCGGCTATTAATAATTTCAAAAGTATTCCAAGTGACTTCGGATGTGGCCTTCGGCAAAAGTTAGACGCAGTTTTTAATAGAAATCCAGATTTAATAACATTGTGGCAATTGTGTATGGGGACAATGACACAAAATCAAACTGCTAAATACGCTGAAATAAAAGAATATTTCCAGTACGCACCTATAACCAATTGCGATATAGAAAGGACGTTTTCTGTCTACAAGGATGTACTTCATTCAAAAAGAACAAATCTTACAGAAGAGAACCTTGAGAAAGTATTGCTGGTGAATATTAATACTCCTTTACTCGACTTGAACAACAAAATCAACAAATAATAATGTATTTTGTATTTTATGAGTTGTTATTCAATTATATAAATAAAATTAAAACCTCTTTAAAAATACAACATTTCAATAGTGCGCCCATGAGCGATGAGTCATGGCTCGCTCGATTCCGCTCCCTAGTCATTACTTGTATTTTTACATGTAGGAACGAAACAACAATGTTGGCGACAATATGTTAATTTAAATAGCTGAATTTTCAAAAATGCGCATTGACACAAACGTTAATAGATTATCAGTTTCTATACAAGCTTTCAGTCCACCAACCTTGCATTGACATATGGCCAACTAGATGTCACTAAAGCTTCGCGATATCAAGGCCGTAACATACTAATATTTTAGTGATTCTAATAACCTAAAAACTTTGTCCTTACCTGGCGCCATCTGTCCAAAGCATTATAAACTATTTGGTAATCGCAGAGTACCCTTAAAATCGCGTGCTAAAAATACGCTGTGTCATTGAATTATACCGAGCTCAGTTAACACTTAATTTATTACTATAATTGACATTTGACCGATTTGACATTTATTTTGTATATTTTACGATTTGTTTTTCTACTTAAATTTTTCTGATCTACAAACCTTCAACCCTTTCATTTAATGTTTGCTTTAACATATTCTGAAAGTTACACCTTTACCAGTAGGAACACTATCAGTTCTTCGACCATAAAAACGTGGATATTGTGGCCATTTAGTTCTTATCAAAATAGTTGTGCTAAAACGCAAGTAATTCTCAAAATACTTCGGAAAAAAAGAATTGATTATCTGAAAATGTAGTATAACGGAAATTCTTCTAGCAATAATTTTGCATTTTTAGGTTAAAATTATAAATAATTTAATATCTGTTGGATAAACAAACATGCTATAACTATTAATAAAATTCTGTAATTCTTACTGCAGCTAAACTAAGTGAAAATATTCATCACTGTAAGTAAAATTGATGTTCATAAATATGTATACACTATGTTGTCTTTATACACCTAAATACTAATATAATTTGTAAATCAAAATAAAATATTCTAAAATAATAAACCTAATTAACATAATACGCTTTTAAAATTCCAACATCTCTTGTTAACATAGAAAACAAAATTGAAAGAAATGTGTGTATAAGAAACAAATAATTTCCAAGATATATAAATAAATGAAATCTCGTCACTAAAGTACTCAGTACACAAATTGTTACTCCTTGTTTGACCTTGCAAAAGGTCTGAGGTCTACATTCGTGCAACCACCAAGTGAGAAACCCTGATCGCAGTGCCGTCACGATGCATGGCACGCAGTCTGCCACTACTATCGACAGCGTAGGCCTCAGTTAATGATGCTACACCCCACAATATGTAGGGTGTAGTGTCCGAAGTGTTCTTGCAAAACATCCCTGAAAGTCTGGCCGGTATTTAACATGTGCAAAAAGATTATCTGCCACTTCAGATCTATGAATTTGAGAGATATAAATTTATAAACATGTCTTAATAATAACAGAAATTATAAGTAGAATGTAAATAAATTACGTTCAAGGAAATATAGGTATTATTTTAAGGGTTTTAAAATTAAACTTGTAAATAATTATTAAAGAAATTTAATTTAAAGAATTTCTCTTTAGCCCTTACATTCATAAGCAACCTGTGAATATCTACTTATTTATATTAACACAATATTGTAAAATAATTAATTAAGAAGTAATTGTGTTGTGGTTTTAATCATGTCAAAGAATATAGAGAGTGTGTTAATTTGCACTCTAAAATATATTTTAATATAATATATAAAACCGACAATTGTAAAAACAAAATTTTAATTTTCCAAAATAATGGAATCTCTCAATAAACAATTTTTATACATTTATTATATATTTCATTGATATCATTAGGATCAGAGCAATACGTATAAGAAAGTCGTGTGGTGCCCACCCCTCATCTTTGTTATATGTATTTTATTAATTTATCTATCTTTTAAAGTACTTTTATAATAAAGATTAATATTATTATTACCTCACACACTAACAAGCAGGCTAATATAACCAACTCTCCTGAATTTAAAACTTTCGTATTTATTCTGTTAATTTTACCTCATTTGTTTAGCATATGTTTCTGCTAAGCAATAACAAAAATGTTAATAATTGTAATTTTGGTTTCAGGGTCATGATCATGTTCCATCTTATGTTGTTACATTCTTACGTTTCGTCTTAGTATTGCCTATTGTAGGCAATATTTTCAGTGGTCTTCTGCTTGTAGCGGCACTTTTTTGCGCATGGAAGTACTATAGGATAATATTGAAGAAAAATATTGGAAGGAAAGTAGATACCAAGCACTCAATTTCACATGAAACGAAATCGTTTATCGAAATTGAAAAGAAGGATGTCAGACGCTGAAGGCAATTTTCCACGTATCAACATAATAAATATATTTATAAGAAATAAATGATAAAAATTATGCATTATAAATTTATCTTAATTATCTTGGCAATTCTTTAAGTTATAGTTATATTAAGTAGTGTTAGGAAAATAATGTCGACAATCAATCGAGTATCTTTTTATACAATGTTTAAAATTAGGATATTCTAGTTAAAATTAAACGAAGAAACTTTTATATTAAGTTTTCTTTTTCTTTGATACCTATTATACTAAATACCTCTTAGAAATAAATTAAAATTGTAACACCCAGTTATTCCTATATTGGGTGTGTTGTGTTTCAACTAAGAGAGGTACAATATATGACGTAGTGTTTTCTGCATATAAGTTAAATCAAAATATGTTTTTGATGACATTTGAACTAGAGAGAGATAAATTCAAAACGTAAATATGATTTCAAATGATAACTATACTATTTTCCTTGTCTACATGCAATAGAGTAATATATACATGGTGCTTATAAGTAAATCAATGCAAAAAAAAATGTGCAGCCACAGCAAGAACGGTAAACAAGTAAGGATGATCTAATTAAGCCCTATGCTTCGACGTTAAACAGTTTACTAGCGAGACTAGCGACTATGCTCCATTTGTTTACATGCGTTCTTCGCGGTCGCTATATTGGAATTTTTCTGTGTTTAAGAGGGGCCTTTACCTACAAATAGAAACGTATGCAACTTATATTACTCGCGGGACGAGTAGACGCAAGGGGGTGTGTGTGGGTGGAGCTACACGTTATGAGGTT
Organism: Amphimallon solstitiale; assembly: GCA_963170755.1. Taxonomy (NCBI): domain Eukaryota; kingdom Metazoa; phylum Arthropoda; class Insecta; order Coleoptera; family Scarabaeidae; genus Amphimallon; species Amphimallon solstitiale. The sequence goes on from OY720677.1 coordinate 133,113,250, forward strand.
CCGATCCGAACGCTTCGGTTTTATTCATAGATAAAGGAATACTATAGATGGGAAACATATTGCTGTGATAGCATATATTTGTGGGTATAGTCATCTGTATATGATGTGCTCTAAAAATTACTCATTTTACACCAAAAACTTATAATTGGTTTTGTATTTAATTTATATTGTTGAAGCATGTACCTAATAACTATTATGGGTTCTGGCAATGTATGTGGTTCCTTCTCCTTCACTGGTGGCTTTTCTCTTACTTATAATAGGGACGAGGTAATAGTTTTGTTTAAAGAAGAAAACGGAATGTCTATATAATATGATCGTACATCTTTTTATTTAGTAATTTGTAAATTCAAATATTTTATACACCTTAATGCTCTAAACAAATACATAATTGAAAATGCTCATATCATTTATACCAAATGTCGGTTGTAATGTATGTAAATCTTTTATTTATTTATTTATGATGCTAAACAAAAAAAATAAATATTTATCCTGTAAATAAATAAATGTGAACTTTTATTGTACATTGATAGTGATATTTATCGATGTAATTATTTTTATATTGGCTTCAATTAATTGCTTTAGACAACCATTTGCACGTGTTGTATCTAGCTTTTAATCTTTGCCTTGTAAAACTTTTAATTAATTATTAACATAACTTGAAAAAGATTAATGATGCCTAGACAATGCCATGAAGAAAATGCTCATTGGCACGTAGCATCTCTTCAACTGCCCAACACCATTAGTCCTATTTTTGTTGTAATTCCAACTTTATGAATTAAAAGAAAACCTTACAGGATAATATTTGCTTATCTATATTGTTCAACATTACATTGATTAATCATTTGCACGTAAAAACCAATATCTGTTTAACAATTTAGATAACTCCTTTTCAAAAAAAAAACTTACTTGCTATCTTTAAACATTTCATCAAAATGTTCATTTTGAATGTCCATATTGAACGTTTCAAATGAATTTAAATATATTAATAAAAGAAAATTATTATGAATAAACGTGATAAAGAAACAATGAAAACTACTATTCTACAATGTAACAATTATTTTTAAAGCGTCTTATTCTTTCGGAGTCGTAATAAGAAGTCTCTCTTGTCGAATCTTGTTTTTCGAATTTATACCGGCAAAAAAAACTCTACGTTGACTATTGCGCCCTCTAGTCCATATTTTAGGTTGGCATTGGAATACACGTTCCAGTGAAATCGCTGCCCACATGTTGCCGTCTTGATACACACACACATACACATATTGTTCTGACAGTTCTTTATTTACTAAAACGTCAACATATCGCAAATTGTTTTCTTATTCAAAAGTCTTTTCACTGCCTCGCACAGCATTTCCGACGGTAGGTTTATTCTTGTTGTTAATACCATCCTTCTTTGTATTCATCAATGAACCTATTGCCTTGTTCATTGTTCAATACATATTTTTTCTTCCCATTTATTAATGTCAATTTCACTTTCCTTGTAGCTAGATTGCGATTTGGAAAGATGGGAAACACGTTGAAAAGAACGCATATTTTTCTTCCAACACTGCCTGCACCTGAAAGACACGCCCGCCTCTCCACTGCATCTCTGTTTTCTATCCATGATCTTTCCATCGGTAATATGTCTATCTGCAATAAACTTTACACAAGTTTTATATTTTGTTATCTTTTGTAGGTCATGAAACTGTACACGTCTGTTTCCAGTCTCTGAAGCATTGTGTTACAAACAAATCATAAACACATACACTTTTTATTTATTTTATCAGCTACCTTTATATCAATTGTTATTGCTGATCGGGTTTACGTTTTACATATATTTTTATATCCTTTTCTTAGTCTCTAGTTATAAGCTAAGGTAATTTTTATCTTTTAATATAATTTAGTTCTTAAACTCTTTCATAAAGTTTTATTGCTTTATGCATGTAAATCATAATAATTTATTCAGTCATATTTATGTTTTTTGCATATCGTATTTGATCTTTTTCATACAATTCTATTGCTTTTACATGACTAATTCTCTTGATTGTTCCGCCCATTAACATAACCCTTTCTCTATTATTTGCCTTCATCACCCTTTTTGACGTAACAGCGGTCCATTATTTAGAATGTTTAAAGCAATCTTTACGCATTGTATAAAATTAGGTTCTTTATGATGATATGTAAACCATACATCTTGTGTATCCTTTCTACAAAAGAAATATATTGCTTATATTTATTTTGTCTTTTATTTCATATTTATTTAATAAATTTTATTTTACATTTTCTCACTATTCACTTGAATAATAATGACTTTTGAATTACTTGCTTGTATATTGACTATGTGTATGCAACTTTATATACATCCATGTAATTTGTTGCATATTTTTACTCTTTCATATTTAAATACGATTTTTGTCATTTTTATTTTATTTCAAAACTTAAACTAATCCTTAAAGCTATTCTTATTTTATAAACTTGCGAGATATCACGGCAATATGTATAAAGAATGAAAAACTTACGGAACTGCCCTCTTGCGGGTCTAGTCACGTATTACTTTCATATACTTATTCATATTTTGAAATATTTAATTATTATTTTTGGATGTGAACAAATTAAATGGGTTCATTTTCACTTCGCTTTAATGCACATTTTAAAGTCGGATGAAAATTAATACATTCAATTTGTTTAGAATAAAAGAATACTCACTTTTTAATTTATTTTCAGCCATCACAATAGTACAACATTATTTCTCATTATAATGTACAATTGTAATGATAAATAGATCTAGAAAAAAATAATAAAAAAAGAAAATCTTATAAAAAAACAATTTCAGAAATGATGAAGTTACTTTATTACCAATAATTGATCGATATACAAATACATACATGTGTATAACAAATAATAATATATAATAAATTATGTACATAATCAAGTACTTATTCTTAATGTTTATGAAGAACTTCTTGTGTTTAATATATTATTTAGACTTATATGATCTTTTAGCCCAAGTACCATCAACAACTACAGTTAGAAGTGGAAACCCATCACTATCTAGCTCTCCTTTAGATATAGCTTCAGCCTTCTCTGCTTCTGCAGCTTCCGCCATTTCTTCCACGGCATTTTCTTTTATTACTTCATGAACGTGCTTTTGTATATCATAATACGTTCGCGAAGACATGGTAGGCATATTCATAATTGAAAAACGCTCTTCCATTTGACTAAAACTTTGTCCCGTGCACAAGATTCCAAAAACCTACAATGCACATTTTGAAGACAAGCGTTTGCGGTAGCTATTTAGCCATACTCAAAATATTTTAAGCATCTCCTTGAAAATGTTGACTTTTACACTAATATAGACATAAATAGCTTAGATTACCATAACAAAATCATTAGTTTATAGTTTTCCCGGGGGACACCTAACATTATTTTGAGTCTAATTTCTATGTACATTAAAACATATAAAGAGCAAATACTACAATAACACATAGACACCGTAATCATAACGACTTCCAGGTGATTACAAATTTTAAAATCTCTTACCACAGCTTCATTTATGCCCATATCTTTTGAGCTATCGCGTTCAATGTTAGAAAAAAGTTTTTCAATTGCACCACATATGCTACATTTAAATACAAATTTACAATTTAATCCATTTCTCAATTCTTTTAAAAAAGTCATGTGAGTTGAATTGCATCCATATGACGATTCATGGCCGCCAAAACTTTTTAACTGCTGAATTATCGTTCCTGGTTTCTTTTTTTACAAGAAAATTACCTTCCTCGGGTTCATTTTCAGTTGGAAGCTTGTAACTGTAATAATTTGTAAATTTGTAAATAATGCCCAAAGTCTACAGTTTCGATTGTAATACGTACTTCCCATTACCTTGTGAGTTGCTTAAATAGATGTGTTCAGAGTTTCCAACATTAACCCCTTCAGGGGATGACAAATCAATGGAAGTTACATCAGACCTAACAGCAAAAGCGTATGTATTAAAAGCGGACTGTAAGAAAGGCAATCCAAAATGAAAATTTTAATATACATATAAAATGAATCGTCAAATATTTAAATTCTGAAATCTACTCGCATATTGGTATTATGTACTTAGTTAAATTAAATCGAATTAACAAATATCAAAATAATGTAAATAAAATTGTAGACTAAAAATTACTTACCTCGTATTTTGATTTTTCATACGATTTGCATGCTTACTTCTTTGTATGATTGATCTTTTATGATAATCCAATTTTCGCTTGCCCATAACTTATATTATTGTAGCGTGAATCGTTTCGTTAATTTAAAAAAAAAAACAGAATACGCAGTTATAGGAGTAACTATTTAATATCACTAATTAATGTTATTTACGTATATTTATATCCAATTCATTAAATAGACACATACATTTATTTCTACAATTTCTCTATACTGTCAGTCATGTCAATTTTAGTTTTATTGACAAACCTTGTCTCCATGACACCCATTCGTATTTCGTGACATTACACTCGAATATTATATGACATTTCTTTTTAATTACAAACTGTCACTCTGACTTGGAATAGCCGACCGATTCCGATAGATTTTTGTCTTCCCTAGGACTGGTAGAGATACCGTATAGTGGGGATAGACGACGCAAAAGCTTCGAAAAACGACGTGTAAAATGTGTGTGACAATGTTTACTGTTTAATGTTTTTTATCTTCAAAAATAATAACAGAAAGTTTTTTTTTTTTTATGTCGTACATCAAATGTGCAGCTGGCGCGGGGAGGTCGTTTTTTTCTTTTTTTGTATCAGCCTTGGTTAGTAGACATTCATCAAATTCATGCATTTTTGGGGTTATTTCTGAGACACATAACTTTTTTAAGAAAATAAATTAGTACAAAAACGGACCTTGCCATTATAAATTGATGCCTTTTGCATCACTAACCCAAATTTGAGATTCTAAAATTACAAAATGAGTTTAAAAAACGCGAAACGGCGATGCCTTAATTTTCGACAGGTAAACGCCCCTCTTAACGTGAATGTTTGGGAATTTTTGTAGTATATAGGTGCAACCGATTTTTTACAAAATGTGTACCTTATAGAGGACCTCTAACTGAACAACTTTTACTTATAAATTAATCGGTGGAAACGTACAGGAACGGAGATAATTAATAATTAAGGTGCTCACCGAGTGACTTTTTCCATGTCACATTTTTGGTCGTATCTGTTATACACACTTTTGAAATAATGAAAATCGTAATAAATGATGTTTATTTCACTTTACCACACAACAATTAAATCTAATTTTTATATTTTTTAATCACTTTTTTGCGATTTTAAAATTCTAACATAACCTAATCATAACAAGAAACCTAACCTTAAACCACCTACTGGAAAAAGCCCATTCTAAGGTACATTCGGACCAACGACTGTCATCCATAGAGTTATACAGTAGACAGAAGATAGATGGTAGAACAAACCTCTTGTATTTTTCAATATTTATTTGAAAATTATATGCAAATCAGTAACAAAAGACGTTATAAAGTATATATTATTTATAAATTTGTAGTTTATTTCATTGGTTTTTTAACGTGCCTTTTAAAGTTATATAATATCCAGTAAATAAGTATGGAATGATATAGAGAATGTTTATAGGTGTTTTCTTTAATTTTTTCAAACATTCATAATCCTCTTTTTGCACATTTACATTTATACTGCCATCTTTGTTATTTTGCTTTGTGGCGCCCCTTTCCCTCACACAAAGTAAAACATATATTTTGAAAACAATAAAGAAAAACACAAATTAAATTTACCATGTAATAGCATTTATTTCAGAGAAATTCACAAGACAGTAAGACATGTATTTTGTAAACATTAAAGTAAAACATAAATTTCATTTGACTTCTATAAGAACCTTATGAAGCATATAGCTGTCCCCGTTCCCCCTCCCATTAGTCTTTGAACGTATTGTTGAATGTTTGTATTGCAATTATTGTTCATATGAATTTTGTTTTCGCACCGCGAGATGGTGGCGAAAGGGGGGTGGCAAAAATAGAAATGAACGCAAAATGCAATGCAAACATTCAACAATAAATGAATTCAATGTGATAACGAACTTGTACGGTAATAATTAATAGCAATTTCTGTACCCCCATTTGTTGTCCGCACTCGTATTTCCCCACCCCGCGCGCGCGTAAATGTCCGGTCCGAATCTTGAAATTTCATGTTTACAAAGAATATTGCAAATCCAGCTCTACTAAATACTTTTGTACTCTTGACAAATATATATAGAATGCATAATTTACGATATATTTGCAAAAAATCGCTATTCACTACGAGTAAAAGTGTTACTTCCGGTCCGAATTTCGAAATTTTTTTTATACAAAAGAGACATTTTTTAAAAACCACTTTTTTGGTATCAGGGGACTTTAAAACGTGGACATCTGCAAAAATATCGAGGTCGAAAATTTTCATCATACTACGTATATGAAAGTAAAAAACATAAATTTGCAACAGGTAGATATTAAATATTGTAATACAAAGGTGTATAAACACTGATATTCCAAATATTTTTGAATAGAACGAATTTTCTAACGGAACACACTACTCAATGGTTTAGAAAATATGTGAACAACGAAAGCACACGATCGGCGCAGTACAGGCGTTAGATGCTAACTGATGAATTTTACTTTCATTCTTTACGAACTGACTGTACATGCTAAAAGTAGTGTAGCTATTTCTCTCGTTTGGGACCCGCTTTTCTTTCCATGTTCGAAAATCATTTTTGCGCGGGTGGCATCCGAAAGCGATTTTACTCTAGAGGGGTTCATCGCCTAAGGGCCTTACCACCGGAATAAAAGGCCCACCCTCGCCAAAAGAAATCAGCCTAGATCGAAGGCTCAGCATAGAAAGCGTCCTCTCTGAAACATACAACTGAATCTGACTCTGCCTAGGTTGCGCTTCAAGGACTGCCTAGGCCCGGCCGATAACTTTACTCTAACAAGATATACTACAAGGGAATTAATAAATCTAATTTTGTATAAAAAAAAATGTTTAATCTCATTACAAAAACTATACAAATAAATTCAATAATAATAACAGTCAACAATATATACATAGAATAACATTTAACAAAAACAAAGAAAAATCGGCACTTGCGATACAAACAACTTATAAATTTAAATATAAATTAACCAACATGAATCTTTAATAATTGTAAGAGTATAGATTATCATTGTTTCAGTCTTAAATTCCATCAATAGCGCTCCCAAAACAACAGGCAATAATTAAATCATACGTCTTTAATTCAATGATAAATTTTACAAAAGGAATGCAGTTGTCCTATTAAAATACGCAACTCACAGAGTTGAATAAAAAATAACCGATTTAATTTATCGATTTAATTAAGGGGTTGCTACTGTTCAATGATGCGAATTATCACGACTATACTGATCACTTTGTATTCTAGTCTTCAAAATGATAACTATTGCAGACACGGTTATGAGCGTTGTCAACAATGTAATATACTTTATTGCTGTTTCGACCTGTTTGACTGTAAACGTCGTGAAGTAAATTATTTCCAGATATTCACGGTTGATATGCTTGTCTTCCAGCCCCTAAAAAATAAATAAGAATGTTTTAATACACAATATAAACAATTTCTCTAAGTTAGTTATACATTGTAATGATACAAAGCAACACAGTAATATACAGGGTGTTATAATTTAAATCGGCACTATTGCTAACTTTGTTATTAATGAAGCTACAGTATCGGTTAAATTAGCAAAACCACTCCCACTCCTCCGAGTGTGCGTCATTACTCATAGCCATCTTGACTTTATTGATATGAATTGCTGTACAAAATAGTGAATAACTGACGCAACTTTCATTTTTTGTCAATAATGTATGAAAGCTTTCTTTTTTAAAATAAATCCTTCTTTCAATATATGCAAAAATATACTGAGTGTTCCATTTAAAAAAAAAAGTAACATTTGTAAATAGCGCGAAAATTGGAAGTTCAACTGTCTTTTCGGTTCTGCCATCATTGTTCATGATAAAAATAACACTACTTTGCTAATTTAACCGATACTGTAGCTTCATTAATAACAAAGTTAGCAATAGTGCCGACTTAATTTATAACACCCTGTATACATTAGAATCAGGACATGAATATAAATAATTTATCTATTAAAAGTAAACCAGAATACTAAATATGTTGGAATTTTGAAGATTAAAAGTAATTGTGAATTAAACATACATTTAAATTAATCTTTCAAATTAGCTAATAATATACAGGGTTATTTTTTTAAATCTTGGCATAGGCTGACGTTTTTATTTGAAAAGATGACCTATGGTTCTTGAAGCAAAGTTTTAGGAATCAGCTCAAATAAGAAAAATGTGTGGAAAAAAAAAGAATGTACGTTTTTGATTAGAGTGGCGGTTTGTTAAAAAAAGGCGGTGTTGCCATTTGAGAAAGTATGTTTTTCTGAAATAGCGCCCAATCTGGCAACAGCGCGTTTATTTTTTTTTTCCACACATTTTTCTTATTTGGACTAATACCTAAAACTTTGCTACAAGAACCTTAGATCTATCTCTTCAAATAAAAAAGTTAGCCTATGTCAAGATTTAAAAAAATAACCCTGTATAACCACAGTACAAAATGTAACAAAAGTAATACTTGGCGAGTAAGCTCCAAAATGATTAAAGCATAATTATAAAAAATAAATATATAAACTTAATAGTTGTATAATTATTTATATCGCCGTGTTATCTATAATTTACTATCTAATGTATTTAAATAGACTAATTGTTTTTAATCAGCTTTGATCATTTTCTTTTGAAATTCTCAATATCTGTAACGGTAGGCCCTGTATATCATAATAAAATATAAATATAATAACATCAAAGCTACTTATGTTAAGGTAAAATTACCAAAGGTAATGATATCATGAAATTAATGTATAAAATTAACCCACACAGATCGGGAAATATATATTATTTATTTATTTGTATTAAAATATTATATTCCTTCTTAAAATGTCTCCATGTAAATTCTGTATATATTTGTGGTGTCAAGTAAAAGAGTGCGTAGATGTATCTATGTAAAAGAAACACATGTGTCGTCAACCTTGAATGCTAAATAAACAAACATTTTACGAAGTGCTTTTTCTCACGAACAAGTTGGAAAAGAAGTAAAGTCCCTAAGAGTGGCCCGGGGAATCCCAGTAAAGAATACCGGGAGATGCGCCTTAAGCGGCGAAGAGGCAGTTGGACGTTCCCCGACTAGTGAAGAAGCAGGTTCACAGGTCCCTCTTGTCGAATAACTAAATCGGCTGGACCCCACCCAGTTAATTATAAACGCATCAGAAGAAATTTCCTGGCGTTTATAAGTTCACAGGGAACGATCTCGCAGGTTAATAATGCTAATAAAAATATAGTAATTCAAAGCACTCCTTAAGTAAAAAGAAAAGCCTAGTGAGAAAATAGATATATTTACAATAAATCAAATAGTGTGCTACGCGAGGTAAATGTAAAATTAAAACGAGTGTGTGCCCCAGTTCAGGCCACGAAGACGGCATCAATCTATCCTGGGAAACTACCAGTATCAACGAATGGGAACGCCGCTACATCTTTATAGCATCATCATAAAGGTACCCAACGTGCAATCTAATTAGAGGCCTATATCATGCATGCATTTTACATAAGTAATGCGTATTTTATATTGATGTATACAATTTGAATTGTGTTTCGCTTTGTAATATTTGTTTTGTAACCTGATCTTTGTTGATTGTTTTTTAATCAATATATTCACAATATTTAAATATCATTTTGCATCTTATTTGGCTACCTTAACATAAAAATAAGGATTATAAAATTAGTACGTCTATAAAAATAATCTTAGTGTCTTCTCATGCGAACCGACCTATTATCTGAGCTAATAACGAGGAATTTTCAATAAGTAAATTAATTTCACTATTAAATTCGAGTCTGTTTAAAAACCTAAAATTTCTCTCACAAAAGAACAACTTAATACTTTATTAATTACAGTCAAGTTTAAAGACGTACTATTACATATGTCACCCAACTTTGGGGCAATTTTATTCATTTTATTGTAGAATAAAGCCGTATTACTACACAGGTTATGATTAAACTATTATCTACACTTACGTTTTCAAACCATCCTAGTGGTAGCATGACACTATCTTGGTCAAACATATCCATGGCGTAAAATCCTGGATATTTCTTAGCGAAGATATTCAATTGTAATCTGACTTGTCCAGCTAACGGGAAACCCATGACTGGATGCAGATCTGCATAACTTGTAATATCTAAACCATTAGAATTCTGACCGTCAACTTTTATATAGGACTGATTAACGTTCTTCATATGAGGTAGGGACATAAAAAAGGGCGCCCCAAATGTGCACGAAGATAAATTATGAAAACCTTGCGGCGCGCAAATTCCTGAGCTTGAGTCGCAGTAGCACTGATTTGCTGGTTCCTTATCCGCAGAATCGAAAACGTTTTCCGCCAATGTATATCTGAGAGAGAAGAAATAAAAACATAGTAACATAGTGACAATACTCTTATTTTAGGGGTATTATTTTGTAGTGTAAATTAATGCGTATTTCTATTTTACAATGTTGATTAACCCCATAAAAAACCAGGATATAAAAATGTTAAAGCTAATGCGAAAGACAAGTAAAAGGTCAATTAATAATGTACTGGAAAGAATATACAGGATTATCATAATCTGGAAAGCAAAGAAAGCAGGAATTACTGTATTGTAGCACAATGCGACTGAAGAATTGGTTCGAAATATTAACATATCGCTGTAACATAAGAAGACACCTGCATAAGGGTAAATAACGAAAGAAAGTATGCTATTTGATGCAGGTTTTCCTTATTTGTACTTGTAGCTAGAGCTGCCGACAGATGACCGAAATAAATTTTACTTATCGGCAATCAGGTTTGGTCTAGAAATCATTTGAATTAATACACAATAGTACCACGCGATCATTTAAATTCTAAATTATAGCAGGCGGGATTTTTTTTATTAGGTTGTCCAGAATGTCAATTATTGATTAATTGAAATTTGCGGTTATGTTATACTTTGTGACATTTGTGAATCTTATGTGTAATCGATTTAAATTTAATGGAAATGAAAGCATTACAAGATAAATTAGTTTTATTGTGAATTACAAAAGGTGTTGAAAGTGTTCTCCCCCTGTTGCAATGCAACTGTTAACCCTCCGTTTCATATTTTCAAAAGCATTTGCCAATATCTGAACGGTTATAGCGTTACATGCATTAGAAATTGCCTGTTGTAGTTCTTCAAGATTTTGTGGGTTATTTTTGTAAACTGTGTTTTTCAGATACGGATAAATGAAATAATCAAGAATCGTTAAGTCCGGACTGCGAGGCGGAAATTCAATGACTCGATTATCATAAAACTCGCGAATTCGAGCCATACTTTCCCATGTTTTGTGAGCTGTTGCATTGTCCTGTTGGAAATACCCATGTAAAAGTTCGTCATCATGAAGATTTTGTAAAAACGGTTCAAGTAAATTATTTCGATATCTCTCAGCATTTATCGTTATCAAAAAACACAGGTCCAAATATACGCCTTCTAGAAACCGCTAGCCAAACTCCAATTTTCTGCGGATGGAGGGGCGATTGAATAAACTCATGAGGATTCTCCGAAGACCAAATACGCGTGTTTTGTTTGTTTATATAGCTGGATAGGTGAAACCATGCTTCGTCAGAAAAAAATGTTAAATCCAAAGTGTTGTTGTTATTTAAATTATTCAAAAACCACTGACAGTATTCTATTCGTACAGGAAAATCTCGAGGGAATAGCTCTTGGACGACGTTAATCTTATAGGGATAAAGATTTAAATTTTCTTTTAAAATTTTTTGACAAGTTCCATATGAATGGTTTATTTCTTGGGCTAATCTGCGAAGAGATTTTTTGGGAGACTGTTCCATTCTTTCTGCAATATCTGCCACAATCTCAGGAGTCCTTTTTTTGGGCGCGCCACTACCAGCTTTCCTACCTACAGTTCCAACATTACGAAATTTCGCCACACATGTGTAAATTTCTTGGACTAATTTTTGATAATCCGCAGGAAAATTAGGGAAGGCATTTTGAAAATCATTGATGCAGTGCGGTACTGAATATGTCCATTCACCATTCTCTTGTCGTTCGGCGTTTTTAAAATAACTTTCAGTAAGAAAAATCTAAATCAAACATTTTGAAACGTCACTTTGACAATTCAAATTGTAAATTAGTACTTATACCCCAACTTAACTTAAATTTCACAAACTGCTCTAATTTAGAATTTAAATGATCGCGCGGTAATAGTTAGTGCACCGTGGTATGTCCAAAAATTAGTTAATCAACAAGATCTACTAGTACCCCCAGTAAAGAATGAAATTGCAAAGTAACGTCATAAATAGGGGTCAAAGTACATCCCAACGTTCTTGTCAAATCAATAATGGTAGAAACTACTGAACCAAGACGTTTGAAATGCTTCCAAAACACTAACTTGCTATCTAGATTTAGTTAGTGAATCTTAGTTGTCGTGTTAGAATTTTTTAATATTATTATGATCATAGTCATGTAGGATATTTGTTTAGTTCATAAATAGGGAAATTTTCATTAGAATTGCTTCCCTCCATGACCATTAAAATCCAAAGATTATACTTAATGTTTGATATTTGGACATATTGTATGTAAATAGGGGATAAATAAAAAAAAATATTGATATCTGTAAAGTTGTTTTGAAGAAATTTGCAAACTCACTATAGACAAGGTTCTCAAAAATTAATTGAGGATTTTTTAAGCCAAAGAAATTTATTGTTCTTGAATACCTTTTTATTAGTTATATAAGATACTGAAGAAGCACTTTATATTAAAGATATCTAAAGTAATTTTTGAGACTGCATCATTTTAGTTCTGAGTCACTGTATTTTTTAATAATCAAACGGACTTACCTATAAGCCGGAACTGTATTGTTAATGATTAAAACTTCTTTATCAAAAGTATACAGAAATTTTCTACACGTATCCGGTACATATACTTTCAAGTTTTGTTTGGATCTGACGAGGTGTGGTGGAAATAAGGTGCCGTCACTTGCTGTCAAACTAGAAAAGATAAGACATATTTAAGACACGAACATAAATAGATAACAATTAAGAATTAAGATGAATAAATCTGTGAAAACATAACCCTAAAAGCATTCAGCCTTATCTAGTTTAAAGTTATCTAAAAATATGCACGCGATTTGATAAATAAATTGTCTTTTTTACTAAAGCAGCAAAAATTAAATTAACAGTGATTTTTGACCGTGACGCAACCTGGTCGTGGGTTTTAAGCTTATGCTTGTCAAGAGTCTCTAAACTATTATATTTTAATACAGTTTTAATACAATTTAATTCAGTTTCTACAATATTATTATTATCACTTCCCAAAACAGTGTTAAATGGTTTAATGAAAAATCATTATGACTGACAGTTTATATTTCTTCAAAATGTAATTTAAATTTTCATAAATTCACTATGTTTGTTCATATTTTTTTTTTGATATCTATTTTCTTACCTATCACATTCATCAGTTGACCAATGTCCTATATCATCAAAACCATTTATACGTGTTATAAGACCATATTTCCGCATATCCTTTTGCCCTGTTTGCATTGTTACAACATAAGGAGAACTACCATTCCTCTGCAACAACAAGTATACTTATGAGATGAATCACTAACGTTTACATGTATTAATGATTTTTATAAAATTGTTGTCCTTAATTTTTAGATATACAACTCGCGTTACATAAGCAATTGGCAATACAATATTTTTAAATAATTAAATAATACAATTTTTAAATATAATAGGTAAATTTTGTATAAATTGTACAATTTTTGACAACAAAAGTTGAAAATCGACTAATATATCTGTATATTAAGAAAATTCACAAAGTTCAAATATACAGGCTGTTCCTAAATATCATGTACATAAGGAAGGGGGTAACTATTTGGTTTATTTTGTGACTAAAATTTCATATAAACATAGGTCTGCAAACGCTTCGTTACCAATATGCAGGGTGTTGAAATTTCAAGAATTTTTCACTTTTTACTGTATAGCTCCTGCAGTTTTTGAGATATTTTGTTCAAATTTGGAAGGTAGGTTACGCTATAAGGCCTGCATCATTAGCCATGCCAAATGATTATGTAAATCTACAGGGTAATAATTTTTTCGGGGTCATGCCCTTTTTTCTCACCCTGAACTTTTTTGCGATGCGCCACTGCTAGATTCTAAAATACGCAATAAATTTTCTGTCTTGTTTAGAAACTTTTTGATCTCTTGTATTTTTTTCTTATCTCTGACCGTTATCGAGATAAAAAATAGAAAACAATTTTCTGTAATTCGCCAGAGAAAATTAAATTTTTTAAAATGGTCTAGTAGGCTCTGGCTTTATTCAGATAATCACTTGAGTTTATTAATTTTAAGAGTTAAGGTGCTACTACCTGTTAAAAAATAGGATGACCCGGTTTTCGTAGCATTGTTTTATTACAATACAAAGTAACATAACTAATAACAATAAAAACCCTAAGTAATAACAATGACAATGAAACTATGCTACAACAATTGTTGAAAGTGTCCTCCTTCAACCCTTATACAGGCGTCCGCTCTTCTTCTCATTGATGCTCGCACTCTCTCAAATACTCCTGGAGTATTTCTTATCGTTTCAAATCCATCGATTATTCGATTTCGTAAGTCATCAACAGTATTCACAGGTGTTGTATACACTAGAGATTTGAGATGTCCCCACAAAAAAAAATCTAGACTATTTAAGACCAATCAAATTATCTCCAATTATACCACCCCATACATTTAATGAGAACTATTCTTGAAAATGCGTTTCTACAATTTCATGTGGATTTTCATCTGCCCACGTGTGGTTGTTGTGGAAATTCATAATTGAAGTCCTTGAAAAATTCGCTTCATCGGTAAAAAGGATTCTATAATCAAAAATGCGGTCTACTGCTAGCTTATTAAGGTACCATTGGCAGAAATCAAACCTTAAAGGAAAGTCTCGGGGAAGAAGAGCCTGCACTCTCTGAATGTGGTAAGGGTATAGCATGGAAACACGTAGAATACGCCAAACCACTTGATGACTAATATTTAAATGTTCACTGATTTTTCTGGTGCTGGTGCGAGGATGTCTGTCTATTTCATTCAGAACAGCCTCTTCGATCTGTGGTGTTCTAACAGTACGTGGTTTACCTGCATCATTAGTATTCTTTTTAAAAGTTCCAATTTCTCCAAGACGCCTATGAATATTTGAAAATATTCGATGATCGGGTATCATTCTATTGGGATAGCGCTCCATGTACAGACGCCTGGCTTCTCTTGCATTTCCATTCGTAAGGCCGTAGATAAAATGCATGTCAGCCATTTCAGAATTCGTGAAATTTGGCATATTTACAAAATTATAACGAGTATTTAAAACACTTTTACACCTTACAGTTTGCAATTTAAAACTTTACTTATACAGACACAAGTTACGATTTCTAATGTCAATTGTCAAATTAATAAACTCAAGTGATTATCTGAATAAATCCAGAGCCTGCTAGACCATTTTAAAAAATTTAATTTTCTCTGGCGAATTACAGAAAATTGTTTTCTATTTTTTTTCTCGATAACGGTCAGAGATAAGAAAAAAATATAAGAGATCAAAAAGTTTCTAAACAAGACAGAAAATTTATTGCGTATTTTAGAATCTAGCAGTGGCGCATCGCAAAAAAGTTCAGGGTGAGAAAAGAGGGCATGACCCCGAAAAAATTATTACCCTGTAGATTTACATAATCATTTGGCATGGCTAATGATGCAGGCCTTATAGCGTAACCTACCTTCCAAATTTGAACAAAATATCTCAAAAACTGCAGGAGCTATACAGTAAAAAGTGAAAAATTCTTGAAATTTCAACACCCTGCATATTGGTAACGAAGCGTTTGCAGACCTATGTTTATATGAAATTTTAGGCACAAAATAAACCAAATAGTTACCCCCTTCCTTATGTACATGATATTTAGGAACAGCCTGTATATGTATACTACAGAAAATGCCGAATGCTACATTTTTACGTCGACAAACAACAGCTCCATCATTAAGTACATGCGCATTAATCAATCAAGTACCTGTTCTATGTATTTTTGTTTATTTCACAGCTAAAAACAATGCTATATATTATTTTTAATTATTTACAACTCAAATTATATGTGTACGCCATTTAAAATCAAATTAAAATTGTTTAGATAAACACTAGATTGTATTCAATAGCATCTGAATGTATGAACCCCTGGTACCATGGATGTTTTATCATGTAAGCAACTTTAAATACGTACAAGTTTAAATCATTCGTCAATACAGTATATTATACGTAAACCTTCAATATTAACTTATATAAGATTAACAGCAAAATGTATAGTAAAAGATTAATAATGCCAAAAAATACTAGATAAAAGCTACAGTTATCACCATAATGATTCGAGTACACAATTGCAGAAAAAAGATAAATCGATTGAAAGAAGACCGCAAGCATATCACTTATGACATTCAGATTATCCGAAATTTGGTTATTATAAGACGTTGTGCAGGTATTTTCTGATTTCTTTTAGATTTTATATAATCCTAAAATAAAATACAGACAAATATTATTTACAGTAAAATATTTCTGGAAATGCTATTTTTGGGAACCTTTCTCAGTTTTTTACATTTTTAAGAGCATGCATATTAGATGAATTCCAACGGTACTTACAAACCCTTTGTTTTTCTCTCTAATTAGTTTCTGATGGGAACCATGAAGAAAAACTGTTAAAGTGAATAAAATATTTTGGGATAAACATTTCAAAAGAACTCAATATCATAACGCTGTTCTTTGAAGAATTGGAACTAATCAATCTACTTTATAATAATGTATACCATCTTAAGGTGCATTTTCTAAATTATATCTTCTTTATCTGCTTTATTTGTAAGACTTTACAGTAGATTTAAGATTGAATAAAACAATTTATTAATCTATAAGTTTCTAATAGAATGTCTACATGAGGAATGTAAAACGGTATTTGGTAATAACTATAACAAAGATTAAAATTGATACAATGCTTACCGCTGCCATTAAACCAATTTGTGCAAGCATATTAGCATTTTGTAATGCCATAAATCCTCTAGCTAGATCGTAAACAGGATCGTCATATCCCCAAATAAATCTATGAGCAGCAAGTTTCATGAAAGGTTTTTTATCCGGGAAACTGCCGAGAGTCATCGAAGCTGCTAATCTCGCCCAGAAATCCATGTCTCTTGTTTTATAAGCAGTAGACTGTAAAATAACATAATCATAATTCAAAGTCAATTTTACATCAAACATTTTGTTTGTTTTACTCACCATCACCATTATGTTCGGTACAACTACAATATCGTTCGGTTTGCCTTTTGATAGGTGAGGTAGAAATTTGTGCTTGTAAACATTTTGAAATGATACGGTACCATCCCCTTCGAAATGAACATTCTGCCTCTCAACTACTTCTCTAAAAAAGAGAGAGAATATGTATCCTATCAAATTAACAATCAAATAAATAAATTAATTTGTAAATTATTTATTATCCGAGAGATCACTCCATAGACAATGTCAAGTCTTCAAGAATACTACAATAAGAAAAAAACTAAAGCTTCTTAATTTATTTAAATTTCGCCACAGAAGCACAAACAAATTAATAAAGAAAAACGTGAGTGGAGTAAAGTTGATATTACAATGGGTTTAAATTTATTCTTTAGTTTTCTTAAAATTGTTTGAAACATACTTGCTTAGTTGTTAAGCAAACTCGTTATTTTTATTTTTGTACGACAACACCATCTCATATGCAAGTACGAAAGTAGGAGACAGCGAGGTTAGATGTCGTATTCGCGATATTGAAAAAAGTAGGTAACTTTGTTGGAGGAAACCATCGCTACATTGATTCTATTTACAATTTCTAACCTTGGAGTCACTGTGGAGAGATGGCAGCACTACAGTCCTTTAAATGTCAAATTGAATTCCCAGACAAAATTATGCATTGGTAAGTGTTTTGTGATTGTGCCATATCGTGAGCTTACAAGTTAAAAAATATATATATACTTATAGCTTACGGTGTACTTCATATGTTAATGCTGCCAAATTAGCGTATTAACTTTCTAATGTGCAAATACATAACTATGACCAGGAAACGGTCCATTGGGGGTCATTTGTCGTATTGTTTAAGGATTTTATCATTTCATTATTAAATATGATATTATTTACCTAGTAGCTGGCCAGGACATACTAACGAAAAACTCATCGGCACCAATACTTTATTACTATTATGATGGCAGCTGTTAGGGTAGCAAAATTTAGAGTTCTTTCAGTACCGTAATCCGGGGTGTATTTGAACGCACAGTTTGAATTTGAACGTTCCGCGGCGGTTTTGTTTTTATGAAATTTTAACGGATGCCACTAGGCGCGTCGAAATGGAATAAATATTATTGCGTAGTAAACATTCTGGCCTATCACCTCGTGGTTAGTGCAAGCCGAAATTAAAACAAGGTAAGTGACCAAAAAATATTGAGAAACAATGGATATTACGTCATTGTTCACATACTCCTGAAAACTACTTCTGAAACTTGGGATTTTTCAACTGAATCGAGCTGAATTTTTGCAAGGCCCTGTGGGTTTATGGTCTCAACACATACCTAACCTCAAAACGATCCCAAAAATGTACATAAAAAAAAATTGTTAAGTGGAAAATCTTCTTCAGCGAGGTGAATTCGAACGACATGACGCGGATCTACAAAAGGCAGCTGGGACAAAAGCAATACAGGAATTATCAAAAAACAAATATTGAAAGGGCAATTAGGGATGTCACAGCGAGAAGGAACACAATACGAGGTGCAGCAGAGGAGTACGGGGTCTCTGCTTCCACGTTATGCAATAAGCTGAAAGGGAAACATCCATCAACACCTGGAGGGCAAACTTCCTTGCAGAAAGAAGAAGAAACTATGCTGGTGAACGGCATTCTAAAGGCA
Organism: Amphimallon solstitiale; assembly: GCA_963170755.1. Lineage (NCBI taxonomy): Eukaryota > Metazoa > Arthropoda > Insecta > Coleoptera > Scarabaeidae > Amphimallon > Amphimallon solstitiale. Next base: position 133,132,301 of record OY720677.1, read on the forward strand.
TCTGAGTAGGGTTTTCGATTTACCAGGCACGATATTCGTTCCCTGGTTAAACAATATGTTGATAGAAAAGGAAAAACGGTCAGACGTTTCAAAAACAATTTCCCAGGGGAAGAATGGTTCTATCATTTTATGAAAAGACACAGAAATCTCTCAGAAAGGCTTTCGCAAAATATAAAAAGATGTCGGGCAGAATTATCCATACAGATGATTAATGACTATTTTGCTTCATTAGGAGAGAGCCTGGAAGGGGTACCCCCTTCTAACATAGTGAATTATGACGAGACCAATTTGTCCGATGATCCCGGCCGAGTCACGGTCATCACTAGAAGGGGCGCCCAGCGAGTTGACAGGATCATAGATTCCAGCAAATCTAGCACTTCCGTTATGATAGCTGCTAGTGGTTCTGGGACATTGCTTCCCCCATATGTGGTGTACAAATCGATCCATTTATACCCGACCTGAACTGAAAATGGACCACCTGGAGCTGTACACAATTGATCGAAGAGTGGCTGGTTTGATGGACCGATATTTGAAAATTGGTTCCAAGAAATAGCTCTACCGTATTTCAAGAAGTGTGAGGGAAAAAAGGCTTAATTGGAGATAACTTGACTAGTCATGTCTCAATGCATGTGATTCAAGAATGTCAAAAACATGACATCTGTTTTATTTTACTGCCACCGAATGCGGCCCATTTGTTGCAGCCGTTGGATGTCTCCTGCTTCGGCCCATTTAAAAAGAGCTGGCGAAAAATTTGAAGCGAATGGAAATTGAAGAATAGAGGCGTTGTGCCAAAATCGGAATTTCCTGGTTTACTTCAGAGAGCCCTGGATGAAATCAATGCAAAGTCTGAAAATAATATTCTCTCAGGCTTCAGGGCCTGCGGAATAGTGCCTTTGAATAAAAACATTGTCCTGGACAAATTACCAAAATCGACCCCACAAGAACTTGAAGGCGCTGAACAACAACAACAACTTGACAAAGAGTGGTCGTCAACATTTGTTGATTTCCTGCAAGGATCTCGTGTTGTTGAAAACCAAACAACGAAGAAAAGAGGAAAAAAGCTCAATGTTGCTCCAGGGAAAAGAATTACTTCGACTGATTGAAATAAGACTGATCCAAAAACTTCCACCGTCTCGTTTCGTCAGAAACAATCAAAATACTCCATGTCATCGTCTGATGAATCTGAGGAACTGCAAGAGGCTTTATCTTCTGAATCCGAAAACGAAGACCTCGAAGAAGACGTTGACGTTGAAGAAGACTATAATCATGGAACTCAAAATGAAACGCTCTGTGATATTTTACCTGAAAATAACTTCAATAGTGATGACTTTGTTGTAGTTAAGTTTACATGTCCAAAGAGAGATAAATTGAAATATTATATTGGTAAGATAACCGAAATTGTTGATAAAGATTTCTTGCTTGTTAAGTTTATGAGGAATAAGAAATTGACAAATTCAAAGGTAAAAAATTACTTTTTCTTTCCAAGAAATAAAGATGAAAGTTTGGTGAATTGTTCTGATGTTGTTCTAAAACTAAAGTGTCCAAAAGACTTGAGGAGAAATAGATATGTTTTTGAAAATCTCCGAAACTTTAATATCGAATGATGAGATTTATCTTATTTTATATTTTTATGTTCTATATTTTTTTTCAAATTGGTCAGAATTGTTTTTTTTTCTTTTATATTTTGTTACTTACCTATGTAATAGGTGTTACCTAGGTTTTATAGAGCGGAATGCTCCTTTGTTTTCGTTCTTGTAATGAAATAAAATTCACAGCACACCACGATGCTATAATCATTTATAGACACCCTTTATTTTGTTATTTAAATCACCCTGTATTTTTTTTCTCGCGATTTTTGCCATCCCACTCGTCAAAAATATTTTTTTTTTTTAAAATGTACTTTCAAATTAACCCATGGGACAGTCTAAACTTGAATTTCTCCATAAATAAATGGGTGTTCAAATTCACCACGCTAACCGAGGTGAATTCGAACGTTAGATTGTCTATCAAAAAAAAAGTTTGGCTGAAAACCAAAACAATTTATATTGAGGAATCAATAAGAGAAAGTCTAAGCCATCTTAGTAAATTTTTTTCACATTTTTTTTTCACGATTTTAAAAAGTTATATGAATAAAACATGCCAAACGCGTTCGAATACACCCCGGATTACGGTATCTGTTAGAAAAGCTGCCAAGGAATTTAATATTCATTGTAAAACTCTACAGGAATTCTGCAAATAAGATACTGACGAAGGCTTGCGGTCGGTAGGTCTCAAATCAGTTTAGATTACAAGAAAATTGGGTTGATATTCAAGGAACATTAAGAGAATTTCCTGATGGAATATCTGAAGAAGGCGTCAGATATTTACTTTGGACTTTTTCCATAAAAAGTTTTGCGTCTAGCATATGACTACAGCAAAGCTTTAACCAAAGTAATGCCACAAACGTGGAAATATCATCAGTGGAAGGAGAAGATTGATTTGCAGGATTTGCAGGATTTCGTGTGGTTGGCATTTATCCATTCCACAGAGACATTTGTACTGAACTTGATTTCCTACCAAGCTTTATCACAGATTGTTCAGCACTATCAAGAGAAGTTGACGAAAAGATTGGATCACTTCTTCGATTTCTACTTCTCATCAACAAGCAGCGAAAGTCACTGCAACGACATCGGCATATGTGGTATGTGTAGGATTATCGCCGAAAGAAATTCGTCCCTTTTCGAAAATTAAGGAAATAATAGGCACAAAATATAGTAGAAGAAAGAGAAAATCTGCTATTTCATCAAATACTCCTGTGAAAGATGAAATAGTTGCTTCAAAATCGTCAAAGATAAAACAAGTGAAGAGAAAAGTATTTTGAAGTAAAGCTCAGAAGAAACAAGCTACAAAAAACGAGCAGAAAAAGGATAACCCAATGACGAAGATGTATTATTCGATCATTCAGATGACGTAGAAGCATTTTGTATTATGTGCCATGACCGCTACAGTGCTTCGACGATAGACTGGATGCAATGCATTAGGTGCAAATATTGGGCTCATGAAAGTTGCACTGATGGCAACTCATACAACTGTGTCTGAATAGTGATTTTGATAATGATGATGATGCTTAATGATTAATTATTTAATTAAAGTAACATAGTAGGTCGAGAAATCAATATTACCTTGTACTGAGTTTTAGACAAATTATATTAATTGTAACTGCCGTCTAATCTTCAGAGACTCAAAGTTAGATTCCTGGAGCAACACTTGATCATAAACTTGACAAGAATATGTGCCAATATCTTTAAAGTGAAGATATTTTAGGGACTGTGTCTGTATTTTTTCTATAGGTTTAAAAAATTTCATATCAAAGAATCATACTCTTATATAAATCGAATATCATATAAAAATCATGGAGCTTTGTGGCCGAAGAAATGATATTAGCTATATATGTGTATATCCAGGGCCGGAGGTGCATTAAAGAAGATACCTGGATTGATGATGTTCGATTCTCGAGTAAAAGATACACCACCAATCACATCTATCTAAATCCGAACAATTCAAAGCACACCATTCATCGATCACATTAACTGATTCTGTCAGTCGAAACAAATAATTTCCTATGACACTTACATAAAAATCTTTTATCGCCAACCGTCAGTAAAGTGATGCGTTACCATAGCGTTTTACGGAGGTAAAGAAACACTTTATCGTACTGTACAATAAAGTACTTTACCTGCCGCTAATATCTGTCAGCGTAGCCATGACTGATGACTTTAAAAATAAATCGTTTGTCACTGTCATAAACTGTCATAATTTATTATATCTTTATTTCTTAAATTAACAATTTTCACGGTTGGCGATAAAATTTTGTATGCACCACGTCAGTAAAGTACCTTTACCGAACTCGTCTGTTACTCGCCGCGCTCGCTTCACTCGCTTGGCTCGTAAATCAGACTCGTTCGATAAAGTATCACTTTACTGACTTGTTACATAAATAACTATTTCTACTCCCATACTTTAATTGTATTATTAGATATGCCGAACCTGTACTTAAACGATGTCCATTACGATACAGATTTTCATTATGTTACAAGTTTATATCCAATAGGAATACAGATTTTTCATTACGATACAAGTTTATATCCAATAAATATGCGACATTCGAATATTCAAACAATATTCAATATGGCGACTGCATATCTGACAGATATACAAATTAAATAAATGTGACAGTTCTCTGCAATTTACAAGGAAGTACTTAAAATTTTTGCTTTTTTGAAAATATAAACGGTAAAAATGAGGGATAATGACTGTGAAATGTAAAATTTGAGTCCACCAAAAATTATGGAACAAGCCTTAGTAACCACCAACAATTTATTACCAGCTAAACTCGCAAAGGTGCATGTAAAATTTTAACCTCAATTTATGATATATAATGTTCAAAAAATAATGTTTTATTATGGGGTCGTAGAAAAAATAGTGTATGCAACTCGCATTTAATGGCTATTAAGACACTCGTATTCATTACAATACTCGGCTTCGCCTCGTATTGTAATTTTCTTACTCGTGTCTTAATAGCTATCATTAAATGTTCATTGCATAATATACTATTATATCATCAGCAAAGGCACATTTACGGGCATAAATAGCACACAAAACTACAAGGAATGTGTTAAATGCTTTGAATATGGCCCCAAGTTGTTAATAAACATCATGTTGTGATATATTTAGATATACAGATATATAATTAATTAAAGATTATGCCTGACTATGAATTATTTTTGTTGTTCTTTTCTCGTACTCGCTCTTTTTTGTCATTGGTCAGAACACATACTGTATAAGTCCTTTTCCATCAGATTTTTCGAGAAAGTTTCTTTGCGACCGTCCACCCACCGTTGTTATTATCCTCAAGATTCGCACCCTGTATATCATATGATAGATCAAATCTCATTTTTATTCTTCAGAATTTGTTCAGAATGCCACATTAAGAACAAGTAGCTACCGTTATGCGATACACTATCAAAATTGCCGCCTACATCTAAAGTGGCGCCAAACGTGTAAGTAAATTGTAAAAATCTAAGATATTTTGATACAATATATTTCTGCCTATATTTTGAGAACATGCTGTATATTCTACTTTATATATTTTAATATAACTTTTACACACAAACACATTCTCAAAAAACTCACTCATAAACGTATGGTCCTAAATCCTTGACGCGTAACCTATGATCAGTTCCCATTTCAAAGCGGTCTATATTTGTATAGTTGAATATATGGACTTTAATTAACGCCTTAGGCTTAGGGTGAATCCAACCTTCGTATCCGTCTGTACCATTTGCTATAATCATTTCCTGTAAACAAACATGATTAATTAAATTAAATATTGAAAGGTATCATTTTCTCAACTCACCTTCATTATAAACGTATCCACGGTATTTGTGAACCAAAAGAGGATCGTTCCGACCAAGCTGCATGAAAAGAGTAGCAACAACGTAAATAGGACTGAAATAAAATAATCAAAATGAATTTTATATACACAATGTTTAAAAGTAAGTAGTGTTTATGTCTGTTTATATTTCTTTATATACCCGAATTTATTACAGAAATAGTAAAACTTAGAAATGATCTAAAATTTTAGTCAACGACAAGAATCCGAAATGTCAACGACAGACACCTCACGAGAAATTTTCTTCAATAACAATTCTTTTTAATGTACTCATCAACCGTTTCTTTAAACCAAATTAAAAAAAAGCAGATTCATTTGGCAAAATTCAAGTGTATAAACTGGCTTACTAGCTACACATAACGACCATCTTGGTCAAATTGTGAGTAGAAAATCTTAATACGAAACTGTTTTACTTCAACACAAGTTTTCCAAAGTTATAATTGCAGAATTTGGAGTCTCCCGTAAAATGCAACTTTTTTTTATTTCAATTAGTCAATTATATATAAAATTGTCTATGAAACAGTTACTATAGTCGATAGCAAGATTATTTTTTCTTAAACTTCAATGTACAACTGATATACCGGGATATCAACAATTAAATTGGTCAATGGTGGTCATGGATTTTAAAATTATTGTCGTAGCGTGTATCGTACATTTAGGTATGTCATAATTTTTTGAATGTCAAAATCTGTCAAGTTATTGTGTTGAAGTTTTCTAATCCTGCACGGTTTTTGAATCATGGTTCTCACCACAGACCACAAAATTTACATGATTGAAGGCTATTTTCGAACGGGTGTGCTAGTTACTGGAACTTGGGAATACAGTCAACGTTTGTGTTTGGACAATTTTCGAGAGCACTTCCCAGCCGTAGCAGTATTACCGGACAATTTTTATGCATGCCTTACAAATTGTGTTGAAGTGTTTCGCGAAACTCGTTCTGTGACGCATAAAAAAGGTGCTGGTAGACCAAGAGTTCGTACAGAAGAAGTTATTAATGACGTTCGTCAACGTATGGCAGAAGAGCCTACAAAACCTTTAAAACGTCTCTCTCAAGAAATTCGGCTTTCTTATGCAACATGCCAAACGATTGTAAAGAAGGACCTGAACATGCATCCATATAAGATGCAATCATATCAAGCTCTTCTGACTGCAGACCACCCCAGACGCCTTGCGTACTGCCATTGGTTGGTTAATAATTTAATGAATGACGATCTGCTGAACTTAACTTTTTTTTCTGACGAAGCTTGGTTCCACCTTTCGGGTTACATCAATTCTCAAAATATGCGAATGTGGAGCACTGATAACCCGCATATTTTTATTGAAACGCCGCTCAGAAAATTGGTATTTGGATGGCAGTTTCTCACAGAAGAATAATTGGGCCATTTTTTTCAATTTCACCGTCAACGCAGAAAGGTACAGAAATATTTTTTTGACTGAATTTGTGCAACAGTTAGACGATGATGAACTTCAATACGGTTATTTCCAGCAAGACGGTGCAACAGCACATACTACACGAGAAAATCTTGCTTTTCTCCGCGAGTTTTTTGATGACCGGCTGATAAGTTTGCATACGGAAGTTGAGTTTCCTCCAAGATCACCTTGTTTGACAATTATGGACTATTTTATCTTTCCTTATTTAAAAAATAAGATTTTCGCAAATCAGATACATAATTTGCAAGAACTGCAACAAATAATTATTCAGCAATGTGCAACCATAACGCCAGAAATGCTGCAAAACGCTTTTCACAGCATGAGGAGGCGCGTAAACTTGTGCATTGAACAAAACGGGGGACATTTCCAACAATTATTGTAATTTAGTTTTTCTGGTTAATAAAAACGTTATTTATTTCATAATTTGTAGTTTATTATTATTTTACGGCTGAACTAAGTAGGTAACACATTTGTAGGTTATTGATAATATCAGTGTAGCTTGACAATGATTGAATTATTTCAAAAGGATGATTTAAACTAAGACAAGCGTTTTACATCCCATGACCAACATTGACCAATTTAATTTTTGATATCATAGTAAATTAGATAATGCAAATTTTCTGATTTCCTCCTCAGTATATTGTATTCCATAAAAAGAGTACATTGGGGTACATTCTGCTGTAGAGCAACCGTCGACACGTGTTTTGGACTTATTGGTCATCGTCAGTACGGTGTAGCCAAGGTGGGATATCCTTGGAGATAGAAGCAATAACGGATAACCATCGGGATGACACACCGCCATTTGCAGCTTCTGTCAGAAGGTCCCCAGTTTTCGGTAAGGTACGCGGGTTGACAATGTCGTCCTCGCGGCGATGTCGGTTGTTGTTCTCAAAAGTAAGGATCTTCTGACATAAGCTGCAAATCCTTTGTCAAGCTTAATTTGTCCCTTCAGGTAGTCGATCCCACCTTTCGAGTACAAAACCGCCGCAAGTAGATTAGCAGACTTCGTTGGCCATGAGTTATTATTACACCAACGCCTGTGGTGAGACTAAAATTGGAGAACTTGTCCGCATTTGCGACGAGTCAAAAAAATCACAGAAAAACCAACAATCAGAGAGTAATTTCCGATTCGGAACGCAGTCATTAATATTCGAACAAATTTAGTTAAAACAAACAAGTCAAAGAAGACTGATTATTAATGTCACCCTACCTCTTTACAATTAACCAACTCTCTCTCATTCTCACTCATTTGAGTATCTACATCTGAACCCTGGGCACACGATAAATAATATTACCATAGTTAAAGTGCTGACAATGTATTAAAAAAAATCAATAATTAAATTTGTTATTGTAAACATTATGCTCGCTAATGATCTTGCTGTTAAGAGGTTATCCTCAACCTGTTGCACTCTCATATCAGCTTGAATGTTATAAATACCCAGTCGTTAGGTGGCGCTAAACTGAAATCAACTGTGGTGATATAAATTATTGCAGTTTTGTACACCTATGCTACACATTTTATCTCGAAACGTTTATAATTTTTTTTCTCTCAATTACGTTCAGACAATATGCGATGCTTCAACGCTAAAATATACAAATAGATTCAAAATTATTTTGGAAGTATGAAAAGCGAAATGCCCACAGAATATCATTGACACGAAGATAACTTATGATGAGGAAACAATTAAGAAAAAAGTTATACAGCGTATAAAAGAAAACCATCTTTTCCAAGTTAGTTTAAGCAGAGTAAGATTATTACGTTTTGTTATAAATTCTCTCCTGTTTATTATGTGTGCAATGTTTTGTGATGTTATTACTTTGTTTCCATTTCATTAGAAGCAAATAACTGTTGAACTAGGTCTCAAACAATTAAGAGGATTAGGAGAGGTTCGATCTCCGAACAAACAGATTTTTACTTTTACTGTCGTTTAGGCGATTTGAATAGAAATACTATGATATCAAAAATTAAATTGGTCAATGTTGGTCATGGAATGTAAAACGCTTGTCTTAGTTTAAATCATCCTTTTGAAATAATTCAATCATTGTCAAGCTACACTGACATTATCAATAACCGACAAATGTGTTACCTACTTAGTTCAGCTGTAAAATAATAATGAACTACAAGTTATGAAATAAATAACGTTTTTTTTTAACCAGAAAAACTAAATTACAATAATTGTTGGAAATGTCCCCCTTTCTGTTCAATGCACAAGTTTACGCGCCTCCTCATGCTGTGAAAAGCGTTTTGCAGCATTTCTGCCGTTATGGTTGCACATTGCTGAACAATTCTTTGTTGCAGTTCTTGCAAATTATGTATGGGATTTGCGAAAATCTTATTTTTTAAATAAGGAAAGATAAAATAGTCCATAATTGTCAAACAAGGTGATCTCGGAGGAAACTCAACTTTCGTATGCAAACTTATCAGCCGTTCATCAAAAAAAACGCGGAGAAAAGCAAGATTTTCTCGTCTAGTATGTGCTGTTGCACCGTCTTGCTGGAAATAACCGTATTGAAGTTCATCATCGTCTAACTGTTGCACAAATTCAGTCAAAAAAATATTTCTGTAACTTTCTGCGTTGAAGGTAAAATTGAAAAAAATTGGCCCAATTATTCTTCTGCGAGAAACTGCCATCCAAACACCAATTTTCTGAGCATGTAGTGGCGTTTCAATAAAAATATGCGGGTTATCAGTGCTCCACATTCGCATATTCTGAGAATTGATGTATCCCGAAAGGTGGAACCAAGCTTCGTCAGAAAAAAAAGTTAAGTTCAGCAGATCGTCATTCATTAAATTATTAACGAAACAATGGCAGTACGCAAGGCATCTGGGGTGGTCTGCAGGCAGAAGAGCTTGATATGATTGCATCTTATGTGGATGCATATTCAGGTCCTTCCTTACAATCGTTTGGCATGTTCCATAAGAAAGCCGAATTTCTTGAGAGAGACATTTTAAAGGTTTTGTAGGCTCTTCTTCCATACGTTGACGAACGTCATTAATAACTTCTTCTGTACGAACTCTTGGTCTACCAGCACCTTTTTTATGCGTCACAGAACCAGTTTCGCGAAACACTTCAACACAATTTGTAAGGCATGCATAAAAATTGTCCGGTAATACTGCTACGGCTGGGAAGTGCTCTCGAAAATTGTCCAAACACAAACGTTGACTGTATTCCCAAGTTCCATAAACTAGCACACTCGTTCGAAATAGCCTTCAATCATGTAAATTTTGTGCTCTCTGGTGAGAACGATGATTCAAAAACCGTGCAGGATTAGAAAACTTCAAAAAATTGTGACATACCTAAATGTACGATGCACGCTACGACAATAATTTTAAAATCCATGACCACCATTGACCAATTTAGTTGTTGATATCCCGGTATAAATGTCACCTACTTCACACCCGTTATTTTAGGACCAAAATATAGCTTCTCTCTCTTAAAACAAACCAGAAATTGCGGTATTTTTTATATGTATCTAGTAACTTTGTTTAAATTAAAGTTGTAATGTTGCCTCATATCACATGAAGCAAATCTAAATTTTATATTTTGTTTATTGCCGTTTATCATCACTCTTAATGAACTAATCAAAGAAAATTCGTAATTATCAGTGCTATCATCTAATCCGTGTTTTTTAAAGGCGCGAGTTATAATTCTAATTTACTATTTAATCGCTCAAATAGGGTCACGTTTTTCTTCGCCTATTTTCTGAAATACGACCTGCCTCCTACAGTATCCCACAGAGTCTGTATATTATGATTTAGAAATAACTTTCGCAACTTTCGCATTTAATAAGATGTCGCTGTCTAGCGATAACCTCCTTTATAATACGTCTAGACGAGATAGAGCACTACGAATAATTACAAATCTTTAACATTGGGAATGACCCGTATTCCTAATTAGATATATATCTTCATTTAAAGTTTGATGCACAATCTTGACAATATTAATAAAAAACAACAAACAAGTATATATTTTGCGTAATCTTTCGTTAACAGCAATTAGTCGATTTAATGATAGCAAATGCAATTTTCGCCATTTCCTTATCGTCTCTATATGTTAAGTAATTAATCATAGTTACTTCTCCTGGTTCATAATTTTATAATGCACAGTGACGGTACAGTTTTAATGAAAAAGAAAAAATCGAAACATCCCAAACTTTCCTAAATATGCAACTTTATTGAAATAGAGATTGCATAATTCAAGAGTGTAATGAAATGTAAAATAAAAAGTTCTGGCTTCTGTCTATTGGAATTTCAAATAAAACACAGGGTGTTAAATTAAATTCATATTTTCTTTCGCAACGTTTCAACATAAATTAAGTCTTTATCAAGCTTTGGAATTAGAGTAAGAAGATGCGTGTTTTTTCAAAATTCCTAAAAAATGTGTAGATTTCTTTAAATTATATTAATATTAATAGTTGAAATAATAAAATTGTAAAATAAACTTAACAAAAATATGAAAAAATAAAATAATGGTAACTTTAATTTAATTTTTAGATAAAAATGAATAAGTCGGAAGTTTGGGATAGTTTCAAAAAGTTAGGGATAGACAAGGCAATCTGCAATCGTTGTTATAAAATGTTGAGCTGCAAAGGATCATCTACGAGCAATCTACATGTAAATAAAAAGATTGCCATAGTAAGATTTCTTTTACTCTTAATACTACAAGGTAATATAAAATGAATATTGAAGTAATAAACATGCTAAAACATACCGAACCAGAGTTTTCTTCTCCGTAAACCGAACTACCCGTATTTGAGCATTACTGTTGATAAAGTTCACATTCACTAGACACTTAAAACACTTGATTTTATCATTACACATATTGTTTTAAGTTGAATATCTAATTATCTGTCAAATATAGACAGTGAAGGTGGACGAATACCAACTGTAGATTTAATAGACGACAATATCACTCTGATATTAAATATCCCTAAGATTATACAAGACGTTTAGTTATCCGTTGATAGATGGGAGCACTTCAATTTGGCAATTAGCATTATTAATTAAGTATTTAACAATTTAAAGAGCTTGCAATTATTACTGCTTGATGGATAAGATTTCTTGCATACATTTAAATATTCTCTAAAATATCAAAACGAAGTATAGAACATACTTAACAATAAAAGCGGATGTTAAAGGGCTTAACATGACTGTAATTGGGTATGTATCAGAGGTTCTGCGTATCCGTATCATTTGGCACACCTTGTGTATACACCACACCAAATTATTTCATGTTTTATCATGGCACTCTTGAATTACAGGCAATTGAACAGACATTTATAAATGTCACTTTTTGACTTTAATCCTAAATAACTTCGAAACTATTAACTTCATTCATTAATTATCGTAACAAAATTTAAAATCGAAATTTCAACTTATATATCGGATACTCGCTTTAAATTGTGAAGCAAAAGCAACCCTATCAAATACAGTACGCAAATTGCTTTCTGTATTTAAGACATAAGTGTCAATACTTTTTGTATAAAAAAATTTCAAAATTCGGACCGGAAGTAACACTTTTACTCTTATCGAATAGCCATTTTTTTGCAAATATGTCGTAAATTATGCATTTTATAATATATATAACAATATATTGTAACGTTTTCGGGTTCGCAATAAACAACTCGTGCAATTTATTTATTTAAAACAGTCTGTATATTTATACACTTAAAACTAATTACACTATAAAAATATAAAACTAATGAATCACACTTAAAATTATTACAAATAGGTTAACACAGGTATTTATTTCTATTACTAATATTTGTGTCCCTATATTTATTTAACACTACCGTATTTATATCACTTCTATTTATATAACATCGCACCACTATATTTATTTTGTACTACTTATATTTATGTTTACTCTTCGACTACCACTCAAGGCACTGTTTATTTATCGGCACCGCTTACTGTATTTATTTTTACCGTAGGAATCTCTTATTCCGGAATGAATCATCCATCGGTTCAACTGCTTTTATATACGCATACAAAACATCTGGAACACACCAGAAAAACGCTAGTGTTCTTCTTGATAGGCCGGTAAACATTCGAGAGACAGTCGAGACTCTTCGTCGCCCACACATTATACACATGTGGATGATTTATGATGCGTCGCGCCAATGTTTACTCTCCTTTTGTCGTCGCCCGGATGTCTGCTTCTTCGTGGGCTTGTTTCATTACAATATATTCATTTTATATCATTTTATATTTATCAAGAGTACAGACATGTTTAGAGCTGGATTTGCAATATTGTTTGTATACCTGAAATGTCAAAATTCAGACCGAAAGTAACACTTTTACTCTTAGCGAATAGCACTTTCTTCCAATATCTTGCAAAGTATGCATTCTGTAGAGATTTATTAAGAGAATAGAAGTACTGAAAATATGATTTTGAATAATTTTTGTATAAAAAAATTCTTAAAATTGTATAATTGAAGCACTCATACCGTGACTTCAAATACTTTCCGCGTTAGAGACGGACATGCTTTTTTTTTAATGCTTGGTGACAGTGCATAATTTTAATAGTTTGGTTATGTCATGTAAATAATAATAGGCGTCTATAACTTGAATTTAAGTATGACAACTGCCAGAATTTGAAGTTTTCAAAAAATTAGCATGTACACCAACATTGATTACTTAAAAACTTCAAAAACAGCCTAGTCTAATGCGGAAAGTATTTGAAGGCACGGTACGTATAAGAAAGTAGTGTGGTGGCCACGCCTCAATATTTTGTATTATATTAAGTATGAAAAGGTAAATTCACTTAATCAGATCATTGAATCACTCGGTATATAATAACTAAAGCATTCAGTTTGTAAAATAAAAACAATACATCAAATAAACCGACGAGGTTATATTTATGTACTACTAATCATATCCTTACATTTTATTACATAATATTGAGTATAATCCTTCAATTAATAAGTGACTCGATGCCCCGTACATATCGTGCATACGTTCATCTCTATTCATTTCGAATGAAGTGTCTGGTATCGAAGTCATTGATAACCTAAGCATGAACCGAGCCGATCACACCACCAGAATGTTTTCTTCTTTCAACATATTCGTGCACTTTTTCTGATTATATCAAAGACAATTTTGTTGTTAGACATACGCGATAAATACATGTACGTAAACGAAATATAGTTAAAATAAAAAGTACTTATTCATTGATGCAGTATTTCAAAGCTAACGTTAGTCTTACTCCTTACGCTTGTTCGCTTGTTAAACTTAGACGTTTACACATGCATAAGAAAAAAATCTTTAAAATGTATCAACCGAAACTGTAAATAACAACAATATTTCCAATGTTTCCAAATAATTAGCGAAAGCAATGGCTAGTTACAGAGCAAACTAATTTATATATGTACTTGAAGTTGTTGATGTAAAGCAAAATAAATAGATATAAATAACTACAAAATGACGGTTAACAGTACATTTTTTTATGTACTTTTTAAACAGTACTGATTTCTGTTTTAAATAAATTTGAATACAAAGCAATTATATCATACCTATCACTTTATGCTTTATTTTATAGCATATTTTGTTTTGAAGTTTATAACAACTATTTATTAGCTTATTATCTTCCTTTTACTTTCTTATACGTAGTATAAGGAAGTATTGTGATGATGAAAATTTTCGACCTCGAGATTTTTGCAGATGTCCACGTTTTGAAGTCCCCTGATACCGAAAAAGTGGTTTTTAAAAAATGTCTGTGTCTCTCTCTCTCTCTCTGTCTGTGTGTGTGTGTGTCTCTCTCTGTGTGTGTGACCACGATAGCGGTCAAACCGCTGTAGGTATCAATTCCAAATTTTGTATTTACGTGTATAATCTCCCTCTTGAGATCTGATTAGTTTTTCAGTAAAATCGGTAGACCGGAAGTAGCAGTTTACTTCAGCGAAAAAATCGAATTTTGCCAATATTTCGTCAACTACTAAATTTAAACAAATTTATAAAGAATTCATATATACGTAAACTTAAAATTGAAAATAATTTTATTTAAAAAGTTTTTCAAAATTCCTACCGGAAGTAGCTCTTTTACTCTTATCGAAAATCAGTTTTTTGCGAATATTTCGCAAATCATGCTTTTAGACAAGTACGTTACGGATATAAAAGTATTTAAAACATAATTTTCAATATCATTTGTATAAAAAAAATTTCAAAATTCAGACCGGAAGTGCCACTTTTACTCTTATCGAATAGCGATTTTTTGCAAATATGTCATAAGTTATGCATTCTATATATATTTATCAAGAGTACAAAAGTATTTAAAACTGGATTTGCAATATTTTTTGTATATATGAAATTTTAAAATTCGGACCGGAAGTAGCACTTTTACTCTTACCGAGGAGCACTTTTTTGATAATATCTTGCAAAGTATGCATTCTCTAGAGATTTATTAAGAGAATAGAAGTACTTAGAATAGGATTTTGAATAATTTTTGTAAAAAAAATTCTTAAAATTCTATAATTTGAAACGCTTATACGTATAAGAAAGTCGTGTGGTGGCCACACCTCATTTTTTTATAAAGCAAAACATGTATTTATACCACTAAAGTCAAATCACCAATGTCAATAGATAAAGTAAGGCATGGTGTGATTAAATAAAACAATACAAAAGAGAATTCTTGGAAAAAGTTAAATGTAGAATTTATTTTTAGAAATTGATTTTAGGAATATTTTACGAAAAAACCGACTATCAAAACTATATTATAACATTCAATTATGGAAGAGAATAAGTTATGAATTAAAGAAATGATAAAATCATTTTTTTAAAGCTGTACAGTACCTACAACTTAAAAAATAGGTACAGTCTGTAGTGATATATCAAACAATAAATAAATAATACAGAAGAACTGTTATCATACTTTTTTACACAGTACGGCTAATTTAATTCAAATTAAGGAAAATTTAATTTTAAAAATTTACCTAGCGGTGAGAATTCACAATCATATACCGTATCCACTAGTCATATGCCCCATCCATCGAGCACCGGGGGCGCGTGATTTTGAATCTTACTGCATCGCATCAAGTTACATTTGTTAAGAAAAAATCCCACAGTTAGGCGTAATAACTACATTTCACTTAATTTTAAAATTAGTTTTTTCTCCTCGACACCCTAAGGGGTAAAAGGGATGTAATTATATATAAAAATATATATTTTTATTTATGCAACTTTTACTTGTTGACACAAAGAAAGTGGCATTTGTTAAACAACTCTATTTGCAAATAAAGCTCTACCTAATTAGACAATATCTCATGCACACAACGTTAGTAATACTTCCTCTATGCACGGATAGTATAATCTGACGAGTACCAAGTATTGCGAAACCGGTTATTATTCCATATGTAGTGACAAAACATGTTTCCAGGGAAATAATGTGATTCACGGGACAGATTGTGTTGATATACGCTCGCCGAATGGCCGCTTAGTTTCACCAATATAATTAATCTAACCTAATTTTATATAAAATAGTATACATTTCTCCTTATCTGTTTTATACAAGAGAAATATTTCATATTTCGACTTCATGGTGAAACACTATCTTATAGAGAAAAATAAATTCGAAGACTTTTACTTTCTTATACGTAGTATAAGGAAGTATTGTGATGATGAAAATTTTCGACCTCGAGATTTTTGCAGATGTCCACGTTTTGAAGTCCCCTGATACCGAAAAAGTGATTTTTAAAAATGCCTGTGTGTCTGTTGTCTGTGTGTGACCACGATAGCGGTCAAACCGCTATAGCTATCTATTCCAAATTCTGCATTTAGTAGTATAATCTCCCTCTTGAGAACTGATTAGATTTTCAGCAAAATCGGCAGACCGGAAGTTGTAGTTTACATCAGTGAAAAAATCGAATTTTGCCAATATTTTATCAACTACTAAGTTTAGACAAATTTATAAAGAATTCATATGTACTTAAAATTGAAATCGTGAACAATTTTATTAAAAAAGTTTTTCGAAATTCCTACCGGAAGTTGCTCTTTTACTCTTATCGAAAATCAGTTTTTTGCAAATATTTTGCAAGTCATGCTTTTTAGACAGGTACGTCATGAGTATAAAAGTATTTAGAACTTAATTTTCAATACCTTTTGTATAAAAAAAAATCAAAATTCGGACCGGAACTGACACTTTTACTCTTACCGAATAGCGATTTTTTGCAAATATGTCGTAAATTATGCACTCTATATATATTTATGAAGAGTACAAAAGTATTTAGAGTTAGATTTTGAATATTTTTTGTATAAATGAAATTTCAAAATTCGGACCGGAAGTAACACTTTCATACGTATAAGGAAGTCGTGTGGTGGCCACACCTCATTTTTTTTAATTTCTGATACTCCTATGAACAAAAGCTAGTAGGAAAGAACGTTATTACTCAAAACAAAATTAATTTAGACATTACAGATGCATCGGATCTGATGAAATTTTCCCTGTGCTAATACAGTATGGAAAAGATGACATCGTTCCGACACGCTTCGGATTCAAAAGAGGACATATGGCATTAGAGCACGCACCAAAGATTTGCGGAAATTAAAAGTACGCTTTATATCGAAATCTGAATGTCATCATATTTGTAAATACAATTACACTTAGAAAAGATGCAGGAAGTATATCCGGTAACATAAGGCTGGTGCAGTATAGATGCCCAAAATATAAACCTTTTTAAAATTGCACTAATTCTTTTCACCACAATAAGAAAAATTTTGAAAACTTAGCAAAATACTTTTTTTAAACAACTCCATTCCTGGGCTAAAGTCTATATACAAATCTAACCTCAAACCAACATTTGGAGAAAATAAAAAATAAATATAAATGGCGCTAACAAAGACCAAGAGACCTCTTGGCCATACATATGATCTAAAGCCAAGCAAGATATACTGTTTATATACTGTATGGCAAAGTCTCTTTGTATATCCGGTAACATAAGGCTGGTGCATTATAGATAGCCAAAATATAAACCTTTTTAAAATTGCACTAATACTTTTCACCACAATAAGAAAAATTTTGAAATCTTAGCAAAATACTTTCTTAAACAACTCCATTCCTGGGCTAAAGTCTATATACAAATCTAACCTCAAACCAACATTTGGAGAAAATAAAAAATAAATATAAATAGCGCTAACAAATACCAAGAGACATCTTGGCCATACATATGATCTAAAACCAAGCAAGATATACTGTTTATATACTGTCATGGCAAAGTCTCTTTGTATTAGCTTTTAAGTTTCTGGTTTGGTGGATAAAAATAAGTGAGACACATGTCGCAATGATAAAGATGCAGCTACGCAGTGCGAAAAATAAAACTATCTATAACATTCTTTTCCATTACGATAATAATAGAATAAAGAAGGATAACATGCCTGTCAAAACATATTTTGGCGGAACTTATTCCTAACTTCGAGGAAGATTTTAACAAGCTCTATCGAAAACATATGGTGGCATACACTTGGCTCAAAAACAATCATGGAAAGAGAAGCAAGATACACGAGATGATATCTGGATGTAACATGTGTCTCTTGAAGCACCCCAATACTCACCGACTTCTTTGGGAATGCAAGCAAAACCTGCAATGTTTAGTAAATTACAACAAAGTTACTTGTATGTGAGTGACTGGACATGCAAGCATAAGAGCAACAGACAGCAAATATTCCAAAGGTTAAGGTAGGATCTACTAATTGTTAGGAGTTGATATAAATACAACCACAAAAAAGCTGGAACCACGTTTCCGGAATGAGACGCCATAAAAGTTTTGATAAGTAGCCTATTACAAACTGCTCAAATATTGCAACTAAGAAGACGTAATATCAGAGATCTAAGTAAATCCTGAGGAAAAACCTGGATAACATCGACATTTTCAAAGGTAAACCTATATATACAGTAAGGCAGAGGAAAGGGCATCTCATGCCTTCTTTATTCTATCTTGCAAACTTTTCATGTTTTCTTTGACAGAGGAATGCTAAACTACTGGACAATCTGGACCAAAAACAATAAGACTCAGAAGAAGCAGTAGTTAATAGTTCCAGTAACTAACTAATAATAATGACTGCTGGTACACCAAATAAATATTTAAAATATATGTCGAAGTTTTTTCAGAAATTTTCGCAAATGTCAAACTGTGATTGGCATGTCTTCTTTTTATATTAATATTACTTGTGTATTAGTAAACTATTACCTGTATTGATCTATGAAAATTAATTGAGCCCTACGTAAGAAAAAAAATGAGGTGTGGCCACCACACGACTTTCTTATACGTATGAGCGTTTCAAATTATAGAATTTTAAGAATTTTTTTATACAAAAATTATTCAAAATCTTATTCTAAGTACTTCTATTCTCTTAATAAATCTCTATAGAATGCATACTTTGCAAGATATTATCAAAAAAATGCTACTCGCTAAGAGTAAAAGTGCTACTTCCGGTCCGAATTTTGAAATTTCACATATACAAAAAATATTGCAAATCCAGTTCAAAATACTTTTGTACTCGTGATAAATATATACCGGGTGTCCACACGAAAACTTTATATTGAATTATTTCTGGTGTTTTTGAAGACAAAAACTTGAAATTTTGGGTGGTTGTTCAGGATATAGGGGGACAATGAATAGTGTATTTCATACCGCCCTCCAATATTTTAAATGACACCCTGTATTTTTTTTGGTGGTTTTGAAAGAACACAATTTTCTTGATATTCCTATGTGAAAAAACTAGTAACACACATTATGACATTTATGAGATATTTAAATTTAAAAGTTTCAGATATCAGAAATTATTAACTCCGAAAAATCATAAGTTAGTCATGGAAATACTTAAAACAAGATTTGTTCACAACATTTTAGTTAAATTAAATGCTCAAATTGTTCACCGTTTACATTTAAACATAAATAAAGTCTATTTTCAAAAGCATTTCTAACATTTTCGAACACTTGTGGCGTTAAATTTCGACATTCCTCTGTTATTCTATTACGTAAATCAGCTATTGATTGTGGCGGTGTCTTATAAACAACAGACTTCAAATGTCCCCACAAAAAGAAATCTAGGGGAGTTAAATCGGGGGAGCGAGCTGGCCATTCAATAGAGCCCCTACGTGCAATCCAATGTCCTGGGAAAATATTATCCAAATAATTCCTAACGTCTAAACAGTAATGTGGCCCAGCTCCATCTTGTTGAAAATATAATTGCTCCTCCTCTATTTCATTCAAGTTTTCTTCTAGACACTGTATGATAAGAGGATGTATTAGCTCTTCCAAAAATTGTAAGTACTTAGGTCCATTTAAATTTTCCTGGAAGAATATCGGGCCAATTACTTGGTTATTAAGAATTCCAGCCCATACATTAATTTTTTGGGGATATTGTGTGTTGCCTTCTCGGAAAAAATGGGGTTTTACGTCGCTCCAATATCGACAGTTGTGTCTATTCACAAGACCATTTAAGTAGAAGCAACTTTCATCACTAAAGCAAATACTTCGCAAAACATTTCCATTTTGCCGAATCATATCTGTCATTATTTCACAAAATTCGACTCTTCTGTCGAAATCACCGTCACCCAACTCTTGGTGAAGTTGAATTTTATAAGGGTGCATTTTGTTTAATTTTAATATCTTATGGCAGGTTGATTTTGGCACTCCCGAAACTTCGGATAATTTTCTCAACGAAAGCTCTGGGTCTAAATTAATATGCCCAAGAACTGCTAGTTGCATAGCTTCATTTAGTACACCACAATTATTCGTATTCCGTTTTTTATTATTTACAGATCCAGTTTGCAAAAATTTTTCTATTAGCGTTCTGACATAAGCAACAGATACGTTTCTGTTTGGATGGTTTTCATTGAATAACGTCGCCGCTTGGGAATAATTTTTGTTTGCAATCCCATACAAAATCACTATTTCAGTTCTCTCTTCAAGAGTATAAACCATTTCAGCGAAAAAGCCGAAACTTTAAGAACAATTTTACAAGTATTAATATTAATGAAACACAAAAGTCACAATTTTGACAATTCTAATTTAAAGCAAACTATTTCCATGACTAACTTATGATTTTTCGGAGTTAATAATTTCTGATATCTGAAACTTTTAAATTTAAATATCTCATAAATGTCATAATGTGTGTTACTAGTTTTTTCACATAGGAATATCAAGAAAATTGTGTTCTTTCAAAACCACCAAAAAAAAAATACAGGGTGTCATTTAAAATATTGGAGTGGGGGTGGCCGGCGGCGGCGGGTGACCCGATGGGGCGGTATGAAATACACTATTCATTGTCCCCCTATATCCTGAACAACCACCCAAAATTTCAAGTTTTTGTCTTCAAAAACACCAGAAATAATTCAATATAAAGTTTTCGTGTGGACACCCGGTATAGAATGTATAACTTACGACATATTTGCAAAAAATCGCTATTCGATAAGAGTAAAAGTGGTACTTCCGGTCTGAATTTTCAATTTTTTTTTATACAAAAGATATTGAAAATTATGTTCGAAATACTTTTATACTCGTAACGTACTTGTCTAAAAAGCATCACTTGCGAAATATTCGCAAAAAACTGATTTTCGATAAGAATAAAAGACCTACTTCCGGTAGGAATTTCGAAAAACTTTTTAAATAAAATTATTCTCAATTTTAATTTTAAATACATATTAATTCCTTATAAATTTGTTTAAACTTAGTAGTTGACGAAATATTGGCAAAATTCAATTATTACACTGAAGTAAACTAGTATTTCCGGTTTACCGATTTTACTGAAAAACTAACCAGATCTCAAGGGGGAGATTGTATACGTAAATACAAAATTTGGAATTGATATCTATAGCGGTTTGACCGCTATCGTGGTCACAGACAGACAGACACACAGACACACAGACATTTTTTAAAATCACTTTTTCGGGATCAGGGGACTTAAAAACGTGGACATCTGCAAAAATCTCGAGGTCGAAAATTTTCGTCATCACAATACTTCCTTATATTACGTAAAAGAAAGTAAAAATTATGACATGTTTCTCTGAAATTTAATTCAAGCTAAAATTTTCTATGGGGGCATATAACATCATGACACTAAATTATCCTAGAATTGTTTTTATTATAAGAAAATCAAAGTTGTTTAATGAAATTAGTAACGTCTTCTATTGCTTGCCGCTAAAATACACAGAATTATTTGTGTATTATTTTAATACGTATTTTTAATATTACAATGTTTATAAATTAATAAATATTTATAAAAGTACGATACGATTGTTAAACAGTAGGTATACTTAATAATTCATTACAAATATACTTACTCCATATCTTCCGAATTTCCAATCCGAAAACCTGCTTTTTTGCTATCGGGACGTTTTGCATTCTATGAATCAAATCCTTATTAATCGAGGAAGCTCTTTGGAAAATTTGTTCGCACTGGATATCAAGTCTTTGCCTGTGGGGTGAAAATCCAACTTCGCCGGCATTATATTGACTTAAAAGTGACACAGGCATTTTATCAAATATTGATGGTATTAATGAAGAAAGACGATAGGTATGTAGTTTCAGTCACGAAAACGTTCATGCAATTTGTTCTAGTAACAAGATGAAGACACCGTATGACACAATAGAATGTTTAATACGAGATGAATTAACGCTGTTAACGTACTGAAGAGTGGCACGATCATTAAATGTTTTTAATATGAATGAAGAGATAATTTTTTAAGTTCTTATCATTCAGTTCGCTGCACGTACGTGTTTTCGAAATTTGCTCGTCTTACGTTAAGGAACCTGTCAATATTTGTAATACGTGAATGACCAATTGAACAAATGCAAATAAGTAATTAATATTAACAACTGTGTAATAGATAAAGTCGTTTCTTTTTAATTACGTATGTTTTGCTTTAATAATAATTAATACATGTATGTGATTTGCGAGCAAAGAATTGAGGTACCATTCAAGGTGTAATATTTTTTTAGAATCTTCATTTAAACACTTTAATTTGTAAAATATAAATCAGTCTATCGAATTTCGTAGGGTAAGTTTATGATTCGGTACACAACCAGAAAGCAAATTATTTTGTTCTTTAACGATTTATTTTGAAAAAGCAAAAAAATTAAATTTTAGACGCAACTGGGCGTTTTCCTATTAAAATAAGCTGTTTACACCATACGACTTTCGTTCTTTTAATTAACTTGGGAGAAAAATGTCACTTCTAGTCCAAATTTTTAAATTTCCTTTATACAAAAAATATTCCAAATCCAATTCTAAATACTTTTATAACACTAAATATGTATAGGATGTATAAATTGCAAAATATTTTCAAAAAAGAAGCTGTCATTTGCTAAAGTGAAACTATTTCTTGCGGTTCGAATTTTTAATATTTTATACAAAAATTATTAATAATCAAGCACTAAATATTTTCATACATACTTTAGTCATCTAGCAAGCATGGCTTGCAAGATATTCGCAAAAAAACTATTCTTCCTCAAGGGAACCTACCGGTAGGAATTTCTAAAAACTTTTTGCATGATTTTTTTTTCAATTTTACTTTTGAGTATATTTCAATACTTTAAAAATTTGTTTTAGTTGTTGACTTAATACTAGTAAAATCTAAGTAAACTACTACTTCTGGCCTACCTATTTCACTGAAAATCTAGTCAGTTCACGAGAGGATAATAATAAAAATAATATCTTTATTGTCTAATACCTTCATTAGAAGGCAATGCCATTGTTATATTATACCTTATATAAAATTCTTTACAATAACATTTATTAACATATAACAATTGCACACTTACAGATTTAAGTTTCAGGGTCATTCATAAATTCCTTGAAAGGATATAACTTTTAGCCAACAACATATTTTCCACTTTAGATTAAAATAATAAAACAAGCAAGTTTGCCAGATAACTTGTTGAAAGTTACAATAGCTACAAAGTAACGAAGATTATTTAGACTGAATGGTAGGCTATATGTAGAAATTTCAAGCATATTTGTGATCCTTGTACTGTACATGTGATACATGTGATAATTTAGGAATAAACTCATTATTTTATATGTAAGGACTGTGAAGGAGTCTACATTGGACAGACAAAACAATACCTGGAAGAAAGAATCAAAGTACATAAATATGCGAAAAATAGTACTGCTTTGAAAAAACACTCAAACTAATTTTCTCATATATTTGATTTTGATCGTGCTTCTGTTTTGCATAGGGAATATAACACAAAATCCAGAAATGTATTAGAAATGATCGAAATAAAAAAAAACATCAAAATGCAATAAATGACGGAGGGGAAATCGCAAACTTATTAGTAATATATCGACATT
Source organism: Amphimallon solstitiale (assembly GCA_963170755.1). Taxonomy (NCBI): domain Eukaryota; kingdom Metazoa; phylum Arthropoda; class Insecta; order Coleoptera; family Scarabaeidae; genus Amphimallon; species Amphimallon solstitiale. The sequence continues at coordinate 133,156,453 of OY720677.1, forward strand.
TATTATAAATCAAAACCCCGTATATAAATCATTAAAGAAACTCCGTCATATATAAAAATACATACACTAAAAAGATAATTTTCCCCAGGTGTTGTTATGGCTTTCGGTCTAAATGAAAACAGTATTGCCAGTATTTCACACTGTCAAATGTGTTGTTATATTTTTCGATGCTTGTCATTCAAAACAATTTTAAATGTGTATTAATTATGCCCCTAATATAAAAAGAGACTCAAAAACAGTGTTTTACGTGTTTTTGGAATAAGTTTTCCTACATATATGTTTTTATATTGTTTATATCTTTATGTTTCTGATTGTTTTGTGATTATGAATTTTAATGTGTTCAAAAAATGTTAAAAAGGAAATCATCTAATGTCGTATATAGATTTTGTAATTTTAATTAAGAGGGGCGTTTACTAACAAATAGAACCTTATGCAACTTATATTACTCGCGGGACGGGTAGACGCAAGGGGGTGCGAGTAGGTGGTGGTAGACGATATTCGGTTCTGTCACAGCGCTTCGGTTTTATTCACAGATTCTGTCATAGATAAAGGAATACTATAGATGGGAAACATAATGTATAAAGAATGAGTACTTACGGAACTGTTGTTGTTGTTGATGTTTTATAATAAGCCAATTTTCGCTTGCCCATAACTTATATTATTAAACACTCGAATATTATAGGTGTATATGACATTTCTTTTTAATCACAAACTGTCACTCTGAATTAAGTCTGGAATAGGCGACCGATTCCGATAGATTTTCGTCTTCGCTAGGACCGGTAGAGATACCGTAAAGTGGGGATAGACGACGCAATAGCTTGGAAAAACCTCGTGTGAAATGTGTGAGACAATGTTTACTATTTAATGTTTTTTATCTTCAAAAATAATTACAGAATTTTTTTTTTATATCGTTCATCAAATGTGCAGCTGGCGCGTGGAGGTTGTTTTTTTTCTTTTGTGTATCAGCCTTAGTTCGTAGACATTAATATAATTCATGCATTTTTGTCGTTATTTCTAAGACACATAACTTTTTTAAGAAAATAAATTAGTACGAAAACTGACCTTGACATTATAAATTGATGCCTTTTGCATAACTAACCCAAATTTGAGATTCTAAAATTACAAAATAAATTCTAAAAACGCGAAACGGCGATGCCTTAGTTTTCGATAGGTAAACGCTCCTCTTAAGGACATTGTTTTTACAGTGATCATATTTCTGATGAAGAACCAAAATGATGAAACGTTAAATTAAACATAATGAAAAACCACTAAGTGTTTATTTTTACCGAAAATTCCCACAAAACTCCCCAAGAGTTTTTAAACAAGATTATAACTATCACTGCAACAAAGAATAATTGCATATATTGCACTAGTGGAGGGGATAATATACTTGCAACACATATAATAAATAATATACCCTAATTTACTCAAATCTTGTTATTTGTATTGCTAATAATATCTCCTCTCTTACCTAGTCATTCAAATTTACTCAATTAATCTCAGGTTATAATCTATGATAATGATAATGTACCACTCAGTATATAATATTTTAAAATTTTTGCTCCAAAATTAATGTGCTCATATGCTATTATAGGTTTCTTTATTTCTTTTATCTATGCCCAAACACTACTCAGTTTTATTCTTAATCAATTTAATTAATTCTTTTTTAATTTTATAATAATAATATTATTTAATGCCTTTAGAAATAAATATTTATCTCCTAACTCTTTCAAATATTAATTACGATTCATCACTTCTTTATGGTATGACTTTCCTATAAATGTAACTAGTTTTTATTTTTAACCGCGCAGTACAAGCATTTCATTTACTTTAATAAAGGTGTCGCTTATGTATTTACCGTTATACACTGCTACATAAAAATAACAATTTAAATGTTTCTAATAATCTTGTTATACTTATTCTTATAATGAAAAGAAAATTGCTGCTAATAAATTATCCCTCTTATAGGATTACAATAGTACGGTATGTATACTTTTCCTCTCACTATAACCTTTATAATGCTATTTTATTTTTGTTTACTTGTAGGTCATTGACTTATCAGCTTCTATGTCCGTTATAAAAATGTCTAACACAATGTTACTATTTTACCAAATAAAAAGAAGAATTTCACCACAATACTAGTTTAATGACAACAAATATAAAAATCCTGATTCGAAAATATACATCCAAAATAGTTATTCGACATGTACATAAATAGTTAACCTGTCTAATCGCACCTGTACGTTTGTTGTGATATGAAGGATGTTTAGCAAATGTTATTTATTCAAAAGGTATGTACAAAATTCAACTCAATGTATCTTTTTCAATTTAGCATGCATTATACGATGCAAGTCAATTATCTATAAACAACCTTCGTCTATAAAATATTAAACAAGTTGTAGGTATGTTTTAGTACCAAGGTCATGTCAATTCATTTATATATGTGCATAATCTGTAACTTTTTATGAAAATAGAGATTTAATCTTTTAACAAAACTTATTTCTATACTTGTTCTAGACTAGTAATCAATTCTAAATAATATTTAAGACTTTTACTCGATATACAATTAAATAAATTCAAATTTTCCTTATTTAAAAATTATACAACCTCTTGTTAATATTTATCTTCTATCTCTGGTTTGTTTAAATTATGTTTTCCTTTTTTTTCTCACAGGAACTTACTGGACTCGTTCTGTGCAACTGGTAACTCACTGGAAACCCTCCTAGCACGACTTTTGGTGTATCCTCGTTCTCCTCCAGGATCTGGAACTGCTTCGGTTATATCTTACAGGATGTATCTTGTTGTGTCCTCGAAAACTGCGGGATATCTTCTGGATTTAAATGCAGCTGTACTTCTATTTCGAATTAACACTGAACTAGACCTCTTCGGAAATATATATGGGTTACAGGATCCTCTAAATAATTTAACATTTACTGGAACGACATCAGGGATTCTAACTAGTTGGAACTTCTCGTTTTTATACAATAAACTGGACTTGGATAACTGGAATCCCTCTTTGACCTCACGTGCAACTGATGGATTCAATATTCCGCTCGGACTTGGTTAATATTTGGTAAGTAATCTCTAAATATTTATTTTCCTTAGAATATATCTTCTTTTTCCATACAGGATATCAATTAATTAAATTATAATGAAATTATTGAATAATTTTATGCTTCTTTATAATATATTTTGATTCTACCATCAAATAAATATTTTCTATGCTGAAAAGAACACTTTAAGCACCAACTTTCGCGGTTTTAGTGAATTTAAGATATACTTTTCGGAATAAAATCGTGATTTTCCGAAAAGTACACGCGCCTTTCTTGAAAAAATATTTTTCAATTTCGTTGTTTGTTTTCATCACCAAGACAATATTTCCGTTTTCTAATTTCATCCAATTAAATTCCTTTTCTCACAATTCTTGTTCAAAATGGTATTATAAAACTTTATTGATACGTTTCAGTGCTTTTCAAACTTTAGTAAACCTTCTCTATTAAATCTCTATTAATTTATAACAATGAATTACTAAGACTTTGTACTTCAAAAAATATTGCTAATCAAAATTTTCTGTAAATGTCAATTTTGACAGATCCGCTTATTCAAACTTTACCCGCGAAATTATTTACCAAGTTGTTTCCTTCATACTTCAACAATTAACATTAAATTATTTTACTTTACATTATTGTTAATTAGACAAGTTTTACAAGATTTCAAACTACATTTTTACATAAATTATAATATTTAAATCTCCATTTTCAGATACCAATGAAAATTACTGCCACCAAGAACCTGGTCCACTACAACTCCTTCAAGTACTGTTTTCATAATTGACTGCACACATCTTTATTGTAATAAATAACATTTTAAGTATACACAACTGTTCTTTTTTAGTTTAAATATTTTACTATAACAGTCACAAAGAAAAATTAGTAAAATTAAATAATCCTTCCAACTTGTTCAAAAATATACAGTGCCAAACATCAATATTGTTACTCAGCACATATGCCCCTTTTAAAAATGTAAATTTTCAACTCGAATCAAAATTTATATTTATTAAACAAAATCTGATAATTAACATGTTTATCAATGTGCTCAAAACAATTATTTTAATCTACTAAATCCTTTAACAGATTTCAAATGAATCTTCTATTATTTGGTAATATCATATAACATTTATTTATAACTATCTGTACATAACAGTGTTTAAATTCTAAATTATTTGTGACACTCATAACTATAAAACTCAACTTTCTTATAAGTCCAAAAGTAATATAAGGCTTTTCTTTATTTTCATTTTAATTATAAAAGTATAAATTTATTTATTTAAATGGATGTCTATGACCTGTATAAGAAATTTTTGTTCCATTATTTATCGTACTATGTATTATAATCTTTCTTAATGTTCCAATACCTTATTAAAATATCTATATTTTTATTAATTGCCATCAAACTTTTTAACATTACTTGCATATATGTTTTTCTGTGTTTCCTAACTCAAACTTCTTATAAAAATATTATCTGTACTAACTTTTACATAAATAGGTGAATAACATATTCTTTTTATCTGTCTATGCCTCAGTTACTTATTTGCCTCTTTAAGAATGATTCACTATGCTTACTAATTATATATTATTTTCATTATATACTGTTCTCATTCGAACAAATTCCCTTTTTCCCTATAATTGACATTTTCGTCATCCCCTATACTTTCATTTATGGAAAGTCCATATTTTTTTTTTACTTATCGTTTTTAAAGGCTTACGTTACCTATATAATTCTTTTTAAGACACTTTTGGTCCTATATTTTATATCATTTTGGGTATTATCCACCCTTTAACACATATTCTCTATATAATAATCCCATATTCTCATGGTACTCTTAATATTTTCTATTTATAGTAAGCATTTACTTTCATCTGACATAATACATTAAAAAGGCTCTTCCTTACTTCTTCCTTTATCACCTAAATTGTTTGTTAAATCTTGATAATTATTTTATAACTTTATTAAGTGCTTTAATTATTCTGAAACATTCTTTTTGTTTTCAAATATGGCTCATGTTTAATTTTTTTCTATACTATCCCATTATTCATTTCTTTTCATATTTATACTTGACAAATCTATTTACTGGTGTACATACTTATATTACCTTCTCTTATGTTTTTTTTTTTTTTACAAATTTATTTACAATATGGGAATGAGAATATAACTTTTTTTTTTTTCTTTAATTAATCATCATTTTTTTTTTTTTTTTAAGAACTAATAATTGTAACAGACCTATAACTAAACTAATCTAATATAATACCGGAATACTTTATGTACATTCTTTATCTGAAAATCTCTCTATAAATTCAAATTATTTCTCGATAAAAATGAACTTGTTTGTATACATGTATTTCTGTTTCATCATTATGTCTTTTATTCATTTTAAAGAAAGCGAAATCCAATATGCCCCTTTCTTATCACTTTGTTATCTGTATCTAGTCATGCCCCTATCTTATTATAAGGTATTTATGTCCTCCTAACACTTCAGTACTATATGATTATTTATTTGCTAATAAACTACAGGACTCTATTTGTCAATAACTTTTGAAATTTTGAGATCTACATGTTACTTGGATAAGCAGGTGTTGTAAGTACCTTCAGAAGACGATCTCCTTTCTTATCTTCTGTCCTGATTAAAATTTCCTTGGTATGAATTAGCATGATTCAGAGAAATAATGTCATTTCTCCTTTTACAGTTTAATCTCCCAATCTTTTTCTTACTTATGAAGTTGATGTGGATTATTTGTCATACTTATATCGTCGTCAATGATTTGTCGTTTTATATCGTTGTGGATGATTTCTCTTATTAAATCATTGTGGATGATTTGTCGTAACTCAGATTCAGGAAGTGTCGTTACTCACTTACACAATACAATCTCCCAATATTGTGTCTTACCTATTATTTCGGAAGATTTAATATAACTCAGATTTAGGAAGTGGCGTTAATCACTTTCACAGTACAGTCTTCCTAATACTGTGTCTTACCTATACTATGACTTATCATTCTACTATATAGTCATGTAACATAGATATGTGATATGTTCCTTTAAAATAACCAGTATCCTCATCAATTAGTTCGTAATTATTCAAACCTATCCTTCGATAAACTGTAAATGGTCCAGAATATGGCCTTATGAGTTTTGCCATAATTTTATTCTTTCTATCTGTTACTCGTAACGCGCGAACTATTACTTTATCATTTATATTATAAATCTTATATTTACGTTGTTTTTCTTTTTTCTTCTGCTCCCATTTAATTTTGCGTTTCAAAAGTTTGTGCTTTATTTGTTCATACCTGTCTCCTATTTCAGCAGTTTCATCATCTTGCCAAGGCCTTTGTGCAGGTTGTCCTGTAAAAATAGTTATTGGACATGCTTCGTGTACAGTACTTGGAGTATTATTCATGACGAATTCGATTTGTTTTAAATATCTTGCCCATTTATGATGGTTGTCTTCCAGTAATATACGTAAATATTTTAATACTTCCTTTATATACCTTTCAGAAGGATTAGCCTGGGGATGCCGTATTGAAATATGATGTGACTTAATATTTCTTTCATCTAAAAATTCATGATATCTTTGATTCATGAAGTATGTTGCATGATCCGATAAAATTGTTCTAGGAGTTCCATATTCTGTTATATACTCTTGTAGAGCTTGTAAAACCGTATCCGTATTGCATTTCTGTGTAGGTATTAATCGCACATGTTTAGAAAAAATGTCACACAGTACCAAAATATTACGATATCTTCTTGTGCTCGGGATTAGATTAGAAATAAAATCAATCGCCACTAATTGTAATCTATCATCCGCTATGATGCTCAAACTAATATTTTGATTAGTATAATTCTTTTCCTTTGCCAAAACGCACGTTTCACATCGTTTAATTTCCCTTTTAATTATCTTCTCGTCATTTTTACAATAATAAGCTTCTCTGTACATAAGCCAACATTTTCTCGCTCCTATATGTGTGTACATCATATGAAGATGTCGAATAATTTCAATTGTATGTTCTTCGTCTGTAACATATACCTCCAAATCGCCTATCTTTTTCAAAATTATCCCTTCTCTTATACTCATACCTTTATATGAACCATTTGACTGTAGATTAATTTTAATTATTTCCAACTCAGGTGACTCTTGAGCTTCCCTAATTCTTTGTAATGAAAAAATACCTTCTAATCCCAATTTCACCAAGTTGATGTGTACATTCGTAGTTTTAGTCTCCCCATACTTTCTACTCAAAATGTCAGCAGCAATCATTTCTTTCCCCGGTCTATATACAATTTCCATGTCATATTGCTGTATTAACAACGTCCAACGATAAATTCGGTTATTATTTAATTTAGTCGTCATAATGTTCAATAAAGCTTTGTGATCCGTCTCCAATTTGAATTTCTTCCCTATTAGGTAATAACGTAACTTGGTCAATGCATATATGACTGCAAGCATCTCGAGTTCTGATATCCCAAATTTCCTTTCGCACGGCTTTAAAGTTCTTGACGCGAAATATATAGGAACCTCGATACCATCTTTCATTTGTATCAATTCAGCCGCAACTGCTACACTTGATGCATCTGTCCTAACGATGAACTCTAAATTAAAATCCGGATGATATAATTTAAGATTTTCTACAAAATTAGATTTTAGTTGTACAAAACATTCCTCACACTCATCAGTCCATTTCCATTTCGTTCCTTTCTTCAGTAGATTTAACAACGTACTTGTCTTTTGACTATAATTAGATACAAATTTCCTATAGTAATTCAACAATCCTAAAAAACCTCTCAGCATCTTGAGTTTATTTGGTCTGGGATAATTTTGGATCTCCTCTAATCTTTGTGGATCTAGTAAAATATTCTGTTGGTTTACTACGTAACCCAAATAATTAACTTCTTTTTGGCAAAACTGGCACTTAGACAAGTTTAATTTCATGCCATTGATTTGTAAAGTATTTATAATAATCTCTATATGGTTTATATGTGATTCTATATCATCTGAAAATATTATTATATCATCTAAATAATGAAGAGCAAATTTTTCATATTTGTCCAGTATCTTGTGAAGAAATCTTATCAATCCCGCAGGACTACTTTTAATGCCGAAAGGACAGACTTTGAAATGGTAAGTAATTCCATTTACGTTAAATCCACAGTACTTCCTGGAATTCTCGTCCAATCTTATTAACCAAAAAGCATTCTTAAGGTCTAATTTGCTATACCACTTTTTATTTCCACATTTGGTAAGTAGGACATCAATGTTTTGTGGAATTTCGTGCTCAGGCATGATCCTAAGGTTAATTAAGCGCGCGTCAATACAAAGTCGAATAGAATTATCTTTCTTTTTTACTAATACAACAGGACTAATAAAATATGTGTTCGATCTCTCTATGATATCCGCTTCTTCTAACTTTCTTAATTCTTCATTTACACGATCTTGAAAAAAATACGGTATTGGATAATTTTTACATGATAAAGGCGAATCATCATTAATCAATAACCGGTGTTCATAATCTTTGGCAAAAACGACTTCATCATTTATTAATTTGATGTTCTTATCAAGAATTTCTACTAAACTATCTTCAATCCATGGTTCTGGTAATTTTTGTAGCCATATAAAAGTTTGAATGTCAGCTTTATTCCTTATAACTTTAACTTCATGCTTATCTTCAGTTATAACAGTATCTCCATATTCCTCATTTATATCTGTTGATCTGGGTAATTCGAACATTGCCCCTTCCAAATGTTCTTGTGTATCATCATTTTCTGTACGATCTGCTATAATAATATTGTTTACCTCATTCTGAATATCTTCCTTATACTCAATATAGGCGTTTATTTCTTTCATATCCACAACTTTTTCTAATAAAATATCCTTCCCTCCTATCTTAATTTTGTTTTCCTCAAAATCTAAATTCATTCCAAGTATTCTCATATTATCTATTCCTAGTATGCAATCATAAAACAAATTGCCTATTAAATAAAATTGCATAATAAATTTATATCCACTCAAAACGACATCTATGCATAACCTCTTATTGATACATCCCATTTTTCCCTTATTTGCAGACATAACATTCGTATTTTTGACTTTTATTATATATTTAGAATATTCAGGAATTTTCATTATCATATCTTCCTTTATAAGAGAGATTTCTGCACCAGAATCCAACAAAGTTTTAAAATTAACATTTCTAATACTAATTATGCAAAAAGGTAAACTTTCATAGTTATTAATTATATTTCCCATATCTAAATTATTTTGTACATTCCCCATTCCCGTTATATTACTACTTCTACTTATATTACAACTAACTCTATTTATATCAAAATCATCTATTAATGAGAAGTTCCCGGTATCGCATTTTGATATGGATTCAATTTCATCTCCAAAATTGGCGTTTTTTTTTCTTCTATTAGACCAACTTCTATTTCATCTGGAACCTGACTTCCAGTAATCCTCCTATCTGATTTTCTCCAATCTTGAGTGTGTATATTATTTACCTGTCTCGAGTTTCCATAATACCTATTATTTTGATCTTGGTAATTATTATGCTGAGGTACTTGTCTCGCAGATTGATTTATAAATGGATTATTCCTATTTGCGTTTGGTCTTCCAATACCTCCATTTATGATACCACGATTATTATTCCAATTGTTATTACCATTCCCTTGTGTATTATAGTTCCTATTATAATTATTATTCTGTTGACTATTAAACTGGTAAGGTTGTCTTTGCCCAAAATTGTTATTTTGACTGTTACCAGGTTGATTATTCCTCGGATATGCATTTTGTTGTAAAGATGTATTGTTACGTGCATATTGATTATTCGCACCATTGATATTTGACGAGCGTTGCTGGTTATTCTGAGATTCGTTTCTTCCATTCACTTGTCGAAATTCCCTATATTTCACGCCGTCTGAATAATCATCTAATCGTCTAAGTATGTTGATCAACCCATTCATATCTGTTACATTTTGACAAATAATTGCATGTGTATCAACAGGAATAAAATGTTGCAACAAATGTTGAGATATGGTCTGTTCGTCTAAATGTGAGATGTATCTACAATAATTAAACATTCTTTGTGCATAAGCCTCCCTCGAAGATTTACCTGGCTGATATCTCCCTGTTAACAGCCTCTGATGTGCTCTGCTTTGCTGCGTCTCACTCCAGTAATTGTTTTTAAATAATTCCACAAACTTACTTAAATCACCGCAACTGTCTTCAACCCTTTGAAACCAATCCGCTGCACCATTGTTTAAAGTCGCTCGAATAATATTCATTTGGCTCCTAAAATCCTGTATCTCTTCTATGTATCTTAAGATGTTAGTTAAATATGCCATGGGATGTGTCGTCATTTTATCTCCGCTAAAATGAGTAATATTTTCAATTCTTATACCGTTATTCAATATATGATAAGACGGTGTACAAGTAGCTTGTGGTGTTTTAATATTTTTAGATTTCAACAAAAGTTCTTTCAACTCTAATTTCTGAACCTCGCACTCTTTTAAAACCTCTTCTATTCCAGATTTCTGAACACTCGTAGACATTGTTAATACTCTAATATCTTTCAAACACTTATCCTCAGTATTTTCTATCTTCTTATTTAAATTCTCCGCCAATTTTTCTGTCTTGTCCGTAACATCTTTGCTAACCTGATCAACTTCCTCTCGTATGCGTTTAGCTAACTCCTTATGTATCTCACTATTGTTCTTTTCTAATTGTTTAACGTTTTCTTGTACTACCTTTACTTTACCTTCAACCTCTTGTACTTTATTTGTAATAAGAGTTTTAACTTCAGTATCCTTAATCTTCAGTTTGTCATCCATTTCTTTGCGCATTTTAACTTCCCTATTATCCATTTCTGTAGTAAGTTTTATAACCTTTTCTTCGGTATTTCTTAATAAAGATTCCTTTAATTCTTCAAGATTTCTTTTATTCTCTTCTCTAGTATCCTTACTAGCCTTATCCAATTTACCACTTAATTCTTCCTTCAAATCCACTAAATTCTTCTTATTCTCTTCACTCACCTTGTCAAATTTCCCATTTAATTCTTCCTTTAAATCAATTAAATTCTTTTTACTTTCTTCGTTCGTTTTATCCAATTTATCCAACTTATCACCTAATTCTTTTTTATCCTCATCCCTATTTTTCTTAGCTTCCTCGCTCGTCTTGTCTAATTTACCACTCAATACTTCCATACTCTTTTTATTTTCTTCGTTAATCTTTTTATTATCTTCATTCATCTGTTTTAACATCTGTAAAATTGATCCACAATCTACTACTGGTGTCGACATTTCTATTTTAGAAGTCTCTCCTTGAATTTCCACCTTATCACCTCTATCCTGTGTTTCCCCTGTCTGTTCAATACCTTCCTGAACTTGTAATGTAAGTTCTCCTCCCTCTGGTACATTCACATCCTGACCTACTTCCTCTTCACTGTCACTAGATGATTCAGATCTATTTAATCCAAAGTTACTCTTAGATCTGGTATTCATTTTGAATAATTAAAGTACACAATTTCTTATACCTTGATATGTTTTAAGCTGAATTAATTACCTTTGTAAAATGTATACTAATGTTACCGCTATTACTATGATTAATAAAATATTTGAAATATGTTGTTACGAGTCTTATTTTAATTTCTTCACGTTAGATACGTCATAAAATGAGCTAAGGAGGGTAATATAAATTACAAACACCTAATCAAAATTAATAAAATAATCAAAATACTATTTGCGAGTCTTATTTTAATTGCTCCACGTTGGGCACGCCATAAAATGCACTAGTGGAGGGGATAATATACTTGCAACACATATAATAAATAATATACCCTAATTTACTCAAATCTTGTTATTTGTATTGCTAATAATATCTCCTCTCTTACCTAGTCATTCAAATTTACTCAATTAATCTCAGGTTATAATCTATGATAATGATAATGTACCACTCAGTATATAATATTTTAAAATTTTTGCTCCAAAATTAATGTGCTCATATGCTATTATAGGTTTCTTTATTTCTTTTATCTATGCCCAAACACTACTCAGTTTTATTCTTAATCAATTTAATTAATTCTTTTTTAATTTTATAATAATAATATTATTTAATGCCTTTAGAAATAAATATTTATCTCCTAACTCTTTCAAATATTAATTACGATTCATCACTTCTTTATGGTATGACTTTCCTATAAATGTAACTAGTTTTTATTTTTAACCGCGCAGTACAAGCATTTCATTTACTTTAATAAAGGTGTCGCTTATGTATTTACCGTTATACACTGCTACATAAAAATAACAATTTAAATGTTTCTAATAATCTTGTTATACTTATTCTTATAATGAAAAGAAAATTGCTGCTAATAAATTATCCCTCTTATAGGATTACAATAGTACGGTATGTATACTTTTCCTCTCACTATAACCTTTATAATGCTATTTTATTTTTGTTTACTTGTAGGTCATTGACTTATCAGCTTCTATGTCCGTTATAAAAATGTCTAACACAATGTTACTATTTTACCAAATAAAAAGAAGAATTTCACCACAATACTAGTTTAATGACAACAAATATAAAAATCCTGATTCGAAAATATACATCCAAAATAGTTATTCGACATGTACATAAATAGTTAACCTGTCTAATCGCACCTGTACGTTTGTTGTGATATGAAGGATGTTTAGCAAATGTTATTTATTCAAAAGGTATGTACAAAATTCAACTCAATGTATCTTTTTCAATTTAGCATGCATTATACGATGCAAGTCAATTATCTATAAACAACCTTCGTCTATAAAATATTAAACAAGTTGTAGGTATGTTTTAGTACCAAGGTCATGTCAATTCATTTATATATGTGCATAATCTGTAACTTTTTATGAAAATAGAGATTTAATCTTTTAACAAAACTTATTTCTATACTTGTTCTAGACTAGTAATCAATTCTAAATAATATTTAAGACTTTTACTCGATATACAATTAAATAAATTCAAATTTTCCTTATTTAAAAATTATACAACCTCTTGTTAATATTTATCTTCTATCTCTGGTTTGTTTAAATTATGTTTTCCTTTTTTTTCTCACAGGAACTTACTGGACTCGTTCTGTGCAACTGGTAACTCACTGGAAACCCTCCTAGCACGACTTTTGGTGTATCCTCGTTCTCCTCCAGGATCTGGAACTGCTTCGGTTATATCTTACAGGATGTATCTTGTTGTGTCCTCGAAAACTGCGGGATATCTTCTGGATTTAAATGCAGCTGTACTTCTATTTCGAATTAACACTGAACTAGACCTCTTCGGAAATATATATGGGTTACAGGATCCTCTAAATAATTTAACATTTACTGGAACGACATCAGGGATTCTAACTAGTTGGAACTTCTCGTTTTTATACAATAAACTGGACTTGGATAACTGGAATCCCTCTTTGACCTCACGTGCAACTGATGGATTCAATATTCCGCTCGGACTTGGTTAATATTTGGTAAGTAATCTCTAAATATTTATTTTCCTTAGAATATATCTTCTTTTTCCATACAGGATATCAATTAATTAAATTATAATGAAATTATTGAATAATTTTATGCTTCTTTATAATATATTTTGATTCTACCATCAAATAAATATTTTCTATGCTGAAAAGAACACTTTAAGCACCAACTTTCGCGGTTTTAGTGAATTTAAGATATACTTTTCGGAATAAAATCGTGATTTTCCGAAAAGTACACGCGCCTTTCTTGAAAAAATATTTTTCAATTTCGTTGTTTGTTTTCATCACCAAGACAATATTTCCGTTTTCTAATTTCATCCAATTAAATTCCTTTTCTCACAATTCTTGTTCAAAATGGTATTATAAAACTTTATTGATACGTTTCAGTGCTTTTCAAACTTTAGTAAACCTTCTCTATTAAATCTCTATTAATTTATAACAATGAATTACTAAGACTTTGTACTTCAAAAAATATTGCTAATCAAAATTTTCTGTAAATGTCAATTTTGACAGATCCGCTTATTCAAACTTTACCCGCGAAATTATTTACCAAGTTGTTTCCTTCATACTTCAACAATTAACATTAAATTATTTTACTTTACATTATTGTTAATTAGACAAGTTTTACAAGATTTCAAACTACATTTTTACATAAATTATAATATTTAAATCTCCATTTTCAGATACCAATGAAAATTACTGCCACCAAGAACCTGGTCCACTACAACTCCTTCAAGTACTGTTTTCATAATTGACTGCACACATCTTTATTGTAATAAATAACATTTTAAGTATACACAACTGTTCTTTTTTAGTTTAAATATTTTACTATAACAGTCACAAAGAAAAATTAGTAAAATTAAATAATCCTTCCAACTTGTTCAAAAATATACAGTGCCAAACATCAATATTGTTACTCAGCACAATATTAATAAAATATATACATATCAATATAAAATTGAACACTTAAACAGAAGTCCAAAAATAAGTAATCAAAAACAGAGAGATTAGGAGCAGTCAGAGTATCCCACTCGAAATATTTCTCCATGGAGTAGATACTGCTGGACAGAAGAATATCAGTCGCTCGTTTTTTAATGGTTTCGGAGGCAGCGTCCTCAGTCAAAATGGGAAGTGGTTATATAGTTTTATAGCCATGTAATTGGATCCCATCTGCGCACAACCCACTCGGTGATAAGAAATCACATAATTATTTTTGTTACTGGTGTCATAATTGTGGTTAAAGTAGTAAGGATGTGGCAGTACGGCAAGGTAAGTATATATAAAGTTTTAAATAAACTTCTTCAAGTATTTATTGAATTTACTCCGACTATTGCTTCTGATTGCTTGTTTTTGTTGTAAAAAAATTCTCCTTGCTGTTGCTGATCTACCCCATAGGAGAATTCTGTAAGTGGCTTTACTATAGAAACTTCCAAAGTATATCTGTCGTGCGGTGTCTTTTCCAGCTATTTTCAATATTCTTTGGATTGCGTATATAGATTTTGAAAGCTGGTACTGCAAATTGGTGACTTGGTCAACGCATGATAACCTTGAATCGAAGAAAGTATTTGGTCAATCTTTTTTGGTTATTGCCTGTAGAAACGATAAAAGTTTGGGTCGTTTGGGTATTGATACTTAGCTAATTTGCACCAAAACACTCTCCAGCTTTCGCTAGAAAATATTCCGTAGCCAGTATCTTTGTTTCGCAAAACGAAGGATTGTCATCTGCGTACACTAACGTTTTGTGACAGTGGATATTTGTGGGAAGATCATTTATGTACAGCAAGAATAACATCAGCCCCAGTATGGATCATTGCGGTACTCCCCTATTCACTATATCCGCTTCTATCAGTTGTTCATTCCAGCACACCTATTGTTCTCTGTCTATCAAATAGCTTTTTAGTAGCTGAAACGGAATGCCACGCACTCCGTAACGTTCAATTTTTTCCAAAAGAACGTTGTGATCAACACAATCGAATCTTAGATCTTAGCACTCCAATTTCCTGAGCAAAACCCCGTGATCCACAAGGTCAAAAGCTCTACTGAAATCCACGAAATAACCCATATAAGGACTTTTCCGCTCCCTGTATTGATGGTTAGCATCGCCTACGTGTTGCTCCACAAGGTCTTAGTTTAAGTTTACATTTTGATTTAGGATGTCATTGTTTGTCTTTTCTTTTGTATATTATCGACGAGTAATTTGTATTTTTCCTTAAATAATTTTATTTAGTTTAGTATTAGTTTAGCTTAGTTCTCTTGGGGTTCAGATTTTTGGCTTCCGTCTTTACCTTATGTGTTTATTGTTGTTATTACGTTGTATTATATTCTTTTTTCTTTTTGCATTTGGATGCCAATAAAAACTATTATTATCATTACGTTGCAAGAAAACCTTAAATAAAAAGTTTCGTATCGTTAAGAGTAATCGTTTGATCGCTATCGTAGTCATGCATGTACACGCACCCAGAGAGAGCGAGAGGGAGTGAGAGAGAGAGATTTCAAACCCACTTTTTCGGTATTAGAGGACTTAAAAAATTTAATTTTTTTGGTGACGTATGTATTTGTCAAGCTGCAAGAACCCGCCAGTCATATAAATTTGAATATACATACATCAAAAGTTATTTTTAAATATTAAAATTAATGTTAATGATATTTCTGAAGATATAACAACATTTCGTACCTTTAATAGAAGATTGTTAATCCCTAAACTTAGGTTTTAGTTTTTTGACTGAAAAGCACTCCAGAAAGGTTTCTTCCTGGCAGGTATATCCTAGTGTTTTCTTCAAATGTAGTCATCGGATCATTACACGCGAGATCATCATCTTTATTACTATTATAATTAAGTTAATATCATTTAGAAATAGGGGTTATTACATTTTACATATATGTATACACTGAGAAAAATGGTATTGTTCAGTCAATAGTTTTTAGACTTTTTACCTTGACTGAACAAATAATCTATTCAGACAACCATAAGCAAACTAATGAACCAATTACCTTAAATTTTTTATTGCCACTATTGGTGATTCAACATTTTTGCTCGTTCACTGAGATTCAATCATTCGCAACTTTTGATCGAATAC
Source organism: Amphimallon solstitiale (assembly GCA_963170755.1). NCBI lineage: Eukaryota > Metazoa > Arthropoda > Insecta > Coleoptera > Scarabaeidae > Amphimallon > Amphimallon solstitiale. The sequence continues at coordinate 133,173,076 of OY720677.1, forward strand.
TATAAATTGTTGTTCAAATAAATTGACAGTGTCGCATTAGCAACGCGAGACATTCTTTCAAAGTTCAAGTTCAAATAATATTCTATACAATATTATATCAAACACGCAAAATCATTGATTCAATAACTTAAATTTGATAAACCATACATTTTGATTCAAAATTCTGAAGTGATTGTTCAGTCAACAGTTTTTAGACTTTTTACCTTTTACACATTGACTCAACAAATAATCTATTCAGACAATCAAAATCAAACTAATGAACCAGTTACTTTAATTTTTTTATATAGCCAGTATTGTTGATTCAACATTTTTGCTCATTGACTGAGATTCAATCATTCGCAACTTTTGATCGAATACTATAAATTGTTGTTCAAATAAATTGACAGTGTCGCATTATCGACGCGAGACATTCTTTCAAAGTTCAAATTCAAATAATATTCTATACAATATTGTATCAAACACGCAAAATCATTGATTCAATAACTTAAATTTTATAAACCATACATTTTGATTCAAAATTCTGAAGTGATTGTTCAGTCAATAGCTTTAGACTTTTTACCTTTTACACATTGACTGAGATTCAATCATTCGCAACTTTTGATCGAATACTCTAAAATTGTTGTTCAAATAAATTGACAGTGTCGCATTAGCAACGCGAGACATTCTTTCAAAGTTCAAATTCAAATAATATTCTATACAATATTGTATCAAACACGCAAAATCATTGATTCAATAACTTAAATTTGATAAACCATACATTTTGATTCAAAATTCTGAAGTGATTGTTCAGTCAATAGTTTTTAGACTTTTTACCTTTTACACATTGACTGAACAAATAATCTATTCAGACAACCAAAAGCAAACTAATGAAGCAGTTACTTTAATTTTTTTATAGCCAGTAGTGTTGATTCAACATTTTTGCTCATTGACTGAGATTCAATCATTCGCAACTTTTGATCGAATACTATAAATTGTTGTTCAAATCAATTGACAGTGTCGCATTAGCAACGCGAGACAATCTTTCATAGTTCAAATTCAAATAATATTCTATACAATATTATATCAAACACGCAAAATCATTGATTCAATAACTTAAGTTTGAAAAACCATACATTTTGATTCAAAATTCTGAAGTGATTGCTTACCGGGAACCAGCGAAAACTATTGAGTCAACTAGAAATTGGTTGACTGAACATTCTGTTTCCCTCAGTGTATAAAACAGCAAGTAATTCTGCAATAACTCTGTTGCAACCTCACGTCGAACGATCCTAAATGTATCTAGTTATCTCATTGAAAGCATTACAAAACAAATTACGTTGAATGTACAGTGTATTTATTTGTCGGTGACGGTATATCGTTCGATATTCGCACACGATGTGACGTAAATATGTTCTTTCTTTGAAGTTCTACACGCGCGAAAATCTATGTTGTTTTTGTTGCTTATCAAAAATTAAAACTTATTTTCTGTGTGAAGTTTTCTTCTATACACCTAGTATGTACTAACTCTATCGATAAAAAATCGTAACATTGCATATAATTCGTTCTTTTATAGATTGTTTTCAACCTTCTGCAATAAATTATATCTGACAGTGTTGGAGATTGGAGATAGTCAATTTACCAAATACACATTTGAAGAATAAATAATAATAATAATAACTTTATTAATTACCCGACAGAAAATTCCAAATGGGGCAATACAACTACAAGAATGTTCGATAATACAATGTAGATTAAGAAATAATTATGAAATAATGTATTACAGGATTATAACCAAAACAACAAAGTATATTAAATAAATTGGAAAATTGACACTAAAATCGCAAAAATTACACATGTCGGTTATTGAAATTTATAGCTGCGTGGTATAAGGGTGCTTTGTATAGGAAATTCGTCCTGGGCGTCGCAACCATAATAGACTTGTTTGCTCTCGACTGAAGACGTGGCAGCAGGATGTTCACTCTAGAAAGCAACTCTGGAGCATCCAGTACACTGAACAGTAGGTTATTTATGAAGGAGGCGCTGATGTCAGTTCTTCTTTCGGATAGTGCTCTAAAATTATGTCTCAAGAGCAATGCGCCGTAGTCGGTATTCTTAATTGGATAGAAGCCATCTAGTTTGAATGATAGGTATTTCAGGAACCTTCTTTGCACCCGTTCAATTGCGTTGCACACGGTATATCGGGAACCACACCTCAGATGCGTATTCTAGTTTGCTGATAACGAGGGCATAGAAAAGGGAACATATCGTTTGTAAGTTAGTAAAACAATTACAGGTACGAATAATGAAGCCAAGTATTTTATGCGCAGAAACGGTAACGGATGATATATGCTCAGCAAACGTTAGTGCCCAATCAAAAAGAACACCCAGGTCTTTGACGGATGACAAAGTAGATATATTGCATTGTTTAAAATACATTACATTTAAGATAATCTAAATTTAACAGATCTCAAATTCAATTGTATGGTATTGCGTTAGAAATATTATTTATCGCCAACCGTCAGTAAAGCGATGCGTTACCATAGCGTTTTACGGAGGTAAACAAACACTTTATCGTACTGTACAATAATAGTTATTTATGTAACAAGTCAGTAAAGTGATACTTTACCGAACGAGTCTGGTTTACGAGCCAAGCGAGTGAAGCGAGCGCGGCGAGTAACAGACGAGTTCGGTAAAGGTACTTTACTGACGTGGTGCATACAAAATTTTATCGCCAACCGTTAAAATTGTTAATTTAAGAAATAAAGATATAATAACTTTTGACAGTTTATGACAGTGACAAACGATTTATTTTTAAAAGTCATCAGTCATGCTACGCTGACAGATATTAGCGGCAGGTAAAGTACTTTATTGTACAGTACGATAAAGTGTTTCTTTACCTCCGCAAAACGCTATGGTAACGCATCACTTTACTGACGGTTGGCGATAATAGTTATTTATGTAACAAGTCAGTAAAGTGATACTTTACCGAACGAGTCTGGTTTACGAGCCAAGCGAGTGAAGCGAGCGCGGCGAGTAACAGACGAGTTCGGTAAAGGTACTTTACTGACGTGGTGCATACAAAATTTTATCGCCAACCGTTAAAATTGTTAATTTAAGAAATAAAGATATAATAACTTTTGACAGTTTATGACAGTGACAAACGATTTATTTTTAAAAGTCATCAGTCATGCTACGCTGACAGATATTAGCGGCAGGTAAAGTACTTTATTGTACAGTACGATAAAGTGTTTCTTTACCTCCGCAAAACGCTATGGTAACGCATCACTTTACTGACGGTTGGCGATAATAGTATATTAAAATACAAGTTTCATAAGACACGATTTTTGCGCACGCGTTCAAGTTTAGAAAACGAGCCGCTAGGCGAGTTTTCTAAAGAACAAGTGCGCAAAATGTCTTATGAAACGTGTATTTTATACTATTTTTTCTATTTCGGTTATTAAAAGTTCAAAAAAGCTTAAAATAAGAGACATGTTTTGTTCGAATATTTTAGAGATTTTGCTTTTTTGAAGTTGGTTACTCTGACTTTTAAGTAGAACGTTTTAAATATTTAAATATCGGTGGTGCTATATGTAATTGTATTTAAAATTCAGACAGATTTATACAATAAATTATTTCAAATTATCAACAAAAAGGACGAAATAAATAACTGTACGCCCCCAGAGATTGGCAAAATAGCAGAAGACAATTTACAAAATCTTTCGTCCACAAACTCTCTACATATTTATCAAAACAAACTTTTACAACAGTTGTACTATTCAACACGGTAAGTAAATGTCAATAGTAGCATCCGAAAACTTATCATCCAACTCTGCTTAACAATTTATATTGCTAATTAGTAAGTGAAATGTTAGCATGTGTGCTTTTTATTCTTTGTACAATTTTATTGCACATTTTTGTAACTTTAAAGGCTTATATTTTGACATTTAAATACGATTTGGTTCCATTTTTTTTGTTACCAACTTCAAAAAAATAAAATTAGCGTGCGATAAAGTAATACTTTATGCAACCAAAACGGGTGTCGTAAAGTGAACTTTATAGCACCGGAATAGAAAAAGTACTTTACCTGGCGCTAATATCTGTCAGTGTAGCCGTGACTGATGACTTTAAACATAAATCGTTTGTCACTGTCATAAACTGTCAAAAGTTATTATATCTTTATTTCTTAAATTAAGAATTTTCACTGTTGGCGATAAAATTTTGTATGCACCACGTCAGTAAAGTACCTTTACCGAACTCGTCTGTTACTCGCCGCGCTTGCTTCACTCGCTTTGCTCGTAAATCAGACTCGTTCGATAAAGTATCACTTTATTGACTTGGTACATAAATAACTATTATCATATAAAACGGAATAATATTTAAATATAATTGATATGTTAATTACTGTAACGTTTTCGGGTTCCAATAAACAACTCGTGCAATTATTTATTTAAAACAGTCTGTATATTTATATACTTAAAATTATATAACAATATAAAAATATAAAACTAACGTATCACAATATAAAAATGTGAAATAAATGTAATGCACTTAAAACTACTATTAATAAATTTAAATTAACACTTGTATTTATTTATATCTATTACTAATATCTCTGTCCGTATTTATGTAACCCTTCTATTTATATAAGACGGCACTACTTATTTATTTCTTTGGCTACCACTCGAGACTACTTCTTACGGACTTTCTTAATCCCGAATTACTCCGCGATTACTTATCCCGCAATGAATCCCGCAATATGAATCATCCATCGGTGACCCAGTCGCCTTATATACACCTGCATGAAATGTTCTCGAAATCTACCAGTAAGTTCGGTAATATACCAGTGGAAATCTGTACTCTTCCTTGCTTACGCCGTACATCTGTGAGATGACATAAAAACGACTTGTTTACATATCGTTTTTATACGCCGCGCCGAGATGATTTATGGGCTCTGCTTTTTGTCGTCGTATACTCATTTCGTTACATTACTATAAGAAGACATATTGTAATCTCAAATTTAATGAAAGAATAGGAAATTAACAAAATAGTATACATCTAAAGTCACAGTAATCATAAAATTAAAATATTATTAAGATAAGCAATTTTTCTTACTACATGAACAATTTTATTATGATACGAAAAATCAACTATGTTGAAATTTTAATGAGAGAGCATAGTTACGAGGAGAAAAAAAAGAAGATTATTGATTTATGAATTTTTGTAAAGTGAATGACAAATTTATGGGAAAAGAAAAGATTGATTATTAAAAGAAGAATTTAGTAGTGAGGGAATTGGATCTTCATAAATTGGAGACCATGTAAGTGGATTCTTTATCCAGAAAGAAAAAATTGCAAGGGTGTTTATGGATATTTTCCAACCTTGATGGATGAAGGGAACGGGACATTATACTAATATTACAACTGATATTACCTAAAAATTGAAATTAGACTGTAAGCTGAAAAAAAACAATCAAGAAATACATTATCTACAAGAGAAGATTCCAGTACGAGACTACAAGATTTGACGTATCCTGTCGGATGAATTCTGTCATTGCTGTAACTAATTGAGGATTCCGAAAAGAGGACCGTACCTGTTTTAAATCAAATAAGAAAACGTAAAGTACAAAATATAACATTTTATGTGCAAGTTGCATTTGTAAGAAGTTTAAATCAGACATTTATTTTCAATTTAAGAGTTAGAAATTGTCACAATATAATTGACTTTGTTTTGTTAGATTATTCTGTTTTGTATGTATTAAAGTTTGAATTCTAACATTTCTTAATATAAAAGTATAGTTCACAATTCAAGTATAATTTAAATTGAACTTTTATGTTCAAATAGAATGATTACGTCGATACAAAATGTCAGTTTTGACAAATGATTAATTTTTTTTGACATGGAAATTATTTAAATTTCATTGATTTTGAGAATTGAATTTGGTGTATATTTTAAAGATTATATAATACCATAATTTGAAATATCTACGTATCTATCTATTTTTCAATAGTAATTGGATAGTATTTTGATTATTATTGACGATTAAATAAAATACATATAAACCTGTATGACTTTATTTATTTTAATTTGACAGAATTTTTTGATGGATGACATATCACATTTTGTTATTTAAGTACTATTCACATTGGCTAATAAACATATCAAGTAAAAGAACGTTCCACAGGTATTAATTTTTATTTAAAGAAAGATTAAAGTAACTTTCACATTTAAGAACTCTAAAATTCCTGAGATTAAAAGTTTTTATATTCATTCTAGCTAGTTTTAAAATATATTAAAAATCGACTGAGTATAGTTCAATTGATTATTAAATTAAAAGCCGGAGATTTAAATGTTTTGTTGAGATTTAAAGAAGATACATTTTTAAAGCCTCAGTATCTTGTTGGATAGGTTCTATTTATCAATTCTAACAAGGTATAACAGCATAATATATGTTGTCAATATGATATTCTGGACGAATGGAATTTATCTTCCTAGTGTAAGTGACAGAGCAGCACTTGTCTATATTGATATATAGCTTATTCCTTTTGCGCCAGGTAAAAATTATATCCAAGTTCCGCTGAAGCATATCGACATCCGAAGAAGTCACTATTCTATGAAAAAAAGCCAAAACAGAACATTGAATCATGTTAATAAGTTAAGTTAATATATTAAATAAAAGAGGACCAAGATTCGAACCCTGTGGTACACCAGATGATCAGACATACTGAAGAGATTTGAAGCCATTATAATATACGTAATTCTGGCGGTTTGTCAAGTAAGATTTAAAAAAGCAGACTAGTGCGTTATCGAAATTCAAATAGCTCATGGTCAATACTGTCAAAGGCTCTAGAGAAGTCCGTATATATTACGTCCAATTGTCCACCCATGTCCAGCGTCTCTGCTATTTCTTTGGATAAAGTGGATAAATTGGTGATTGTGGATCTTCTTGATCTAAATTCGTGCTGGTGGAAGGATATACACGATTTAGTTATTAATTATTGATTGAAATATCTTTGCAAAATCAGGGATAATGCAATAGGGCGGTAGTTGTTGGGGTTGTTAGCGTCACCTTTTTTAAAAACTGGACAGATCCTCGCAATCTTCCAATCATCTGGAAAGACGCATGTGCGTAGAGCCAAGTTGAAAATCACACATAAAGGTTCAGCCAAAATTGTAGCACAGTCCCTCACCAAAAAAACAAGGAAGGTTGTCATTTCCTGAAGTAGATTTATTTTTAAGCCGTTTAGAATGCCGAATGACTTCTTCAAGGATGATATCTGAGACATGCACCAACGGGTAATTCGAAAGCGAATCAGGTAGGTCATCATTGATGACCTACCTGATGACTCATCAATCACGCCACCACGCACGAAAGCACCAGAGAAAGCCAATGCGAAGGCATCAACAATGGCAGATGGTGTGTTATATTCTTTAACGGAATCGTTAAGTCTACTTAGAATTCTACTAGAACATTTTTTTGACCTAACATAGTCCCAAAAGGAACGTGCATCAGTATATAACTTGTGTTGTTTAGTGTTATTGTAACACATATAAGCTTCAGAGATCTTGGCCTTAACTATTTTGCGTAGTCTCTCAAATTCTCGTCCAAAATACATGTCACCGGTTTTCTTCCACTTTACATAATAATACCTTTTAACTGACAACTCATTCTTTATATCAACAGTGAACCATGGCAGGTATTTTAAAGAATTAGAATTTCCAACTGACTTAGTCACCTACAAATCGAGAATGCCATAAACTATTCCATAGAACTCATGTACTGCCTCGTTGATATCAGTACAACTTTTTAGAATGGACCAGTCAGCATGTAAGAAATCTGAATAAAAATTATTATAATTGGCTTTATAAAAATTGTATCTTTTGTTATCATTAGATATAAAAGCTGGATATTTTGAAATTGATATATATGTGAGACTTATACTCAAAACAGGATGATAAAATATTAATAATAATGAAATTGTAAATATACAAGAAAACACATGTGCACGCCGAGCTAATGTCGGTCCGTTTAACACATTGGTTTCATGTCCAAAGATGTGGATTTATCCATAGTGAAATCATGGTACCCATGTTGCCATTATGTCACATGCGGCAATAGCATGTCCATTCAAATAAAGTCCTTTAGAAAATAAAATATAACCACTTCAATGAAATCGTGTGACTTGAAATATGAAAAAATTAATGCAAAAACAATTTTGTTCTAAATATGTATATGTTTTTAAATACTTCAATACACTATAATTTATTAGTAATTAGATAATTAGACAAAATATTTGGGATTGTAAACCAGTGGCGGCTCCTGAGTTCAATAACAAGTGCAACAATGTCGGCAAACTCCATCTCCCCCCTTCCTTCTTAGAAAAATTAATGTGTATGTAGTCAAAATTAAAAAAGAAATAAATAGTGATTACGGAACACCTAGAGATAAAAATACATAACATACATATACCGAACAAGTGTCAGGTGCAGGTTGAACGAGTGAAGCAACATACTGCGTTGCTTCACTGGGATGACGTAATGCGATCCCTTCTCGCTTACGACCTACGTGTCGTTGTTATGGCAACCGCATAAACATGGGAATTGTGAATTGTTTCACTTTGTCGAGTTTGTCGTTCCACTCTCGTATAAAATATAAAAATGTGAACATATTAATAATAATAGGTTTTTATTGAAATATTATTAGTATAAATGATAATATTTTTCTTATACGAAGGAAATTAGTTTTAACTTATTTTCCGAGCAAAAAATTTAAGAAACATGGAATAAAATATTCACTAATTGAACAAAATTCAAGGTGCATCAGTGCTTCACTTGATTCATCAAAAAAACCGTCACTTTTTGTAAGCAATAAATTCCACGTAATTAAAAAAGATGGATATTATGTAATTGTTTTAGTTGGTATTAAGTATCTTTGTATTAAGACAACTTAATTTTTTATTAACCATGTAGTCAGTGTTACATTTTCAACAGTTTATACAAGGTGGCGCAAAAGTACCTTCACGATTTTTAATCTGAATATTTCTGCCTGGTATTAATATTTATTGAGTTTTTCTCTTTTTCAGATTAAAATAAATTGAGTTTCGATATGGAGCGACACACGCCTGCAGAAAGCATAAATATACCTAAAGTATCCTTTTATTTAGAAAAGGGAAGAAGCATTATTTCTGATCAGACAAACTTTCGACGATCTTTTAATGTTAGACATGCTTCTGTTTATTAAAATTTGGCTACAAGTTGCCATATCGTATGGTTATACGATATTGCAACTTGTAGTCAAATTTGAATAGACAGGAGCATTAGGAGATGCAAGGAGGGCAGAAAGATAACGAACAGCAAGATCTGTTGAAAATATTTGACGTGTGCAGGAAAGTGTTCATGAGGCACCAACAACGACACTCACTGCGGCTCATGTTGAAAAACAAGATCTCCATATGCATCCGTATAAAATCCAGCTAGTGCAACAACTGAGTCCACAAGACGTTAATGCGCGTCTGGAATACAGCCAAGCCATATTAAATCTTGCAAACACAGAAGTTTTGTAAACAAATATTGGATGACAGACGAGGCAAATGTTTACCTGCGTGGCTTCGTAAGCAAGCAAAATTCAGGGTATTGAGATACACAGCATTTACAATTAATTCATAAAAGACCTCTCCATAGCAAAAAGGTATGGTGAGCAATTTCGGCCCTAAGAGTCATCGGGCTCTATTTTTTCCAAAATGAAGTTGGTCACACACTATCGATAAATGGAAATCGATGCAGGGAAATGCTCGAAACATTTTTTACCACCACAAGAAGAAGATCAACACTACTGGTTTTAACCACCATGGTGCACTGCCCATACTGTCAGAGCTACAATTACTCTTTTGAGTAAACTTTTCCTAAATCGATTAATTTCGAGAAACGGAGACTTCAAATGGCCCACAGGATCCCCAAATCTCACTACTCCAGATTTTTTTCTCTGGAGCTCTCTCAAAGAAATGGTTTGCGTAAACAAGCCGCAAGACTATTTTTTTTAACACGTTCACTGCGGACCAAATTTTCGTGTACTAAATTTGCGTGCGTTACATATCCCCGGGTTCTTGAACTTGGTGATTCTTTCTATGTTTCTTTCTTGGTTTTTGAAAAATGTGTTGTAGCCAATTGGTTTTCTGTTCTTAGACTAATTTTGTTTTAGTTTTGGGTACCTAATACCTTGATGCACTTTAGATCCTGGCCGTAATTATTACAACACCAGATATTGGGTATTTAACTTGAATTTATATAGAATGTATGGGGTTCGTTATCCAAATTATGGGTATAGTTCAACATTAAATAAAATACGTTTCCTAGTAAATGTATCAACAAGAATTTTTATTATGGCTACTTTAATTATGGTAATGCAATATAAACTGTAGATGGTTATAAAGAAATATTATTTGTGATAATTATTGAAGCAAGGGAGGCAGTACCTCCCTTGACCGGAGCATTCGTTACAATAACTTATGATACGACGTACCTTTTTATCCGCTTCCCGACTAGACAATGTTTCTCTTAAATTTTCATAGCATCCTTTGCAAGGTTTCCTCTTCTTTCTCCCCGGTCCTTCCGGTTTCACATATGTGTGTGTTCTTTTTTTCCCTGATATAATTTCCGAAGTGTCGGTACGTGGCACCATTAAATCGTTTATTAGTTGCCTTCTGAACTCCAATATTGTCATTTTCGTATCAGCAACCATGTTGTAAACAATCCACGAATTGACAATAGTTGTGCCTAGCAATACTTCAAATGCCACTTTCCTATACCACTTTAAACTTTTTCTTACTGCGGTATAGTATGATGACATTTGGTCACTAAAGTCTCCACCTTTTTTAGCCTTATTGTAATCAGTAATGCATTTTGGTTTTAGAACTTCTTCCCCTTTTCTATTCCTTTTTCCAGTTGAAATAAGTTCATCAAGGTGAGAGGGGTCACTTGTTATCATTAGGACTGGCCTCTTATCAACCCACTAAATAATCCTCACATTTCTTCTCTGGCTTCCACAAATTTCTCATTTTTTCTTTTTCTTTGAGAATTCCTTAGGAACTCCTTTGCGATTTATCCGCAAAGTACCGCAATACAGCATGTTCAGATCTAATAATTTTTCAGTTAGTTGTATGCTAGAGTAAAAATTGTCAGCAAACAACATATGTCCATTTTGTAGATTTAGTGGCTGAAGTAAATCAAGAACTACAGTCTGTGAATGGCCCAGTGAAGGATTTGTATCTCCCTTGCCTGTGTAAACCTTTATATTGTGTGTATATGCATTAGGAGAACAAAGTTTGTACAACTTTATTCCATATTTATGGCTCTTATTAGGAATATACTGTAGAAAGTGGAGACGACCTCTAAATGGCACCATTGATTCGTCAATAACTAGCTCTTTCCCAGGTTTTAAAATGTTTCGAAAATTTTCGATTATAGGCTTAATTAGTGGTTCTATTTTATACAGTTTATTATTTGTATCAGCTGTCTCATTGTTTGCAAAATGCAAAAATCTTAAAAGTAAAAGGTACCGATCTCTGCTTATATGCGAAGCTATAAACTTATTATAAAACAGAGGATGCTTGGACCAGTATAGATTCATACTAGGAGCTGGAGATAAACCAGATGCAAGCGTTATTCCTAAAAATTTTCGAATTTCATTTTTGTCCGTATTAGTCCAAGACTTAATTCTTGATTTGTTCCTGTGTCGTATATTTAGTTGTTGATTTGCATAGTTATTAGTCTCAGACGCGATGATGTTTAGGATATCATCGGTGATGAAAAGGTTAAATACGTCGACTGGTCGCTTTACAGTTAAATTATTAACATTCGAGTCTAGCTTACATTCGTCATGTAGTAGGTCAAAATTTAGACTGATTGTTGAGATGTTCTCCCAAACACTGTTGTCGTGTACATTGGGTGTTGACATACCACTTGCATGTTCAAAATCTGTAAGTTCATTCTCTGTATCTAACTGCTCTTCCTCGTCTGATGACACCGCATCTTCAGAAGGAGCATAAGTTCGATCGTTAAGAGAATCGTCGCTGCTGTAAGGGTCGGACTCCTCTTCAGTAGCGCTTTGGTATTCATCTACTACGACACCAGACGCTATAGGATTTCGGTTATCAGGACACAGATGTGACATGCATCCATCCGACGATTCCGCTACATTTGCTTCATCGGTCGCCATTTCTAACCTCTTAGCTAACTCGAGGATTTTCCTTGTACGACTCGCCATGGTGCAGATTGTTTAATTTGACAAAAGAATAATGCACAATGTCTAGCACAGACAAAAGAACTATTAGTAGCAGACAGCAAGTACTGCAGTTATTAACTTTTTTTGCTACGTGCGAACTACTACAACGAACAACTAGATTGGTTAGATATTCGTTTTACATATCCCCGGCGTCCGGTAACGCACACAGGTAAAACAAGATTACTTGTGTGCGTTACATATCCCCGGTGATATGTAAAGCTAAATGTCGCCATCTGTATTCACCACAACGTATTATTCAATTTTATAGTTGAAACACAGAAATCTGTTGAGAAATAAATAACTGTTTTGCAGTAACCGCACATAGGTGGAGATTCTGAAATTCTTGCGACGCATGTCAACAATGCATGTTACATATCCCCGGCGATATGTAACGCAGTAAACGTACTAAGGATTTAATTAAGTATATTTTTTTCTTAATATTTTGAAGTGAAATAATATTTAAAATCAATGAATGTGTTATTGTATTATTAAGTAGATATTAGTCATAGGTTTTGTATATATTTATGAGTAAAAAAGGGTGACGCCGAAAGTTTATATTAACGTGATAAATACTCCAATAGCAATATACAATCCCGCGGCTAAATGAACGTGTATGTACGTGTAAATGTGAATGGGAACCCCTGAACTTTGTGGAAAGCGGGGAACCCCAGACATTCTGAAAAGAGAGAGTCGACAGCAAGATACGTTAAATATTGTATCAAAAGGCTAACTCCTAACATTAGACTACGCATAAGAGTTATTGTTACTATAACTTCAATAAATAATTTACTACCGAGAAAACGTAGTAAAGTAGTGGTCAAAGTTGCACCTAAGAAGTAATTGTGCAACGTGTTATATTGTTAAAATAAAGATTGTATTACGAGTAGCAGAACAAGCAGATGATGCCGTTGAAAACATCGTAAAAATAAAGAAGATTTCGTCGATAATAAGCAGCCCGAAGTTCCTGCTGGAAACAGTACAAAAAAGAAGATGAATAAGAAGAATTTAGATAAGGTATTATTTAAATGATTATTGTTTAATGACTGTAATGTTTTATGTAATAAATGAGGAGAGACTGTAAAAATAAAAATTCAAACAGAAAGTAATTAAATAAATATCGTCTAACAAATATGTGTGTAAAGTAACTTGATATGTTCACAAGTATCGATATAAACACGTATAATATAGAATGTGCATTGTATGTAATAAATTCTGGCGTTTATAGCTTACGATTGAATCGAACAAAGGACCTACAGAAATGTTTGTGTTAGTTTAATGTTTGTAAAAAAAAAAAAAGTAAAATGTATTAGAATTGATTTTTAAATATATGTTACTTCTTGTGTTGTTTGTAAAATTATAGATACAGGATTCATTGATTTTAATATAAGAATTATTAAAATTTTTAAATGGTATTTTTTGTAATGTACAGGAACCCCTTTTACTTAATCATTTCAATTAATCGAATCGCCCTGAGATAATTTGAGTTGAGCTGGCAAAACAAATAAATTTACATTTTATTTCTAAAGTTTAACTTTAAATTAAATATCATAATTTAGAGATAGGGGTTTCTCTACATTGTGTTACCCAACAATTAGGGTGGTACCTTTACATTATTATTACCCCTAAGTAATCATAGAAATATAATAATGGATAAAATTTACAGTCCTCTAAACTTTTTTTTCAAGATACTAAGACATCACTTTGGTAGTTTCTATTAACATTATCTGAAATTGCAGTATTAATCACATAATATTACTACAACTTATAGTAAACAACACATTTAGATATTAATCCACTCAAATGAAAGTTGAGTTGCTGAGCTCAGCAAATATTATTTGACATAAACTAAATATATTTATCTTAGTATTTGCTATTTTGGTGCAATACATAATACCGCACGAGAAAGCATATTTTCGGTAGTTGATGTTGTTCACGTTTAACATAAGATTAGTGTATTATGTGCGCAAGTAATAAATCAACTATTTTTCTGGCGTTATCTTCAAAACATTGGCCCCTAATTTTCTATCTTCTACAGCAGTATATGAGGTCAACAAAACTTTATATACTTACATGTTAGAATTACATATTAGTATGTACACAATAATATTTATTTTTTCCTAAGATTATATTTTAATCTTTTCCGAATCACTGTCTTCTACTTTTAAACTTTATCCAATATTGCAGTGCTAACTTAATATGTCTCGGAGTGATTGTACGAAAATGAGCAAATTGACACTATCTATACCGCGTGACTGAACATATCAGTCACGTCATACTGCCTTGAAAAATTGATGCTATTGATTTTTCACTAGTTGCAGCAGTTATTCCACACTTACCTGATTAATAGGATACCATATGTAAATTATGCCTGCTCAGGAATTCTGGTAGCAATCTGTTTTCCTGAAAATTCTTACCACTAAGGATTGCTTGTTTCTGCAACGGCAAGTGAATATTGCATGCTTTTGTGTACTGCAAATAATTCGCCTATGAATATCTCTAAAAGTAGTCGATCTGTCAAAACCAGATTGGTTTCCATTCTAATTACACCTACGTCCCCAATGGTCTCCAGAATTTATATGTAATTTTTGATTCTAAACCAACCTTTCTGATCAAACAATATCATTAATTTTGACTGGACCAAAAACATTGTCAATAAAATCGTAAATTTAGTAAAATTAATTTTTTTATGTGAGGTTTTATTAAACTATTAATTACAGAACGTAAACTCAAAGAAATCCTTGGTTTACGAAAAAGTAAAACAAACGTAGTTCAATAATAGAAGAGCTCTAATTGCGTTGATGTAATTTGCGGATAATGTTCCTTTGCCGTAAAACAAGCAAGTAGCTAGGGGAAGGGGGATGGCCTTTGACTCATAACATGAGTGGAGGCGGGAGAACACAGCGTACTTGTAAATATCTTGAAGCTACAAGTGAAGATAAGTTCCCTACTGAATATCCAGTTCTTCGTGACAAATTACAGAACACAACAGTTATTCTGAAGAAATAAATCAACTTGATAAATAATAATAATAATATCCGTTTATTAGCAATTTTTGCTTAAATTTTTACATATTCTTATTTACATTTTACATATACAGTGCACTCGCGATAATATGAACTAATGAAAACAAGGGCAGTTGAAATTTTTGGGATAATTCATATTTACAAATGGCACAACATTTTAATAAAACCATTTACTTACCACCTAAAGTTCTTTCCTGTATAAATGAAAGTTTAATTTAAATAGTTTAAATTTTTGTTTTATTTTAAAACATAAAAGGAACTTTTTCATTTAGTTTGTTTGCAGCAAACCAAAATATACTTATTTCTATACATATTCATATACATAAATACTAGCGGGCTTATTCATAAAAATTATGCAATGTTTAATAAGCTCTTATATGACAAATGTTTCACAGAAATATGTCAAATAAGAGCTTAATAAACGTTGTATAGTTTTTTTGAATAAGCCCGTAGAAATATAAAGCTAATGTTCAAAAAAGTCGGTTATCTTCTTTTGCCGTTTCTTTTGGTCGAGAACTTTTAAAACTGCCTTCTCACGTAAGTCTCTTAAAACATATAAAACTCGCTGTTCAACCATTTCACCTTCAGCCCAATCCAACGCCTTATTGAAATTATCGACAGCCTCCCCGGCTTTAATCGTCCTCTTTGGTTCCTCCACACAATCATCTTCATCGGATATGGCTTCTACTTCATTATCTTCACATTCAATAGCATCCTCATTCCATTCTTTAACGTTCGAGGCCGTATATTCAACCTATGAAAAAATATAGAATAACACACAATTTTAAGTACATTTCAGAGAATACAAACCTCGGGTAGTAAGGCGCATAAAACATTGGCGGCGCTTTCTTCCAATTCACGTAAATTCATTTGCAAATTTTTTCTAACAACACTTAGAGGAATTTCACCTTCGGGATCATCTTGATTCACTACCATATTTAAAATGTTGTTCCAGCATTTGGATAACACAGCTGAATCCACTCTTCTCCAAGCTGATTCAAAAATAATGATAGCTTCCTTCAATGTAGTCTGCTTCATAGTTTCTATCAAACCACCCCCTTTAGCAGCAATGGAAGCCAAAAGGCTATTTCTGTAATACAGCTTTGTGATCCTTATAGCATTTTGGTCTATGGACTGGATGAGTGGGGTCACGTTCGGTGGCATAAACATCACAAAAATAGAGCTGTTTTCAGATTTTAATTCGTCCTCAGGTGGTTGAGATGGGGCATTATCTATTAAGAGAATAGCTTTCACTGGAAGCCCTTTTTTGGTTAAAAATTGTTCCACCTGAATTATGTAAAAAATATTTTAAAATGAATAGGTATGTGTCGATTAATGTCAATATAAAAACTTTTACCTCTGGAACAAATGAGCGATGAAACCAGTCTTTAAAAATGTTACCAGTCAAGTCATCCACGCTGATTTAGAATGACGATAGTGAACAGGGTAATCAAAATTCTGGAAACAACGGTTTTTTTTTTGACTTTCCGACAACAAGCAGTTTGAGCTGATGAGATCCCGTAGCATTTGCACAGCACAGGAAAGTAACTCTTTGTTTTTCAGTCTTGGTACCTGGGGCTGATTTTTCCTGAGACGACATGTATGTTTTGGTTGGTAAAATTTTCCAAAATAAACCCGATTCATCGGCGTTATAAAGTTGATCATTACTTAATCCAAGCTCTTCAATCTTCGATCTAAGTGCCACTTTAAATGGTTCAACCAACTGGGGTTGAGAAGAAAGTTTCTCTCCAGAAATTTGGAGCAATCTTACGCCGAATCTCTTTTTGAAATTCTGCAGCCATCCGTCACTCGCGTTGAAGTCAGAGTTATTTTCCTTAATATTATAATGAAGCTCCTTGGCCTTTTCTTTCAACATTAGTCCACTGATGGGGAATTTCTTATCCCTCATACGCATAAACCATTTATACAATGATTTTTCCATTTTTGGGTACTCCGACGGTCGCATAGTTTTTCTTTTTCCAGGTCCGATGAATGTATTGTTGACACATTTTGAAATTGCATTTTTATTCTTTTTTATTCCAGATACTGTGGACTTTGTCACTCCATATTTTTTCGCTAAATTAGTAACACTTGCACCTTTTTGTAAATTCTCCAAAATTTCATATTTTTCCTTTAAAGTTAGAAATTTATGTTTTTTTTGTATGCATATTTTACAAATTATTCACTTTTAATTAACACTTAAAAACCAAACATGCGTTTGCGCCTGCATACATGTAAAAAGTAACTAAAAAGTGCACTTGTTTGCTTGACCATTGACATTTGGCATTCAAATGTTAATAACTCAGGGTTTCCCCTAATTTTTATACATATTATGTAGCTGAAATCCGTTTCAAAATAAAAAAAATAAATGTTCATATTTTAAAGCTTTTGTACAAAGTTCATATTTTGGAGTAGTCAATGGCAGAGAAAAAGTGTTCATATTTTGGGGTGTTCATTTATTAGGGTGTTAACATTATCGCGAGTGCACTGTATCAACAAACTAAACTTAAAAAATGGACGTAATTCTATGGATAAATATGAGAGCTCTATAAACAATATGTTGCTTAACACTCATTAAATTTAACGTATTCAACATCAATTTTATAGGAGTGTATCTGTTACACCTTAATATCACTCTCATGACATGGTTCTGAGTTTTTGAATCTGCTGTACCTCATTTTTATTCAAATTAAAAAGCAGGGTGGAACAGAATTTTTATAGACAAACCTCTAGAATTTCTACTTAAGAAGTAAACTTTTTTTAACATTTTATTCATCACGTATTGCGCATGTGATTTAAAATTTAAATTCTCATCAATTATAGTCCCAAGATATTTCATTGCTCTTACCTTATCCAGATCATAATCATTTATCTTAATTTTAACATTACTAACATCTAATCTATTTAATTTATAATTGCTACCTACAATCATGTACTTTGATTTACTAGCATTAATACATAATTTATTATTACAAAGCCACTTGAATAACGATGATAAACCTTCATTAATTTTAATAACCATTTGATTTAAATTGTCTCCACATATATATATCATGGTGTCATCTGCGAACATACAAATATTGCAGTGTTTCACATTCATAACTAAGTCATTCACGTACATATTAAATAGCAGTGGACCCAGTACCGTTCCTTGAGGAACACCAAAGTTAATTTTTATTGCATCTGATGTACAGCCATTATACTTTACTTTTTGTAGTCTATTTGTCATATATGATTGTAACCAATGTCCAACATTGTCATTAATTCCTAAACCCTCTAGTTTACTAATTAATAAGTCCCTATCAATAGTCTCGAAAGCTCTGCGCAAATCTATAAATACTGCCACTACAAAACACCCTTCATCTATTGTTTTTAACCACCTATCACAAATGTCTATAATAACAGTTCCACAAGAATTATTCTTTCTAAAACCCGATTGATTAGAAACTATGATATTGCTTTTGTCACAGTAGTCATCAAGTTGATTCTTTACACAAATCTCGAGTACTTTTTCATATACCGGAACAGTATTAATTGGACGGAACTCGTTACACAATTTCGTACCGTTCACTTTTTTCACAGGAACCACGTAAGAAGTCTTCCATTCTTCTGGAAATACACCTGATGTCAAGGAAGTATTTACCACGTCCAATAACCTATTTACGACAACCATGCACACATCCTGCAAAATTCTGCTAGTAATGCCATCCCCCGCAACATCTCCCGCGTTTTTTTAAATAAGTTAACACTTTTTTCATGTCATACATTGAAAGTGAACTGAGTAAATTCCGCACTTGTCGTTTTCTGCGTCAAGGAATATGTTTCAGCACTTTTTGATATACTGTTTACTATGTCCTGTACACTAGACACAAAGTATTTGTTGAAATTATTCATAATTGCTTTATTCTGAAATACAATAGATCTACTAATAACTTTTTTATCATTTGAAAGCATCATTTTTAAATTTTTCCACAGCTCTTTGGAGTTGTTTGTTTTGTTATCCAGTAATATTTCTAAACATGTTTCTTTTGCTTTTTTTATTAAATTTGAAACTTTATTTCTGTAAGTCTTATAATCATTCCACGACTCTTCGCTTTTAGTATATACTGCTATTTTGTATTTTGTGTCTCTGATCTTCTAAACCTAATCCAAGAAAAAGATTTGACCGATGCTTTTCCGAAAGCCTTGAGAGCTTATTAAATGCTACCAACTAAATCGGCAAGCTGCAAGAGACATTTTAGCAAATGACTCAAGCCAAATTGAAAATCCTCGCAATACTGTCTACAAAAAGCCAAGAGGTTAATTCAGTAAATTATGGAGAAGCCATTAACTCATTTTCTGAAGCAAAATCAAGGAAATTAATTTTGTAAACATATCTGCACACAACACTTTTTCTAAAGCACACCCAGACACCTACAGGCACCTATAAATACCTACACACTCGTTCACACACGCATACGAACCTACACCCAGATAAAGGAAGAAGATTGATCGACAAGGTTAGCAACCTACTCACTAAAAAAAGATTTAACGCTCATAGTACTACTAATACAGCCTTGGGGAAAACCGGACAGATCTTATGGAATAGCGATACTGCGAGACACGAATTGGAAGCTGGAATATAACATCACAATATAGCAGAGACCAGGAAGTTATCATGGAACTAAATAAGCACAATATTGAAATATGCGCATTATCGGAGCTATAAAGTAAAGGAAAAAGGAATAGAAGATGCCAAAATTATATACTATTCTTCAGTGGAAGAGAAAAGAACTAGAGAGCACAAACCGGAGTGGGAATCCTAATACACGAGAAATGTGAAAACTTTATTGACGAGGTGAAATACATTTCTTTAATAATAATAATAATAAATAATATTATCATCATACATCACGTAAGTACAATTCTTAATTTAGGTTAGATACCGAGAGTTGGTAGATAAATACAGATTAACAAGTAGTTACGCCTTCTTTTCAATAGTTAATTATTTATTTTTATAAGTAACCATTAAGAGGGGATTTATAACAATATATGTTTATTGCATAGCAGTATATGTTCTATCAATTCTCTTATGGAAATACACTCTCAACATTATTTATTCTACACAATAATGTTCTTAAAAAAAAGAAAAATCTTGATAAAACTTAATTACACATTAATTGTATAATAATAATGGAAAAGAACTGCTGATGTTTTTTCATTACAAATCCATAAACGAAAAATTGTTTTTACACCAACAGTAAAAACATATAAAATTGAACATATAAACAAGATAAATACTTATAAATCATATAAGTAAAAGTATTTTAAAAATAGAAAGACCAATTTGCTTAGCCTTGAACTTATTATCTCAAATAATATCATCAGTTAGTTACCATGAAGATGTTAATTATCAATTCTTGCAATAAAATGGTGTGAAAAATCCATGGCCACATAATATCCTGTTCTTATAAATTATCATACGATAATTCAGGCATTTCATATACAGAAAGATCAAATAACATTGACCAATTCATTGAAATGATGTTATTGTCACATATTGCTGTGATCTTTATAGTTTAAGAATTATGATAATTATTAAATGATTAAGCTTTAGAATAAGAACATAAATTTTAAGTTGTAAATATAGTTTTTAATATAGTAAGTACAGAATCAAAAGATTCAAAAGGTGTATAATGAGTTGCATAACCTTTAAGGGGCAATGTCTTTATGAGAAATGTATATATTAATTTAAGTTTAAAATCATTAAGAAAGGAATAGAAATAAACACAAAATAAATTCATGTATTCGATATTTTTTATAGAAAAGACAAACACAAGGTGTGGTTTGAGTATACAAGAACAGAACCAGACTTCTCACAGTATGTTAGAATAGCATTAAATATTCTAAGAAATAAACCAATGTTTAAAAATAAAAATGTATTAAAAGTAAACAACAGAGAGAGAGAGTGATGTTGAAAGACGGAACAGTGAAGAGGGCGAATCATTTAAAAGCCATAAAGTCATATGAACGAGGCGATATTCGACATGATTGTTGTGAAAACGTCTATTCTAATGAATAAAAATAGATTGTAAATTTGCACAATAATTTTAAGGTATAAGGGAATTTATGATCATATTTAAGAATACAACAAATACCTGATACTTATATTTAAAAGCATTTTAAATGATATACAGAAAAAAGGTGTTCTTTATCCGAGACAATACATTACTATATTTATCTATATGCTAGATGTATAGGTAGAGAGACATATTTGAAATGTTATTATATATGTAAGGGCATCAAAGATAGCAGGACACATCTTGTGTGGTTATAATTATCTACAAAGAAGAAATAACATTAACATTGTTGACAGTTGTATGGAAATCAACATACAAGAGAACGAGAGGAAATGGTTAAAGCACATGGATGATACTGTCGAAGTCTGTGTTCCTTGTAATGTAGTCCAAAAGAAGAGGATTCCAGTTGTGTTCAATATATTTCCGATCATATCCAACAAAGTCACCTACAAGAAGAAAATACGAATAGTTTTAAGTAATGGAAAAAGAAAGTACATAACCAATAATGAAAGAGGTAATGGGTTCATTTACAAGCATAATGAGGGATGGCGTTCAGAAAAGACAAAGAAACGCAAGTGTGCATGGACTTTTAAATAAACAATTTGTGTGTGTAAACATTTAGTGCATTCTTGAACTGTCAAAAGTACGATAGGTATGTGTGACTAGGGAAAACTTACAGAAAACGAATATGAAGTGGATAATGCCAACATAAATATTAGTATGAGAGTCGTAGCGCTGTAGACGGATAGTCGTCCTTTGTTTGAAAACCGAAGTTATAAAAAGGCGCGAAGAACGAGATAAGAGGAGAAGTTGCCGAACTTTCGAATTTATCAGACGTAAAATTTTTGATGGCGTTCGCAAATGATAGTAGGGGTTAAATAAAATATTGTTTTGCTGAATTATATTGATTCTTGTAAATTGTGGAAAATTGTTAATGGTGAGGGCACTGGAAGTACTATGTGTGAATATTTGCTTCCTGTGTATCACTAGGCATTATTAATGATTTGTGGTAGAAAATTTAATAATTTCAAGCAATTAAATACGTATAGATACGAATATACTTGATGGACAAAAGCCAATCTGTGGGGTGTACTATGTGCAAATATTTGCATTCGGTGATTATCAAAGGTCTTTTTCAAGGTATATTCTTCTTTGCAAAATTTTAGATCTTCGAAGGCACTACGTGCGAATGTATGTCTTTGTTGAAATAAAATTTAGTTTCGTAGGGGAAAGAATCATTTCTGAATCTATAAATACAATATTAAAAGATTAAAAATAGCAAAATAATATTTTTCTTGAATCCACATTGAAAAAAAGTATTATGTTTTTCTATGTTTTTCATGATTATGAAGAGACACTTTTTAACAGCCACATGTTGTAAATAAAAAAAATGTTGTTATGTTTACTGGACTAGAATAGGAATATAAATGTTTCATGAAATTTTAAAAACTTATTTTATTATTAACCTTATCCAAAGTAAACTTAAATGGGAAAAACACACCAGATGAATGAAGGAAAGATCACTGCTAGAACGCACGAAAACAAATTGAATGCTTACAGGGATTAGATTTATAATTTATAGGAGTAGTTTTTTTTTACAATATTAATGCAATCTCAGCATTCATTTATTATGCAATTTTGTATCGTTAAGGCTACAACGTTACAATAGTAGTTGCAGTATTGCAACCACAGCAATATGTCTACTTATGAATAGTGTCATAGCCAACTAGATCACCACGCTAAAGCTGCGCAATATGATGCCCGTAACATAATGAGATTTTGCTAATTCTGCTAACCTAGAAATTCTGTTCATTGTCTGGCGCCATCTGTCCAAAGCATTATGAACTATTTGATAATCGCAGAGCACCTTTAAAATCACGTGCTAAAAATATGCAATAGGAATATATCGAGTCCAGTTAAACCATATTTTATTACTGGTATTGACATTTGACTGATTTGTCACGACTTGTTTTTCTACTTAAATACTACAAACTTTCAGCCGTTTCATTTAATGTGTGCTATATATTTACTGTAATATAGTATGGAACTTACGGCGTGTACCAATAGAAACTATACGTATATTTTGCACAGAAAAGATATGGATGTTGTGGTCATTTAATTCTTACCAAAATTGTTTATGCTAAACCGCAAGTAATTGAAGGTATTTGAGAGCTGGTCTAGTACAATTTTAAAGAGAATATCAACAAAGAATATTTTTACATTGAAGCTGGATTTCCTTTAGTCATGCTTTCGTTGTTTATCAGTCAGCTATGGAAGACCTAAAATGCAACATAAAACTCTCCCAACATGTAGTCTGCAAATTTGTATGTACATCATAGCATTTCGTTGGCTTACCTTAAAAAGTAAATGTACTTTTTAGGGTAAGCCAATGAAATGCCTATTGCGTTATTGAAGCAGATTTTAATGCCATTAAGACATTATTATGCGACACTCACTTCCACAATTAATATTGTTAATATATTAATAATCGACGAAGGAGATACATGTTGAAACTCCATTATAGTATTCTGTGTTCTTTCATTCTAGTATCGAATGTCCTTCCTGTCTATCAGACAGGAAGGACATTCGATACTAGAATGAAAGAACACGAAAGATGTTATAGGGATAAGAAGACAGACTCAACTTTTGCTAATCATTGCTTAGAACATAATCATAAATTCAATACTAATTTTACAACTTTACATGTTGTAGGAAAAAGTAAAAAACTTAATATGCTAGAAAGTTTAGAAATTAATAAATGTAATAAATTAGGTATAATATTAAATGATCAACTAGATTTAAATAACTCCCCCCTACTAAATCTAAAATTTAAACATGGCCACCCCCTCTTAGAATGAGATTATGTTTGTAATTTGTATTGATATATATAGGAGCTAATTTGTATTTTGAAATTGTATTTTCATCCACCTGATGAAGCCACAGTGTGGCGAAACATATGTAGTGCGTTAAACATTATAATAATTTTGAAACTATACACTTGTGTTTTATTATATATATATTGTTAATATATATTTATTTGAATTGGAGAGCACTTTGGACAACTGTATTATGAATAATCACTTTAAAGGTAAAATTTTGCAACATTGCAAATTTGGCGCCATTTCAATTTATTTAAACAATTCTGCTATTTAGATACACACTAATTTGCATCATTTTCCACAATCTGACATAATTATGCATTCACAGTCTTATTTTCAATTCAAGTACTACAAAATTCATTTGTCACTAATATCTATTCACAACTTTATCCACATTATTTTTAGAACAGGTCTTTATACTTCCTTATAGATTCTTTGCTGTGTGAAACTTATAAAATATATTATTTATTCCTCAATAGAAATCTGAACGTAATCAACTAAACTTCTTCCTCATAAAAATATTTAAAAAAAAAAATAAAATGTGATATTTGTGCATAACTGAAGAGACAGCAAACATTATATATGTACTTTATTAATTTATCTAATTTTAAGCGAGTTATTATCACAGTACCTTATACACCTATTAACTCTGAGTGTTGTTTCCACATTTCTCGGCGATTGCGGGGAGGCACCAACTTAAGTCAGACGCTGACACAATAATCCATTACCCGGATCCCACGACATTTTCGGGAATTGGCGTAAAGCTGTTGGGGGAACATAATTCATTGTTTGAAAGTGAGTAAAACTGACGAAAATTGAATTCGTCACTTTGGCAATGCATACGTTGCGTTTGTTCTTCCTGGTTTAATTTGTTATAATTAGGGCGCGGACATGGCCGGTTTAAACTAGGACGAAGTTACAACGGAGCAAAGAAATAATGTAAACAAAACACGCTTACTGAATAGCACTAATTCATATGGTGAACTGCAACATCTGTTTACGCCCGAGAAGTGCCCGAGAATGAGAGCAAAAAATTCCCATAAAATATGGAATTTATGAATAAAATCCTTTTTTCATCGGCGAAGATAGGAGCGTGAGGGGTTTTTAAAATTAATTATATTTACCTTATATTTCGCAAGAGAAACAAAAATTTTCATTCATACTTAGATTAGTTTCGTTTTTTCATTGTTTTGACTGTTAATAATTACGTACTTCGTAATTTTTGTAATAGTCTGTTTAATACCGGTTTATTGAATCGACTTCTCCCAATTATCAAGACGTAAGTGTGCACTGGATTTCGTTTAGTTTCAATAACATACGCGTACATGTTTAGTTATCATTTATTTAGATCTAGAACGTTGTTTATGTTACTTTTTCTGATATGAAATTGAATTGTCAGTGATTCCGAAATTTATTACAAAGTCTGTAAAATTTCGTTACAGAATGCCAAAATATCGCACGTTCGTCACTTAGCTTTGCTAAAACATACACAGAAATAGTTTTTATTCAGAGAATTTCGATTGTTTACAAAATTTCGTTACATGTTTAAATGACGATGCTCGAAGTATTTCTGAGTTCAAGGAACTAACACAAATCCCAAATTTAAAAAAATCAGTTGTTATTTCTTCAGGAACACTTTGGAAATTTGCCTAAACTAATCACATATTTTGAAAATCAAAATCTCAAATTAAAAGATGGATTAACCACATTAGACCTGGACTATTAATAATTTCAAAAGTATTCCAAGTGATTTCGGATGTGGCCTTCAGCAAAAGTTAGATGCAGTATTTAATAGAAATCCAGATTTAATAACATTGCGGCAATTGTGTATGCTAAATACGCTGAAATAAAAGAATATTTCCAGTACGCACCTATAACCAGTTGCGATGTAGAAAGGACGTTTTCTATCTACAAGGATGTTATACTTAATGCAAAGAGAACAAGTCTTACAGAAGAGAAAATGAACAAATAATAAGGTATTTTCTATTTTATAGACCACCAGCCACTTGTTATCCAATTATATAAATAAATAAAATTAAAACCTCTTTAAAAATACAACATTTCAATAGTTCGCCCATGAGCGATGAGTCATCAACCGTACTAGTCCGCCCCCTAGTAATAATATAAATGGTAATTATAAATTCATGAAATTTGGCCAATTTTGACGTATGTCGTGACTGGTTTATTGATTGCTTAAAGGTTACAAAATCACATGAAGCTGGTTAGAAGCAGAAGCGAGGCTGCGGAATATACATTTTTGAATGAAAATATTTTTTCCAAGTTATGAGACTATAGCACAATTGAGTAGTTAAATCCACTTCTTAATGTGCTGATAAATATAACACTTGTACACAACTTTTCGTGCTTGTACACTTCTTCTTGATACTTGTGCTTGTATACTTCTTTTTCATATACTCGGGGGCCTTTTGCTTATGTATATTCACCTTTTTTTCTGCCCCCTTTGGGGCATTGTCTTCATTAGCTAGTGCTATAAATGTTTCACTTAATGAAAAACACATACTTTTCCATATAAAAGTAAAAAGAAGTTCAGCAATATTAAGCGGTGAGGTTCTGGCCCTTAGTGTAATAACTATGTATTAAAACCATAATAAAATCAAACAAAAGTAATCCAGATTAATTTTTTTTTAATATATTCCATCAAGCACCTTTGTTCAGAAACCCCAAAATACATCAGAATCATCTTCCAAGAATACCTCAAGTTCACCAATTTTGTTATTAATACACTTTCCGGTATTTCGACAATTTCCATTCCATTTTTGTATTACTGCTTCCAATAATCAATTGCCAATGTAATTTTTACTCAATTCAAATGGATGCCATCTTCAGAATAATCCTCCATATACATTAAATAATTTACACATAAAATATCCACATGACTAAACTATTCAGTCATGTTATATTGTCGATGATTTACATGCTCTATGATTCTATTAAAATATTTTTTTTAAATATATAAATTAAGTGAAATGGTACCTATTATTGCATTAACTGTTTGAGTTATTTCCATTATTTATAATACTAAGAGACATAAATTATAGTAATAGAAAACATTTATCACACAAAATCTAATATTAATTAGATCATATATTTACATATACTAATTAACCGTCAACACGCGATCAACAATTTCTTATCGTAAGGAAAAAAAAACATGAAATCCTATTTACTCTTCACTGTCTGGTTTTAATGCAATATCACTTGAACTTTACTATTTTGACTAACGCATATCACAAATTAGGATTCACAGAATCTTTACAAATAATTTTTTTTTAATACTTTATACTCGGTAATCCTGTTTACTAATTGCCACGATAATTTAATATTTTCATTCTTCTTTTTTAAATACAAATACATTTCAAAGCTTAAAAAGCAGGAACTAATCATACTTATGTGCGATAATAACCTGATACTTTTTTCATTCGTGTCTATATTTTGAAACGTTTATTTGTACTGTGTCATAATGTACCTTTTATCTTTAAATCTGTTACGCCACTACATAAACCACTGAGTAAAATTGTTACTTCCGGTCCGAATTTTGAAATTTTTCTTGTACAGAAATTATCCCGAAACCAGCTCAAAGTATTTTTATTCTCTTAATGATTCTCTATAGAATGCATAATTTGAGATATTTTCGCAAAAAATGCTGATTCGATAGGAGTAAAGGTGTTATTTCCAGTCCGAATTTGCAACTTTTGATACACAAAAATTGTTCGAACTCGAGCTCTAAACTCTCTTTTGTGTTCTAGAAACATTCGTATGGAATGATAACTTGCAAAATATTTACAGAAACAAAAAAACGTTTTTCGATAAGACACAAAGACTATCTACATCCTACTTCCGGTAAGAATTTCGAAAAACTTTTTTTTATAAAATATTTCTAAAATTCACTTTCTAATACTTTTATATTATTTAGAAAATTGTCTAAACTACTTCCGATCTACCGATTTTACTGTGAATTAATCAGATCTCAACAGGAAGATTATACTCGTAAATATGAAGTTTGGTATTAATAACTTTAGCCATTTGCCTGTTAGTCACACACACACACAGAGAGAGAGAGAGCTGTTTGTTAAAACCACTTTTTCTGTGTCAGGGGACTTCAAAACGTAGACATCTGCAAAAATCTCGAAGTCTAAAAGGTTCATCATCAGAATGCTTCCTTATACTACATAAGTACGTATTGCTGTGACCTTCTCTACTATGGTTGATAACCAATAGTTAAATTAATAAATTGATATTCTTTAATAATCTCAGGGTCTAAAGGTGAATTCCTTTGTTTTCCTATAACGGGGAATGTGTCGCAGCTTTTTGCTTATTGTGAGTTCTAGCTGTGATAGTGATGTTTACTTTCCTTATGTTCTCCTTTGGGATGGGTATAAATAAGTAAATAGTGAATGTCAGCACAACTTATTTTTATTTACAATATAAATTTACAAAAACATGGAGAATTATACTTTATTATCATACAATACAATACTTTATTTTTATTTTTATGTGTTCTCTTTTCATCAATAGTACAAGCACCTTGCAAATCCTTTGTTCCTTAAGAAAATTGTAAAAAATTACTGAATTAATTCTTCATGTATGCTTACAAATCAAGGAAATTGCTAAATTCACTTTCTTTACTTTTTACCGATGTATCCCCATTGGATCATCTCGACCTGAGATTCTCACGTCAAAATCGAGATTTAAACAATGAAGAACTTATTAGATGTTTCCCATAATATTTCAAAAATTATTGTTATTCAAATGAGAGCGTTAATGCCTCGTTGAGTCGCCCTAACTTGAGATTCTCACGTCAACCCAAGGCTTACTCAAAGAAGAATTTATTAAATATTCAAAATAATATTCTAAAAATTGTTGCTATCCGGGTAAAATTATTGATACTCCGTTGAATCGCCTTAACTTGAGATTCGCACGTCAACCTAAGGCTTACTCAAAGAAGAATTTATTAAATATTTAAAATAATATTCTAAAAATTGTTGCTATCCGGGTAAAATTATTGATACTCCGTTGAATCGCCTTAACTTGAGATTCGCACGTCAACCCAAGGCTTACTCAAAGAAGAATTTATTAAATATTTAAAATAATATTCTAAAAATTGTTGCTATCCGATAATTTTGTATCACGCACATGAAGATTCCTTTATTTATTTATTTATAGGATTGCAAGATGGAGTTTTATTTTATAGTGCTTGTACTTACTTTTCTTGATTGTACATCATTTTGAATTCTTCTTGATAATCCGGGCCTTCCATCCTTCTGGAAATTTTATTATGGCGGGCTTTGTAAAGTCGAATAATAATATCCCGCGCTTTTACTGTATATAGCACGCACTTATCGTCTGTGAAGCGTATCACACGTTTTGTTTTGCAACTTCTAGATCTTAAAGGCGTTTATGCCTTTTTAGATTTTTATTTTTATTTATTTCTTTACAACACTTGGAGCACTGGTTTAACTTTTCTTTTCTTCTTGAGTATTGGAGATCTTCGGATGGACTTCTTTTATTTTTCAGATGCACGCATTTATATACCCTTCAACAATTGCCAAACGCTTAATTTTGTTTCAAATTATTTTTGTTCAGTTTAAATTTTCTTCTACTGCGCCCTCCGTGTTTGTTATGGTAACTATCGATGTCACGTGATCATGTGACCTTTCTTCCGCCATGTTACTGTTGTTATTGTTTACATATTCTATATTTGCATATTTAATGGACATCGATTGCTTTTATCTATTGGTAGGTATTTTTTTTAGTTGCTTTTGTTTCTAAATTATTGTTTGTTCTTTTATTGTATCCACGTTACCTCCAATTTGCGTTGTATTTATATATATATTCATTGCTTTCTTTGTTGTTTTTGATATATATTCTCTTTTCGTTAATTAATTTAATTCTAACATTCCTTTTCTTGTTTTTAGGAATAGGTAGTATGGGATACACGTTACATATCGTCTTTATTCCTTTAATTTGGTTTAGATGCTCCTTTTCCTTTTCGTGTTTCGGCCCTTCTTCCTCGAGGTCATTGAACCATTTCTTCGTGTTCGGAGAGTTTTCTAGATCCGTTAACCTTTAATCAAAATTTTGTTGGTGTTTTTCCTGATCTACATTATATACTGACTAATGTTTTATTTATTTTTAGCTTGGAATCTCTTGAAGCATTTTTTTATATAAGGAAATTGTATACCAATCGCATATTTAGATGTACATTCAATAATGTCTTTTTCCTGGAGATATCAGTGAAATTTGCTTATCCTACATGATGTTTTATTTTTATAATAGTGAAACAGAAATGAGTGGAATATACTTATTTATGTATAGAGACCTTTGTTCTTGCCGTAGTGTTTATTATTAATGCAATATGTTGAACGCAGGCTTCTATTCACTGTGTTTCACCCCTATGGAACCTAGTGTTTTCTTCTTCGTGCAGTTTTATTGCTTGTACGTGATTTACCCTTATGATAGAGCCATCCCTTAACATAATCCTTTCTCTGTTTTTAGCATTCAACTTTTTCTTCGTCCGGATTTGCTGCCTTTTTGTTAGTATTTGTAGTGCTATGTGCACTGCGATTTTGTAATCAGGCTCTTCCTTGTTATATTTAAAAATTATGTCAGGATTTTCCTGCCTGTAACGGAAATTAAATTGTTATTCAAGTTGTATCCTTTTATGTTCTCTGATCGAGGTTGGTTTTTTATTTATTTTACGTTGTTTTATATATAATATTCAATACCATTTTATTTTAATTGCTAGTGCTTTCATTTTTTACGGGTATGCAACCCACATTGCATTGATGTGTATTCTATTGCATATTCATCAGTTTGAATAGGTACCCACTGTTATGGGATAATTTGAATTATATATATATTTATATAAATTAGTGGATTATTCTGTATTTATCTGTTGAAATATTAAATTATAATTTATGTCAAATATGTAAATTTATATTTATCTAAAATAAATGTGCTGGTATTTTATTTTTGTTGACTTTTTATTTGTTTGATTTCTTTATTTATCTATTTATTTATTTGTGCGGAAAAATACCACAGCAGTATGTAAGTGCTTTTTGATCTATATCTCTATATTCCTCTCTGTTACACACACACACTATCTCTCTCTTCCACGCTCTATCCCTCTCTCTCTCTCTCTCTCCCTCTCTCTCTCCCTCTCTCTCTCCCTCTCTCTCTCCCTCTCTCTCTCCCTCTCTCTCTCCCTCTCTCTCTCCCTCTCTCTCTCCCTCTCTCTCTCCCTCTCTCTCTCCCTCTCTCTCTCCCTCTCTCTCTCCCTCTCTCTCTCTCTCTCTCGGTGTGTGTGTTTCTATGTGTTCACAATAACAGACAAACTGCTAAAGCTATCAATACCAAACCTTGTATTTAAAAGTATAATTACCATCTTGTGTTGATTAAATTTTCGGTTAGACTGGAAAAAGTAGATTATTTCAGTGATAGAATCAAATTTTAGCAATATCTCGTCAATCGCCAAGTTTAAACAAACTTCTAGAGAGTATGAAAGCACTCAAAAGCAAATCTGAAAATTTATTAATAAAAGAAAGTTTTTCGAAATCGGTTAGATCTTTTACTGTTGTCAAAAATCAGTTTTTTTGCGAATATCTCACAAATCATGCTTTCTACACAGTTACATTATGAGTATAAAAGTATTTAAGGCTTGATTTTGAAGTAATACTTTTACTCTTATCGAATAACGGTTTTCTTGGAAAAATCTTGCAAATTATGCAACCTATCCTTAGAACAAGTTGTTGAATAAATTTTGTATAAAAAAATTTCATAATTCTGACCTGAAGTAACACATTTACTCACAGGACTCTTTTTTAATAAGATAAAAATATTTTATTTTGGAACAATTTTTGTATGATTCAGCTACTGAAATAGCTAGATGACTGTAGAATCCTTCCGATGCACGGTAGCGGCTCAGCGAAAGTTTTATAGATGGTAGTGTAGTTGACTGTTACATATTGCTTCTTTGTAGACGTGTGTAAAACAAACGACGGTTGCCTAAATACAGAAATTCCCAGAAACAAAAACTAATGACACCAATAATTACCACACCACCAATAAAACAACATTAGAAGAAAAAGGAGATAGAGATGTTGACAAAGACAAGAATCTAAAACACAGTAGTCACCGATGTCTCCAGAACAATGACAAATTATACCAATTGAGAAATGAAGAAATAAGGAAAATAATAGAGCATGAGGTAATGTCATTAAAAGTATAAAGAGGACAATTAAATTATGAGGATTAACTCCAATAGACTTACAAGAAAAATACTTGAAACCAGCAGAAAAATGAAAAGAAAGAGGCGAAGACCGGCAAAGAATGGGTGAACAAAAAATGGGACGATAGCAAAATGGAGAGGGAAACAACATGACATTAAAATACTTGCAACGGACCATGGGGAATGGAAGAAATGGATAAGATCGGAACCTGAAAACACAAATCCAACGCCCTAGAACAGGATAATCACGAAGAAAAAGATTTATAGTCTCGTTTTTTTTTTCTGAAAACCGTATGTATAGTTCCGTTAAGAAATACTGGCACTTGTTCAGAAGACAATTTCAAGACAAAAAAGGAGCACACCGTAGAAAATGTGAAAGATAACCATAGGTTTCCATACATACGAAGCGTTAAGGGCGTAACTAAATAGATTGGTCCTTGTTTAATTTGGTTGCGCTTGGACTGCCGCACTATAATTACATTTCAATATATATGTTGCTCTCGATATCAATACTTTTAAGGCAGATCATATATATTTAAGTAGCACCTAGCCCATCTTAGGTGCCATCAGTTCTTAATCAAGCTATACATAAGTTGTTTTCAGGACCTCTACGTCCAATTTATGTATGTGACTTTGTGGCAGCTCGTGAGTTCAACAACAGGTGAAGCAATATCGGCAAAATCCATCTTCCCTCTCGCGTCTTAGAAAAATTAATATGTATGTAGTCAAGATTAAAAAAGAAAGGAATAGGGATTATGGTTAAAACTTACCATTGGTGAAATTAGAGGTGGAACTATTTTTTGAACAGAAGTTCAAATCTTCAATTTTTTCAGAAAATGACTACCGCACAACCAATCATTCTGATTATACCACGATGTTTTTCACGTTTAAAAAAGTCTTTTTTATCTTCTTCATGCCCCAACGAAAAAGTTTTTCCCAATAGAAGACGCACGTGGTCGTACAGTTATAATGACATTTTACACGACAATGCAAAACACGCCTAGAAATATATATTGAACTGGTCTTGTACCTTAGCCACGACCAGTCAAATATGTAAAATATGAATATTTAGATTTTCGTTCATGTTTTAAAAGATTCACTTTTGGGCGAACCCTTGTACATTGTAGTTAACATAATTATTATTGAATTGTTCATATAATTAAGGTCAAATGCGCATACAATGTGCGCAGACTCGCATCACACATAACAAAGATATAAAACATTTGTATCCTGCTCATTGGTTTACTTATAAAAATGTTTGCTTTGGGTCGACAAATATGGCCCTTGCAAAAGTATGATTTATAATAAAAATCGACTAAAATTGTTAAATTTGCAAATTAATAGGAATACTTCAGTATCAATACTTGATGTATCATAGGTTTTTGTAAGCAAATGGAAATGTAAAGACCGTGAAAAGATCAATAGCATCTTTTGATTTTTATATACGTCAAACGTAAATGTCATTTATTATGTCAAAGATAACTTTAATTCAGTAAAGAAACGAACTTTTGGGTACACACATATTGAACCAAAAGCCCTTTACATATTCAAGTCCTGTACAAACAGGGCATGAGCATTATTAAGATTTCACCACATGTTTGAATATAGGTTGTCAAAAGTCACCCTTCAATAATTTTAATTTTTATAAATGAATTGTTGTCTGGTAAAAAGAAACGGAAAAGAAACAAAGAAACGATGTAATTAAATGTTAAGAGAACCATTGTAAGCGCCGTTGCATTAGAGGTACACATATTGAGTATGTTAGACAAATCAAAAATTATAAAAAAATATATTTTTATGAGCAGAACTGTACTAGGAAAATCAAACGCGCTACTATTAAAGTTTTTAACACGCGTTTAATTGTCAAAAATCAGAATTCTAAATTTGTATATAGGAGAAATAAATTTCAAAACACTTTATGAAGGCAATAAAATCGCGAAATAATAGGGTTTGCCTTTTGAAATGAACGAATGGTTGGTGACTTGATTGAATTTTGTTGGTTGCCTTGACAACCACCATACAAACATTGGATCCATATAAAAGGGAGTACTCACATGAGAAAGGGGATTCTTCTGCAATAACCAACCAGTAAGGTTGTGTTTAAATGAATTCTTCTACAACAACCAAGCAGTAAGGTTGTGAAAAGAACAGTGCCTTCAAGATTTATACACAACCAGTAAGGTTGTTCTAAATATTCGCGAGCATCCCACTTCTGTGAAACAAAGTGCGAGCTAGTGTAACTACACACATTGAATTCAATCCTGTGTTTTCGATATTGGAAAAACCAAGGATGCAAATAACGTACTGGAAAGAAAGAAATAATCAACAAGGATATTAACTTCAACTACCAGGGAGTTAACCAAACAACATTTCAAATATATTTGAAAAAAAATACGAACCTGTGTCCAGTCATCTACAACGAGTCAACACATCTGAACAAGGTGCCGCCAAGAAGATACACCAGGGGTGCCTATCAAGAGAATCAACTCGGAGGGTCAAGACGTTCCATCAACTACGAGCATCTGTGGAGCCCCCTTCAAGAACGACAGCAGCACCTGCATTCTTTCCAGCCAGCCAACTTAAAGTTAAACAAACAAGAACAGTATGTAAAGTGACAATTGTATAATTTCACGTTCATTAGAAGGAACCAAGACAAACTTGTAAATAACTGATAGTCAACTTAATTGTAATCCGAGTCTTTTTACCAGGACTAAACGTTCATTTCTAACATATCCCGTTTCAAATAGTGCATAATAGCCGGATAATTAAATAGTTAACCTATAATTCAAATACCATTCATGCATTTTAAATTAGACAACGATCTAAGTTTAAAACTTACGTGTCACACTAGTTTATTTTAAGAGACGAAGAGTCAGATAATCATATTTAGAAATCCAAGGATGAATCCGATTGTTTACCATTAGTAAAGTAGACAGATTAAATATTGTTATGTGTATGCCCAATATGACTTGCGTAGAGTAATTTGTTCATGATATTCCAAGTAAAGGTCATGCCTACAGACATTCTTGATAAAGATGTTTTGAACTGTAAA
Source organism: Amphimallon solstitiale (assembly GCA_963170755.1). Lineage (NCBI taxonomy): Eukaryota > Metazoa > Arthropoda > Insecta > Coleoptera > Scarabaeidae > Amphimallon > Amphimallon solstitiale. Next base: position 133,208,593 of record OY720677.1, read on the forward strand.
TATAAAGTTACACTCAATTCAATAATAATAAAGAGCATACCTAATCAAAGAAAAATACCTTTATTTTCATTTGACCCAGTTACATCATCCTCAACCTTGACCGAACAGCTGTTTAGAAAAGCATGCTCGGTCGTACATTTGTTCTATTAATAGATCTCCCAGACCGTCAAGAATTGGGCCCGCTTTTCCGCTGATATAGTAGGTTACCATACGCCATACAAATATAAGTCGTGTACCTCCTCATTGAAAGGGTTCGAAGCCTTTTTAACGACCCATTAATGAGATTTAATTATATTTAACGTTCAAATTCAGAACGTGAAAACCAACAACAAACTGATTTTTTTAAGGTTCACATAACCTAGCTATCATAGAGCGCGTATATTTTTTTGAATTTCTCTGCATCCACGTGTGTGTGACCCAGGTGCACCAACTGTGGAAATAAATTTGAACTGTTACAAATTCAGTCGCTTAATAAATAATTCAAAGATTAGTTCTAATCTACAGGGAGCAGTCAAATAAATTAAAACACCATTTTAATTTTATTAACAATAAACTAGCACATAGATAAATAACAGAGTCCATGCTATTTTAAATAAAATACGTTACCCACCTTATAGTTAGGCAACCAACATAGCTAGCCCGAGGCAATTAAATATTTGAAATAAAAATTCAATTTATAAAATAATTACAAGAAATTCTAAACGGTACTTACCGTAGCGTATGCAAGTGTCTAAAGGCAAATACGCATGTTATACCCCTTATCAATATATTCGTATAAAACTTCATGACAGGTATAAGGAAAGAAATTATATAACAAAAGTAGAAATATATTTAAAAGGGTCATAAATGCAGGGGCCCTTTAAAACACTGTCTAGGATGTAGGGAAAAACCTGCAGAATAAAAAAAACCTCCATCACAGAGTCACAATACTAAAAAAAATACGCGTAGAGATAGAGATACATAACAGACACAGACCGAACGAATGTCAGTCGCAGACTGAACGAGTGAAGCAACTTAGTGTGTTGCTTCACTGGGATGACCTAATGCGATCGCCTACGTGTGGTTGTCATGGCAACCGCATATACATGGGAATCAAGTTTTCGACAAATTGCGAATTGATTCACTCTGTGAAGTTCGTCGTTTTGCTTAAGGGAGGAGCGTTCCACTCCCCTTTAAAATAAAAAATATTGCAGTATGGAAATATGAACATACTAATAACTGTTTTTTATTGTAATATTATCAGTATATATAATACTGTTTTTCTTATACGAATAAATTAGTTTTAACTTATTTTCCGAGCGAAAATTTTAAGAAACATGGAATAAAATATACAGTAATTGAACAGAAATTTAAAGTGAATCATTGCTTCACTTGATTCATCAAGAGAGCCGCCAGTGATATAACTGTGTCTGTATACGAACTCTATATATGCTCGATTGCATTCAAATACCCATCTAACACATTTGATGTTACGTTTGGTAATCTATTTATGTCATTTATTTGGACGGCGCAAACGGCATTGATTTTTCCTCTTTTTGCAGTTCGTTTCTTTCCAGGTAAGTTATTCAATCTTTTCATCGGCTCAGTGAACTCACTGCTTCAAGATTTCTATCTAGAAATCATTCATATATATGTGACGCACGAAAGTATTCTCAGACGGGCAATGCAACTGTATTACATTTACAGTCAGTAAAAAAACGAAATAGGTTTCGTGTTTGAAATAATATAATCATAGAAACAAAACATAGTCTGAAGTTCAAACACAGCATATAAGCAAAATACGAACTTTACATACATAATGTACAACTTGGTACGTATTATTATATTACTGTTATTACTATGCTCAATTTCGAATTACAGTATATATTAAGTCCAGTCCTGGAATGTAAACCTGACTTTCGAACCCAAATAATAATAATAATAATAATAATAATAATAATAATAATAATAATAATAATAATAATAATAATAATAATAGTCTCTTCCGCAAATCGTTCGGAAATATTGATATTTCATACAAATGAATTGGAAGAGCAAAGTGCCGTAGCCTTGCCTGCGCATTCTCCTGATCTCAACCCCCTGAATTTTTTCCTTTGAGGTGGTTATCTGAAATCTTTACTTTATGAAACACTAATTCGTAATGAGAAAGATCTCCTACCAAGAATAATGGCGAATTGTACACATGTAAAAGCTATTCCCGGATTATTCCATAGGGTCCGCGAGTCAATGAACCGACGCCGGTGCAATCTTTATATTGAAGCTAATGGCCAACATTTTGGACAATTTTTGTAAACCATCATTTATTTGTCAATAAAACAAAGTCTAACATGAACAAAAACTGATTTATTAATGTTTTGATTCTTCCCCTGGATTAAAGATTCATTGGAATGGGGCAGTTTAATAGGTCTGAACGAGTATTTCAGAAAAGAACTACACAATTGTATGATTTTCTTTTTTGCAGAAACAGTCAAGTTAAACATAAGCAAAGATATATATCAAAATTTAATTAATTAAAAAAAAAATATGAACAGGCAAAAGTATAAGATTGAATAAAATGAGTTGCCAATGAATGTAAAATAAGTGAAAAATAAATGTGACATAAATGTAAAATACGTGAAAAATAAGTGACCAAATTTCTAGAACACCTTGTATAGGTTCCAAAATATTATTAAAAGTAAGTTAACACTAGGTAATAATTAAATAAATAGTCAAGATCTCAACTTAATATCGATTATACATGAGAGATAATTATTACACTAGGACGAAATCAATGCAAAATGTATTAATTTTAAGACTTACGATAAGATGACTAAATAAAATTGGCTGAGGGCCCAGAAATTCAAATATAAATCCGACAAATAATTCAAAAAAAAAACAATAAGCCCTCGTAACTCTCAATTAATTACAGTTACTGGCAAAATTACAATCAAAACTTAAAAGTTTATTACATATACCTCATTTAGAAGAACGTTCTCATGCTTAATTAACTAATGAAGTTACCCTAAAGGTTCAAGCTACAATCAAGCCCTCCGGCACCAAAGTGCACGGATAGATTTAAATAAAATTACCAAAATATATTGAACAAAAACTTAGGAATTAAATTCCATAAATACTGAGGTCGAAATTAATTTTAAAAATATCAAAGTTACACAATTAGACACATCAAACATAGAATTTAAGGGTCCTCGCTAGTGGATCTGTCAACAATGGCAAAATAGAAGATTTTAGAATCCAGATATTTTTGTTGATTTTAAAGATGGAGAAAACCTTTCAACGTCAACTTATGAAGAATTTAGTAATCTACCCGGCTGAAGAATCAAATTTAGAAAAAAATTATCGGATTACAGAAAATTAATTAATATGTCAAAATATTAAAAACAAGTTTTCTCAAATATCCTTCGGAGGAGATTTGTTTACTTGGGTTCACGTTATAAATTGAATAGAAAGCTACCCGGCTGTGCACTTTTTTTCGTTCAACTATTCTTTACTTTTTTTTAAAATTAATATAAAATAAATTATAATTAGGCAACCCACATTACAATGAATTGTTATTCTGCTATAAATATTTCCCGCAGTTACAAATGTGTAAATAGTTGGTCATAAATGAATTTTTATTCGCTTAGATATTGAGTTATTATTTCAAATATTTATTATATGTTCTCTATCTGTAAAAGTACTCGGACATCCTTGGCATATGCTATGCAACCAATATTACATTTCCCATTCACTAGCGAGGAATTAAGTGCCTTAGCTCTTCAGATACGATGTGAAATCGATTCTCACAGTATCTCTGGTACTTCACTTAACCACAGACTTCCAAAATCAATTAATTAACTATTCTAGTTAAGTCAACGGAACTCCAGCCTCGGAAACAAGGATGATAAGCGTGGCTTCGATGATTACCATGCGGTTTCCATTTTATACGCCATCAATCAAAATGGCGTCGTGGCCATGCCTTATTCAACACAAATTTGCCGAAATATCGCATGTAGCTAGCTGCTAAACAGGATAAGAAAACAACAAACGTTAAAGATGGTCTAATTAGAAATTACAGAAGACTTACCAGACGAACCGCAATTCCGCTCATACAAGGAAAATATCCAACAATACGTCGAAAAAAATAAACTGCACGATAGCTTTTAATTCTAGTGCTTTTAAATCCGCTATTAGAGATTAGCGTAAATTACGGCAACAGCAATATATACTTTAAAAAATGCACAAGAATAATAAGGCGGAGCAGTACGTTCTGCGAACTAAATAGATCGATTATCTTCAATCAAAAGAGAGATTTTTCGAAGATGATCCACAAAGAGCACGCGGCGAGAGAGGCAGCACCACAGCGACAACACAAGGAACCGATGTACCCACATTTAAAACGTATAGACGAATTTACAAATACAAAGCTCAATACGAAAAATCAAAATAGAAACATCTGCAATCCCATAAACAAGGAATACATTTAAAATCAAAATTTAATTCCAAAACAAATAATAATTATGAACCTACAAAACGTTGCACTATTCAACGACAGATGTCGCCATGGTACTCGGAAATAAATTGAAAAATTTAAAAATGACAAAACCAAAACCAAATAAAAGAATCATTCTAAGAATTAAGTATGTAAATCAACTCTGCCTGGGGCACTGGGTGGGTGGATTGAGTAGCTCAACCAGTGTCACTGCCGGTCCCAAGCCCGGGTAAAAGAGGAGGGTTCGTGGGGCAAGGTTAGCAACCTGCCTGCGGTAAAAAATTGGATTTGCTCACAGAAACCATAAGAAGCCTCGGCACAGGACGAACACATTAATAATGAACACGGCGAGCAAAAGGACAAAGAGAAGAACCATATTAAGAATAGGCGCATGGAACATTCCTTCGTGGCACAGAAAAGATCAAGAAATAGTAGAAGAATTAGAAACCCACAAGATTGAGATATGTGCCCTTAGCGAAACGAAAAAGAAAGGGAAATGAAGCATTAACGCAAATAAATTTATATTATTTTTCAGCGGAGTAGATAAGAACAAAAGGGCTCAAGGAGGTGTAGGGCTGCTAATACACAAAAAGTATGAAAATAATATCTCAAACGTAAAATATATGGATGAACATATGATGCTGGTCACTATAAAATTGGAAAATACTATATTGAATGTCATCTCTGTATATGCACCGGACATCACAAAAAGTAAGGAACAAAAAGTCACTTTCTATGAGAATCTGCAGGACCTTTTAGATACCACAAGAAACAGTGAGAAAACAATCATCATTGGCGACCTCAACGCGCGAGTAGGTAATGTACCAATAGATGGAGTGAAACAGAGGTTTAATGAGGAGGTCATTAATGAAAATGGAGAAAGACTTATAGAAATTTGCCTACTAAACAGTCTCCGAATCAATAATACATACTTCGAACACCCCAAACAGCACAAAATCACGTGGTCAGATACTAGAGGCCGTAGCTCCGTGATCGACAACATTATAACGAATAGAGAAATACATCCCAGAAATATATTAGACGTGCGTACTCTGTTTTCGGCTAATGTAGGATCGGATCATGGACTCATTCTAGGGAAAATAAACATAACAATAAACCCTATTAAAATAAAAAACGTAATAACAGGAAAGATTGAATATAGAAAGCCTTGAGAAGAAATGGACGAAACTTCTCTATCATAACAGACTAAATGAGAAATTAAACATGCATAAGTTAGAAACAATAACAGATATAGAAGAATGCTGGAAAATCATTAAAGAAAGTATCAAAAAGGCAGCAGCAGAATCCTTGGGCAAAAGGAAAGCTAACAGAAATAAACGAGAATATAAAACACCATGGTACGACGAAAACAGGAGAAAATAAGGAAGAATACGTAAGAACAAGAAATAGAGTGAACCAAGAAATAGACAACATCAAGAAAGAATACTGGGCAAGATTTACAAAAGCCATGGAACGCGACCTATATGGATCACAAAGAAAAGTGTGGAAAATTATAAGAAGACAACGAAATGATATGAATGAATTCATAAGAATAAACGATATCACAGAAGAACAGTGGACCGAACACTTCACAAAATTATATGGAGAAACAGAAGAAGAGGATGACGAAAACAACGAGGCGAACAATGATAGAGTACAGATAGCAGAGGAAGAAATAAACATGCGAATAAAACGATTAAAGAACAGAAAGGCACCGAGCCCAGATGGAATCTGCAATGAACTCATAAAATATGGAGGGAAAACGCTATGCACGTGGATTCAGAAACTATTCAACGACATTATTAACAGTGGAAAAGTACCAGAAAACTATCGAGGAATCAGCTTATTGAATAACATGCTGAAGCTGCTAACTGCAATAATGAAAGACAAGATAGAAGAAAGATTAGATATAGCCGAGGAACAACAAGGCTTCAGAAAAAACCGTAGCACTATAGACGCGACTTTCATCATCCGACAAATAATTGACAAGTCAATTGAATATAGCAAGCCCGCATATATGTGTTTCGTAGACCTAAAAACTGCCTTCGATAATTTAACACGGAAGGACATCACAAAACTATTACAAACAAAAAAAATCGAGGGTAAGATAATAACATTAATTAAAGAAATAAACATAGATAACAAAACCCAGGTCATAATGCCAAGAGGAAAAACGAGATACATTAACATAAAAGGAGGAATACGACAAGGGGACTCGCTCAGCCCGACATTGTTCAATATGATAATGAACCAAATAATCAACGAAGTGAAAAAGAGAGAGGGGTACAGAATGGGACCCCATAACATTAATATAGTATGCTACACAGATGACGCAGTATTGGTAGCTAGTAACGAAGATGACCTGCAAAGACAACTCCACTCATTTAATATTAGGGCACAAGAATACAACATGCAGATTTCAGCGGAAAAAAACAGGTGCATGGTAATTAGCAGAGAACTACGCAGATGTAAACTAAAATTGAAGAGCAAAAGCATAGAACAGGTGATGACATTCAACTACCTGGGAGTTGAAATCACCAGTGAGAGAAACTTGAAGACAGAAGCAACACAGCAAGCGACTGAAGTGATGAAAGTGAGTAGCTGTTTGAGACAAACCATATGGAGAAACGAATTTATGACTACAGAAGGCAAACTGAAAGTATACAAAACAACAGTGAGACCAAATTTAACATACGCAGTAGAGACAAGGGCAGACACAAAGGGAACAAAACAGAAAGTAAACAACGTGGAAATGAAAGTATTAAGATCGATAACAGGAGTGACACTAAGAGATAGACAAACAAACACTAGCATACGAGAGCAATGTAACATACAAGACGTCAACAAATGGGTAAAAACGAGAAAGAAAAAGTGGAACGAACACGTAGATAGGATGCGACCAGACCAACTAGCAGACATCTCTAAAAAGAATAAGCCATACAGCAGAAGACCAGTAGGAAAACCAAAAAAGAGATGGCAAAACAATATACAATCAACAACAACCGAAACCGAATAAGAGGTAGACAAACAGGAGAAATCCTAGTCGTACGAAGAAGAAGAAGAAGAAGAAATAAGTAAATCGAAAATTCATACCGGAGATACAGTGTGCTCGAAATTAACGTAACTATATTTTATGCTAATATGGCTCATTTGCGGATATATGTTTATTAAACAAAAAATGTTTGTTTTGATGTCCCCAAACGACCCTTGAAGTTTGTCGGTATGTTTTTGGGACACCTGTATATTCAAACACATTTTGACTTTAAAAACAACAAGAGTCATCGACGGTGACTTTTCTTCAGAAAGCTTTGCTAGACCCTAGTGACATCTTGTAACGTGCTACAACAATCAAAAAATCCATACTTGCGCAAAGAAGCAATGGATATAAAGATCTTTATTGAAGTCGTCCCAAAAACTGAAGGCAATGAACCAGCAGCAAAAAAACACATTGTTATATGATTTATATGTATGTTATATTTTATATCTCTTATTTTCGTCATCTATAAATAACTACAGTCGATTCGTTTGGCTCGACGCACTAAAAAAAGGAAACGCATCCTTAGAGGTGTCGTATATGATTCCCAGGTGTGTACATTGCATTCATGCTCTCGAATTTCACTTAAATCGTGATGTAAAACAAAAACGTAAACGTAAAACGTAAATGAATAACATATATGTTATATTTTGTAACTCTTATTTTCCTCATCTATAAATAACTACAGTCGACTCGTTTGGCTCGATGCACTAAAAAAGGAAACGCATCCTTAGAGGTGTCGTATATGATTCCCAGGTGTGTACATTGCATTCATGCTCTCGAATTTCACTTAAATCGTGATGTAAAACAAAAACGTAAAAGTAAAACGTAAATCAATAACATACATGTGTGTAGGTATGTACGTCAATCCTAACCTAAAAAATTGAAAATAAAAACAAATTATGAATGAATTGCTTATGCCTCTCTCGGTGTTACACAAAATATAGTTATTCAAATTTGACAGTATCAATGTTGTAAATAAGGAACACACATAATGTTAGGTATATAAAATAATTATCAAAACATAAACGCGAATAGATTTTTTATGAAAAACTATCACCTCTTATAATTAGCTGTACAGAAGCTAAATGGGAAATTCTTGTAATAGATTGAAACACAAACTTACTGAAGAATTAAAAAGCAATTTAGGTGTTTCGTATATATTAAAAAGAATTGCAAAATATTGAAATAATGTAGAAGTTTACGAAAGAGCAAGATAATGGAATAACGAGAAAATTAGAAACTGTAATAAATTACACTCTAGAGTCGAGATTATAATTAAATTAGAAACAAATAAGCTTAACGCTAAAGCACTCTCAAAAATTACTGAACGTACACACTTAGATACTATTTGCGATGAGTTATATTGCAAATTGTACAGAAGATTTCACTCTTCTGAACGTTCATTTGACATTGCCCCACTTCTTGGGCGCCAAATGGTCAGTGTTTAATATTAGGGCGCCAAAACGACACAAATGTTAAGCAATTCATTACAATAAAACGCGTTTACAAAAAATTTGAAGGTGTTTAAAATAAAATAAAATAAAGCATTCGTGTATAAGAGAAAAAACATAATTAAAAAAAAGAAATGGATTAAGTGTTCCGTGCAAGCAAGTCCTTACAATGATTCTTCTGAGATAAAATGTCATCACGCAACCACAGAATTAACTCTGAATTTTATATTCAAAACGGATTTTTCTTGAAGTGTTCAAAATAATGCAGATATTGTTTACGTTCTGCGACTCGGTCTTCATCCTCATTCCCCATGTATCATCATCAAACTTGACTAAAGTGTCTGTTGAAGTAGTATTGACGTTAAAATAGGGCAGAAATATCACTGGTCCAAGTATAAACCCTCCGGAATACCCATGCTAATTGAAAAATACAAAAATTGCGAATCAATAATGACATTCTCATCTATTTTATATCTAATTTTGACAAATTGACTTCGATTAGATAGACAGGATGATAACAGACCAGCAACGGGTCCACGTAGAGGTATTTAACAGAAAAAGGTGGACAACTTATTTTATTGGTTTATTTGATTTATTAACTCTTAAAAGCCGTGTATATGATCATCTTGAATTTTTTAGATAGCTTATTTTTACGAAATATCGAAAAATAAATAATAGCGAATACAATTTATTAAAACTACTAAAAGAGTGATAATATAGTAAGAACATTAAATAGAGATAATAAACATGTAAATTACTTAGTGAATGACCCACAAATTATCTAATCTGATGACCATTCCTAATCTGAGGCTTCACTATCTTCTTCCCTGATGCCTGCATTATCTATCTCTAAGTCGTTTTCGGCATTGTGCTGTTTTTATATGTTTCAGAGAAATGTTGATGATACTGCCGAAAGTAATGCTTATTCCTCGACTCGGTTGATTCTTTTGACTATTTCAATTGGTAACAATGCATGTTGCACTACATAGGGTCTATGAATTAATATCTTGTGGAACAATCGAAGACATCGGATGCTAGGAACATGCTTTCTAATTCGTGCACCGAAATAATTTAGCTTTTCATTACTGGCATCAACAGTTTCATGGATTAATCTAATCCTCATTGGTGTACATTAGCGTGGTGTCGGATTCGGCCAAATAACTCACGATTTGCTAAAATAAAGATGTCTGAAAAATATTGACGTCAGAGCCGGTATATTTTCAAATATATCCCTGTATGCTACTTCTGTGAACCATCACTCCCATGCGTGTATGCGCTCTAATAACGCTATATCCTGTCAGTGGCAACTGGTACTAAAGGGCACAAGGGCACGTGTCCACCCAACCACCAAGATAAACACAGAAAGAAGTTAGCATGTAATTCAGTGCATAATTTTATTTATTACTTTTACGAATTTTTATAACGATGGTATCAAAGTTTCCTTCCGCATCACACACACTAGCGTATGCCAACGCACAAAACTATTCTCCGGGGCACGATTTCAGATGTACCTCTTTCGAGTATGAATCGGCTCTCTCCGCTTATCTTCGTCATATGCGCTTGTAACTTCGGTTTGGGGCACAAATTTGCCAGACTCCGTGTGTGATTTCAAAGCCTTGAAGTGACGTTTACTATTAATAATGGTAGTTATTTGTGTGCAAGGTCTTTTAAAAAATCCGCTATCATTTGAGGAAAAACTTTTAATTAAGAAGAAAGGAAGGCCTATTCCCGAACTTCAAATAAACTACACTTCTACTAAGTAAAACTCGAACTTACAATAGAGTATTCAATAAAAATATATATGAAAAATATGAGCGGATGCGCGTATGTTCACTAACAAATAAACTATTTTGTTTTATCTGCTTAATTTTTAATAAAGAGGTTAGTGCGTGAAATAAACAAGGGTTGAATGATTTAAAGCATAACCCAGAGAGGGCAAAGAAACACGAACATTCCGTTTCTCACATGAATGCATGCGTGGATTTTAGTGTTCTTAGCAAAGTGGACATACGTGAATAGTTAGACAGTGCTTGTTTGCGACATAAAATTAAATACACGAAGATGTGGAAAAAAATCGTCATTTTTTGCGCCGGTTAATTATGTGTATAAAATTTTGCGGAGCTTTTGAATTGGCGTTACGAAGCCATGACGAGACATTGACGTTGGAAAATCCAGGTATTTATGTAGACTTAATTAACTTTTCAGCTGAATTAGACGCTGTGTTTGCAATACATATAAAAAGTGTTTAGAGTCGCCTCAAAAACTATTCAGAACTAATTGCTAGATGCAATGTTGCAATTTTACAAGCAGGAGATAATTATTGAAAGAAATTAAATCTGCAAATTTCATTGCATTGGTGGCCGATGAAACTACAGACACCTGTAAGAATCAGCAATTGATTGTTATTATTCGATACGTGTTTAATGGACAAATTTTTGAACGCTTTTGGCCTTTTTTTAAGCCGGGTGGACATAATGCTGAATTATTAACAAAAACATTGCTGAATGAATGCAAATAATTTTTGATTCTCATTCTGGGTCTGATAGCAATGAACTAATCAATTTAATTTAATTATTGAACGAGCGACGAACTGCAACAAAACTGTAAAAATGTTCTTTGCAAATTTGCAGTCATTTTTAAGCTTTCTCTCTCGATTGCCAAAACGAACGATAATTCTTTATGAAATAGTCAAACGTAGATTACCACGCGCTGGATTTTCAAAAATGGAATTGTAAACACATTATTTGAACACCAGGATTCTTTCAAAGAATGTTTAGACAAAATTATTGACGAAGATAGGATGGATTCAGTTACTATTAGTGAAGCAAGTGGTTTATTGACACATTTGGATTGCCCGGAATTTCTCGACTGGTTGAAAATATTTCATTTCATCATGCCACATGTTGAAATATTATTTAATCAGACCCAAATGCGCGGGATTGACAGTGTTCAACTGCAAAAAGCATTTGAACAATTCCAACAGCAAATTATTCAGATTAGAAATTTAATAATATCTACTGACAATGACAATCAAGAACGCAATAATGAAGAACCTGCAAGGAAAAGACAAAAAACGACAGCGGGAGATAACAGAGCTATTATTGCAAAGGAAATACGTGACTATTTTAAGCCAAATTAACGACCGATTTGATTTTAGGGATCACTTGTGTGCAACAAAATTATTTGATTCACAAAATTTTAAAACTTATAGTCATTCATTTCCACAAAATCATCTTAATGAAACTGTAAAATCTTATCCTATGTTGGACAGTATAAAATTGAAAAGTGAACTTTCAACAATTTATGGGCGCGATGACATGTGTGAGGCATGTGGTGTTTTGCCACTTTTAGAGTTCATAACAAACAACTGTTGGATATTATTTGCACAACGCCCATGTAAACAGCAGAATGTGAACGATGTTTTTCCACATTAGGGTGGCATTAAAACTTTTCTGAGAAGCACAATGTCAGAAGGTCGACTGAACGCATTGGCGCCCCTATCAATAGAAAAGAAGGTCATTCGGGCTGTCCCGGATTTTGAGCATCAAAAATAGGAGAATGGATTTTATGTACAAAAAATAGGTAATTTTTTTTTTGTGCCTACCCTCTTTCATAACTCACGAGTCGCCACTGTATCCTGTGTGTTCTAAATAGAGTAAAAGCCACCGAGCTCTATGGTACCACAAACATCGCATTCGGACTTCTGCACTTGTTCTAGTTACGTGGTTATGCTTCTCGTACTGAATAATAATCCCGTTTTGCTCTTTGTATGAGACTATAACATGGATACAGCATATTATCACTGCTTCTCATAATTTCATATTACTTCCGAGAAAAGTCGCTTTGACAAAAAATGCTAACGCCGGCAAAGCAGTGCCAAGTAGGGTGTCCAAGTCCCGAGACCAAAAGGGTCTTCGAGACTACGGAACTTAAGTCCAGGTACTAGTTCGATAAGTCCCGAAATCGAGATACACTTTATTAATTGCGCAATTGCTCTAAGATAACAAAACAAAAGTGATTCAGTATTTTTTATTATAATATTAGGTATTGGGCTTCAGCAACACTACAAAGCAAAAACAAAAAATAGTAAAAAAATAATATGAACAATATAAACACTAAAAACTATCTTAAATAAAAAAAGAAAAAACAGTATGACGAACACCGGTGATTCCCCTATTTATTTACGCATTTCACATACCATAAATGCCGTTTCGGGACTTTTGAGGTCCCCGGACTTCGCTGTGGTACCGGAACCTAAATTCTTTTATGAATACCCGGGACCATCCAAGCTTTGCGGCGTTATATAAATTCATGCGTGGAATAATAATTCTCACATCAGAACAACCTACAAAAAAAAAGGATTATACAGGCTGTATATGAAACAAGGGGACAGAGTATGATTAATGGAAAGATGTAATTTTATTAGACTCAAATCCAAAATATTTTGCGCAAATTCCCCCGCTGACGCGAGAAAAAAAATTACAAAGATATTTTTAAAATATTCGTCGCGCCACTACACTTAAATACGACTGTAGGGTATGGAAGGGTGGGGCGGGGTACTAAGTGGGATTGTGAAGGCGTGTGAGGCAGTGTTGCCAACCGTACTATAATTATAGTATTTGTACTATAATTTCAACTCGATGTTCTATAAAATTTCAAAGTGAATATAGTACGCACATTATACTATAATTTCATATTTCTTACAATATACATAAATAAAGCCACTCTTTGGACAGGAACCGTGAAAGTCATGAAACGCCAAATATTTCGAATATATTAGTAACGGGGATTTACGAAATAAAACCACATTTTTAAACATTAAAAATATATATCTCGGCAAACATGTCATGGACCTTCTTCAGAACGAAAAAGTAAAAAAAATCCTCATTTAATTACACATTTTATGAGTCGTAGTCGATCATTTATGATTTCCGCATGACAACAAATTAAGAGCAGATTTAGTTTTAATGATCCACTTCTAAAAAATTTAGACTACTTTATTCCATGAAATTCGCATTCTTATAGTTTTACAAATAAAAATCCATGTTTCTTTCCAATATTTCAAAATGCTAAAAGATTTCTTCCCTATAATACAGTTGATATAGAATAGCTAATTGATAACGATTGGAGAAAGTTACCCTCAATTTCACAACAGAAAATAAGAAATGAAGAACAAATAGTTATTTTTTGGTGGCGCTTGTTACAATATAAAAATGTTCTCAAAGTTTTTGAATTTCAAAATTTAGCCAAATTTGTGGTAAATCTCACTCTAATGCCCAGGGTGAAAGAATATTTAGTAAAGTTAACATGATTAAAACTGCACAGAGAAATAACATACCTAAAAGATTCTGACATGTCTGACTAAGACACTGAGATAGAACTTAATTTCAACTAATGATTTAATTTTATCGCTAACTTGGATCGGCTTTTAAATTTACTTTTATATTTTACACAGAAAATTTGAATTGTATTGCATCTTGTCTTGTTTAGTTCGTTACGTTCAATTGTAATAAATAAAATAAAAATTAAACATATTTTTGTTTCTTATTTCTTGTGTGTACTATATTTTTTTTGAATGCACTATAATTTTTAGCACTCTGTACTATAATCGGTTCCAAGATAGTTGGCAACGCTGAGTGCGAGGTCAGTCTCGTTCGATTGTTACATGTGAATGTTTCGACTGTGGCTTACACAACACACGAACTATTCGATATGTTGTACATTTACGGTCAAACAGGTGGAGATGCATGTCGGACGTATAGGTTGCGTTTTCCTAATAGTCGAGCCCCATCTTACAAGTGCGTAATGGATGTCGTCTTCAGATCAATTCACAAATTTTACAACACAAATTTGTTTTTGTGAGAAATAAGAAGTAAAAAGTCGTTGAATTTAATCATAATAACAGTAATAGTACTTACTATACATTTATTGCGGAAGAAAACGTAATATCTAAATAATCCTGGCAATATTAAAATAATTACAAAATTCATAGTCGGCATCTCAATAAAAAAAAAAATCGTTGTTGAGAAATAAGATATTTTAAAAGAGGGAAATTTGCCCAAATCTATTCACAAGTTATTAACAGCTGATATTTCATATTAGGGTTGTTGAACTCTTAGCATGAACACCTGTTTAGAAATAGTAAACAATGCTATTATTGAGGTTTTTATAACGTCTAGAGCTGTTATTGCGGTGTATGTATGTAAGCGTGTTTATCCCGCCGCATGGGCCAGACATGACGTCGGCTGTCTGGCCCAACTGGCGCGATACCTACGACTAGACACATGCTAAATCCATAGCCGGCACATTAAACACTTTTCGGGAGGGTTTTTAATATTGGCGTTCGTGTCGTAATTGACTCACAATTTTTGGGATTTATATTCTACATAATTGCATCTTTCCATTTATCATACTCTGTCCTATTATTTCAAATACACCCTGTATAAAGTAACCGTATCACACAGAAAAATTACCTTTTAAAACTGCGTTGTCAAATGCAGAACATTACAGGTAGATAAATGTCTACATACATTAAAAATATAATAATTATTTTAATACATAAAGTAAAAAAATAACCTGGAAATATCCTGAATTGTAAGAAAATCACCTTTCCTTCAATTCAATAGATGAGATTATTTGCATTATTCCGCGATTCGTAAATTAACAGTGTTTCTAGTTAATTTTCGACAGTATTGCAATGTTCACAATGCATACCTGGCTCAGCAAAATTCATTACAAAAATGAGGTGTGGCCACCACACGACTTTCTTATACGTATGAGCGTTTCAAACTATACAATCTTAAGAATTTTTTTATACAAAACTTATTCAAAATCCTATTCTAAGTACTTTTATTCTCTTAATAAATCGCTATAGAATGCATACTTTGCAAGATATTCGAAAAAAAGTGCTACTCGCTAAGAGTAAAAGTGCTACTTCCGGTCCGAATTTTGAAATTTCATGTATACAAAAAATATTGCAAATATAACTCTAAATACTTTTGTACTCTTAATAAATATATATAGAATGCATAATTTACGACATATTTGCCAAAAATCGCTATTCGGTAAGAGTAAAAGTGTTACTTCCGGTCCGAATTTTGAAATCTTTTTTATACAAAAGATATTGAAAACTATGTTTTAAATACTTTTATACACGTAACGTATCTGTCTAAAAAGCTTGACTTGCGAAATATTCGCAAAAAACCGATTTTCGATAAGAGTAAAAGACCTACTTCCGGTAGGAATTTCGAAAAACTTTTTAAATAAAATTGTTCTCAATTTTAATTTTAAGTACATATGAATTCTTTATAAATTTGTATAAACTTAGTATTTGACGAAATATTGGTAAAATTCGATTTTTTCACTGAAGTAAACTGCTACTTCCGGTCTACCGATTTTACAGAAAAACTATTCAGATCTCAAGAGGGAGATTATACACGTAAATACAAAATTTGGAATTGATATCTCCAGCGGTTTGACCGCTATCGTGGTCACACACACACAGACAGACAGACAGACAGACAGACAGACAGACAGAGAGAGAGAAAGACATTTTTTAAAAACCTCTTTTTTGGTATCAGGGGACCTCAAAACGTGGACATCTGCAAAAATCTCGAGGTCGAAAATTTTCATCATCACAATACTTCCTTATACTACGTATAAGAAAGTAAAAAGAGATGCAATTTATTTTGTAAATCACTTTATAACAATTCCAAAATACGTGTTTGTAAAACGACCACTATCCATTTATTACATGTAATTGCAAAGGCAGTTCACTAGTAAATCAAGCTACCTGTTGCATTTAGGAGAGATTTAATTGTAGGCCGGTATTCCCTACTTATATACCTACGTGTTTAATTAAGAGACCGTTTCCTGGAATTACCTCATTTGTATTTTCGGAATTATGACCAGCTGTCTGGGTGCAATACCTCTATTCCTCTAATGTAATTTACTAAAAGGTATGCGATGACTAACACAATGGAAAGCTCGTCCTATGTCCATATCCTATGTTTCTTTTTTAAATAACTCAGCAATCTTAACAACATTGCATGTTAAAATATTTTAATCAGACGTCAGTGATACGGATCGATAATTAGTTAACTCGGATTTAGAGTATTTGTAGTGTACATAATATTAAACAAAAGAAAGATACGTATCAAATTCTAACTAAAAAGAGCTCTATCATATAAAATAAAAAACTCGAAACTTTGATACAATACAAATTCGATTACAATTTTTACGATATGCTGCCATCAACCAATAATAATGTCTAAACTGGAGTGAACGTTTCTAAACTATTCTGCTTAAGTCTTCAACAGCTCCAAGCGATCGATACCGTTCCAGTCATCGTACACGAATTAATAGCGCGATTCAAATAAAGCTGACGAAACTATAAACACTCGATCATTAATGTGAAATGTCACAGATCGTCTTAAATGGATACTAACGGTAATTGAATCATAGGCGTCGCAACGTGTCTAAACTATGAATTAAAGTGCAAATTAACAAAATATATATATTCATTCTAAATATATGCCACAAATTTTATGGGTTGATTACCTAGGGTTATTATGATCATAAAGATTCATATGAATGTATGTCTGAAACGATATAGTCCTAAAGTTTTAGGGTGTTAGGGCCGGTTCTACAATACAGGAATAAAGAATCGAATAAGTATCCGTAGAATAAATTTATTCCATAGATATACTCCGCATAACAGCGTATGCGTTCTACAAATCGTTTGGAACAGCCGCATAGTAATTCTTGGATAAAACACATAACACATTAATTTGGCAATGAAAATGAGCAATGCACATGCTTGATTTTTAGTGTTTCGTAATATTAACCCATCTTTTTGAAATGTATATTTTTGTTTTTACGTAATTACCTACATTCTTATGTAAAATATATGGTATTTTTCTAGTACATATTTTCAATTTACGTGTATAAATAGGTATGCGTACTTTTAAAGTGAAGAGAGATGTAAATTTGTGTTTTATGATTCTACCTGCACAGACTGATGTTTTAAATTTATCTGTTCAACACATGTTTCAAAACCTTACATAAAAAAGAAAATAACGGCAATAAAACAACGAGATGCTAGGGACTGATGACAAATATTTTTTTGGTTGTTCAGTTTGACCGTGGTAAATAACCAGTACAGTAGTGATACCTTATTTTAAAAAAGAAATGCAAAGCGAGTTCTAATTTTACAGTGTCTGAAACAGAAATACTAGTTGGGTTGGTGAAACAATATAAAAATGTGATAGGTATGCATATTACAAGTTAAAAAAAATACATGCAATTGATATATAGTGTTATAAACTAAATTTCAGAGGATAGGGAAGGATATTCATTGCTTCTCCACAAAAAAAATGAATTTAGTTGATTTGTAATTACAAGTTTTGCAAGAAGATCATCAACAGAAGAAGGAAAAACATCAATTAGAGATAAAAATTTTGAAAAAAACATTATTAAATTTAAATAAATGTTAATTTTATAAATAAATTTTTTGAAAGAGTTTCGTATTGTAATTATTTAATTTAGAAAGTAGAGTGTGTTACAAACAAAATTATTGAATTTAAAAAGGGATTTACTTAAAAGAACATACATACTTGCACAATATATTGAAATACCCTTTCAACTTACATACTCGTCATTACATAATATTTATTTAACATATTAAAACACTGTGATCAAAAATAAATTCCTGACAAATATTCTGAGTATCAATGCTTAATTGTGGAGCAACCAAGCAAAAGGAGTTAAATCCGTTTTGTGAGAAAAATCTAAACAGTACGTATTCTTACTAATTTGGGTGAGTTAAATCCACTGATAAACTCAGAATTGAGCTAAACTTGCTAAACCCTAGCGAAAAGTTAACGTGAAACTCAGTGAATCGAGCAAAAGTTTATAAATCCAAAGCAACATTTTTGTTTCGACCAAAACGTGCTAAATCCATGTGCAGAGATCTGTAGTTTTCTTATACTTTTAACAGATAAATTGTAGTAAATCACACCAAGATGGAGCTATGATGCAAAAATCAAGAACAAAGCTTCGAATACATCATTCAGTTATACAGTTGCCACAATAAGTACCTACGTTATGTTGCCGGGCGTGCTATAACCTAAAAAATTAGTCGAGAATTATTTCAAACCAGTGCTCTACAGAAATGGACGATTCAACAGATTTTAATGTATCTGTACGAGAAGGTAAGCTAAAAGTTTATGGTCCTATATGATTATTATCACTTTTTTCTTATCAGGTAGTAGTGGAAGTCGCCGTAAAATTGCTCGTTCTCCACAAAAAGTTAAACTTCGCAAAGAGAAAAAGTACAGTGACAAGGATCCTTTGTTAATGACTTTTGTTAGACCGTGCAATCACAACGGTAAGACTTACATGTGCACCAGTATTAAAAATAGTGATGTGAAACTTATTCGAAAAAAGTTCTTTGATATTCCTGACAAAATTACGCAAGATGTAAAACTTTGCCACATGTTAGGTGTTTGTGCAGTTTCTCGACAACGGCCTGTCAAAAACGTTCCTAGAAACCGATCACTTACTATTGCATATTATCTGAAAACGAGGGAGAAAAAGGCCTATAGAGTATGTCAGAAAATGTTTCTCACAGTGTTTGACATATCGAAAAAACGCATTAACAACGTCGCACAGATTATACACCAAGGAAAAGCACCAAGAGAAAATCGTGGTGGTGACAAAATCTCGCACAAGTCAGAACCAAAAAAAGTAAAAATTCGAGAGTTTATCGAAAAACTACAAGGTAGAGAAAGTCATTATAATCGTGCTAAATCTCGAAGAATTTATTTGCCTGCTAATTTGAGTATTAGAAAATTACATAAAATGTACAACTTGGAATGCGAGGTTGAATACAAGAGCAGTTTGACAATGTTTTCAAAAATTTTCTGCTCAGAGTATAACATAGGATTCAGCTCTCCAGCTGCAGACTCTTGCTCTTTGTGTACCAGACTTACATACCGAATAAAATACGAAAAAGATCTAAAAAAAAAATCTGATCTTATGATTGAATTGAGAATTCACAAAAAAAGAGCAAACGCGTTTTATAAACTAGCCAACAGCAAACCACCAAATTGTTTAACATTTTGCTTCGACTTACAGCAAGTACAACCGCTGCCACGTACTCCAATTTCTGATGCATTTTATTCTCATCAGATAAGCTTTTATGTATTTTGTTGTGTTGGAATGAATTCTTTAAATCCAACTTTCTACACTTGGAGCGAAGATGAAGCTGGAAGAGGCTCAGAAGAAATTAGTTCTGCTCTTTTAACTCATTTGAGTTCATTAAATTTTGGAAATATAGAAAGTA
This sequence comes from Amphimallon solstitiale, assembly GCA_963170755.1. Lineage (NCBI taxonomy): Eukaryota > Metazoa > Arthropoda > Insecta > Coleoptera > Scarabaeidae > Amphimallon > Amphimallon solstitiale. Next base: position 133,228,893 of record OY720677.1, read on the forward strand.
TAAAATTATTTTGTGATGGGTGCGGAGGACAAAACAAGAATTCTCATGTTATTCACGCTTTGTATTTTTGGCTAAAAGTAAAATCTCCTCCCAGAATAAAAGATATAGAAATAATTTATCCAGTTCGAGGACACAGCTTTTTGCCAGCTGACAGGGTCTTTGGACGAGTAGAAAAATGTCTTAGAAAAGAACCCACCATAATAACAAAGCAAAAATATATTGAAATATATTCTGCACATGGAAATGTAAAAAATCTTGGAGACGGCGACTGGAAACTCTACAAGGTGAAGCAATTACAAAAGTGGCTTAAAAAAATTGAAGGGATTTCTGACCTGAAGAAAATCAAACTGATTAAGGAAAAAGGTTCCGTAAAGGTTCAGTGCCACCAAAACTTCTATTATACTTCATTGAGTGAAACTCCTCAAAGCATCATAAAAAGGGGACAAAAGGATTCAAGGATGGAGCTACAAGTAGTCGAAACCAAGCGTAGTCTTCAAAATAAAAAGAAAAAAACACTTGATGGAACAACAGTTTGGTATAGAATGGGAACAAGACGAAAGGCTAGAATGGTACAAAAATATTCTGAACGATACAACAGTGGAAGACAATGAAGATGAAGAAAATGAAACACATGAAGAATGTGACTGCCTTGAAGACGATGTTGGCCTTCATATATAAATTTATACCAAATTTTCTTATGTACTTACCAGTGTTTTGTGCTTAAGCATATATATTTCTTTTTGTATTTTCTAAAATATTTGAATTAGCAGTTCGTTATTCTATTGTTTTCTCTCAATAAAAATTACATAAGCCAAAAATTGTAAATTCTGATTTAAGCAAAAAGGAATAAATCCATTACGGCTGAGCAAAAAGAGATAAATCCATTTTATTTTTGTTAATAAATCCAGACACGAAAAAGATAAAAAAAACAAATTTGTAGTATAGATACTAACCATTACAATGAATAACTTGCCTTTTTCAGATTTTAATTTAGTGTTAAGGATTTTTGGTGAAACATTTTTTATAAATTCCTCAAAACTACCTTTAGTGGATTTATCACCTTTTGCTTGGTTGCTCCACAATTATAATTCACTTGTAGGAGATTCAAATAACCACAATTGATATAGAAATATAATTTTGAAATGATAAATTATACCGTGAAACGCAATATAACTTTTGTATAAAAGAAATTTGAAAATTCGGACCAGACGTAAGACTTTACTCTTATCGAATAGCAGTTTTTTTTATACAATCTATATAGGTACATGTATTATAAGTGCAAAAGTAATTAGAACTACATTTGGAACAATTTTTCTATAAAAGAAAGTTTAAAATTTGGACCGGAAGTAATGCTTCTACTCATCAAATATCGTTTTTTTTTGGAAAATCTCACAAATTTTGCATTCTAGTCAGATTTATTAAGAACACAAAATTGTTTGAGCCACATTTGGAAAAATCTTTATATAAAAAAAAATCAAAATTCGGACCGGAAGTAACACTCTTACTTTCTTTTATTTTTTTTTATTTATTTAACGAAAATAACGTAGAAGTATTTGATTGGGCGGCAAAATCTCCATATCCGAATCCCATTGAAAATATGTGGAGTGCTATGGTGCCGAATAGGAATGCTAATAATGATAGAGTTCAACTTAATATAGAAAATATTACTCAATATGCACAATCTGTATGGGAGCATTTCAGAGGAAGAAACTTATGTGTAACTTTAATAAATTCTATGCAATCAAGAATGCAAGAGTATATGGACGATAATGGATTTTATATGTCGTACTAAGGTTTTTATTATTGCGAAAAGGAAACAAACTATAAGACCAAAATCACATAACCATTTTCTTTAATTTCTTTATTAATTAATTACTATTATACAGGGTGAGTCATTAGTAGCCGCTTCTTCGATTGCTCTTTTGTGTTTTAAATAAAAGAAAAAACAATTAGTGGAAGATCCATGGTTGCTTGTGGCGCATATTGTAAAAATACTTTAAGCTCTGGCGCACTTCCGGTTTCGACGGAAATGTACGGAACTTAATTTTTTTAAATGATTCACACTATATATTTTTGGATTTTCTTGTACTGCTTTAAATTGTCTGTTTGACTGTTTTTTCTTTTTCAAAACTGGGCCAATAGTTTTTGAGTTATTAATTTTTTTTGAAAATATTTGACCAAAACACGTGTTCAGAAAAAAATCATTTTCACATTGTTTTTAAAAGTAAAAACATTAACTTTGGTGGTGCTTGTAGCCAAGAAAATTCTACATCATTTGGTAAAGTTGCACTCGACAATACCTCAAAAAACTTTGTTTTTTCAAAGCCTACTTCCTGAAATTTTCACGTACCAAAAACTTATTTTTTTTAAATGGAACACCCAGTATTTTATTGAGTCATTTTGTTCCTTTCATTTTTGTTAACAATGTCCTATACCTATCTTTTGTAATTTTTGAGATAATCACTATAGGAGCAATTAGCGGTCCATTAAAGACTACGGGCACTGTTCTATTCACCCAAATTTTCGTCCAATAAAGGCTGGAATGCGGCTGACTGCCTGAGTCAACTGTTGAAGAAAGTGGATATACATTTATTTCAAACTTACAAAAGCATCGCTGTTAGTTATCATCCAAATGAATTATTCTTATGAAGAGTTAATAGATATGATTGACGTTTTGGGTGAATCTGAAAGAAACTTTTTGCTAGTATCCAGACTTTATGCACAGCGATCCCTGGTAGAAGTCAACCGAAGCCAGAAACCTTCGAAAATATAAAGTGGACGGTTTGAGTGAACAGAAAGCATTGAATATGAAAGAAGGTGCAGAAAAAGCAATAACTGGTGAGGATAAGACGTTTATGGTACTTGCGAGTGTAGTCGAACACCTCCATACTAGTACTACGAAAATTAGTCGTTAGTTAGATGTAAGTCAAATTTGAGAATCCAGAATAATTAGGAAATATGAAATTCACCCGTAGCATATTTATACACAGGGTTAGATGAAAGAAATTTTCAGAATCCCTTACATTTCTGTCAATTGGCAGCAGATAAATTATCCTGGCTTTCTCAACTTTTTGTTGTCTACCAACGAAGCCACCTTCTATTAAAGTGAATACGTTCATCGTCACAATTTCCATTATTATAACACTTAAAATCCCCCATTTTATCACACCTGTAAACTTTCAAAATCGTTGGTCATTAAAACTGTGGGGAGGAATAGTGGGTAGTTACATAATTGGACCTTATTTCTTTGATGAAAATGTTAATGGTGAAGAGTATCTTCGCTATCTACGGACGGATTTTCAAAACTTTTTGAAGACCTCTTCAAATATGTTAGTAAACATAACCTTTATTTTATTTCGATGTTAACCAACAGTGTCAAAAATGCAACTGGACATTGCCGGAATTAAAAAAATGAAATGCGATGGTCTTCATTCTATAAAATTATTACTTTTGGGATAGTTGGATATAACATTTACATTGTTTGACAGTTGACTAAGGATGTCGGGCGCCATCCCTGCCCTCCATTGGTTGAACGAATATTTTGGTGCATAGAACAACAGCGCTCGTAGTTCTTTAATTGATCGCTAATAGCTCCTATAGTGATTATCTCAGAAATTACAAAAGATAAGTATAGGACATTGTTAACAAAAATGAAAGAGAATAAAAAAAGGAACAAAATGACTCAATAAAATACTGGGTGTTCCATTTAAAAAATATAAGTTTTTGGTATGTGAAAATTTCAGGAAGTAGGCTTTGAAAAAACAAAGTTCAGTGAGGTATTGTCGAGTGCAACTTTACCAAATGATGCAGAATTTTCTTGGCTACAAGCAACAACAAAGTTAATGTTTTTACTTTTAAAAACAATGTGCAAATGATTTTTTTCTGAACACGTGTTTTGGTCAAATATTTTCAAAAAAAATTAATAATTCAAGAACTATTGGCTCAATTTTGAAAAAGAAAAAACAGTCGAACAAACAATTTAAATCAGTACAAGAAAATACAAAAATATATAGGGTGAGTCATTAAAAAAAATTAAGCCCCGTGCACTTCCTGTAAAACCTGAAATGCGCCAGAGCTTAAAGTATTTTTACAATATGCGCCACAAGCAACCATGGATCTTCCACTAATTGTTTTTCTCTTATTTAAAACACAAAAGAGCAATCGAAGAAGCGGCTACTAATGACTCACCCTGTATATTAATTACTAAAAACTTGATATCTGCTACAATTTTTGTTTTAATTTATTCTGGTAAAAGTTAGAGAAATTAATTTTACAATCCTAATTAAATTTTATTACATGATTACCCATTAATTGCACAGAAGTTCAAATATGGGACCTTGTATGTATATATGTATTATTTTTTGTTATAAACTTGTAAGAATAAGTTTATAATATCACTACATACAATTAAATCATGTTATAATGTAATAATTAATACAAAATGCAAAATTTTGCTGTTTTAGAATATGTTTTAATTTTTTTAGAGAGCTATATCTAAAAATGAGGTGTAGTCACCATACGACTTTTTTATACGTATGTGACATCCGAAATGTGTATACAAAATTTGTTCCAAATCAAATTTTAAGTTGCCTCTTTATAAAATAAAGCTCTGATTAAAAGTGTATCTTCCGGTCCGAATTTTGGACAATTTTTTTATACAGAAATTATCGCAAATCCAACTCAAAATATTTTTATTCTCTTAATAAATCTCTATAGAATGCATAATTGCGAAATATTTGCAAAATACTGCTATTCGATAAAAGCAAGAGTGTTACTTCCGGTCCGAATTTTGAAATTTCTTTTATACAAAAATTGTTCCAATTCGGGTTCTAAATATTTTTGTATTCTAAATAAGTCTGTACAAAATGAATAATTTGTAAGAAATTTGCTAAAAACCGCTTTTCGCGGTAGGTAGAAAGACCTACTTCCACTAGAAATGCCCAAAAAAGTCTTTCTAAAATTCACATCTTAGTACTTTTGTATTCTTTAGAAATTAGTTTTAACGTGACGACGTATTAGTAAATTTTGATTTTTTTAGTGAAGTAAACTACTGCTTCCGGTCTACCGATTTTACTCAAAATCTAATCTGATCTCAAGAGGAAGATTATTAAAGTTTGGTATTGATAGCTGTAGCCGTTTGGACACTGAGACACAGACAGACAGACAGAGAGAGAGAGAGAGAGGGAGAGAGGGGGGAGAGGGAGAGAGAGTGAGAGAGGGCGAGAGAGAGAGAGAGAGAGAGAGAGAGGGAAGGAGGGAGAGAGAGAGACGTTTGCCAAAAGCCACTTTTTCGGTATCAGGCGACCTTAAAACGTGGATATCTGCATCATAATTCCTTACTACGTATAAGAAAGTATAAAGGCAAATATTGCTTTAATTAATAAACCACAAGACAAGGTGTTAAATCGTCGATTGAAGGAATATAAAAGATGCGCAACGCTATAGTAAAACAGCGCGTCTTTCCGTTAAGTCAGGGGTCTCCAAACTTTCCAGCCTTAGGGCCATACTGATTACTCCAGTAAGTTCCGAGGGCCAAAACCATATTATCATTGTTGCCGGTGGTAAAAAGTGAAATAGTCTACTGATGAAAAAAAGTCCGAAAAAGTACGCAACGTTTAAAAAAGGCTGCAAAACGGCAACACTGCATATTATTAATTTTCCTGTCATTATCTGTAATTTCTAGATTAGTCGTAGAGTACGAGCCATGAGGAGTAACGTGACACGACATCTGGTGGACACAAGCGGAAATAGGTAGTACCTTCTATCGCTAACAGATGGCGCTAATAGCACGTACAGAATAATCTCGTTGGTTCGAGAAAGTTCTGGTGTCTTCCACTCACTTCTAGATGGCAGTAATTGGAATATATAAAAAGGCTAGTGGCGCAACCACAAGTCAGTTCCTATGACACTGTTGTGAAATAAAATAGTGCGTACCTCCTTAAAACGTGTTTGTGCGTGTTTAAGTTTAAGACATCTTTGTAACAGTATTTTGATTTGAATTGTTGCTTTTGTGTGTGATTTAGTAGTATGGAAAAGAAGCGAAAAATTGATAGTGAATGCAGAAAATTCAAAAATCAGTGGAACATTCAGTATTTCGTAATTGAGTCCAGTAAGAAGGCGCTATGTTTGATTTGCAATGAAAGCATAGCCGTTCTCAAAGAATATAACATTAAACGTCATTATGAAACAAAACATTTTCAAAATTACTCAAAATATACAGGAAGTTTGCGGACAGAAAAATTCGAAGCTATGAAGCGCGGATTGAAATCGCAGCAATCTTCATTTACAAAACTCAAAACTGAACAAGAGGCTGCAACGCGTGCCAGCTCTCGTGTGGCTCTTGAAATTGCAAAACGTGGAAAACCATTCACCGATGGAGAAATGATCAAAGAAGCATAATTGCAGTAGCCGAAGAAATGTGCCCTGAAAAGGTAAATTTATTAAAAAGTGTCAGTATGTCAGCAAACACTGTGGCTCGAAGGGTAGAAAACATCGCTGAAAATATATCCTCTCAACTGTTCGACAAAAATGGACATGTTGAGTGGTTTTCTTTGGCCTTGGATGAGTCAACGGATGTGCCAGATACTGCTCAGGTGTTGATTTATATTCGAGGAGTAGATAAAAGCTATGAAGTGCATGAAGAACTTCTTGATATGAATAGTATTCATGGCACAACTACTGGTACAGATATTTTTAAAGGAGTTGAAATGGCCATTAATCAAAAGAACCTTCGATGGAAAAACTTGAAATGTATTACAACTGATGGAGGCAAAAACATGAGTGGGAAAGATAAAGGAGTGGTCGCTCTTGTGTCAAAGGCTGTAGAAAATGACGGTGGTTTAAAACCATTAGTCTTACATTGTATCATTCATCAACAGTCTTTGTGCGGAAAATGTTTGGATATGTCTGAAGTTCTGAAACCAGTCATATTAACTGTTAATTTTATCAGATCTTTTGGGTTGAATCACCGACAATTCCGACAATTTATTGAAGAGATTGGAGAAAATGACTTACCTTATCATACTGCCGTACGTTGGCTTAGTTGTGGGAAAGTCCTTCAGCGCTTTTTTGAACTTCGAGCAGTGATCGAAATTTTTTTGAATGAAAAGCATCGCCCTCTTACTGAATTACAAAACAACGCATGGCTGTGGAAGTTAGCATTCTATGTTGATTTGACAAAACATGTTAACGAACTGAATTTGAGATTGCAAGGAGAAAACCAGCATCTTCCTGATTTATACACAATCACAACTACGAAGTAAATGTTTTTCACATTTTAAAACATGTGAAATATTCAGCCACACTACTGAGACTGAGTTTCCTATCGATTTTGCAATCGAAACTTTGAGTGCTTTGAAAATAAATTTTGATACTCGTTTCTCGGACTTTGATGCCATTGCGAATCAAATTAAGATTTTTCAGAATCCTTTTGATACTGACATTGAAACCCTAGCCCCGGAACTTCAAATGGAAATAATTGATCTACAGTGCAGTGATATAATTAAGAACAAATATCAAAACTCATCTTTGTTGGAATTTTATAAGAGTCTTCCACTGACACAATTTGATAATTTGCATAAATTTGCTCGTGGGCTGTTTTCTGTTTTTGGTGCTACTTATTTGTGTGAGAAGACCTTCTCCAAAATGAAGTACACAAAAAATGTTTACAGATCTAAATTAACTGATGAGCATCTTAAATCTCTTTTAATAATTGGTACAAGTAAAATTAGTCCACAACTACAAACTATTGTCAGTGGAAAATCTCAATTACACAAATCTCATTAGTATTTCATATGTCATTATGCTTGTTATAAGTTATGTTTTTATTTAAAATGTATAAAATGTTAGTTGGATTCATTTCAATAATTTGTTAGTTGTTATATACTGAAGTAAAATTTTCTGCATATTATACATGTCTTTACTCATTACAATTTTGTGTTTCTTTATCCAACTTATCACAAAAACAATAACAATAAGCCTACAACAATGTTATGAGTAGTTAGCCCATGACCATATCAATGTAGATGTCATATTAATAATTATTCAACATAAAATTAGAATACTTCAGTAAACTAAATTTAATTTGCTATAAAAAATATGTTCTCTAAAAGGAGTTTTCAAGTATGCTAGCTCTCCGCGGGCCGGACAAAATCTGTCCGCGGGCCGGATGTGGCCCTCGGGCCGTAGTTTGGAGACCCCTGCGTTAAGTCGTCCCACAAACCCCTTGCCGAGAAACATCATCGCTGTCTCGGGCTGTTTCGAATCTCGGATCCAAACGACTGATGCAGTCGTATAGATCTCGGTTCCAGTTTTGGCTACACTCAGTGCTATAGTGGCGCATCTTTATGTATTCCTTCAATCAACGGTTAAACTCATTATTTTTATTTTCTTATACGTAGGATAAGGAAGTATTGTGATGATGAAAATTTCAATATTATCTCCCTCTTGAGATCTGATTAGATTTTCAGTAAAATCGGCAGACCGGAAGTAGTAGTTTACTTCAGTGAAAAAAACGAATTTTGCCAATTATTCGTCAACTACTAAGTTTAAACAAATTTGTAAAGAATTCATATATACTCAAAATTAAAATTGAGAAGAATTTTATTAAAAAAGTTTTTCGAAATTCCTACCGGAAGTAGGTCTTTTACTCTTATCGAAAATCAGTTTTTTGCGAATATTTCGCAAGTCATGCTTTTTAGACAGGTACGTTACTAGTATAAAAGTATTTAGAACTTAATTTTCAATACCTTTTGTATAAAAAAAAATTTTAAATTCGGACCGGAAGTAACACTTTTACTCTTATCGAATAGCGATTATTGTAAATATTTCGTAAATTATGCATTCTATATATATTTATCAAGAGCATAAAAGTATTTAGAGTTGGATTTGGAATATTTTTTCTATAAAAGAAAATTCAAAATTCCGACCGGAAATAATACGTTTACTCTTGGCGAGTAGCATTTTTTTGCAAATATCTCACAAAGTATGTATCCTGTAGAGATTTACTAAGAGACTGGAAGTTCTTAGAATAGGATTTTGAATAATTTTTGTATAAAATAATTTTTAAAATTGTATGATTTGAAACGCTCATACGTATAAGAAAGTCGTGTGGTGGCCACACCTCATTTTTTTTATTTGAATTAATTTAAAAATAAGGTATGAGTTATAATAACAAAACTAAAGATATTTTTCAAAAGCATTTGGGTATATTATCTGTTGAACTAAGCAAATAGAAATAAATTTAGTAAATCATGGTCACCTGTTATTTAAATTATTTTAGGAAGCTAAACCGGTTCGTTTTATAATCCAGAATATATTATTATGGAAGTAGAGGAAAGGAATGTAAATAAGAAATTATACAATGAGCAGCATTCAACAAATATAAATACTCTTTGGAGATATTTATTTAGTGTGTTTTCAAGACCAGACATCCATACAATTAGAATGTGACTATCGACAGATACGCGCATCGTTTTTATTTTCGGAAACAAGAAATAATGGTAAATTATCTAATTTTTATAAAAAAAACTTAATATTCATATTTACAAAATAAAAATTTACTGACGAAAATAATCAAAGTATTCATATATCAAAAATTGACCATCATTCACTTCGTTTAGTTGAAATTTGGTACTGTATATCTGCGACAAGTTTATCATATTGTGGCTGGTATGAGCTTATTGCAATGCGTAAACACGAAATTAAATGTTCATCTGTTAAACGCGACCGATGTTTGGTTTTTATGGCGTTCATGGTTGAAAAAGCAGATTCGCAAAGATACGTCGATCCAAAGTATGATTTCAAATACAAAATCAATTTGTAAATATTTGGAAACGTTTCCTCAGAAATTAATTTCCAAAAATCAGTATCGGTAGATGCTCTGGATTTAAGAAATATATCGCATCTTAATTTAATAATTTCTTCCTCGACCGTGACTGACGTGGTGTCTATTAAATGTCCTATTTTTTCAGATACTCCATCAATGTTGAAAGAGGCGCCTTTACCTACAAATAGAAACGTATGCAACTTATATTACTCGCGGGACGAGTCGACGCAAGGGGGTGTGAGTGGGTGGAGCTACACGTTATGAGGTTCCGATCCGAACGCTTCGGTTTTATTCATAGATAAAGGAATAGTACAGATGGGAAACATATGTATAAAGAATGAAAAACTTACGGAACTGCCCTCTTGCGGGTCTAGTCACGTATTACTTTCATATACTTATTCATATTTTGAAATATTTAATTATTATTTTTGGATGTGAACAAATTAAATGGGTTCATTTTCACTTCGCTTTAATGCACATCTTAAAGTCGGATGAAAATTAATACATTCAATTTGTTTAGAATAAAAGAATACTCTTTATTTTTAGCCATCACAATAGTACAACATTATTTCTCATTATAATGTACAATTGTAATGATAAATAGATCTAGAAAAAAATAATAAAAAAGAAATTCTTATAAAAAAACAATTTCAGAAATGATGAAGTTACTTTATTACAAATAATTGATCGATATACAAATACATACATGTGTATAACAAATAATAATATATAATAAATTATGTACATAATCAAGTATTCTTAATTTTTATGAAGAACTTCTTGTGTTTAATATATTATTTAGAGTTATATGATTTTTTAGCCCAAGTACCATCAACAACTACAGTTAGAAGTGGAAACCCATCACTATCTAGCTCTCCTTTAGATATAGCTTCAGCCTTCTCTGCTTCTGCAGCTTCCGCCATTTCTTCCACGGCATTTTCTTTTATTACTTCATGAACGTGCTTTTGTATATCATAATACGTTCGCGAAGACATGGTAGGCATATTCATAATTGAAAAACGCTCTTCCATTTGAGTAAAACTTTGTCCCGTGCACAAGTTTCCAAAAACCTACAATGCACATTTTGAAGACAAGCGTTTGCGGTAGCTATTTAGCCATACTCAAAATATTTTAAGCATCTCCTTGAAAATGTTGACTTTTACACTAATATAGACATAAATAGCTTAGATTACTATAACAAAATCATTAGTTTATAGTTTTCCCGGGGGACACCTAACATTATTTTGAGTTTAATTTCTATGTACATTAAAACATATAAAGAGCAAATACTACAATAACACATAGACACCGTAATCATAACGACTTCCAGGTGATTACAAATTTTTAAATGTCTTACCACAGCTTCATTTATGCCCATATCTTTTGAGCTATCACGTTCAATGTTAGAAAAAAGTTTTTCAATTGCACCACATATGCTACATTTAAATACAAATTTACAATTTAATCCATTTCTCAATTCTTTTAAAAAAGTCATGTGAGTTGAATTGCATCCATATGACGATTCATGGCCGCCAAAACTTTTTAACTGCTGAATTATCGTTCCTGGTTTCTTTTTTTACAAGAAAATTACCTTCCTCGGGTTCATTTTCAGGTGGAAGCTTGTAACTGTAATAATTTGTAAATTTGTAAATAATTCCCAAAGTCTACAGTTTCGATTGTAATACGTACTTCCCATTACCTTGTGAGTTGCTTAAATAGATGTGTTCAGAGTTTCCAACATTAACCCCTTCAGGGGATGACAAATCAATGGAAGTTGCATCAGACCTAACAGCAAAAGCGTATGTATTAAAAGCGGAATGTAAGAAAGGCAATCCAAAATGAAAATTTTAATATACACATAAAATGAATCGTCAAATATTTAAATTCTGAAATCTACTCGCATATTGGTATTATGTACTTAGTTAAATTAAATCGAATTAACAAATATCAAAATAATGTAAATAAAATTGTAGACTAAAAATTACTTACCTCGTATTTTGATTTTTCATACGATTTGCATGCTTACTTCTTTGTATGATTGATCTTTTATGATAATCCAATTTTCGCTTGCCCATAACTTATATTATTGTAGCGTGAATCGTTCGTTAATTTAAAAAAAAACAGAATACGCAGTTATAGGAGTAACTATTTAATATCACTAATTAATGTTATTTACGTATATTTATATCCAATTCATTAAATAGACACATACATTTATTTCTACAATTTCTCTATACTGTTAGTCATGTCAATTTTAGTTTTATTGACAAACCTTGTCTCCATGACACCCATTCGTATTTCGTGACATTACACTCGAATATTATATGACATTTCTTTTTAATTACAAACTGTCACTCTGACTTGGAATAGCCGACCGATTCCGATAGATTTTTGTCTTCCCTAGGACTGGTAGAGATACCGTATAGTGGGGATAGATGACGCAAAAGCTTCGAAAAACGACGTGTAAAATGTGTGTGACAATGTTTACTGTTTAATGTTTTTTATCTTCAAAAATAATTACAGAAAGTTTTTTTTTTTTATGTCGTACATCAAATGTGCAGCTGGCGCGGGGAGGTCGTTTTTTTCTTTTTTTGTATCAGCCTTAGTTAGTAGACATTCATCAAATTCATGCATTTTTGGGGTTATTTCTGAGACACATAACTTTTTTAAGAAAATAAATTAGTACAAAAACGGACCTTGCCATTATAAATTGATGCCTTTTGCATCACTAACCCAAATTTGAGATTCTAAAATTACAAAATGAGTTTAAAAAACGCGAAACGGCGATGCCTTAATTTTCGACAGGTAAACGCCCCTCTTAAATGGAAATATCATAAAATTGAGTATTTCTTCCAACCTAATTAAGTCAGCGAATCTTCTTTCAAATTCTTCAAACAAAACATCTAAGTGTTCGGTGAAATCTTCGAAGTCTCGGTTTGGATTATGGATGCACTCTTCCTCCATGTTTTTGAAGTTTCTCAATTTATGTTTTCTTAATTGAGACGCAAACCTTTTTATCGTTTCTTTAAAAGTTTTAATCGCGCTCATCATGTCTGTTAAACATTTATTCTTTCCTTGTAGATTTAGGTTTAAATCGTTAAGTTTTGCAGTGATATCGCAGAGAAAAGCTAGTTTCATGAGCCATTTCTCATCTTCCAATTCAGTAATGTGCTCTCCTTTCATTTGTAGAAAATTTTTTATTTCTGGTAACAGAATACGAAATCTTTTTAAAAAAGCACCACGGCTTAGCCACCTCACGTCTGTGTGCAATAAGAGATCTCCGTACTCTGATTCAGTTTCTTCCAAAAGCGCCCGAAATTGTCGTCTCTGAAGACTTCTTGAACGAATTGAATTGACGATTTTAAAAGCAATTTGCATTATATCATTAGACTTTAGTATTTTTGAACACAATACCTGTTGATGGATAATGCAATGATAGCTGGTAAAACTGGGAATTTCCTTATCATTATTGCACAAGGCAATAAAACCAATTCGATTCGCGACCATTGCTGGAGCTCCATCTGTTGTAATAGAGACCAATTTATATATTGGAAATCCTGTCTTATCAATCAAGTTTTTAAATGAATTGTAGATATTTTGGCCTCTCGTTTGTCCTTTCAATGGAATTATAGTTAATAACTCTTCTTTTGAAGTCATATCTTCGAAAACCATTCTCACAAAAATGCATAACTGTGCAATGTCACTAATATCCATGGATTCATCAAATTGAAGTGATAGGAACTTACAAGCTTTTAAATCGTCATTTAATAAATCCTCCAAATTATTATTCATAGCTTCAGTCCGTCGCATCACAGTGTTACGCGACAAAGAAATATTATTTATTGACGATATTATTTCAGATTTGTTTTTAAAATGGTCGAAAAGCACTTCTCCCGCTTTACAGAAAGCTTCTTTTATCAATTCTCCATCTTCGAATGATTTTTTTCGCTTTATCAAAACTTCTGTAATTTTAAACGACACCAATGTTACTGCTTTAGCTTTGGTGCCTGGTCTCGTAAATAACGATTGCTGTAAATGTAAATTCGACTTTAATTCATGCACTTTAACTTTTCGAAGTTCACTGCCGATTGGAAAGTCTATAGCGTATTTTAAATGCATGGTTTTAAAATGTCTTTCGACGTTTGCTTTTTTTGGTAGTGCCACACTTGAGTTACATATGAGACAAACACATTTCTCCTTCACCATAAGAAAAAAGAAATCATCTTCCCACTCATTGTGATAATGGTATGTTTTACTTCTCTTAGCACTGGTACCTGACTGAGCCATTTTGGAAGGGTTGTTGAAACAACAAATTATCGTATCAGTGCGGTAGAAAGCGAGCGACCTGCAACGGAAGACGATTAACTGAGAACTGAAACTAAACGGGCGGGTGTGACGGCTAGACTAGTCGACTCGCCGCGTCGCTATCATCGCGCCGGCTACTGGATATAATCTAAGCATCCCACTTTATCAAATTGTTTCTATTTAATTCTCCACTGTATAAAACGACAAATTCATTGTATTACTTTGCACAGTTTGTTTTAAAACGTAAACTGTAGTAAATTTTTATTTTAAATAATTCATTAATTCTATGTCATAAGTCATCAATTAAATTGTTAATATCCGAGGTCATTATCGGGATGGTCGCGCGGACTACCTAAAATGTCTTCGCGGTCGACGTCTTGGCCACCCCTGGTCTAGGGGGTCCATAACAGTGACTTCTGCGATCTCCACACTTAAATTCTCTAGATTTTTTTTCTGAAGTCGCTTTAAATCACTAGTTTATTTGTCTCCCATTGAAAATGTTGATAAACTTAGGAATCGTATTGTTACAGCATTTGAGACCTATTCGACACACCCCCGGTATTCTTAAACGCACACATCAATCAATGCAACGGAGAATAGAAGCTTGCATTGCAGTTGAATACGGTTATTTCGATCAATTTGTAAGTGAATTTTGTTGCATTAGTACATTTTATTGTATGAAGTATAAAATTACTATTAAACTATAACTTTAAAACTATGCAGTTTAAGGCATACATTCATATGAACTTTTATGATCATAGTAACCCTAGAAATCAGCCCATAAAATTTGTCGCAGATATTTAGAATGACCCTGTATAATTAAATAAGTAAAAATATAATTCTCATATAACAGCCTTTTCTTTTTAATTCATCTTCTTATTATTATTTTGAAGATCCGTGTATCTGTTCTGTAACTGATTACAGCAATACCTCGCATAGTCCGGCTTCGAACAGTCCGGGATTCACTATAGTCCGGTTTTAAATTTAAAAAAATTTAAAGTTATGCGATATAAAATTTCATTTTTTCTGAGGTTCCCCGTTGCGTATGTATGTACCTAGACTGAATGAGAATGTATAAAGTTTCGGTGGTTCCCCTTTCAACGCCGTAATGTATAAACTATAAAGTCGTACATATATTGTATGTAGTGTGCGCATAAGCAGTGGATGTTCTATTAGTTATCGATGTGTAAATCTACAGTAAAATTGATTTGTGATACAAAATTAGATAGATCTGAATTCCATTAAAATAAACGTGAAAGTGATTCTGCCATCAAAAAACGTAAATGGCTTACTTTAGAACAAAAGCTCTATATAATCAAGGTTCACGAAGAAGGTGCATCCTTTGCTAAAATAGGCCGTGACAAAGGAATGGATAAGTCATCAGTTCGAAAACTTATCAAAAAAAAAAGATCAATACAAATCGCAAGGTCTACGGCTTCTTATTTGTCAAGAAAAGTGACTAAAACAAGAAGCGCTCGAATGGTAAATATGGAACGACTATTATCCATATGGATCGAAGACTTAAATCAAAAGCGAGTTCCGCTTAGTCAAATGGAAATTCAAGCCAAAGCACTAAGTCTTTACAACGACTTAAAGACTACTGATTACTGATGAAGTAGAAGGCGGAGGTCAGGAAACAAGTGAAAATTTTACAGCAAGTCGTGGGTGGTTTTTTCGTTTTAAGCAACGAGCTGGTATCCATAATGTTCGCATTGTTGGTGAATCTGCCAGTGCAGATAAAGAAGCTGCATTAAAATATCCGAAGGAATTGAGTGAAATCATACTGAAAGGTGGTTATAAATATGAACAAATATTTAACGTAGACGAAACGGGGTTATTCTGAAAAAAGTCGTCAAGCACTTTTATAGCAGACAATAAAAAGTCATGCCCTGGCTATAAAGTTTCAAAGGACCGTCTCACACTTATTAAAATTAAAGCCCATGCCATTAACCTTTCTACTTTTTACAAACCCATCATATTCCTATACACATTTGAAACACAAAAACTATAACCTTCCTATCGTCTTACATTTTAAATTTCTACATTAATTTTCATTCATTTCCAACTTTCTAGTACTATACTCAATTAGCACATTTTTTTGATCTTTAATAACACCCACCAAATTTTCTATCACAGTGCTTATACTCTCTAATTCTATTGACACTGACATATCATTTGTGTGAGTATTATTAGTATTCATACTTGTATCAGATCTCTATTGCATATGTCTTTTACCATTGTATTGTTATGCTGACAAATGTGTTACCCTCTAAATGTAATAGTGACCCACGTTGACGGGCCAAAATTGTCGTTTTATTATTATCACAATATATAAATATTTATATGTATATATATATATATATATATATATAAAGTTTTACTTACTTTACTATGAAATTTAAATTGTTACTCATGATTATTTTACATCTAAATATTTTACATTAACAATAATTTTCCCTCGAATTTATTATATAATTTAATTAACTAACCTTTAAGTGTGAATTTTGTGTATTATGTATGTGAAATTGCTCTCCATTCTTCCTGTTTCAACTGATGAGGTTACGATGACTTCTCTTCATGAAACTTCCAATTCAATGATCCTCTCCTCACTGGATAATAATTTAAAGCGTTGTATATTCCAAATTCTCACTATTCTATCCTTTTCAAATTACTGTGATTTTACTTTTATGAAACTTTTAATACATCGTTGTTCCTTTCTAAGTTGTGACTGCTATTACTGCTCCTCTCCTATACTCACATACTTTATTGTAATATTTAACTTTAATTCACTTTAATTTATTTAATTTACTTCATGTTTCTAAATTTTTCTCATCCAAATCAATCACAATTATCTGTTTTCGTTGTCAAAGGGATTGACCAAAATCATATCTAGGCTTTCTTATTACAAATTAAAATATGCAATATATATAATAAATTTCTTAAATAAATATTAATAATCATGAGTATATTTTACTGTTGTTAGTTCATTTTATTATATCACTACTAATGGCGTTGACTAAACTTTATATACCGGGGTCGACATATTTTAATTTCTGATACGAAAGTAGAAAGAGAAAAAGAGCGCGACGAAATAAACTAAAGATAAACATAAGCGAGGGTGCCACACTCGACAAACGTTTGCTATGAAATGTAAGGCGTGGGGGTCCCCCGCCACTGCGTTGCTCTCCCACCACTGTTAGCAAGCAGGCATCGCTGCATATCATAAGGTCATCTTCTGCATATGATAGAAGTGCAAACCGAAATTAAAATTTGACGACTATGGTATATAGTTGACAAATATAACATTACAGAAGCTACTCCCCCCCCCCCCCCAATGCTGCAGAGTCTCTTTCTTTCTTTTTAAATAATAATGTAAAATTACCTAATATGAAATTATAATTCTATTTACTTCCTTTTTTTGTGTAAAACTTATCACAATATCACACATATCTGCCCTTGAATGATTTCTTAAACACTGTCAGTGTATGCATGGAAGATGCGAACTTTGCAATAATAAACTCAAAATATTGACAGTAATTGCGTATGTTATAGAAACTTCAAACAAGTAATTTTAAATAATTAAATCAAACCATATATTTACTCGATTTCAAAATCCGACACGTAAGCTCATTAATCCATGGCGATATCTACAAAAGAAACACGCAGTTCGATATCTAAATTAGCATTTTGACAACCGACACAAGAAAAGTAAAACACGCAATAAACAGATCTGTAGACCGCTGCTTTGAATTTTCGAAAACTATCTGAATATTATTGTATTTGCTGATGTTAATAAATAAGACTATTTTCTAACTATTTACTGTCATCATCGATAATTATTTGGATGCAATTTTATGTCAAACATTTCTCTTTCGAATATTTTTTTTAAACTCAGAGTTAATCTGCGATCTTTCAAACCATACTGCGTATGCAAATATCTTATTGATTATTCCAATTATATAGGTTTCACTTTCATCGACGAAATGGTAAATATGATTATTGAGGCAGTAAAATACCAAGCCAGTGTGTAGTGTAATATATTCACGTAGCTATTATTTTGATACAATCTTATCATTGAAAATTTTGCTTAATGAAATTTTTCAGCGATAGAAAATACATGGAGCATGCCCAATTTTATTGATTGCATCTTGCGAAACAGCTGACTGATAGAGAAAATTTTGAGTGTCTGTATATTTTGCGTGAACATACGTAGAAGCTAGATATACAAAGCGTCGTATTTCATCAGGTAAAAGTGTCTCATATCTCAAGTGGTCTTAGTTTTAATATAAAATAGAAAAGTGACGCTGTTTCTTGGTAATTCTTTTCCAAAAAAAAAAAATAATAAAAGTGGGTGTGCTATTTTACGTAATTCAAGAACAATTATCTTTCTGAAACTGAAAAATCTTTGGTAAGTAATATTTTTTTTTTTTTAGTTTGTAATAGGAACTTTCAATATTTTAAAACGTATAAACTAAGAAATATAATGGGAACATATCCAAATTTTGATTTAAATAATTTCAGATTTAGGTTATTGTGAAAAATAAATTTCAGTTTTGTTAGTAACTACTAAGTGATCCAAACAAAATACCTGCTGCTCTTAGATTTGGTAAAGATCAACTTCTCTATTTATATCCAAAAAAATATCAGTTTGCAGGTGATTACAAAAAAAATACAAATTTATCTAGAATTTAAATCTATATACACATTTGCACATTGATATTACTTAACTCAAAGAACAAAATCTTTATTTATTCTTTTATTTATTCATAAAATAAAAACGTTTTATATATACATACTATTGCATATCAGGTTTACAGAAACTATATTTACTATTTTTAAAAATTAATAAATTTTATGCTAAAAAAAGTTTTTGTGGAAGGGTTATATTACATTTGTTATTATCTAAGAATATAAAATTATATATTAGATTAATTAGATCGGTAAGGATAGTATTTATAAAAGGAGAAAATAAAACTAAAATTTAAAAACAAGAGAATTATTTTGATGAAGCAAATTTTTAAATAATCAGTAGTAAGTAGAACATCTGTATGAATTCTAATACATGCGGGGATGGTCTAACGACTAATCAAATTTAAATTTTGAATATTCAAATAGTGAATAGTTACTTTTGTTTGAAAAGATTGTCTTGGAAAATATATAAAAAGCAGATTGGAATTATTGTTGATAAAATTAAATACCTTTTTAAGAGAAGATATACCTAATATTTGTAATATAGCATCTATATAAATAAAAATTAAATGATATTCTTTGGTAACCGCATCACTTAAGAACGGCTGGACTGATTTGGCTGATTTTTTTAAATGTTTGTAATAGTCCAAATAAAGTTTAGTCAAAGATAAACTGGAAAAATTGCCCGGAAAATTGGAAAATTTGGGAAAAACTGAAAGGATTTTTATATGAACTCAAGACCAAAATTCACGCTTCGAACGATGGATATGCGTAATTCTCTTTTTATTTTGTTTATTATGGTCCTGGAAAAGTTTTCAGGAAAATTACAAAGGAAAGTCGGAAAATTTGGACAAATGACAAAAATCATAATTTTTGTACGCACTTTCGATCATACCTGACGATAAAAACGACATATTTAGTTGATTTTTTTTTGTTTTGTTCGTTATGTTCCTGGAATGGAAATAACTCAATTGAATGTTTCCAATTTGGAGAAAAAAATCTCTAAGACCTGGATGAAAATCTTTATATTCAACGTGCCCAGGTAACATTTCCAGCAAAGCGATCTCGCTTATTATAAAAGATACAGGTTTCGTTAAATTATATGAAATGTTTCTAAGATTTAGTGGAATTATACGTTATTCTCCAATTTCCAAATTTCGAGGTATTTCAGGACTTATAGCAAGAAAAAGAATAATGTCAAATTTCCCTTCCATATATTAATTTTTTTGTTTTAGTAGATACATAATTTTTATTTGCACTTTCTTGAGGCACATTTTATACAGAATGTAAATATGGACTTGCGCTTTCTATTTTTTAGTTTTAACCCTTAACTTTAATTTTTCATATGGAAACTCAAATCGGCTTTAAAAGAATTGAACGTGGTTTTTTATCCTCTTTATAAAGATATAGCGTATGTGCCATTTATTTTTGAAAACAAAGAAGATATTAAAAAATGTATTTATTCGATAATCAACAATAAGTAGGCAATAAAAAATAGTATTATTACATATAAATATAATATTTTTTTGAATATCCATACAACCACAAATCATGTTACAGTTAAAACAGCTGAAACAATTTTTATTTAGTTTCCGTCCGCGCCCTGTATTTTTTTGATTTTGAACATTCAGAAGAGATAATACGGGCAATACAAATTAAATTTTGAATAAAAGAAATTCAAATAATAAATAAAATAAATTATTAGACAAATATTCAAGTGTCAGTGGTATTGAATATATTCAACAATAATAGATATAATAGTAATTAAAAATAATAACAATAACCTTTGGTTGAATAACTGCCAACAATCATCTTGAACGTCATCAATCATAAATCATCATCATACGCCTTAGGTGCGACTTCAGTTTTCGCCTGTCCGCATTCGCCCTATATTTTAATGTTAGTTTGAATAAGTGATTATGAAAGTGATGAACATCAGTATCGCCTGTAATGGTACTACATAATTTAATGATTTTATAAATTTTAAATACGAATATGAATGATATTTTAAAGTTATGTATTAGATACCAAAACGATATATTTCTTACAACTGTTTATTCTAAATGTATGATTTAAGTAAGCACTAGTTAAAGTGTGTTTACATTATAATATTTTAGAAATACTTAAGAGATGACAAATTACACAATATCTAAAATATTGTGTTTACATGCTTATGAATTGTTATGAGTTTTGTAAAGATTATTACGTTAAGATCAGAAAAAGTGAGGTTAAAATTGTTGACAGTATTCTAACCTAGAAGTTGATGCGAGAATTGAGTTTTGTAAAACAGGTTGTTGTATGTACTTGTGCCGCAAACACTTTGTTTCAAATGGATGAAAATGGTCTACGCAGAATTGCTAAATTATTACAGACATGAAAATTTTTCTTACCAATTATTACTCAATAATATAATACTGATGTTTCTCTTGTACAAAAAAACAAAACTTATCGTCCATAAAAACAAACAGGAAGAGAATTTGATTGGACAGGCGAAACTGTGGGCGTAGTATATCTAATTTTCAATGAACTCGCTGTGGAAGATAAAAGAAGTTTCAAAAACTTTACGAGAATGTCGACAAGTACGTTTGAGGATTTGTTGGCTAAGGTGGACCCAAAAATATGTAGACAGGATACAACTTTCAGGGAAAGCATTTCAGCAAGAACTAGATTTTATTGCTAACACTAAGATATCTTGCTACAGGAGAAATTTTTCAAAGTCTACAATATAGTTTCAGAATTTCAGTACCATCTATATCACACATTATTCCAGAAACAGTAAAAGCAATTTACGAGACTTTACAAGTTGAATATCTTTCTACACCTAAAGAAGCACATCAATGGAAAAAAATTGCATCAAATTTTTATAAGCAGTGGAATTTCCCAAATTGCTTGGGTGCTCTCGACGGAAAACACATTGCATCTCGTGCCAAGAAGAAAGATGAATCATTTTACTACAACTACAAAGGTTTTAATAGTATAGTTCTAATGACACTGGTAGATGCTGATTATAATTTTCCTTATATTGATGTGGAATGTAATGGCCGAATAAGTGATGGGGGAGTATATGAAAACATCACTTTATGTTCTGTAATGGAAAACAATACCTTAAACTTTCCACCTGATGATTATTTACCTGGCAGTCAAATTAAAACACCCTATGTTATTGTGGCCGATGATGTTTTCAGACTTACTAAAAGACTAATGAAACCATGGGGTTAGAAATTAACAAAAAAAAAATAAATCTTCAACTATAGGTTGAGTCGAGCTCGAAGAATAGTGGAGAACGCTTTTGGAATTTTAACTAACAGATTTCAAGTGTTACAAAAAAAGATATAAATTTAGAAGTCAGTCAAGTTCAAGATGTCGCACTAGCTTGCTGTATTTTGCACAATTACATCAAACATAAACTTATCTGAAAGGAATTGAGTTCGTAGATACAGAAACAATCACCCTTTCTAAAGATGATTGGAAAAAACAAACTTTTATAACTGGTTTGGAAAAAAATCCTAGAAAGCCCACCAATGAACCAATTGAACTAAGGAAAAAGTTCACTACGTATTTCAACACTAGTGGATTTGTTCTATGGCAGTGGGAAGCTATAAAAAAATTAAATTTTTGAAAACTAAAATATATTTAATTTTCTCTACAAAATAGAAAATAATTATGTAATATAAAATATATAATCATAATGTAATATTAAAACTATAGAATAATCATGTAATATTAAAAATATGAAATAATCATAAAGTTATTCTGTAATTTTTATAATGATTATTCTCGCTTTTTACTTTCTTATACGTAGTATAAGGAAGTATTGTGATGATGAAAATTTTCGACCTCCAGATTTTTGCAAATGTGCACGTTTTAAAATCCCCTGATACCGAAAAAGTGGTTTTTAAAAAATGTCTGTGTGTGTGTCTGTATGTGTGTCTGTGTGTCTCTATGTGTGTGTGACCACGATAGCGGTCATACCGCTGTAGATATCAATTCCAAATTTTATGTTTATGTGTATAATCTCCCTCTTGAGATCTGATTAGTTTTTCAGTAAAATCGGTAGACCGGAAGTAGCAGTTTACTTCAGCGAAAAAATAGTATTTTGCCAATATTTCGTCAACTACTAAGTTTAAACAAATTTATAAAGAATTCATATGTACTTAAAATTAAAATTGAGATCAGTTTTATTTAAAAAGTTTTTCGAAATTCCTACCGGAAGTAGGTCTTTTACTCCTATCGAAAATCAGTTTTTTTGTTTCGCAAATCATGCTTTTTAGACAGGTACGGTACAAGTATAAAAATACTTAGAATATAATTTTCAATACCTTTTGTATAAAAAAAATTTGAAAATTCAGACCGGAAGTATCACTTTTACTCTTATCGAATAGCGATTTTTTTGCAAATATGTCGTAAGTTATGCATTCTATATTTATCCACTTTTTCGGCAGAGTAAATTATACTTGTTATTTCAATTTCATTTTGATTTTGAGTGTCATTGTTTGAATGCTGTAACATACGTGTTCGTTAAGCTGCTGTACAAAATTGTATACCATATCTTACCTCACTATCAAATGTGCTTCGACATTTTCGTCCATTTATATGGTTGGATAAGAAAGAAAGTGGTTCATACCACGATGCAGATGTTTCGTATTTCTCGTCTACTTCATCTGCACTATCGCCGCTTTTACCGGGCTTTTTTACTTTCTTATACGTAGTATAAGATCAAACCGCTATAGGTATCAATTCCAAATTTTATATTTACAAATATAATCTCCCTCTTGAGATCTGATTAGATTTTCAGTAAAATCGGCAGACCGGAAGTAGTAGTTTACTTCAGTGAAAAAATCGAATTTCGCCAATTATTCGTCAACTACTAAGTTTAAACAAATTTATAAAGAATTCATATGTACTTAGAATTAATTTTGAGACAAATTGTCTTAAAAAAGTTTTTCGAAATTCCAACCGGAAGTAGGTCTTTTACTCTTATCGAAAATCAGTTTTTTGCGAATATCTCGCAAGTCATGCTTTTTAGAGAAGTATATTCCGAGTATAAAAGTATTTAGAACATAATTTTCAATATCTTTTGTATAAAAAAAATTTCAAAATTCAGACCGGAAGTACCACTTTTACTCTTATCGAATAGCAATTTTTTGCAAATATGTCGTAAATTATGCATTCTATATATATTTATCAAGAGTACAAAAGTATTTAGAACTGGATTTTCAATATTTTTTGTATACATGAAATTTCAAAATTCGGACCGGAAGTAGCACTTTTACTCTTAGCGAGTAGCACTTTTTTTCGAATATCTTGCAAAGGATGCATTCTATAGCGATTTATTAAGAGAATGAAAGTACTTAGAATAGGATTTTGAATAATTTTTGTATAAAAAAATTCTAAAAATTGTATAGTTTGAAATGCTCATACGTATAAGAAAGTCGTGTGGTGGCCACACCTCATTTTTTTAGTTTGCCATGTTCATGTGTGAACTGCGAACGCAGATTTATTAATTTCTTCTTGACATCCTCCGTTGTGATTGTAGGCATTATTTCTTTCAATGATTCGCAAATTTTAAAATGCGCGTCTTGCCGGGCATGCTTGTTGCTGTAAAACGGATGTTTCGTGTCAAAAAGGCACGGGTTTTCTTCATACAGTTTGATTAATTTCTGCGTTATTTCTCGGGTCCATTCAATCTATTTACAAAAAAAAATGCTTTACTCGACTTCTACGTATTATAATAATAATTGTTTTACCTTTTCATTCTCCGTCTTTCCATTATTTTCCATTTTTGAACCTGTTTTGCTGTAACTATTATTAATAATAATAATAATAACAAAACAGCTGATACGACGCTACAAGCTAACCTCAAACAACTGACAGATCACAAACAGACAAATTTGAAATTACGAAAAATACTCTCACCAACTCATAAAGACACATAAAGAATAGGTATTTTCCTATTCCTTCAGATCCGCTATGTTCGCTTAGGAATTTTGCTAGGTCTTGCTTATGACAGCCTCTCTCAAGAAATATCATAATATGTAAACAAACATATATGACGTTAAAATTTTTCATAAGTCTAATCTTAAGTCAATCCTAAGGAGAATCTTATAATGTAAACCCACTTTTAGATAAGCTAATGTTTGTATTGGTTATATTATAAGACTTGAGACGCCGAGTGTTTATGTTATCGCCGGTTAAACGTGAAATTAGCGTATGAAACTGTAATATATTCTGGTATTAGGTATACTCCATAAGCGAAAGAAAAGAATAATATTTCTTGTTGGAAGAAAAGGAGCAGTATTTATGTTCTCACTTAAAATTCAAACACCCAGTGGCGGCTCTTTAATGAGAGCAAGTGAGCAATTGCACCCCCTGGAATTTTGAAACAAAACAAACCAAGCGGCAACTAACTGTGAAAGTATTTATTTATTACGTATTCATAGTTATTGAACAGGAACGTGGCGTGTGCGGCGCGCGTAACAACCTACATGCACCGATCGTCGTCACAGACCAACCGTTGCTTCGTTAAGCCATTAAACATTACATTGAAGG
The DNA here is from genome assembly GCA_963170755.1 of Amphimallon solstitiale. NCBI lineage: Eukaryota > Metazoa > Arthropoda > Insecta > Coleoptera > Scarabaeidae > Amphimallon > Amphimallon solstitiale. Next base: position 133,254,262 of record OY720677.1, read on the forward strand.
TGGGGAGAACTGTATTTTGTTGTACTTCCATATCGTATAATACGTAGCGTGTGAGCAAGATCCCCAGTCTGCTCACCGCTGTTGTAAGATGAATTTTGTCTCTGCTTTACAGAATAACACGTTTTCGCGGTAAACGTATGACGAAAAAATCGCAATAAAAAATCTTAAACGGCCGATGCCTCAATTATGTTTAGAAAATAAACAATCTGTTAAAGGTTAAAGACGTTATAAGAAAATTCAAAATGAATATTTATCAGAAAAATGACTGGATTTGTGGATGTGAAATTAAAAATAGTTTGATTTGTTTTCCGTGTCTTTTGTTTGGTGGTGAACCTTCTTGGTCAAAGAACGGAATAAAAAACCTTAATTCATCTTAGTGCTAAAATTACGAAACATGAAAATTCCGAAGGGCATTTGAAAAATATATTTAGTCTAAAAAATAGACATGTGTTAAATTTAATAATAAATTGCATTAGATTTTGTGGCGCGTTTGAACTGGCACTTCGGGGTCATGATGAACGGCAAACGTCGAATACCAAGGGCATTTTTCGGGAATTGATAAATTTTACGGCAGAATTGGATAAATCGCTTAGAGATCACATCGAAGCAGCACCGGTTTTTAAGGGATTATCAAAAACGATACAGAATGAGCTACTTGATGCAATGTTGAACGTGTATCATGAACAAGTTTCCAGTGAAATTAAAGCAACCGACTTCATATCTGTGATAGCTAATGAAACCACAGATGTGTCCAATCAGTTTCAGTTGGTGGATGTTTTAAGATATATTGTGAACGCGAGACCGGTCGAAAGATTTCGAAAATTTCTTCTGCCTAGTGGACATGATGCTAATTCTTTATCCGCCTCCATCCTTATCGAAATTAGTTTGCTTGTTGATGACCCAGAAAAACTGATTGCACAGAGCTATGATGGGGCAGCAGTCATGAGTGGTGCTATTAACGGCGTGCAAAGACATGTCCAAGAACAGTATCCAAGGGCCAATTTTGTACATTGTTACGCACATCAGACAAATCTTATTATGTCACATGCTACATCGAGCAGTAGTAATTGCAGAATTTTTTTTGCCAATCTGACGGGATTATGTACTTTTTTCTCCACTTCACCACAACGAGCTGCAAGATTGGAAGAATTCCTTCAGAGAAAAAGCTTACCTCGTTCTTCAAAAATAAGATGGAACTTCAATTCTAGGACAGTGAATACAATATATGAGCACCGAGAAGAAATAATTGAAGCTCTAGAACAAATCGAGGGAAAAGCTAGTCTACAAACTACCATTCATCAAGCTGGTACCAATTTGCGAATTTTAGAGGAGGAAAATTTTATCTATTGGTTAACTTTCTTTCATAAAATTATGCCACATGTGGACATATTGTTTAATCAATTACAAAATGTCAATACAGATGCATTAAAAATCAAGAATAATTTAGATAATTTTGAACGCGCTATTGGAAAAATTCGAACCGAAATCGCTGACACAGATAATAAGTTGGTTAAACAAAATGACTCAGAACTGACTCCTCGACCATCAACGCGACGAAGAGTAACTGATGGTAGCCAAAGACGGAGGGAAACTATTGAAGTGTGCGATATTATTTTGCTTGAAATATAAACTAGATTTCGGTATACAAGGCACTTAATATTAGCAAACTTCATTTCTTTTAAACAGTTCTCCTCTTTTCAAAAAAAATTTCCGGAATATTGCCTTAAAGGAGCAGTAAAATTTTATCCATGCCTCAATGAAAGCAGACTACGAACTAAATTTAGTGTTCTATATTCTAGAGAAGAATTTAGGCAAAATATAGAAGTCAGTGCTGTAGGTCTGCTAGGCTTTCTGTTGGATGGATTAAGCGACACCTTTAATGAAGTTGTTAAGGTTTTAAAAATTGTCATTACAATTCCAATGACAACGTCTGAAGCGGAACGCCAGTTTTCACGGCTGAAGAGAATAAAAACTTTCCTGAGAAATACAATGAAAGAAGACAGATTAAATGTCCTTACTATGTTTTCTTGTGAAAAAGAATTTATAAATGATTTCCCAAATTTTAATGAAAAAGTGATAGAACTGTTCTGCAAGGCAAAGACACGCAAAATGGACTTCGTTTATCGTCAGATGTAATCAAACTGTAGTGTTATATTTACTATTCCCTCAAAACAAACTGTACAATGAACAGTACCTGTCTGGAACAGTATGTCGGTGAAACTTATAAAGATTGGGTAAGCGTTCTTGTATTATACTTTTTAATTTTGAAATTATGCACTCCATATGTGAACCACCCCGAGCCGCCACTGCAACCACCAACACCGAAAAAGAAAGAAAAGGATAGTGACAAGAGAACGAGCAAGGAGGATATCCAATAAAGTAAGACGGTTACTTAAACGTTGTGATTACCATTATAAATAATGTTTATAAAGGTTGCGAAACCATTCTCGTTACTTGACAAAATGGCGCATAAGGCCTATAAGGAGTCCATACGAAGTTATATAAGGGTAAGAGTTATATCTCTATAACATTTGTTATAAAATTTGAGGTTATATAAGGTTATCAAATAGTGGTAACGGTAACACTTATAAGATACGCCATTTAAGCTCTTTAAGAGGTATATGGGGGTAACGGAAACGTTGTCATCAACAATTTATATTACCATAAGTTTTATAATGAGGTGATCGTGATATTTCGAGTACCTTTATAAAACAAAAATTGTTTTTTGGGCACCCTCTGTGATTATTATGTTTTTCAAAAACTCAAAAAAGGGCGTCGATTTTTATCAAATGAAGAAAATAATTCTTTTTTGAAGGCATAACGTTATCAAACGTTGGAATAAGTGTGTTATTGTTAATGGTTTTTACGTTGAAAAATAAAATTTTGTTCGTTTTCTAACTCGTTTCGATCATAGCTAGGTAGATAACATAAGAAAAATTGTCCCCGTATAATATGCGGGGTATCTGATTAAGCTTGACCAACGCCCATATGTCGACAACAGTTTATCTTACAACACTGTAAAACAATGTTGATGATAAAAGTGACCAAGGAATTCCAGGAAAATATTAAGTATCCTAAATGACAGCATAATTTTCGGGGTAAATTAAAAGTTCTGCAATTTCTCATTAAATTCAAGTCAGAGTCGGTCAAAATTATTACCAACAAAGCATTCGAACGTTTTTCTCATTTTTCGTTTAATTCTTTTTAATTTAGCCCCTTTACGAAGGATAGGGTGAAAAAGGAGTAAGTCTGCCTATAACATAAGTCATAAATTTGATTGCCTGAGTGGACTTTAATGATTCAACTCTCATTAGAAAGGGAATTTGACGGAGAATTAAACTGTGCGTAGGAAGAAATTGCGTGGTTATCCAAAGTAAAAACAAGAGGGCTGTTTTTAATTTATACGTATTATTTGTCTTTTCTTTAAAATTTTAAATTGAACGATATATATCGTCAATATCATAATATTCAAACACTCAAATTACCATAGAGAATGCAAAAACCAGGAGTTGTTTTTTTTTTTCGTTACAAAGTTATAACCACAGACAATATTATACAGACAAACCGTGCTTACACATTATCAGGCAGCGGTAAAAAGAATGCAAGCGTTAGACGTCGCCACTGTATTTTTTAAATTCCACGAGCAAACTTTAGATGGCCCCACCAAAGAGGGATATACTGACTTATTACTAGGGCGCGGACACGAGCGAGTCATGACTCATCGCCTATGGGCGCACTATTGAAATGTTGTATTTTTAAAGAGGTTTTAATTTTATTTATATAATTGGATAACAAGTGGCTGGTGATCTATAAAATACAAAATACCTTATTATTTGTTAATTTTCTCTTCTGTAATACTTGTTCTCTTTAAATTAAGTACATTACATCATTGTAGATAGAAAACGTCCTTTCTACATCACAACTGGTTATAGGTGGAAATATTCTTTTATATCAGCGTATTTAACATACACAATTGCCGCAATGTTATTAAATCTGGATTTCTATTAAAAACTGCGTCTAACTTTTGCCAAAGGCCACATCCGAAGTCACTTGGAATTATTAATAGCCACATCTAATGTGATTAATCCACTTTTTAATTTGAGATTCGATTTTCAAAATATGTGATTAGTTTAGGCAAATTTCCAAAGTGTTCCTGTAGGAATAACAACTGATTTTTTAAATTTGGGATTTGTGTTAGTTCCTTGTACTCAGAAATACTTCGAGCATCGTCATTTAAACATGTAACAAAATTTTGTAAACTATCGAAATTCTCTGCATAAAAACTATTTATATGTATGTTTTAGCAAAGCTAAGTGACGAACGTGCGATATTTTGGCATTCTGTAACGATATTTTACAGACTTTGTAATAATTTTCATATTAGAAAAAATAACATAAACAACGTTCTAGATCTAAATAAATGATAACTAAAAATGTACGCGTATGTTATTGAAACTAAATAACACTAAGTATATACATATTTACATTATTTCTCTTGCGAAATATGAGGTAAATATAATGAATTTTAAAAACCCAGCAGGCTATCTACGCCGCCGCCGATGTAGAAAGAATTTTACTCATAAATTCCTTATTTTATGGCCATTTTTTGCCCTCATTCTCGGGCTCTTCTCGAGCGTAAACAGATGTTGCAGTTCACCATATGAATTAGTGGTATTCAGTAAATGTGTGTTGTTTACATTATTTCTTTGCTCCGTTGTAACTTCGTCGTAGTTTAACTCGGTCATGTCCGCCCCCTACTTATTACTTCTAACCGATAGATGTCATTTTATTTAAGATTAAAAAAGAACATTTAAATTAGAGAATTTTATAAAATATAAATTCAGATATTTGATTTTAGACCCTTTTGAATATTACCCAATATAAATATTTAAATAAGATATCTAAAACTGATGTTTGTATGAACAACCTTGTCGTAGATAGATTTTCTTTATCTGCCGCTACTTTAACAAAGGGAAAAGGAATTTCTCCTTATAAAAGTGTATACTCAGGCAAACTTTATCTTCGCGCAAGCGATGTTTTTTAAAACAAGTAATGTTAATTGTAATAGTACTAGCATAGATCAGCCCTATAAACGTGTTTACAATCATCCCAACTACAGATCTGCAGGAACTAATAAGGCTAACGCCAAAAATTAATCTTTATTGCAATTAAAAAGAGAAAAACAATGCTAGAAAAATGTATCGTTCAAAAACACTAACAGGGTCCAGAAAAAGTAAAATAGCTTTTCTGAATCCAGTTATAGTCTTAGGTTCTGGTAACATTGCTTCAATTCATTTCAAATTCAATTAAAGAAACGTCATGTTCTCAGTTGAAAATTTACCATTTCGTTTAATTCCAGCAACTTTTACATCCCCATTTCTTCATCTACGCTCGAAAAAATTTTACCAATAAGTATATCCCCAGCTTATTGAGTACCTTTATGCCTGTTTATATTCGACTGAAGCTAAACTAAAACCTCTTCGGGCCAATAAAAGTGTTGCTATTTAAAAAAATGAGGTGTGGCCACCACACGACTTTCTTATACGTATGAGCGTTCCAAATCATACAATTTTAAAAATTATTTTATACAAAAATTATTCAAAATCCTATTCCAAGTACTTCCAGTCTCTTAATAAGTCTCTACAGGATACATACTTTGTGAGATATTTGCAAAAAAATTCTACTCGCAGTAAAAGTATTACTTCCGGTCCGAATTTTGAAATTTCGTTTATACAAAAAATATTTCAAATCCAACTCTAAATGCTTTTGTACTCTTGACAAATATATATAGAATGCATAATTTACGAAATATTTGCAAAAATCGCTATTTGATAAGAGCAAAAGTGTTACTTCCGGTCCGAATTTTGAAATTTTCTTTATACAAAAGATATTGAAAATTATGTTTTGAATACTTTTATACCCGTAACGTACTTGTCTAAAAAGCTTAACTTGCAAAATATTCGCAAAAAACGATTTTCGATAAGAATAAAAGACCTACTTCCGGTAGGAACTTCGAAAAACTTTTTAAATAAAATTATTCTCAATTTTAATTTTAAGTATATATGAATTCTTTATAAATTTGTATAAACTTAGTAGTTGACGAAATATTGGCAAAATTCGATTTTTTCACTGAAGTAAACTGCTACTTCCGGTCTACCGATTTTACTGAAACACTAATCAGATCTCAAGAGGGAGATTGTACACGTAAATACAAAATTTGGAATTGATATCTACAGCGGTTTGACCGCTATCGTGGTCACACACACACACACAGCCACACACAGAGAGACCCACAGACATTTTTTAAAAACCACTTTTTCGATATCAGGCGACTTCAAAACTTGGACATTGCAAAAATCTCGAGGTCGAAAATTTTCATCATCATAATAGTTCCTTATACTACGTATAAGAAAGTAAAAAGATAATACATATCCATCAAACTGTAATTACATGCTTACAGATAGATGAATGTTTAGAAAGAATAACACAATTAAATAAAAAATAAAAATCACTGTTTTAATGATCCAAACATGCTGTACATACAAGGCGTCAATTTATAATCTTGTTAGTTAAGCTAGAATTCTCCACAAATCACTAGAAGTTAGTGAAATTTACTTTGATCTGCGAACCGTTTCTCGGAAACATAACTTCTGAGGTTCATGCTCTGAAGTCTGAATTCAAAGCGAAAATTTAAATCAAGCATTCCTATTCCTGAATGTTTCACAGTACAGTAATTTTCTCGTTTGTAATTTAAATATTTCCAGGAGGAATATAATTGCGTAAAATAATCTCCTCTAACAAGCGAAACTTCAATGTTAGTCAGAAGCTGTTTCTTAATGACACTGCCTTGAGTTTTTAATAAAATATCGCGTAATTATCATTAATTAATTAAAAATCTAATTATGACGAAAATGAAAAAGCGGCATACGATTTTTTTTGACATTTTTATTAGCAGCTAATCCCTTTAATTAATTTAAGCATTGCGATTTTAGAAATTTTCATGTTAATCGACAACTTGGGAACGTCTTTCTTTATTTGTTCTACCGTCGAAGTCATAATTAAATATTTAATTTACAAAATAACATCAAATTATAATCAAATAATCAAGCTTTATAAGCTTGTCAATATGACGATATATCATTAATACCTTGTAATTTTAAATTAATGTTCTGTTGAATTTGATTAGTTGATGTCGAACATTTTAAAAATCATTGATAAACATTTCTTTAAATTGACAATAATATTAAATTAAAGCAAGAACAGAAATTGTAAAACGTAAAATTTACTTAAATGCAAATGACCGATCAACAAATTAAATGAATACATCCATTATAAAGCTTATCTTACGCAACTTTAAACGAAATTTTAAGTACTTGCTAACAATAGATGAATGTTATATGCTTAATTCTATCTAAATTACTAACTCAAGCTAAATCTAAATTATATCAAAATGTGTAGAATTTATTACATATATCCTCTATTCACTACAATTTGTTTCTTTTTTCTTAATATAAGATGATTCTTATCCATTCAGTTCTCTGAATGACCCCTCTTTAATCAGTTAAAGTTTCTTTTTCCAGTTTAATTCAGTGGCCAGTATCATGTACGTGTTCAGATACTGCTGCAGTGTGAATTTCACCAAATAGATCTCAAATTTGTAAAATAAAATCCAAATTAAACTTATTCCTCCATTATGTCTTGTCTCAGGATAAGAAAGTGTGATTCAAATATCGCGCCAAATTAATACATATTTTTAAGAGATTTAATATGTTAGACAATATGAAAAAGTAAGTCCGCCTAATCCGCCATGTTTATAACCAAGCCATTACCTGTTTTCTTACATTTTTGCTTTCGTTTATTGTATTTTACTGTGTTATTAAATAAAATCTATACTTTTCAATTATACCACGAATATGAACAATCAGCCAGGTCTCAACAAAACATTAGGCTTACCACGTAAACAGCGTCAACTATTGTGACATTTACCACATTTTTGAGTTATAATGTTTGTATAAAGCTTATATTAAATTAATGCTGGTTAAATTAAAAAAGTATTATGTTGTTCTTTTAGATAAAAGACAATTATTGATTCTTGATAATAAATTTATTAATACGAAGCTAATTTTATTTCACTAAAAACATACATTTCACATAGTGCCTTGGTTATCCAAAACTTTTCAACGCGAATGCCCTGAAACTGGCCTATACTAATCACCAGCTGTAAACATTCTCACGTAGTACATCTAGCGGCTTAGCACCTGCCCATCAAGAACATCCCCGCTTATTCGTACTTATTTTGTTTGAAATATTAAATTAAAATAACTATATAATCATTAATGATGTCTAATGATCTACTGAAAGCAAATATTCGCACATAGTACTCTCAGCACATCCAACACCAGTAACTATCCTTTTATTACTTAAAAAAAATGAATCATTATTACTGAATAAGATAATATTCTCGCACCATTAATTAATACTAAATTGAATAATTTATTTCAAAACTTACTTAACTAAACTAAACCAAATTAAAATTGAATTCAAAAACTTAATACACATAATCTAATTGTGAGTGAGAAGTAGTGTATTTTAACCCTATTCTCACTTTTGCTATCTCAAGAAATATTTATTCTTTTTGGAAAATTAGTGGCTTTCTAACTCGAAGTACAGATTCAATCACCAACAAGTCGATTCTTGTTTTTCGTTTATACATATAAAACAATTGCTATCCGTAATTTTTTGCGCCTGTCTTGTCAAACTAGATTTTAGGTTGGCATTGATTTTTTGAAACGTCTGTGATGAAATCTTTCTTGTTTGTTTTCTTCAAGTTGTCGTACCTACACCAACACGCACACATTGTCTTTGACAGTTTATATACTAATGTCGGCACCTTGATTTGTTTGTTATTAAAAGTTTTTCACAAACTTGCTATGTTTCATCTACAACCCAACCCTCATTTTACTTGTATATGAACGTATTTCCTTTTTCGTCATTTGTTATATATTTTCTTTTTCCATTTACTAAAGTTATCCTTATTTTTCTTTTAGAAGTACCTCGATAGGGTAATACTTGGAACACATTGTAGACAATTGAAATCTTTCTTACAGATCCTGCACCATAGAGACCAGTCGCCCCCCGTCACACCATCTCCAAATTCTATCCAGGCTTTCTCTTCTGGTAGTACGTTGATTTGCAGAAAGCTGTAAACAATATTGACACTGTATTTTTTTTGCAGGTTTTTAAACCACACATGACTATTTCCATAGTCTATTGAAGTCTATTGAAGTGTTATACATATAGGAATTAATAAATGTATTTTTAATTATACAGTTACTGTTTACATAAAACATTAAAATCTGTCACTTCGTATACTGAATGTCTTGATTCATATCCTTTTACTATTCATAGATATAAATCTGAGTTATTTACTATATCTTAAGTGTTACTATTACAAAATATTTCCTAAGAATTGGCACCATTATGTATGTCTGAATTTACATTTATTCATTTAAAATTGTGTTCTCGTCTCGAGCATACCTAATATGGCCTTGCTCATACAATTTAATGGCATTTAAATGATTTACTCTCGTTATTGTTCCATCTTTTAACATAACTCTTTCTCTGTTATTTACTTTCAGTACCTTTTTTCTTTTTGAATAATGGTCCTTTTCTTAAAATGTTTAAGGCTGTTCTAAGGCCTTGTAAGAAATTAGGTTTTGTCTCTTTATATTCAAACCATATCTCATGCTTGTCTTTTCTATTCAACTTAATATATACATTTTTGTAATAGCATTGCCCCTTGAATGTTGGCAACCTATTTTACTTATTGTAACTTGTTTTAAGTAATGCCTAAATCTTAAAATAAACGTTTTAAAGATAAAATTAATGTTCTTTTTCAACAACTCAACTAATTCGTAACATTATTATTTTTATTTAATGTGAAGGTCACAGCAATATGTTTATTATAGTGTATGTACATAGGTAGCAGATAGATTTTACAAAATTTTATTTAAAATATCTATTCATGTAGTTTACATCGTTTTGTTTGTTTGTTCATGTTAATTTTATGAATATATAATTGGACTTCAGTTAGTTTGTTAAGAATATCCTGAGGAGTGTGTTCTGCGACTGCAGAAAATATTGAACGGCATCAATATATGTAATTGCGTCTGATGTAGTTGGAATGGGTATTATTTCATCGCTTTCTATTTCTTCGTTTTCCTCATCTTCTGCTTCACTATCAGCATTTTCACCTTCACAAGTTTGTCATCAACGTGGACGTATTCGTTGAAGTCAGCTTGAGCAAATTTATAGTCTTGTTAAAATAATTAACAAATGTTTATCTTGTTGCCATTTGCCATGCTATATGAACTAAGTTTATAGCGTCTACGAGATTAATACTAAATCTTTCGTTGTTAATAGCAATAAAATTTACAATCTTCGCAATGAGAAGTCGTCAGTAGTTGCTTTTTAAACTGTATATAACACCCTGATCCACGAGCTGCAATTTCGAACTTGTATTGGGTTGCATAAAGACTAATTTAATGCAGTCTAAATTTTTATCGACAGGGTGCGCTGAGCAATTTTCAATTAGTAACAATATTTTTCTTTTCCTGTGATGCAATTCGTCATTCTATTCTGGTAACTGGTTGGTAAAAATCTCGGAAGTCATCAAGGTCTGCTACTGGTTGTTTAATATTTCTAAAACACCTTGGGTATTTCACCTGTCCTGTTATCAACAATTTTCTCTTTTCTGTTCCCAGTAAATTTGCTGTTACTAACACCGTAATCCTTTCTTTAGATATTTTTCCACCAGCACATGTCTCACCTTTGAATCTTAATGTCTTATAAGGTGTAAACTTAAAAAAAAAAGCCTGTTTCATCGGAATTAAATATATCTTCATCTTTATAGTTTATTTTATAAGTGTCCAAATGTTTTTCAGCAGTCGTTTACAATATTGATATTAACTGCGGCTGCTTCGCCACCAACTTTTCTGCTAAATTTACATTTACTGTTTGTGTTTTCCTGTTTTGAAAGACTTAAATCGTTTTTCTTTCACTTCGATCTTCTTGTTTTACAAGTAGTAAAGAATGACTCCTCACTGAATTTACGTTATACGTGGTTATTCCCAAATGAAATAACACTATACTGTTATATACAACTTTATTTACAAGTAAATAAAATAGCAATGCAAATAAATGTAGGCTTCTTGCAAGTTGAACCGTACATGATAGCAAACTGCTAACAAGTTGAATTTCGTTGATAAACTGATTTCAATTTTCTGTTACAAACAAATTCAGTATTTAGAGTGAGATCGTAAGTTTACAAAACTGTACCTCCTCTATTGTTGTCTGGAAAAACCGAACATTAATGGGTTGTAAGTTTCATTAAAGGTTCTCGTGAGGAGCAAATAGCAATACAATTATCTAATATAAATATATGAACTCTGCTGTGCGTTTGCGGGTTTCTTCAATTACAGAATATCTATAATTCTGAAATCCGGCAAATGTTTATGAATTTTTAAGTACTACAACGGCATCTTGATGTTAATAAAAGAAAGAAAATAAATGGTAATTTAGACTAAGCATTTTACCGATTTTCTAGAACGGACAATAAAGGAGTTTCTAAGAAAGAGATGACATTAGGAAACTGATGCCCCTCTTGGTCTTTCCAGATTTAATTTTAAATATACATTATTTTACGATTATAAAGTAATAAAATGACTGTAAGCACTTATAAAGAGAAATATACATGTTCTAATTAATTGTACCTTTGTAAAATAAAGCAAATTGAGATTAAAACTAAACGTATATACGTTTTACATAGAACAGAGAATATTACTTTATAAATAAGGAATAAAAGAAAAATAATAATAATAAACGTCCTTAACACTGTTCGTTAACAATTTATTACCGAAATATTCAGCTTTTGTTTGAAACACAGCTCCATTAATTATTATTAATTCATTGTTGGCTAAACCATTTTAAATAACTTGTATCAACATCTAAGTGAGTAGGTTTTTTAACTTTTTTAATGCCTGAATGTAAATGTTCAAAGTTTTCCAATGTTTCTTCTTTTTTTTCCAAATTGTACCAATCGTTGATTTACTCAGTTTCGTATCACGACATATGTCACTTTGTTTTGCACCTCTTTGTAAACGTTTTATGATATCGTACTTATTTCTTACTGTAAATGATTTTCGTTTCTTAGCCAAAGCAGCGTTAACGTCACACATTTTTATAATTCACAGCGCAAGTAAACGTGTGGCACAGCTAGAGATTCGACGTTGACACTCGACTGCTATTTGTTCATTTGGGGAAGTCTGCCGCTAAGTGTTTCCTATCCGTCTGTTTTATCCACAACATCCTTTTAAACGGGTTCATTATATTAGGTAAAAATTAACACTATTTTTTATGGAATTTAAGTCCGTACCTTGCAAGTGGTTCGTTATAACCGAGAGTTCATTTTAACCAGGTTCGTTATAAGTGAACATTACTGTATGTATATAATGTTAACGGTACAAAGTCCAAAAATGATTGATGAGATAATGTTAAGTATCTCTTATTATTATTCACACCACTAACACCATCACAATATATAAACAGTCCAAATTCCAGTCGGGTATCTTATATTACCTCGTAGAAATTGTGATGGAACTCTAGAATCTGTACTAACGCCAGCAAATGTGTTAAATCACTATTGGTTTTTACGTTTTCCTTAACATGACTGAGGTGTACCTCGACAAACCATAAATCATATTCTCGGTGAATGAACATCGAACATCCCGTGCAGACTGGGATAATTTCCTGAAGGCTCAGCTAGCAACCATAAACTGAATCCATCGACTGAATATCGATCTCTGACCTTTGTGTTTTACTATTGCGTTTAATGTTGCATCATAAATAAACTCCTTGGAATTATTATATTTTTATTGGTATTAATATATAGAGTCTGATCTAGATTTTAGAATTAAATAAATGATTTGTGTTTTTTCGATCGTAAATAAAGTTTAAATTACGTAACATATAGTTTAATGTAATGTTTTTAGGAGTAATCATAACCAGAGCAATGAATCCTTTTAGATGGTGATATAATCGTAGAGGAAGTATCAATCTTTTAAAAACAGAGAAATGTTTTATAGCGGAGTAAAATTAGAAACAATTTGGATTGTGTATAAGTGTAATGAAACAAAATATTATATATAATAATAATACTTTATTGTTTACCCAACAGTAAAAAAATCAACAAGGGAAGAGCTGTATTTTACAAGAGATGTACGAATTAAAAACAATAAAATACACTAAGAATACATATAAATCATTTAAGCTTGGATTCAAAAAAAAATTCTCTAAAATAATTATTTCTCTTGCGGGCACATCTGATGTAGTGATCTCCTTAACATTTGACCGTCACGCGGAAGTAAAATATGTAACTTGACTTCTAATTCTAGAGGAATGACGTGGCACATTGAAATGAATTAATCCCAACAGTACATCAATCCTATGTAAATCTTACAATCTCACGGCGTGTATCTAGTACAACGTGTTTATGCTCATCTAATAGTATTGTATGGTCAGTATTTTAAAAAGAAACACACTCTACTGGCCCTACAGCTGAAGAAATTTAAAAATCAATTTATAGCAGATATAAGTTACATGTCAAACGATGTCAAACGAGCTTACTACGCACACGGGATAAATAAAGAAGTTTTTCTTTAGTGCCACATATGTAAATTTTCGTAGTAATAGTCGGTGCTAATTATTGTTATCTCCTTCTTAGTGCTTTATTATTACTTATCATATTACCCATGTAATACAAATTCTGATTTAAAAGAACGTTAGTTGGACGTTTCATTGTTCATTCACTTGCCGTTATCTCGCAGTCGAGCTACCTATCCACGCGCTAGAAGGCGAAGGTGGACTCTGCACCTATATAGGTCACGTGCGTTTGTGTCTGTTACGTCAATGGAACGAACTAGATGTATTGTGAAATGTAAAATTATTGTATACCATTTTCCTTTTTTAAAAAGTTAAATATTGAGGTAAGTAATTTAGGGAACTATGGGATTAAATTTACCTTTTAATAGGACATGTTATATGATTATTACAAGTATGTGAGAGTGTTTAAATTCAGGTTAATTTGATGTACAGTATTTTAAACTTAGTTGACGAAATTTTGACTTCCCAAAATGTTCAATTTGACATTTAATAACTTTCTTTTATTTTTGTCGGATCATTTTCACTTAATGGTCTAATTTTGTTAAACTTATTTTGCTCATTGGTAATAGACAGTGTTGCACTGTGCTGAATAATTTCTTGTTTTGCATTCATTTATATTTTAGTTATTGAAGATACACTGACTGCATTATCATATGTAAATTTGTAACTGATACACATATTTAGCTGTAATATATAGTTAATTTTGCACGTTGCGGTACTCATTTAAGTTTACTTTTGCAAGTTCTAATTTGACTCATTTATCTACTTTAACCTATGTTACAATTAATGTACGGCTAATGAGATCTCCTTACATCTATTGACTTACAACTCGTCAATTTTGTCAAGAGTCATTAGGGACAACCTAATTAAATTGACTAACGTTTAATTTTACCAAACATATATATATTTTTGGTATGTCGAATTGAATTAATTAGAGTTTCGAATTTGAACTTTTAATTAGTGATTTATCGCATAATTTAAATTTTCTCTTGTTACAACCGCCGCGAAGGTTTTAAAATTTATTAAACATTTTATTCTTTTACATTTATTATTATTAAATTAAAAGTATTATCAAACTCGTTCATGATTTAATATGTTCCTATTTAATTATGTATTTATATTTACACTCCCATTAGGGATGGAATCAAATAATATTGTTAATTGGTGTATGACCTCCCGACCAGTTGATCAATTAGGGGGTCTCTTTTTAATTAGAGAGGGTGGTGCCTTATACTATTCCATTATCTAGACAGATTTTGTCGGATCCACGTCCGTCTCCACTAGAGTTAAGCGGCAACCTAACTACCGGTAAATAGGATATGAAATACTTGAATGTGTAACGTACATTAACGGATAATAATTATCACAAATATACATATATCCAATTATACGTAAACGTATATGAATATATGCACGTGTAGAGATACACAGCATACACTTAGGTGTCATTACCAACAGCGAACGCACAGACACCGGTGTTTCGGCCAGCAGCACCACGTACACTGAAGAGGCCTCAAAGGCCGAAACACCGGTGTCTGTGCGTTCGCTGTTGGTAATGACACCTAAGTGTATGCTGTGTATCTCTACACGTGCATATATTCATATACGTTTACGTATAATTGGATATATGTATATTTGTGATAATTATTATCCGTTAATGTACGTTACACATTCAAGTATTTCATATCCTATTTATTTGTGATATGGTGGTGCCACCTATTGGCCTTATATACAGAGATACACATTTAGCGTACAGGTTTTGTCTTTAGCACAGTGTGCAAGATGAAACTGTCGTGTTCGGTGTCGCGCTTGGATGGCAGATGTCGCTGAGATATTCTCATAGGCACTTCTGCGATTCAACGGACATAGGACACGGTCTTAGTTGTGGATCATTACCAGCAGCACCACGTACACTGAAGAGGCCTCAAAGGCCGAAACACCGGTGTCTGTGCGTTCGCTGTTGGTAATGACACCTAAGTGTATGCTGTGTATCTCTACACGTGCATATATTCATATACGTTTACGTATAATTGGATATATGTATATTTGTGATACTAACTACCGGTACTTAAGACTAGTAGCTGCGGGAAGTTTCGGGTAAGACGTTGAGTGTTTTACCTGTGGCAGGTATGTCACATTCATTTAGGGATTACGTAAAAGTAATTAACATTTAGTAAGTGATAGATTTGAATGTTGAATTTTTTCCAAGTTAAAAGTAGAATATAGGGATTGTGAGAAATAGATGGAATTTTGAAATTAGTTGCGTCATTCTCACTCGCCATTTAACTAGCTTAGGGGGTGCAACACGGTGTCTTGCCTCTCGGCGGTGGAGGCCGGTGAACAAGGAACTGAAAACATATTCCGATGTATTGATGTCGCTCAAAGTGTACAAACGTGTTATAGTGAACCGTCCGAGAAAATGGTAAAAACCTCAGTGTAAAAAGCTCAATAGAAATCAAATTTAGTATGAACAGACGGCAAATTTACAAATTATTCGAATTTGCTACTATTGTGAAAATAGTGCGGTGGCAAAGGGTGCTAGATTAAAATAACCCGTAATAACAACAGAAAAAATACCAAAGTAAGTTTTTCGTTCATGTTTTGAAAGTGGTTGTTTTCCAGTGTTTCTCTCTATAAACAATTTTAACTTTTCTCTCAGTAGTCTTTTATAATATGCAGGGTTTTGCAAAATAAAGTAAACAAATCAATCCCTTCCAAATCTCTATTGTTAAAACCCAAGAGAGGTCCAACATTTATCTGTGATTAGTCAGACACCGCGAGAGATCCCGCTGGTGCCAAAAGTATTTCTTTTCCCCATCCTGACTCTAATTGCGTAGTATATGAAAACAGAAGGAATAAAATCAGTACAATAAATATTAGATCTGAAAAGGAAAATATGGAAGAAATAAGAAGAATATTTTTGCAATTAAACACAAAACTAACAAAAATTGAACAGAAATTAGATAAGAATATGGAAGCAATTAGCGAGCTGAAACAGGGAAACCAACAATTCAAAATGACAATCAGGGAACATGAAGAAGAAATGGAAAAAGTTGAAAGAGAGATAAGAGAAAAGAATGTCATAATACAAGGAATATCAGATATAGAGGAGGAAAACCAGGAGGAGGTAAAGGAAAAAGGGGTAGGATTATTTAAAAAAAATCGAGTAGAAATTAGTTCAGAGGTAGACATCAATAAAATCATGAAACTGGAATCCTTCAAGCCAATAGGTGTTACACCTTCTTTTCTTCCCTTACTTGTGCTCATTATTTTGAGTTGAATTTACTTCATTTAGTTTTGGGGCGAGCTGTATTTTAGCTCACAAATTAATTTTATTTTTCTACGTAGTATAAATTGTGTTGGTTTCCTTTTGTCTCGGAATATTTTGGTTTAATTTTACATTTCTATTTTTATTTTTGGAACCCATTTTTAATACAATTTTCCCGCTGGTATAGCCATCTATTGGTGATCGGATTAGTCCGTATTGTTAGAGACCTGTGTGATGCCGTTTGTAATATAGTTTCAATTAAGTATTATAATTTTCTATTCTTGGGAGTTAATTATTTCCTATTATGTATATTGATTACCCTCTGTTTGTTCTTTTCCTTCATCCTTTTCATAATCTAGCGTTAAACTTTATGTGTAAATATAGTAAAGTTTATATGTTGTAAATAGCATTGTTTGAGTGCAATAAAATAGATTTTGTAAAAGTTTTAGAGTTACAATAATACCAAGTAAATAAATGTGAATATACAGACACATCCAAAGTAAAGAAACAAAACTAAAATTAATTAAATAAAGAACACTTCCGGGAAACCGGAACACCTACACTATATTAATATACAGACACGAATAACTCATATACAGGGTGAGTTTTTTTGAATGTTTAGCATTGGGATCTCAGAAACTACTGGAGATAGAAAAACGCTTAAATGGGGAAAGATGCGCAGTTTTACGAGTTTGATTTAAAACTGCTTTTGTTTCTCCGATAATTTTCATGGCTTATTAGATATTCAATGAAAACTAAATTTTACGATTTTCTATAAACATGCTTAGCATCGTTAATAGTAATTTTAGAGAAAAAGTGTTCAGACAAAAGTTTTAGATAATTTTACGCCAAATAAAACTATGTAGCTAATATTTTTTTTTCGTTCACCATTATCGAGTTATGACACAAACTTGTGTTTTTTTTAAATGGAAACCATAGTTGATTTTGACATCATTAAAGAGCTTATTTTTTGCTGATTACAATGATATCAGGTTTGATATGGTTATTTTAAAAAATAAAGAGGATATAGACATTTCTATGTTTGTTCACTTTATAAGATATACTCTTTTAAAAAAAAAATTTTTTTGGTGTTTTGTATTTCAAAAAAAAAGCTTATTTTTTGCTGTTTATGATTACAATGATATAAGGTTTGATATTGTTATTTTAAAAAATAAAGAGGATATAGACATTTCTATGATTGTTCACTTTATAAGATATGCACTTTTAAAAAAAGATGTTTGGTGTTTTGTAATTCAAAAAACGAAAAATCTGAGTTACAATAGTGTTCGTTGGAGTAGTCGAGAAAAATATACTAACCTTGCTTTCACGTTGAGTCACAGAAGTGAGAGCTGTTAATTTTTACTTTTAAGTCAAGTTAATTGTCAAACATTGACAATTAACTATTAATTAATTTAAATGTAACTTAACTATAAGTGGTGCAAACGGCCGTTAATCATAAGATTGCATTGGCTATGGAATTTTTTAACGTAGAAAAGCGTGATATGGTTGAATGTTACATTCAGTGCCAGAGAAATTCTGCTAGAACTGCTGAAGTTTATTTTGAAAATTATTTTGATCGATGTCAGCCGTCGCTACCTACTTTTAAGAGATTATGGGATAATTTAGCAGATTATGGTTCGTTCGTTAAACCGAAATCAAAAAAAGGGATGGATGAAGATAGAGAAATAAACATATTAGCATGTGTCGCTCAGAATCCATCTATATCGACCCGACAAATTTTAACAGAAATGGGCTCCTCTCAACGCACTATTGTCAGAGTGTTGAAGAAGCATAAATTTCGTCCCTACAAATTATCAGTATCACAAACTTTACATGAAGGTGATAACATCAGACGAATAGCTTTTTGTAGATGGTTTAAAGATCAGTGTCAAAACGATCCACACTTTTCAATGAAAATATTATGGACTGATGAATCTCGTTTCACAAATTGTGGAATGTTTAATAGGCACAATGAGCACATATGGTCTCAAACAAATCCGCTTCACGTTGAACATAGGAGACCACAAATTAAATTTGGGTTTAATGTTTGGTGTGGTGGTATAGGATCAACTGTTCTTCCTCCTTTTATTTTTGATGGATCACTAACTGGCAATCGTTATCTTAATTTTTTACAAGATTTCGAGAACTAAACTTGGAGTCTGTGGCTTGAAACTACACAAAAAACACTAAAACACCTTTACCACACTAAAGCACAAAAAATGGCTAAATACGTATTTCAACAACTAAGTTGTCATCATCAGTAACACTGATTAAAAATCGCGCTGTCTACACACCGTAGCGTACAGAGCAACATTGATTTCCAATTTACGGGGATGGTTTATTCTTTGTGTTGCTCTGTACGCTACGGTGTGTAGACAGCGCGATTTTCAATCAGTGCTACTGATGATGACAACTTAGTTGTTGAAATACGTATTTAGCCATTTTTTGTGCTTTAGTGTGGTGAAGGTGTTTTAGTGTTTTTTGTGAAGATTTCGAGGAAATGTTAGATAATTTAAATTTAAGAACCCGAGCAATGCTGCAATGGTTTCAACATAACGGAGCGCCTCCGCACAATCAACTGAATGTTAGAAATTATTTAAATTTGAACTTCCCTAATCAATGGATAGGACGAAATGCACCCATTGAATGGCCGGCTAGATCCCCTGATTTATCAGTTTTGGATTTTTTCTTGTGGGGTGTACTAAAGGACACAGTATACAAAAGAACATATGAAACAATCGACGATTTAAGAGAAGCTGTCTTAGTTGCTTTTAATAACATCGATAGGCGTAAAGTACTCAATGCTACAAATTCTGTTGTGAAGAGATGCAATTTGTGTATTAATGAAAATGGAGGTATCTTTGAACATTAATAATGTTGTGTGCCCTTAATAAAAGTTCTTATAGTTTTCATTTTATTACTACATAAGATTTCAAAATAAGTTTTCGTTTGGTTTGTATTTTATCAGTTCGAAATTCAATTGTTTTCCATAAAAGCCATAAAAATGTCTATATCCTCTTTATTTTTTAAAATAACCATATCAAACCTTATATCATTGTAATCAGCAAAAAATAAGCTTTTTAATGATGTCAAAACCAACTATGGTTTCCATTAAAAAAAACACAAGTTTGTGTCATAACTCGATAATGGTGAACGAAAAGAAAATATTAGCTACACAGTTTTACTTGGCGTAAAATTATTTAAAACTTTTGTCTGAACACTTTTTCTCTAAAATTACTATTAACGATGCTAAGCATGTTTAAAGAAAAGCGTAAAATTTAGTTTTCTTTGAATATCTAATAAGCCATGAAAGTTATCGGAGAAACAAAAGCAGTTTTAAATCAAATTCGTATCTTTCCCCATTTAAGCGTTTTTCTATCTCCAGTAGTTTCTGAGATCCCAATGCTAAACATTCAAAAAAACTCACGCTGTATATTACTTCTTTGTGTTAGAGTTAAGTTCTGTTTAATTATTATTTTGAAGTTATAAATTTAATTTTTATGTAGGAAGTATTCAATATTCAATATTTACAAAATAAAAATACAATGCCTCATTGTGATCCACTCTCCCACAGTTATCACATGAAGATTTAAAACTTT
Source organism: Amphimallon solstitiale (assembly GCA_963170755.1). Taxonomy (NCBI): domain Eukaryota; kingdom Metazoa; phylum Arthropoda; class Insecta; order Coleoptera; family Scarabaeidae; genus Amphimallon; species Amphimallon solstitiale. Next base: position 133,274,847 of record OY720677.1, read on the forward strand.
CTTATCCTGCCAAAATATTATTTATGGAAATACTCTTTTAATACTCTTTGAAACATCATCTCAATTTATTCAATTAATTCGCGATAGGGTAAATCCAATTTGAAGGGAAATCATTTAATGTAACTCGATAATAAATGAGTAATTTCATTTAAATTTGAATGGAGCCTGTTAGGCAAACGAATATTCCAAACTAGATGACGAGGTAATTAAATTAACCTGAATTTATTATTCACGTATCCATCAGAGAGTTGAATACTCGAGTACTGTCAACCCATCTCCATTCCGCGCTGAATATTTTAATGTCCGTTCTGTGAAGTGTGTTCGTGTAACTTTTCACCTAACGTTTTGTATTTCGAACGTTATTAAGAGGAAAATCAGTTGTCTCTGCTCTGTTTTCGTTTGTCTTATTTAATTATAATGTGCTATATAAGATTGTTGTTCACGATAATTGTAGAAACACCTTTTTATTATTGAATATATGTTTACCAATTATTATAATTCAACAGGGTACTGATCGCTGCTGCGTTCATAGAAACTAACAAAATTTGACATGAGGTTCTACTCTATATATTTTAAAAGTGATCTTAAGTTGAATGATGAAATAATTATATACAGGGAGTATTTGAAATAAGGGGACAGAGTATGATTAATGGAAAGATGTAATTTTATTAGACTCAAATCCAAAATATTTTGCGCAAATTCCCTCGCTGACGCGAGAAAAAAAAAGTAGGAGTATGAAGGCGTGCGAGGTCAGTCTCGTTCGATTGTTACGTGTAGATGTTTCCACTATGACTTACACAACACAGGACCTGAAATAAATTATGTTTTTTTTTAATTCACTTGCGTCCAATTAAAATAAAAGTAGAGTTGGGCAAATTTTACAACACAAATTTGTTTTTGTGAGAAATAAGAAGTAAAAAGTCGTTGAATTTAATCATAATAACAGTAATAGCGGAAGAAAACGTAATATCTAAATAATCCTGGCAAATATTAAAATAATTACAAAATACATACAATCGGCATCTCAATAAAAAAAAAATCTCGTTGTTGAAAAATAAGGTATTTAAAAAGAGAACAAAAGAAATCGAATAAGGTACACGCATCAATTTTATAGGGAAATTTGCCCAAATCTATTCACAAGTTTTTCACAGCTGATATTTCATATTAAGGTTGTTGAACTCTTAGCATGAACACCTGTTTAGAAATAGTAAACAATGCTATCATTGGGGTTTTTATAACGTCTACAGCTGTTATTGCGTATATCTATGCGTGTTTATTTAATTCGATGAAAATATTATTTATGACGACTCCTCAACCTGTGTGGAACCTCAGTCCCATTGGGCCAGACAGCCGACGTCTGGCGCGATACCTACGACATATAGACACATGCTAAATCCATAGGCGGCACATTAAACACTTTTCAGGGGGGGGGGGTTAATTTTGGCGTTCGTGTCGTAATTGACTCACAATTTTTGGGATTTATATTCTACATAATTGCACCTTTCCATTTATCATACTCTGTCCCCTTATTTCAAATACAGCCTGTATATGTTACTGCAAAAGCCGTACTGGTTAATCTTAGGTTTTACTAGTAAATCTTTGAATTTACCGACATCAGTTGGTAAACGTAAGTATTTATGTAAAAGGTACGATTTTTTCAGGCTTTCACCATTAGAATATAGTACATGCTAAGTTTTAGCAGTGACGGCTGGTAAATGTTAGTTTTGGGAATCAAACAATGAGTATTTTCATTTGGTATTTTGTTTATTAATTTTTAGTATTATAGCAGTACTATTGTGACATTTAGAATTACAAAGTAATCCTGAAACTTGCAAGCGCATTTCTTCGACAAGTAATGTTTGAGACAGTTACATTTTTTGAACCCTTGTCCTCCAGTCAACGACAATTTTCCAACTTCTCAAAGACTCACTTTTTTATCTTTATAAAATCTTCAGAGCATGATATAACCTGATTCTATGTATGAAACTGCTTTTCGGGTCAGTTTTAGCTCTGTCAGTCATATACTTTCTTACATTTTGGCAAACTTTCATATTTGGATATTTTCAGCTGACATGGATTTCATTTTTTCAGCTTGGTTTTCCAAATTCAATTTTTCTTTTTTTCTTATTGTCTAGACAGATTCTATCTTTTTCGGTATCTCAATCATTTCGTTTTCTTGTGCTTTGTTCCTCACATTGTCACTGTTTATACCCTCTTCTGACTCATTTTCAACAACATTGTCTTCATTATCGTGTTCGTAATTGGATTTTGTTCGGTTTTTTTTTTTTTTTGCGAATGCAACATATGCTCTAAATCTTCTTCAGATCTTAATAGTCCAATCATATCTTTAGGAATTGCTGACGCCGCAATGCCCATTTTCATTGGACTACCAAACATTGCTTCGTAGGGAGAGCATTTATTTCCGCCGTGATATGCTCTATTCTTCATGGTCTGGATGAATTTCAAGCCCTCTGACCACTTTGACGACTGATTGTTTTCCATTCACGTGCTGAGCATATACTCGATGTTTTGATTGACACCCTCCACTGATCCTTGACTTGTCTTTTGCTTTCCATGTACGATTTTAAGATCCGGCCACATAGAGCATCCATTTTCAATTACATGGTTACAAAATTCCGTACCATTATCGGAATGGAGGATGTTCAGCGCTCCAAAAGTGGTGAAAATATTCAAGAGATGGTGTGAAACTTCTGCTGCGGGTTTAGTTCGAAGTGCATGAAGGATCACACATTTAGTAAGATGGTCTTGGTAAACTAATATGAATTTATAATTTGCGTCAGGGTTGGTTTGTAGGTCTATGAGATCTACTTGATAACGTGAGTTTATTTCACTATGGTGGTTTGATAGGTTTGGCGACAATGCCCTTTTGACAAGGTTCGCATAGCTTCAAATATCTCACGATAGCTTCAACTGTTATGTTTTTATACCTGCGGTTACATTCCTTAAGCATCCTTGTCCTTCCACCGTGTCCAACAGCAACATGAGTTTCTTCGAGAATGCTGAATAAATCGTCGTAACAAACGTAATACTTGATTTTTTCATTCTCTTCTTTCATTGGCGCAATTAGCTTTTCTTCACCGCCTATACTCAAAATATCATAGCGCTTTATACGCCTTTAATGAACAGCTTCCTTCTTTTTCACATTCTTTGCAGTTTTGACTTCCTCCAAACACTTTGCGTATTTCTCCTTATCGAGATACAAGTTATTATCTTTCTTGCTAGCGACGAGCTCGTCCATTATTTCATAAAATCTATGTTTTGCACTTATTTTGATTCATAAATTACTTTTAGTCATCAAAAACACAAACAGAAATCAAATTAACGCGCATGTTCAAACGTGTTAAATGATCGACTAGGGCGAGCGAATGCGGTACGGGTAGCGGGAGGGCTGCAGACTTCCCACAAGTACGAGATGATACGCAGAACACGTTATGACATGTCTCTTTCAACATTTACCGTGTGTTTGAAATAAATCCTAAGATTTACCAAGTGAATGGTGGTAGAAGTTCGAAATGACTACGGAATATTACCATTAGAGTTGGTAAATCTAAGGTTTTACAGTAATTGATATTTTAGCAAGTAGTGAAACCTGGCTAAATGTAAATATTGATTCAAATTTATTGGTGATTAATATTTATAATCTTTTTAAAAGGGATTGATTGTCTAGGGGTGGGGGAGTCTGTTTTTATGTAAGAAATAACATACAGGTATCTGTATTAGATGAAAGTTCACACATTGAGCAATTATGGTTAAACATTGTACTTTAAAAAAATGATATTTGGTGGAGGGGAGGGGTATTACAAACACCTAAGAAAAAATCCAAAGAAACAAGTCCTGTTAAAGAAACCAGTATATTTATTTTTTAGTATCATACTTCATATAATGAAGCAGTTCAAAGTTACCACCAACAATTCTAAAAAACAACATAAATATAAAAGAAAAAAATTAGCTTTGGTGTTCGTGATTACCCGACAGGCTGGGGTAATCAGGAACACTGTATGAGGTAATTGCGACGAGTGTGTTATTCAAAATTAACCCACACAAAAGTCACAAAGAAAGCCTCTAGATGTAGATTCCCCAGTACTACATATTTCGTATGCCCATAAATTACATTTATAATACATAATCTTCATTTAGTGGATCTCTATATTTTCAGAGCAATAAATGCAGAAATACGTAGCTGTCTTCTGCATTGGTGATTTCATTTCCTTTTTTCGCTTCTTTGGAATTCCATGAACTTGTTTCACTCCATGAACTGTTCCAACATTTTTCAGGTTCCGTACACCTTTCTTTTCAGTCTCTTCTTTCATTTCCTTCTTCTTATTTCTGTTTCCCTCCTTTTCTTCCAAAACCTCTTTCATTGGAGAACAGGTTATAATAGTTGAATGTTTTTCTTTGGTTGTCTGCTTGTTGGTTGTATTTTTAGTACATTGGGCAAAGCACTAATATCCGAAAGAGTTATTAACTGATTTAGTAAATCTTTCTGGCTGCAAATTATCAAGTGACATTTGAAGTTGTGGTGTCAGAATTGTGAAAAATCATCAAATTTAGAAGGAACCAAAGGCAACTAATTATATATACACTTCTGTTTTGATTTGGATTTGTTAATATTGTTAATTTTTGTGCTCACTTATCAGGTACTACATTTCTATAATTTTATTTTGTTCTGTAAATGCAATATTTGAGTCTGTAGGGCAATAAAGCATATTATAAGGCATATTATCATAGGGATAGGGTATATGACGCCAGCGGCGATGAATCAAAGGCCGCAACGATGTTACTGGATCATTGAAAATTTCTCTGCGATTGCTAACATTTGAGTGGCCATGCGTCTATGTTTGGTCAATGATCGATAGGACTTTGAGATGACATACTTCACAATTATTACAAAGTAATGGAAAAAAAATTATATAAATGTTTGCAATTAACGCCGGAAAAAATTATTGAAAATTGCGGTCAATATTTTTGAGATGGACTGTATTGAATGATTGAATGAACCTGACCTAGCTATGCGTCTGTTTGTTTAGATTTCGACCGAGTATTGCATTTATCACATGCCATAAATTAGACATAACTACCTGCCTGGCGCCACAACATCTGGGTTTTTGTTTACATTTTCAAATCTGTGTTTGAAGTATTGTCACATTTGTAGGTCAGTCGCCTGTGCGGTGGTATGTGAATAATATTAAGTGAATAATTTGGTTTTCTGTTGATTATACATAGTTGTTAATTAGTGTTATGGCGTTTAATAACAATGAATTAGTGGACATGATACTTATTTATGGCGAAAGCCAGCAAAATTGTGCACTTTCACGAAGGAGTCTTAAAAAGCAAACGCACTCTACGAGTTTTCAGTACAGACTATTTATTGAAGTATACACAAAAGTACATGTAATGAGTAGAGGGCGCTATTCAAAATTTAAAATTTGACATCATTCTAACAAGGAGATATGCGGATATGTTTCCAACTCGGCGGATACCGACGCCTGCAACTTTTGTGCGTGTTGTGCAACGTCTACGCGATACCGGACAATTACAACCCACACGCAGAGAAGGGCCCGGCAGAAATGCTATTACAGTGAATACAGTAGATGACATACTAGAGTCCATTGAAAACGATCCAACTTTAAGTACTAGACAGCTAGCTCGACAATTCAATGTATCTAATTATGTTGTCTGGAGAACCTTACGCGAAAATCAGCTGCACCCGTATCATTACCGACGAGTACAGGCACTCTCTCCAGAAGATTATCCCGCTCGAATTGCGTTTTGTCAATGGATACTACGGCAACATGCCTATTTTCTAAGTGGGATTTTATTTTCGGACGAAGCGAGCTTCACTCGCAATGGTGTTTTTAATTTCCATAATAGTCATGAGTGGGCCACGGAAAATCCCCATCTGATACGCCGTTCTCACCACCAACATCAATTCTCTGTGAATGTATGTGTGGGAATAGTTAATAATACCATCGTCGGCCCATTCTTTTTACCACCTAGACTGAATGGGCACGTGTACCTTAACTTCCTGAACAACATTCTACCAGAATTATTGGAAGATGTCCCTCTTAATGTTCGAGCTAGGATGTGGTATCAACACGACGGCGCACCAGCTCACTTTGTACGCGAACAATTAAATAGAACATTTACCAATCGCTGGATAGGACGTGGTGGACCGGTGCCTTGGCCACCTCGGTCCCCTGATTTAAATCCCGTAGATTTCTACTTTTGGGGTCATTTAAAACAATTAGTTTATCACACCAAAGTTGATACCGTTGACGCACTCCGTGATCGTATCAGTGTAGAAACAGATCGTATCCGCGAACGCAATCTGTTACTGGCAGTGCATGATTCACTTTTACGACGGGCGCGTTTATGTATTGAAGTGAACGGTGCGAACTTTGAACACTTACTATGATGTTCATCCTACAAACGTCGCGCATATTTACAAAAAAACAAAGATTTTTTAAAAAAAAATGTTCAATGGATTTCGCAGTAATTAACGTAAGTGTACATATTTTTATTATAACTTCTATCAATGACAAAACACAATGTAGGGTAAGGTTGCTTTAGTCGTACCGCAGCCTAACTCGTACTGCAGTAATATCTAATCTCACGTTTACAGAAAACTAATTCAAGTAGTATAGAATTGAACAATATAGTGGTGTGAGTAAGTAAAAACTAGTGGGTTGCCCGCCGATTGTCGTGACAGAAGAAATAGTTAAAAGGTAAGTTTTTTAACAGTTCTTATTAAATTTTCTTGTTCATTTGTAAGCCATTACAGAAAAGGATATGATGATAAAGTTATTTTTTCGATTCATATCTGTTTTCGTGGTTTTCTGTAATTCATTTGAACATGATAAAATGGTAGAAACTTTTTAGGTTATGCCAGTAATATTAGGTTGAATCCTGAAAAGTCTTGTTGCTTAAGTCGTACCTGTGGAGAATTCGTTAGTCGTACCGGTACGACTTAGGTGTTGATCGAAGTTATTTACAAAGCTAATTTTTTTTTAGCTGATCAAGATGACGAAGAGAATTTACAGTACGTGGAAGCAGGAAGACATGGACGAAGCTTTACTAAAACATCGGAATGGCGAAATTGGATTTAATGAAGTATGTAGGAGATACAAGATACCAAAGCCTACATTTCGACGTCATTTGAAGGGTTTAAATAAAACAACAAAATTTGGAAGACCTAATGATTTGACAACAGAAATGGAAGATGAATTAGCACAACATATAATTAATGTAGAGTCTACTTTCTTTGGATTAACTATCACTGAATTAAGGCGACTTGCATACCAACTTGCTGAGAAGCATCATGTACCTCATCGTTTCAACAACGAGAAGAAAATAGCTGGTAAAAAATGGTTTTACCGCTTTATGAAAGAGCATCCCACTTTGTCGTTGAGAATCCCCGAAGCAACTTCCATGGCCAGAAGTAAAGGGTTTAATAAAGAGCGCGTTAATGATTTTTTTGATAAATATGAGAAAATACTAGATGAACAGAAGTTTACTGCTGACCAAATATACAATGTCGATGACACAGCATTATCCACGGTTCACAAACCTTCTAAAGTAATTGCCCAAAAAGGCAAACATCAAGTAGGCGCAATCACCAGCGGAGAAAGGGGTCTTACAACGACATGTGTATGTGCAATGAGTGCAGCAGGCGAATTTATTCCGCCAATGTTGATATTTAAGCGCGGCAGAATGAATGACATCCTAAAAAAAGGAGCTCCACCAAACACGGCATTTGGATGCTCTAAAAATGGATGGATAACATCCGAACTGTTTGTCCAATGGCTAGAACATTTTATAAAATACACAAAATTAGAAAAAAGGAACCAGAAACAAATTTTGCTTTTACTAGATGGACACAGCACACACACAAAAAATTTAGAAGCAATTCAGCTTGCTCGTGATTATGGTATAATCATGCTATCCTTTCCTGCTCACACGACACATCGTCTGCAGCCATTGGATAGATCGTTCTTTAAATCACTAAAAAACAGCTACAATGAAGCGGCATCTTGTTGGCTACGTTCAAATCCTGGCAACGTTATAAAACAAGCTAACATTGCGGAACTCCTTGGTAGTGCATACCCCAGATCAGTTCGTATGGACATAGCACTAAATGGTTTTAAGGCAACAGGTTTGTGGCCATGTGATAGAAATGTCATCAAAGACGAGGACTTTGTAGCTGCTGTGCACATTGTTGAGCAACCAGACCAAGAGTCTGCTAATTCTGATACAAATGAAGCAACAGAGCAACCCAGAAATACATTTCTATCTACTAAAGTTACATCGCCACCTAGAGTTGCAACCCCACCATTAAGTGTATCACCTCCTATAGTCGTGACTCCACCGCCAAACATTGAATTGCTGCCTAATATTGGAACACCACTAAGTGTTTTACCTGGACCTTCGACGAGTTCTCAAGAATCTGTACCCGAAAACAATAGTGAAACGGTTAATGTAATTAATCGTCAACAAATAAAATCTGATTTGCACACTTTATCTCCTATCCCTCGTATGACGATAGTTATAAAGAAAATGAAGAAGGGAACGAAACCAACAATGGAACTCACTTCAAGTCCTTATAAAAACGAAATGATAGCCAAAGAAACCACAAATAAAAAAAAGAAGCCTACGCAGGATTTAAACAAAGGCAAAGTAGAAAAAGTAAAGAAGCAAACTGTGAAAAAAAGAAAGATTGATGAACAGTTTAAGAAGAATAAAAAAATTAAAGATAAAGGCAATTGGTTCTGTCAACTATGCAAAGAAAACAGCGAAGAAAATATGATTCAGTGCATGGAATGCAAAGGGTGGATACATGACTTATGTTCTGGCGTGGAGAGTAACATTAAGAAATATATTTGTGATATTTGTGTTCAAAAAAACTAATTTTCTATTTCCCAATTTTAAGTAATTTGATTTGTTAAGAATTTATATTTTGTTTTCCATGTATAATTTCATTTAGTTAAATAAATCGTCGCTGACCTTTTATTCTAAGTACGACTTAGGCTATAGGGGGTACGAATTAGGAAACTAGGCGCCTTAATCGTACCGATGTTACTTTTTAAAAAAACGGTCAAAACTCATTTAGACAAAAGATTTTTGTGTTTTAATGAAAATAGTTTGATAGCCTAATGAACAAAGATTCAGCGGATGCAAAATAAAATGTTTCATTTAAATTAACCTAAAAACCACAGTAGTTTTTTCTTAGGGGGTACGACGTAAGCAACCTTACCCTATAAGAATGTGGAGTTAAGTGGGACGGACGGAGTGTGGAATAGAGACTCATAGACAGAAAAAAGTTGAATACGGTTCGCCAGCAGCTCAGAGAAATGAGAAAATCAATGATTTACTGATACCCGATGATGATGAGGAATCTGGAAGATGTAGCAGGCCAAAATTTCAGTTAATTTCAATTTCTGATATACAAAACTTTATTAATTATAGGCCTGATGAACATGTTAATATACTGCAAAATTTAATACAATTAGAGAGTTAATCTTCATATTTACAATAACATATTTTATTTGTTTATTATTTGTAATATACTAATGATATTCTGTTCGAAAATAAAATAACAAATAACCCGTAAAAAAATAAATTCTGTTACTACGTAGCACTACGCGTTATTTTCCTTCCTTAAACTTCAACTGTCGTTTAAGGAAAAATAAGACGAAGGTGTCAGAAACGAACACGCGAAGGTTACCAATAGTAGTATATTTCATGCATCTACTGTTGATGCTTTCATTCTACGCGTATACAAGAGGTGAAAGGTAAGATTACCGGCAGTCAGGAATATATGAAGGTTAACACAAGAAAGTACGAAAAGATCCCTTGTTACCAAATCTCCAGGGGGCTGTTTCCGCTTAACATTGATGACATTATTGTACGTCAATCCTCTAGAGACACCGCCTACATAGAAATATATTACGTTCTAGCAAGCGTTCTCGTATTTGAATTCATCCTCTTTTGACGTTATTATCCTTGTGTAACTCAACTCATGCAACAATATACAATTAAATAATACTGCCCAATAAAGAATTATTCTTTGTATGTTTAATTCACTTCATGAGTCACATCTTATAATATTATTTTATTTTAAAGGATTAATAGAAAACCATACATTTTCATTAAACACTGAAAGTACATTAAAAATTTTTTACTGACAGTTACATTCTAAGAATTCTAAATTGATCGAAGACAATCTAGCAATTAGTTGGCTCTGAAAAGAATCATGTGGTAGCCTCATGAGATCCCTACATAGAGACCGGCAGTAATCCGCAAGCATTGCTTCATTCCAATGATCATGATATCTTTCTCCGCGTTCATCACTAACAACTCGACAACTAGGAGGGAAAGAGTCTAGGTGTGATTGGAGAAAATGGATTTCAAGGGACATGTTACATCGAGATGATGGTATTCTTTTAAAAGTCTCCAACTGACTGTAATTTTCATCACTTTGTTGCCTGGAAATCCATGAATGAGTCATTTTAGGGCTTTCCAATCTTCCTTTTGCTTCCCTTCCACAATGCGGAAAATGTAACTAAAATATTGTAAAATTATCCTAAATCCATTCTAGAATTTGAAGAACAAGAAATCAATTAATTGTTCAAGAGACACTAATGTTAAATAACCTTCCTAAAAAATAATTAAGAATAACTACACTAGCTACTCACAGAAGCCGTAGGAACGCTCAAATGTAATATAAAAACTAATGAATCAAAATTGAGGTCCAAATTGAACAATTCAGAAATACTATTAAAGAGTTGCAAATTACTAATCTAAATTACATAATATTCTGACATTAATATATGACAAAACAAGCCCATATTACAAATAAAGAATTAAGGATAAACTAAATTCAAAAATTAAAAATATACAACGTGCCCCAGATAATATTTCCAACATGGAGATACCTCTTATTATAAGAGATACAGGTATGGTTAAATTAGATGAATTATTCCTGAGAATTAGTGAAATTATACGATATTTTTCAATTTACAAATTACTTACAGCAAGAAAAAGAAAAACGTCAAATTTTGTTTTGCATGTATAATTCGTTTCAATAAATATGAGCGACTTGTATAAGATGATAATCCGGATTAAAGAGCAACCCTTTCCTCGAACTGCTTTCTAATTATCTGTAGACCGTACCTGATATTTTTCAAGTGCTTCTTAATTACCCGCTGCAGCTCGAGGAAAGGGTTTCTCTTTAATCCGGATTATCACCTTATACAAGTCGCTCATATTTCTTGAAACGAATTATAATAGTTTGTTCGTTTTTGTAGACACATATATTTATTTGCACTTTCTTGAGGCACTTCCTAGGCAGAATTTAAATATCGACTTGTTTTTTTTCTTTTATTTTCCATTTTTTAGTTTAAACCCTTAACTTAAATTTTTCTTATGGAATGTTAAGTCGGCTTTAAAACAATTGAACGTGTTTTTTGATCATCTTTACAATGATATAGCACATGTGCTATTTATTTATGGAAACAACAAAGAAACTATTAAGAAATGTATTTTATTAAGCAATAAGTAGGCCGTGATATATGAGAAATAGACAAATAATAGACAACAATAATTGTGCCGTCATATGATTAATTTAATTAATATTAAAATTTTATTTTATCATGTATAATTGCGTTTGAAGCTAAGAGCAGTATATTGGCCATATCTATACCTGCCCTTTATCATCGTTATTATTGCATATACAAAAAAAATGTTTCAAATAAAAGTTATGTGACTAAGACTGAATTTTGTTTGCATGCTATCAAAAACACAGTGGCGTGCAGGTACAAAGGTATAAAAAGAACATTTTTTTAAATGGAATAGCCTGTATATTATTACATTTTTATAATGATCTTTTTACTCTGATTTCAAAAATATCCCATATGTTACCGGTACCTTAAACCGTTTTCGAGTTATTAAATGTCGAATATCGTAGTTACTGTACTATGAAAAAGTTAACATTATTAAAGTGAGCTATGAAAATGGCAATTATTGTGTTTGATAAATGACATTTCCTTAATAAAATAGTCAAAATGGTAATGTCATTTATCAAACACAATATTTACCACTTTCATGGCTCCCTTTAATAATGTTAACTTTTCCATAGTACATGTAACTACGATATTCGACATTTAATAACTCGAAAACGGTTTAAGGTACCGGTATCATATGGAATATTTTTGAAATCAGAGTAAAAAGACCATTATAAAAATTTAATAATATACAGGGTATTCCATTTCAAAAAAAATATTTTCTTTTTATACCGTTGTATCTGCACGCCACTGTGTTTTTGATAGCATGCAAACAAAATTCAGTCTCAGTCACACAACTTTTATTTGAAACATTTTTTTTGTATATGCAATAATAGTGATGATAAAGGGCAGGTATATATATGGCCAATATACTGCTCTTAGCTACAAACGCAATTATACATAAGAATATAAAATTTTAATAATAATTAAATTAATCATATGACGGCACAATTATTGTTGTCTATTATTTGTCTATTTCTCATATATCACGGCCTACTTATTGCTCAATAAAATATATTTCTTAATAATTTCTTTGTTGATTCCATAAATAAATAGCACATGTACTATATCATTGTAAAGAGGATCAAAAAACACGTTCAATTGTTTCAAAGCCGATTTAACATTCCATAAGAAAAATTTAAGTTAAGGGTTTAAACTAAAAAATGGAAAATAAAAGAAAAAAAACAAGTCGATATTTAAATTCTGCATAAAAGGTGCCTCAAGAAAGTGCAACTAATATATGTGTCTACTAAAACGCACAAGCTATTACATGGAAAACAAAATTTGAGGTTTTCCTTTTTCTTGCTGTAAGTCCTGAAATACATGGAAATTTGTAAATTGAAGAATATCGTATAATTTCACTAATTCTTAGGAATAATTCATCTAATTTAACCAAACCTGTATCTTTTATAATAAGCGAGATCCCCATGCTGAAAATGTTATCTGAGACACGTTTTATACTGGACGAATTTTAGACCGTAACATTTTACTAAATGTATGACCGCGATTCAAATAATTGCTCATAAATGTGACCAATATATGGAGACAAATAAATAGAAATTAAATCAGATTTTATAGGAACGATCGGAAAATATAAAATAATATGCTTGGAAGACGATCAAAACTAAATTTTCTTTTATTGTTTCAGGTCAATGGCAAAAATGAAAAACAAAGTTACTCCATTCTAAACTGAAAGGGATGGTGTATGGACGTCAATAAAATTTCTCCCGTATAATGGATTACATCAGAGAATTCGATATAAAGCTAGACAAAGAGCATTATTACGCCGGCGAACAGATAAATGGAACTGTCATACTCGATACAATAGAAAACTTTAAACTCCGAAGTATGTACCCGTTTGTTTCGTGAATATATCCGCATAATTTATAAATCATGTGTCATGTATATCTATTTATGTACACATATCAATGCTTGCGATTGTACTAAAGTTACAAAAAAAAGTTAATCAATTGTTACACAAAATAATAGCTGTTCGACCTGTTTAAACACGGTCCACTGATTATGAAATGAATACGATTGTTCTCACAGTTGTATAGGGGGGGGGGGGGATCAAGTGCGATAAATTTAATATAAAAAAATTCATTTTTACACCTGGAATTAGATAAAACGTCTACGTGATAATGTGTCAATTTTTATCGTCAATTCGTTTCGAATTTACAGCCGAAAAATAAAATAAGAAAGTTTTTAATTCCCTATTATTAAATCAATGCATATATAATTATATACCCTAAATAAATTCGAATAAGCATCCATGAACGAATGCACATCTACGCCAGGGCCAAGGTGTTTCAGCTTACGTAGGTATCATCAGCGTGCGACGTGTTATGATGACAATTGTTAAATTCAGACTGCATGTATATCTATCGTCTTGTATCTAACATTTCGCTTTCATAGACATATACTTTGCAAGTCGACAAATACATGGACCGTCCAGTGCTGCTAGGTCTACAGTTTTGGCAGTAGATTTACCGTTTTAGTCATACTAGTGGTCGCCAAATGACGAACTTTATTAAATTTTTAATGTTTGAACGTTATTAAGGTTCTTTTGACAAAGAGTAATAAAAAGAGGTACAAAGGTTTTATTTCACGTATTAATTTTATTTTATTAATTTAATGTATGTGTAACACATATTATACATAAATTTTATTTTTCTGCACTCCTCCATATGAACTTTAATTATGCCAAATCTCACAGTCCTCCGTGAGCGCCATATGCTTAAAAAGGGGTACAAAGGTTTCACATATTAATATACAAGGTGGTTCACCGGGAACTGAATCGATCGATTGTGGAAAAACTATAGCTAGGAATGATCTGAAATTTTGACACTATACTAAAGTCGATGGGGGCCATTCGCCTAAAATATTTTCAAGATGGTGGCACGTCGGGCTATGCCGGAAGTAGGCACTAACTTCCTAATTTTAAATAGAATACCCTGTATATTGTCAGGTTTTTAGATTCTACGTGAAATTCTAAATATATTTTATGTATAATGTCATATATCTAAGTGTAACCCTGTTTGACTTATTAAAATTCTTATGTTAAATTTCACGTTTGCAGGCAGAAAATCAATAGCACTTTTTCCATATAAAGATGAATTTATTATTTAATTTGAAGTAAATTCTCTCAAATAGATGGTCTAATTAAACATTATTTGTATAAAATTGTTACAATTATTAATACAGAGTGAGCGAATTATACGCCTGAAAACGAATTTGGAAAAATTGCCAAAAGACAATGTTTTTAAATGGGAAGCGGCAACGTTTATAATTCTATCTTATTCTGCATCGAAAATAAGGATCACTTTGTATAAATATGTCTATTATAAAAGTTGGTAGTTTTCGAAATATTGGCAAGTTAGTGTTTTTATCTTCTACAATACATACTGTTTGCATTAGTTCTTTTACTTTCTTATACGTAGTATAAGGAAGTATTGTGATGATGAAAATGTTCGACCTCGAGATTTTTGCAGATGTCCACGTTTTGAGGTCCCCTGATACCAAAAAAGTGGTTTTTAAAAAATGTCTCTCTCTCTCTCTCTCTCTCTCTCTCTCTCTCTCTGTGTGTGTGTGTGTCTGTCTGTCTGTCTGTCTGTCTGTCTGTCTGTCTGTCTGTCTGTCTGTGACCACGATAGCGGTCAAACCGCTGGAGATATCAATTCCAAATTTTATATTTACGTGTATAATCTCCCTCTTGAGATCTGATTAGTTTTTCAGTAAAATCGGTAGACCGGAAGTAGCAGTTTACTTCAGTGAAAAAATCGAATGTTGTCAATATTTCGTCAAATACTAAGTTTATACAAATTTATAAAGAATTCATATATACTTGAAATTAAAATTGAGAACAATTTTATTTAAAAAGTTTTTCGAAATTCCTACCGGAAGTAGGTCTTTTACTCTTATCGAAAATCGGTTTTTTGCGAATATTTCGCAAGTCAAGCTTTTTAGACAGGTACGTTACGTGTATAAAAGTATTTAAAACATAGTTTTCAATATCTTTTGTATAAAAAAAAATTCAAAATTCGGACCGGAAGTACCACTTTTACTCTTACCGAATATCGATTTTTTGCAGATATGTCGTAAATTATGCATTCTATATATATTTATTAAGAGTACAAAAGTATTTAGAGTTGAATTTGCAATATTTTTTGTGTACATGAAATTTCAAAATTTGGACCGGAGGTGGCACTTTTACTCTTAGCGAGTAGCACTTTTTTTCGAATATCTTACAAAGTATGCATTCTATAGCAATTTATTAAGAGAATGAAAGTACTTAGAATAGGATTTTGAATAACTTTTGTATAAAAAAATTCTTAAAAGTGTATAGTTTGAAACGCTGATACGTATAAGAAAGTCGTGTGGTGGCCACACCTCATTTTTTCAATAGTTAGCCATGACAGTGTTTACAAAATTATAAATTGTTATTCGTTCAAGAAAAGTTATGCCGGGGCGCTTAAATTATACAAACGATGATTATTTAAATTTATTTATTATTTATGGGGAATGTAATAAAGATATCCGCAAAAACGGAAACCATCTACCAATACCGTTAAACGTATTATAGGAAACTTCAGAAACTTTGGATCCGTAAGGGCAAAGATTCAGGGAAATAAACCAGTTATTAATAACGATAATAATGTAATGCAACTGTATCACATGTTCTTTATTACATTCCCCATAAATAATAAATAAATTTAAATAATCATCGTTTGTATAATTTAAACGCCCCGGCATGACTTATTGAAATTATGATAAGGTACATGAATTTTCTTCAACGAATGACAGTTTATAATTTTGTAAACACTGTCATGGCTAACTAATGAAAAAAGAACTAATGCAAACAGTATGTATTGTAGAAGATAAAAACACTAACTTGCCAATATTTCGAAAACTACCAATTTTTATAATAAACATATTTATACAAAGTTATCCTTATTTTTAATGCAGAATAAGATAAAATTATAAAAATTGCCGCTTCCCATTTAAAAAAATTGTCTTTTGGCAATTTTTCCAAATTCGTTTTCAGGCGTATAATTCGCACACTCTGTATTAATAATTCTAACAACTTTATACAAATAGTATTTAATTAGACCATCTATTTGAGAGAATTTACTTCAAATTCAATAATAAATTCATCTTTATATGGAAAAAGTGCTATTAATTTTCTGTCTGATAACGTCAAATTTAACATAAGAATTTAAATAAGTCAAAAAGGGTTACACTTAGATATATAAAATTATACATGAAATATATTTAGAATTTCACGTAGAATCTAAAAACCTGACAATATACAGTATATTCTATTTAAAATTAGGAAGTTGATGCCTACTTCCGGTCTAGCCCGGAATGCCGCCATCTTGACAATATTTTAGGCGAATGGCCCCCATCGACTTTAGTATAGTGTCAAAATTTCAGATCATTCCTAGCTATAGTTCCCGGTGAACCACCTTGTATAGATTTCTACCGTTTTCGCTGAAAATCTAACGCAAAACTACGTTGATGCAAATTACATAAAAAAATAAAATTTTGAAAAGGAAGGAGAAAATAATAGTAGTCATAATTATGAATACCTCCTTTGATTCGATATAGGTAAAAATTCCTCATAATTATAAACCTTTGAATACAATTTATTATGGTGCAAAAGTTGAAAATTGTTTAATTCAAAATATAAGCTCGTTTGAAGATTTACATACTTTTAGAACACGTTGTTTAGATTTTTATATAGAGGGTGCTTTAGAAATTAGGATACGATTCGAATTTAAAAGTGAACTCCTAAAGTCTATGAATTTAATTGACCCGGAAATTATATTTAAAGGTGAAAATGAAACGGTTGTTCTATTAGCAATTCATTTTCCCAATTTAATAAAAAAATGAGAATTTGCAAAAATTAGATAATGAATGGCGATTTCTAAGAAATTCTCGTTTGTCATCAGAGCCTTACGAGTCTATAGAAGAATTCTAGAATAATGTTGAGATACATTTCTTTTTTTCTTTTAACCGCATTTCTTCTGGCTGGTGCTTTGGGCAGTGGTCGTAGAGTTTCAGGAGAAAATGTATTGTCAGCATTACTTGTGGCTGCTGCCTTGGTAGAATTAATAGAGCTTCGATGTGCTCTCGATGTTGCACTCGCAGAAGGCGTAGGATTTTCATGACTTAGTAGCAATAAACCTGTTTGATTAGCTTCCGCACTGGTACTTGTTGAAGGTGTAGGATTTACACGGCTTAATGAACTGGAGCCCGAACATTTGAAGAGCTATTAAGAATTGGTCTATCGGTGCAAAATCTCACTCAGTAAACTTATCGCGGTAAAAATGCATTATACTAGTAGCGCTAAATCCAGCCTTAATGTTACTCTGAGTCAGTGCTAAAGGAAGAGCTTGTCTTACAATTTCTAGGATATATTATATATAGTCATTGTTTTTTGCCCGGGTTACTTCTAACCCAATTGTCAGAGGCCGAATTTATAGATATAAAAGGACCGTAGACCGATCTATCCAGTGTTTGGAGCCTATGGAACAGTGAAACGGGAATGAGAGAACCACAATTCCATTTTCTTTGCAAAAATCTAAAGCCTGTATTGAAACATGTAAAAAATAATTATCAAGAAGCACTAATACTTATTTCCTTCTCCTATACCTCCTATTGGGCCATCTCTTATAAAATGATATTGATATCGTAGTTGTTGAGAAATGAACATAGGTGGTATCGAATTTCCTATTGCATTGATTGCTACTGTACTAGTGACAAGAGTTCCTCGTTCACCTGAAGTTAGGGCTCCAACTTGTCTTATTCCTCTTCTGGCTACCACTCTGTTAGATTTTTGTACGGTAGTCACCCCCGTCTCATCTATGTTATAAATGTCTTTGGCTTCAAAATAATCCTTGTCCAAAACTTTCTGTAAATTATCGGAAAATAGTTAAGTTTTGCAGAGTTGAACCTTGTCGCTCTGGATAGACTTGTTGGTTGAGCAGCTCTTATTGATAACTCTGGGTACCTTTTCATAAACGATGCAAACCAGTCTTCTCCAGCTAAACCTTTTTTTTCCACTGGTGAAGCTTTCTTATTTCATACCTTATAGCTAATTCATGCTCCAATTTTCGAATTTCTTTGGGCGGAAATCCATAATAAATATCTGCAGCTCGTATAATATAATTTACCATTGATTGTTCTTTCTCAGAATTAAATATTCTATTGCAGCTTTTGTATTCCATTAATAAAGGTTTCATTGCTTTATTTTGTTGTTTGAGTAAGCGTTTTTCTTCCATATCTCCTAAGAGACTCATGATAAAGATCATATTATTTTGATGAAATGCGCATGGACAAATTGTTATTTATTACTTCTTTGTGTGCTTGCTCGTACACAGAAATGTCCTTGGTAGCTCTTTGAGTTTTTCTTTTTCTATTGCGCGGCATTCAATTGTTACAACTATCCCCACGCTAACTTTGTACAACCAAAATCCATTTTTCTAATTAGGTAGACATATTATTGAAGGAAATTCGGCACAACATGATAGTCAAATACAGCGAGAACAAAAATTATATTGATAAAGGTTTACCATGGAATGTAAAACGTCTGTCTTAAGAGTGGCTTTTCCCAACAAATAGAAACTTATGCAACTTATATTACTCGCGGGACGGGTAGACGCAAGTGTATAAAGAATGAGTACTTACGGAACTGTTGATGTTGTTGATGTTTTATAATAAGCCAATTTTTGCTTGCCCATAACTGTTATATTATTATACACTCGAATATTATAGGTATATATGACATTTAAATGCGAGTGACAATTTGTAATTAAACTGTCACTCGCATTTAAGTCTGCAATAGCCGACCGATTCCGATAGACTTTTGTCTTCGCTAGGACCGGTAGAGATACCGTAAAGTGGGGATAGACGACGCGAAAAACCTCGTGTAAAATGTGTATGACAATGTTTACTGTTTTCTATCTTTAAAAATAATTACATAAATTTGATTTTTTCTTTATATCGTACATCGCTGGCGCGTAGAGGTCGTTTTCCTTCTTTTGTGTACCAACCTTAGTTAGTAGACATTAATCAAATTCATGCATTTTTGTGGTTATTTCTAAAACACATAACTTTCTTAAGAAAATAAATTACTACAAAAACTGACCTTGACATTATAAATTTATGCCTTTTGCATCACTAACCCAAATTTGAGATTCTAAAATTACAAAATCAGTTTAAAAAACGCGAAACGGCGATGCCTTAATTTTCGATAGGTAAACGCCCCTCTTAAGTTATATCATTAAGTGTCATACTGTCATTAATATTTGTCATTATATTTTCTCTCTGACATCTTGTAGTTTTTCAATTATGGTTATACATATATTTACAAATTGTATGTCAGTCAAATGTCGGTATGACAGTTAACCTGATAATTTAATCAAAATTATCTCAAAAGAATGATACCTAAGACGGACGTTTTACATTCCATGGCAAACCTTTATCAATATAATTTTTGATCTCGCGGTAGTTACTTACGTAAAAGGTTTCTTTCGACGATTGAGGAAAAATACTATGGAGACGCTGTAAAGCATCTTTGCTGTACCCTCAAAACGAGAGCATTGGGCGGGGCTAAGTGTGGGACCAATATGGCTGCCTCACCTAGTCCGGACTATTCAAAATTAAATTAAAAGAACCATAATGTCTTTTAATATTTAACTTATTATATAATTCTAATACACGATGCGCTTAACAAACACTCCACTTTTTACCAACACTACCTGGTTGACGTAAGTGTAGTATCAATATGGCGGACCTGTACCCGGTTTGATCACGTGACGTCGTCTCCCTACCTATTCTTTCTCAATGCTTTCGACATATAAAACAAATTTAATTGACATGCGATATACATTCAATTAGCAGATCGACGAGTTACTAACAAATGTGTTGAGATGCACATGACACTTGCTACGTCAGTACCCCACAGTGTTGTCAGCTACTTTTGTCCCCGGAACCATACTCAAAATTATAAATTTTTAGATACAAAAATTATTCCAAATCTAACTCTAAATACTTTTATACTTTTAATAAATCTCAAGAAGAACTGCTATTCGATGAGAATAAAATGTACTCTATAAAAGTGTATGTCATCATTGTGGAGCTTTGTAAATGTTATCAGATAAATTTTATATCTAATATTAATGCTTTTCCCTTGTTTGTAAATTTTCAGCAATACGTGTAATATTAAGAGGTAAAGTCCACGTTGAATGGAAAATATTACTCTCAGGTGACAGGAGAACGGTATGTTGAAATTTTTTACATTAGAAATAATCATATATGATATTGCTTATACAGGTTAAAGATGATCAATATTTCATCGACGAACGGCAGATAATATGGGGTGAAAAAAATTTAGAAACAACCATTCCAATTCTTCCGAGAGGATTCCACAAGTTCACATTCCAGTAAATATTTATATTTATGAATGACTGTTACTTTTACTGATGCCCGAAACGTTTCCTTTTCAGATTCAATCTTCCTGAATCGAGTTTGCCGTGTTCCTTCGAAAGCAAACCATGTTGCATTAGGTATTATATTAAGGTAACGGTAGATATACCATACGCTAGCCCACCGCAAGGGATGAAGTACTTCACAATCATTGGGCCGCACATAGACTGCATGGACGAACAATATTTAGTAAGTAACTAGTGCATATCAAAGAAATATTATCAAAATACTCGTAGATGACATCTTTCGGGATTAGAAACTCAGATAAACTGGTGCCGACAAATAAATATATCCAGAATCGCATCTGTTCCTGTAAATCTGTTTTTATTTCAAATATTTTTAAATGTTTAAGTTATAGGTAGGATCCTTTTCCGCCCGGAGATTGAATAGTACAAAATCCGTTGGGGGGTATTCCATGAAATATTTTGTGAGACTGAAAAGTAGAGTTGGTGGAGGTATTCGATGCGTTGAATTCTTCGTGTATCTCGTTTGATAGGTCCCATCAATTCGGATTGGCTTCTTTTATTTATTTCACTATTTTCCCCAACGGCATTAAATAATTTTTGCAAAACCTTTTTGCCAGTTAGATATTGAACCTGAATGCATCGAGCTATTGTCATTTCCAACCACTGCTATTTGTAGCCGATTGTTCCAGATTGACTTTATTAAATTCATCAGACAATCCTGTTGACAAGCTTCCATCGCTTCTTCTGCTACTTCCAGTGTTGACGACTTTGCTTGTAAAATTTTGATAGAATGATCTGCTGAATCCAGGGTTATCATGAATGAATGAAGAGATGAATATTATAGTCGTTGAAATAAATCATTTTCATTATAGTCATTCATTTCCAATAATGGAATATGACTTTTATGTTTTAATAATATTGGTGGTGTTATTAATTCATTTTGTGATATTGCGGTAGCACAGCCACGAGAACTAAATTCTTGTACATAATGTAAGCACCATGGACACCATGTTCCATAGTATGATTCAGTATTAACCAAAAAGTAGCATCATAATAATTTCTAACTAACTTTTCAAATATAAGGACACAGCTCCGCAACTTATAGCTCCTCGTTAGTCAATTAAACTGCTAATAAAAATAAATTGATTACAAGCTAGTTCATAATTGTAATGCACACCGAGTTGCGTTTTGTTCGAATAACCATGGCGGAAATTTATCTGATATAGTACCATTAAATTTTAAATCTGTCATAATTATTGAAAATGCTAGACCGCGGTTAACAATTAATAAATTATGTTTAGTATCATTGAAATTATTGTTTCAACTACACCATCTGGATCTAAATGTAATATTTCAGGTCCATTATTAATTATTAATTTTCAATTTATCACAAGCCAACACAGACAGATACTACAATTCATGGAGGTTCTATTCATCCCGTGACACAAATTATTTACTATCCTATCAATCTATGATCTACAGATTAATTAATATTCTCATGAGTAAAGATAACTTAGTGTTAGAAAAAACAGAATTTTCACGATAGCTGTCAATAATGGGTGCTCGATAAGCATGGTAAATGGCATTTCTTTAATTTACCCCAAAACAAAAACCAAAACATCTAATAATTACAATTTTGTCACTAAAGACCAGACTAAAAGCCACCAAAAAAAACAGAAAAAGACACTTAAAAAGGCCTAAAATTAGAAAACAAGACGAAAATTACTGTACCTAACTAGTAATATTTTATTTTCACCGAATATACACTTCTAAACAAATGTATATGAAGAAGACTAATAATCCGAAAAAAATACACGTAATAACATTTTACTTTCATCAAAAATACATTTTCAAACTAAACTTTTATAAAGAAACTACTAATTTTAAACTTTTTTATAAACTACTACTACCCTTTCTGGTTTTTTTTTTTTTGTGCATTTAGTCCGGTCTTCACTCATCACACACTTTCGAAACATTTCAAGCAAAGTAGGGACTATTATTAAGAAAGCTAACATCGACTCTTTTCATTCAGAACTGACAACTTCATACTAAGGACTCTTAACAGTAACAAAGACAAAACGAGCAAAAAATTGAACTCAGAAGTTTATAAGTTAACTTGTGAAGACTGTAAAAAATTCTTACATCAGGCAGACGGGGAAGACATTTGAACCCAGAATAAAGGAACATGAAAGAAGTTATAATGATAAAAAAACAAACTCGACCTTTTCTAATCAATGCCTGGAATCGAATCATAAATTTAACAAGCTCTTTGAACTCAAGTATACATCCACGAAAATTTCGTATATGAATAAATGAGAGCTTATTCTCCAAGAATTACTTGTTACATTGTAAAAAAATTAAATTTCTGCAAAGTTTAGAAATAGATAAATTTAGTAAAATAGGTATAGTATTAAATGATCAGTTGGACCTAAATACCTACCCTACTAAATTTAAAACTGTAATCCAATACGCCGTCTTAATAACAATAATTGTTTTATCTATATGTATCTGTATTTATAAGTCCAGTGTTATATCTTTTCATCACCTGATAAAGTCACAGTGTGATGAAACATACGTAATGTCTACATTAAACATTTATGAAACTAAACTTTCTGTTATTAATTAATTATCAAAATAATAAATATCGAAAAACGAATATAACACGCGTAAATTAACCTTAAATATTTAATACGCCACAGTACACAACTTGCAAATGACGTCCCATTATATAAAGGTGAATGGCTGATTCCAAAAGGTCTACGAGAAAGATCTAGTATTGTCGCTTCCTTTCTTGACCACGCTGAACGTTCTGGAAAATAAATAACAACAAACTTGCGCTATTTGATCATAGATGGCGCTACTACCAAACACATTTTCTTGTTTGATTTTAATTGTGTGGTACTTTATGTTCTACAAATAAAGTTAATTTTGGTAAAATAAAGAGGTCGAAACAAATATAATGATATATTTACAGGACAGTTAGTAAAAAAAATAAAAAAAATAACAGATGTGGTGACAAAAACAAAAAAAGAACTATATAGTATATATGTAATAAGTCAGTGTCCAGTGAATTGCAACAAAAAATCTAAGAATTCATCAACTCTGCTACCTGTACGGATAAGTGCTCATAATATTTGTCATCATGTGCGTAAGAGATGCTTTAACGAGTATGTTTCTTCTATATTTGGGTAAAACCAAAGACTCAGATAATCGTGTCAGTTTTGAGTGAATTGAACTTGAGGAAGCAAAGCAAATGTGTTTACTTTGTTGTTAATTAAATTAAAAGGGAAGTTTGCAGTGCTAGTCCTTCTCCTGACGTTTGTCTAAATGAGCAAATACATTCCCAATTGTGCGCATGTGCCACATAATTGTCATATAAGGAGCTTCAAAATATCCCGCGCTCATTTTATAAAATCTGCTGCATAAAACTCAAATAACCAAATAGAAGTAGGCCAAAGTTTTAAAGGCACCATGGATGCTGCCCATGGTAAAAGTAGGCCCCTCGGTTTTATACCGTTCACCTGGAACATTATTTAGTTCATGTGGCCCTTCATACCTCAATCTTGATAGCTATAAAGGCTTTTTGATTCCTTTAAATTGCCGTTAAAAAAAATTGTTTCCTTTATATTCTATTTTTTTAATAACTGATACAAATTTTTAAAATTGTAAGCAGAAGAGTTTTACCCTTACCATTTTAGCAGGTACGCCTACTATTTGTTAATAACATAGGCAACAGACAATAATTAAGACGAGTAATAAAAGCTTTCACAGTATGTTTTCCTCTAAATTACAATAGATGGATATATTAAGGAATGGGAATAAAACACTTTAAAATAATACAAGTAAGGTAACAATTTATTTAATACATGTGGTCATTCAAAGCAGAATCAGAAATAAACAATTGTGGAACATTTAACAAAAGATTTTTAATGGTAGTTGATTCACATTTTATGGCTCTCTGAAACTTCGTAGATTTGCAAGATGCAGATTTTTTTTTAGTTGTAGAAAACCGTAATTGGGGCTCGATATATTTTTTCATTGATGGAGCCACTTTTGAGTTACTAGATAATTCTTTAATAATGTCTAGTGATTTGTTCAGATTGCTTAAACTATGAATAATATTTACATGGTATGAAATTTGCTGAATTACATTATCGTTTAGCTTCTCTAAATCTAGCTGTTTCAATTTCGAAAATCTAAAATAAGGACAAAAGTTAACAGAAATGTAAAAGGATACGTACATACTTATCACTTACCATTCATATCTTTCACTGAACATTCCAAATACTCAATATGTATGTTATGTTGTTCTTGAAGGTGACGAACAAGTTCTTTGTTATGATGAAATGAACAATTACAGTTATTTTCAAAGCATTTATACAACCACACACTTTTGTCGTATGAAACAGAAGGCTCTCTCTTGTGAATGTTCCGTAGGTGCCTGTTGAGATTTGTTTGCATTGAAAAAATCTTTTCACACAACAAACACATAACCGCCATTTTAATAAGTTATTATTAAAGGCCGTTATTCAATTTCTTGGACAAGATTTGGTTCAATTTCTTGAACTTTGCGATGGTGCTGGTAAATTTAAAACGCTTTGACAATGCACATGCGCATTAGAAGGAATGAATTTGCTCATTTAGACAAACGTGTAGTCAATACTTCTAGGAGAATAAATTCCATCAATTCTGAAGCTAATATACAGGGTTACTCATTAGTGCGTCAAAATCCAATATAGGTGTTATTAAATAGTACTGAATAAATTTATTTTATAAGAAGTAAAAGAACGCACATTTTGAAAATAATTTGAATTATACAGGGTGATGCGTTAAAATGGCACACATTCGAAAAAAAAAAAATTTAAATGAAAGACCCTGTATGTCTTTTGTTTTTCCTTATCTACTTTAATTTGTGTCTTCATCGATATCTGGGGTTTTGGTTTTGGATGGCGCATTGTTGAGTTATTAATGAAAATTAAAAAAGAAATAGTCGCGACAATGTTTACCATAATAATTCTATGCGGTAGTATTACGATTATCTAAGACATAATTATTTAGTAAGTATGCAGCCAAGGGATGTATTAAACCTACAAAATAATCAAGCATTCATTTTATTATACAGGCTGTTTGTTACGATGCAATCAATTTGGCTATCGTCAAAGAGCGTTTACTGATTTTTTTTAAATGGAACACCCCATATATTATTAAATTTTTGGAATGATGCGTTAATTGCGCTTAATTTTTGTTAATAATGTCCTATACCCAAACCCAATAATTTCGGAGTTATTTTTAATTTTTCATTACAAACCGCTAAATTATTTTTTTTCGGGTCGATTTAGTGTACTGGGTAAACGATTTGACCAACAAAAACAAATAAATGACTAAAAGTATCAAACTGTAATTTTGTTAGAAGCAATATTTATAATAAATTTTCAAAGTGACCCCATTTTGAATAGAACACATTTGCAGCCTTGACAGAAAGGACCTATTTACGTGTTGCAACTTCTCAATGGAAACTGTTTCAAAAGCACGTATTATACGTTGTCTCATATTGTCTGCTGTACAATATTTTTTATGTACCCCCATAGAAAAAAATCAAGTTTGGTCAAATCTGGCGATCTAGGTGGCCAACTAATGGGACCACCGCGGCCGATCCATCTACCTTCGAATTCTTGATTCAAATAGTGTCGGACATTTAGTGCAAAATGTGCTGGAGCACCGTCATGCTGATACCACATATTTTCTCTTAGAACTGGAGGAACGTTTTGCAGAAGCTGAGGCAAGTCATATTGCAAGAAATTCAAATATTGCGCACCACATAAATGTCCGTGATAGAAATGTGGTCCAATTATAAAGTTGCCCATAATACCAGCCCAAACATTTATAGTCCATTGCCTCTGCTTATCAATCGCTCTTAATATTTTTGGGTTGTCTATTGCATAATGATGAAGATTATGACGGTTTGGGGTACCACTCTGAGTAAAGGTCGATTCGTCAGTAAATAATACCTTTTGGAAGAAGTTAGGTGTTATCCTTTCAATTTCTAATCCCCATTCGCAAAACGTCCTTCTAGTCTCTAAATCAGGCCCCAACAGTTCTTGATGAAAGGAAATACTGTAGTGATGATATTTATTTTTTTTTTAAATCTTGCTGACAGTAGATCGTGGTAAATTAGTTTCTATTGATATTTTGGTCTAACTAATAGAGGGCTCCTCAATTACTGATAACAAGACTTTCAATTTATCTTCGTCACTTGTCCTCTTTGTCCTTTCAAGCTTTTCATAACTCACATTTCCTGTTCTAATGAATCTTTCCTTAAGTCTTTCCAAACATGTAACTGAAGGTTGTCTTCTGTCAGGATATATGTGCGCATAAATTCGCTTGGTTAATAGACAATTCTTTTGGGCAGATCCCATAATGAAGATCATGTGAAGGTGTTCGTTGCTTTCAATCTGCATATTGACTTAACTAAAAACCGTAATAATAATATGTGGCAAACAACAAATATACAAGAAAAGTATCATAAATATCACAATGACAATAGTAAACGCAGAGACTTAAGAAATCACTAGTATTACACCTAATTACCAGCAACATTAAGATTTTAATTTTTGATGTTTGTTGACGTCTCTTTGTTTTTGTTTGTCAAATCGTTTACCCAGTACACTAAATCGAACCGAAAACGAATAATTTAGCGGTTTGTAATAAAAAATTAAAAATAACTCCGAAATTATTGGGTTTGGGTATAGGACATTATTAACAAAAATTAAGCAAAATTAACGCATCATTCCAAAAATTTATTAATATACGGGTTGTTCCGTTTGGAAAAAGTCAGTGAACGCTTTTTGATTGCATCGTAACAAACACCCTGTATAATAAAATGAATGTTTGATCATTTTTCCCCTTTAAATAATTTTTTCTTAGATAATCGTAATACTACCGCATAGAATTATTATGGTAAACATTATCGCGACCATTTTTTTTATAATTTTCATTAATAACTCAACAATGCGTCATTCAAAACCAAAACCCCAAATATCGATGAAAACACAAATTAAAGTAGATAAGGAAAAACAAAAAATATACAGACCGTTTTATTTAAAAAAAAATCGAATGTGTCATTTAACGCATCACCCTGTATAATTCAAATTATTTTAAAAATGTGTGTTTTTTATTACTGTGCCACTTTTTATAAAATAAATTTCTTCAGTACTATTTAATAACGCCTATATTGGACTTTGACGCACTAATGAGCAACTCTGTATGTCTTATATAAATAGTGCGGATTATACGATTGCGCCGTTCTCCAGTCTACTTCTGACAAAAGCATAATAAATCGACTTCACAGCCAGTAAATTATTGAAATTCCTGCATGAGCGGGTAAGGAAACCCAATGACTTTATAGCCTTAGTGCAAACTGAAAAAATATGGTTCGTAAATCGTAGAATAGTGTCAAAGAGAACTCCTAAATCTTTAAAATGCGTATGCCTGGCTATTGCAATTCGATTCACGTGGTAATCAAAGAAGATAGGGTTGGTTACTTTTGAATACACCAATCATAAACTATGTGCAAAATGCCTAAATTAAAAATGTTTGAGAAGCACTGGTTTAGATCTTGCTTTTTCGCAATGCATACTATAATATTCGTAAAATAGAAAATGAATGAGAATTACATTATTGTAGGAGTAAATAGATTTCTTTCCATAGCATACTAAAAACTTTTTGGAACTGCTTAAAATATTTATGATTATCACATCACCAATTGCTCAAACATGTATATCATCGCCTATACATTTCTTTCTTATAATAAAAAGAGCCGGTTTTTCCAACATCAATTTAAATGCCAATTAGCGTAATCAATGATTAAAATACAGGCTAATACAAATTTGCGTTTGTCAAACGCCGGTTTGCACTAATCATTTATTAAGATGTCGTTCACCAGATAATCTTATTATATTTTAGGTACTTGACAAAATTTAAAACAATAATTACGATTTTCTATGATGATAAAGACTATTTGAGTGACAACATCTCTCCAAACAAGTGCTGTATAATAAATTTTACACTCTAGATACTTCATTAAAGTGTATTTTGTCATACGAGACATATATTGATTAGTATTACTTTATATTAATAATAGAGACGCCTAACCTTTTCAACCACCCATACTATCCTTATTTTGGCCAATTTCTATCTAACCGCTTTTACCCCTATTACTCCACCTACTTTATGACCACCAGCGTGAACTGAGATGTGTAAAATCTATTAACAGCACCTGCTTCAACGTCTGTTGTGATACTATTACTTATACGCGATGCTCCAATGTTTTCTTATTCATTAACTTATATGTTGCTGTATTTTCATACGCATTTTCCTAAAGATCAAACGCAATAACATCATATATATATCTGTACCTCAGAGCTAAACTGTATTAACTCCAATTTTTTCCAAAAATAGTATTATTTCACTTTCCTACTAAAGAAAACATGGTCTTTCAATTGGTGAACAATATTTACTCCTATTTAATACAGTTTCGATAAAATCCTAAGTTTATTGTATTAAGTCCTTTGAAAGTTCCGAGCTAAACAGAAGTATGGACATAATACAGATGTATTCTGCATAGAGAGCGTATTAAGTGACAAAAGAAGCGCGCTCATTCTGAGCTAGAGAAACGTTTATCTGGAGTTAATACTGTTTACCACCTGTTTACTTGCTAGGTGCTTGTTAGTATCTGCATTAACTCTTTTCTATAACGTGTAAGTTTACATTGTTGTGAAATTCTGTGCATTTTGAAAGTGCATATCCTGTTGGTGTACAAGATGACAAATAGAAAATATTGCAAATGGCTATCATGGTAGTAGAAGATGAGGATTCCCGTAGTTTATCGCCTGGAAATAATTGTGAGGATAACCGGCATTTCCTCTGTGTATTTCTGAAACATTTGTTTCAACAGCTTTACGTAAAAAAAAATTTGGTTGTATAACCTGCACAGACCAAAGGAGAAAGCACAATGCTGTAAATAAGATTCCGAAATTTATTAAACAAGATATTCGAGATCATATAATAAATTTTCAATAGTGGAGTCTCACTATTCTAGAGCCACTAAAAAATATTTAGGAAACAATCTCACTATAAGCCGTATGTACGAGCTTTACAGATCTGAGTGTACAGAAAAGAATATGCCGGAAGAAAATATTGCTAAATCTTGGCTTTATTCGGAAATATTCAACACCGAATTTAATCTGTTTTTCAAACTACCGTACAATGACACTTGTGATGAGTGTGATTATGTTGGCTAAAACTCAAGCTTTAGAAGGAATTCAAATCATTGAGAATCAATATCAACAACATCTTCTTGAAGCAACTAAGCGTGATCAACTTAAAAAAGCTGACAAAGAGCAGGCGCTTAATAATGAAGGAAGAATAAAATTATTGACTGTAGATTTACAAAAGTGTCTCCCAACACCCGTACTTACAAACAAATATAGTTTCTATAAATTAAAACTGTGGACCTATAACTATACTATTTCCGATGTTGTAGCAAATGCCACAACTTGTATAATGTGGGATGAGTGGACTTGAAGCCAATGAAATGACTTCTGGTATTTTGAAATGGTCCACAGGCTTAAGCGATACAGTATCTGAGATTACTGTATGGTCGGACAACTGTCCTTCACAGAACAGAAATATAATAATGGTTATGGCGTACTTTTGAATGATACTCGAGCATCCAAACCTTGAAATTATTAACCATAAATTTCTGCTTCGTGGTCACACTCATATGGAGGTGGACCGTGAATATTCACTTATTGAGAGAGAACGAAAACGATGTCCGTTTTTAAAAATAATGACGCCATGGGATTGGCTGCAGTTTGCGAGGTTTTGTTGTCGCTCAAAGCCTTTTAATGTTGTAAATATGGAAACAGCTGATTTCAAAAACTTCAAGATGCTGTACGTCAACAATAATGCGCCATTTGTGTCACTCAAAAAGACTGTGGACAATTCATATTTTCGTATGTCCGAAGTAGTCCTTTTATAAATACGTCGAGATGAATTGGGATTGCTACTTTTTAAAACTAATTTTGATTCAGATATCTTTCAATGCATTGATCTTAAAAGTTCCAGGCGTGCAGCTTTTCCAACTAACTTACCTCCATTGCATGACCAACCTAAGCCTATATCAACTAAAAAGTACAATCATCTTCAAAGTCTGTTAGGATGGGTGCCAAGCCAATTTCATAGTTTCTATCAGAACTTGGCGCACAATAACCATGCAAGTGACGATATGTAAAAAAATTCATCCTAAATGATGATGTGTTAAACTTGGGTTTATAGCTTTATTTCGTTTGTTAGTTACTTTTGTGGAAATGTATTTTTTAACAAATAAAAGTATTTTCACTTACTATTATTTTTGTATCAACTCCTTATTTAGCTTGTTTTCATTTTGTATTAACTCCAGAAATGGATGTGAACGATGAAATAAAAAAATTTTTTACGGGCTAAACTGTACTAACTCCAGTTTTTGAGAAAAAAATAAAAATAATAGGTCTGAAAAATAGTCTGAATTATAAGAGGTATGGATCCAATTTAAACGACCTCTTATACACATTTATGGGGGGAAAAAGAAGGTCGCTATTTACATTTAACCATTTTAGTAAATTTAAAATCGTTCTCCTGTACAATTTGTGTAATAGGAGTTAATACAGTTTAGCTCTGAGGTACAGATATATAACAATTTATTTTTGTGCTTTAACGTTTGTGAATGAACACAAACAATATAAAAATTAAAACATTGAAGTATTAATAAATATCTTGGCGACAAATATTAGATTATACTGTATCATATTTGCCACCAAATATCTTCATATACAAGTCAAATATATTTTACAGTTTCATTAATAGTTCATTAATACTTTAATTTCTATAGTGTTGAGATTATACAATTCCATTACCTAAGAGTTTCAAGCAACTTTACCGATAAATTTTAGTATGACAAATAAATTAATAAACTAACAAAAGGCCACAATGATAATAATTAAAACTCGAAGAAACTTCTAATATCAAAACATGCACAACGAAACATCTGTAAATGTAAATTTCAATGAAGTAAACTTATAGAGTAGGGGAGACTGGGGAGGGTTCATACGCAGGGAGGCTTGATACATCTTTAAAATAGGCACTCTATTTATTTACAGAGCTTATAGTTAGGTGTAGATGGCGCAAATACCAATTTTGTATAGAATGTAGTATATTAGAAAGGAAAAGTGCGCGGTTTGTGTGAACAAGATCTGGTGAAAAATTTATGTCCTCAAAATGTAAGTTTTTAATATAAGCGTTGTAAGGGTTTTAGTAAATTTAAGGCTAAAAATGAACTATACTTTATGAATTTTGTGAAAATGTGTTCGATATTGTCACATGCGACATATAAAACAACTAAAAATTGAAGGTTATAGACCCTCAAATAATATTTCTGATCGCGAGGCCGGGTGAGGAGGTTTGATACAATAACGAAAGGGAGGCTTGAGACATGTATCAATTTTCCCTCACTAATTCTCAAACAATAAGTTTTGTTGGAAAATTGTAAATAAAATTAACAACAGTAATTATTTAAGTAACTATTAATGTGCCCTTTAAACAGATGCCGTTCAAATGGAAATCCAGAGGGCGTCGCCCTGCTTCACCCACAGTTATAAAAGAAACAGTGTTAGAAATTGTTAATGTTGGAGGAAAAATAAGGACAACTGCTCGAAAATATAGTATTGATAAAATGAGACTTTCGCGGTATGTTCAAAAGTATCGAAATGATAAGAATACATCTTTTCTTCCTGATTTTAATAGAAGTCAAATATTTACAACAGAAGAAGAAAATTTGTTTCTAAATTACATTCTTCAGGCAGCAAATATTAATTACGGATTTTCACCGCAACAAACTCGTAAATTTGTATTTCAGTTTGGCAGTGCAAATAATAGACAAATGCCTCAGAACTGGATTGAAAAATCATCTGCCTCTAAGGATTGGTTCATCCTCAATTTTCACTAAGAACACTAGAAGCCACAAGTTTAGGTAGACCTACAGCCTTCAATTCTCACAATGTAAAACTATTCTAAGAAAATTTGCGCACTCTCCTCGAGCGTGAACATTTTGGACCCGAATTTATTTATAATGTGGACGAAACTGGTGTAACAACGGTCCATAAACCACATAAAATTATTTCCAAGAAAGGACAAAAGCAGGTTTCAAAAGTGACTTCTGCAGTACGTGGAACACTTGTTACAGCCTGCTGTGGTGTCAATGCCATAGGAAATGCCGCGGTGCCTCCATTTTTGGTGTATCCGAGAACGTGCATCCAGGATTATATGACGCAAGGTGCTCCACCAGGTTCAGTAGCTGTCTGCCATGAAAGCTGGTGGATCGCAGCTCCAAATTTTGAGAAACAATTGCTACATTTTGTGAGGTACGCGAGATACATTCCTCAGAAGAAATGTCTTTTGATTATCGATAATCATAACAACCATATTTCACCTGTGGTTATAAACATATGTAGAGACAACGGTATTGTAGTGCTAACATTGCCACCACACACTAGTCACCATTTACAGCCTTTAGATGTCTCTATATGTGGACCATTTAAACGGTATTATAATAAAGAAGCAGATGCTTTCATGGTTAATAATCCCGGACAAATCGTCACGTTAAAAAACGTGTCAAAACTTGTTGGGCGCGCATTCAATCGTGCATTTGTTCCTAAAAACATCGTCAGTGGCTTCTCCGCAAGTGGAATCTTCCCTTATAATCCACATGTATTTGAGGAATCAGATTTTGCTTGTTCCGAAGTTACTAACTGCCCTCAAGAAACAGCTTCAGCATCTGAGTATCAGGAAGATATTGTGATAGATAATACAGCAGCTGGTAGCTGTAACTTACCACCAACCACTTCTGAATCTGATAATGCAGCAGCGGGTAGCTGTAACTTACCACCAGCCACTTCTGAATCTGTTGAATCCGTGGTTTCAAAAGCAGCCAGTTTAATAAAAACTCCAGAACAACAACGTCCCCTTCCAAAGGCAGGTCCTAGGAAAACAAAGGGGGCAGAAAACCTGGTAGAACTAGAATTCTAACAGATTCTCCTGAAAAATTGGCATTGGAGGAGGAATATACAAAACATGCAAGAAACTTGTAAAAGTGAAACGTACACTGGAATCCGAAATAAAAGTAAAATCAAACATCAGTTCTTAAACAAGGCTATCTAACAGAGCTACAAGAAAACATATTATGCCGGACAAGACGCAAAGATGACAAAGAAAATAACGAAGACAGGGAAGACGACGCTGCGTGCATTTACTGCAACTCCTTGTACTCATGGTCGAAGTCTCGTGAATCTTGGATACGATGCCAAAACTGCAGAAAATGGTGCGGGGGTTCCAAAAAAAATAAAAATGTTCAACTGTGAATTGTGCAAGCCATAATTACCAAAATACAACACATTGTATTTAAAAAAAATGCAAATAACGTTTTTCCTGAAAATAAATCACTGTTTAATAAACTTCTCTACATGTTTACTCTAGATATAGCATATGCATATTGGTAGTATCAAACCTCCTTAATCACAGTATCAAACCTCCCACACCTAGGGAGGTTTGATACATATGTCGTCAGTGAAGAAAATAAATTAAAACTCCAAATCCAATTACAATTTACCGACTTTATATTTTTTTTTAGTTAAACAACACTTGAACAATTGCATATCAACCAAAAATCCTCACACAAAATATTTTGTTCCAGAAATATTTCGTTTTTATTTGAAAATATATCAACCCTCCCCAGTCTCCCCTAAACACGAAACGAAAAGACACCGACATTAAAATGCCTACTGTTAAAACCAATAAGGGAATATTAATTATGGATGTGGAGCAAAATTTGGAATGTTAAGCAGATTACTTGGAAAAGCTGCTGAACAGGCCAAAAATATCAGACGCATAGGATGTAATAGAATACTTAGACAATGAAATAGTTCAACCACATTTGCAAAGACAGGAGGAATTAAAAGCACCAGATGAAGGCGAAATAAAAGGAATTATTCACCAAATGAAGAATAACCGTAGCCCTGGCAAAAATCAAATTCCTATAGAACTATGTAAAACATTGTGGTCAGAAATTACTAGAGGAAGTAACGAAGAAAATGCCAGCAAGATGGGAAAAAGGGTTAATATGCCCAATTTATAAAAAGGGCAGGATAAGGACAAAAATCTTGACATTACAAATACTTGAATGTTTAATTTGTATGAAGAATACAAAAGCACTTAACTGCACACACAAATGAAAATTGCGATATTTCAAAATTTTGCATAAAATTAGTTTCCGTGCCTTCAAATACTTTCCGCGTTAGAGACGGCCATGCTTTTTCTTAATGGTTGGTAATAATGCATAATTTTAATAGTTTGGTTATGTTATGTAAATAATAATAGGCGTCTATGGTCGAGGCGCGTTAAGTTCCGTTGCACGTCATCGATGACGTTTACATGTTGTCATAACTGTATTAGAGAAACTAAAAAAGTTACTTTGTTAAATTATACTTGAGGGCATTTATTTCATTAGCTTAAATAGAATATTTATAAATTGATCGTAATATACGCATTCATAGCAAATAAACACATAATTTCCTTTTCAATATTAAATTTCTTTATTACATATTTTTAATAGAGTAGTAGTTCAATTCGGTGTTGACAGATAAATCATATCTGTCAAAAAGACGTGCGTTGTGCATATTCTTCCTGCCAAATTTTTCATGTTTATTTTTACGTTGATATAAATTGTTTAAAAACAGTGCTTCTTCGAAGTGTATTTATTATTTATTTGCGTCCATTGATAATTTGGAAATCATGCTGGAATGAAAGGCCGTCTGTTACTTGTATTTTAATATACTATTCTAGTGTATGTCAGAATTTGAAGTTTTCAAAAAATTAGCATGTACACCAACATTGATTACCTAAAAACTTCAAAAACAGCCAACTCTAATGTGGAAAGTATTTGAAGGAACGGTATTTCTTCCTTTTATGTTGCCTATTGCCTGCCAGCAAAAATCTCCCATCATGACGGAATCCTACTTACCTTGATATCGTTTCTCCATTTCCGCGATCTCTTGATGGAACCTTCCCTCTGTTCATCACTCGTCTTTCCTATATTAGCAGGAAGGAAATCCAACTGTGAATGCAAAAAATAAACTTTGACCGACATTCGGCACCCAAAATTTAGTTTTCTAGCAAACTAACCGCGATATCTTGGTAGTTTTCACCCTCTTGATTTCCCAGAAAATGTTTGCAAACAATTTTAAAAGATGTCTATGCTACCAGCTCTAAATCATTCATGGTATTTTCAAAATTTTTATCTTTGAACTGCTTCCTAACTTGTGGTCCAACAAATATTCCTTCGCGAGCTTTCGTATCAGACAGCTTTGGAAACTCGTCCCTTAAGTATTTAAATCAGTTTCATATCTTTCTAGTGTCTTGACAAACTGTTTAATCAATCCTAATTTCATGTGTAGAGGGGGTAGAATCACCAAATTAGAATCCACAAACGGCGCAAATTTTATATTAAATTCTTCAGAAACAATGCTGGTCCTCGGCTGCCATTTATTTATTTGGTAATGATGCTGAACCGCTCGGCTATCCGGCAGACATTAAAAAAAAACAATGTTTAGTAAACCTCCTTGCAGTCCAAGTAATATGGAAATGATCTTAAGGTCACCAAAGATTTTCCAAAGATGATTTGAATATTGAATGAGATATACTTTAGTTTACATACTGTCATACGCTTGTTTTGTGTTTGTAGAAAGAGCCATTGGAATTGATGGTTTCGAGTTACCATTAAGTAAACGGCTTTGAGACTTGTTTTCGACGAGTCGATAAACAATCGCAATTCTGCAGGGTTATATTCAATACTCATTTCATACAAAAATTGATTTACATCAGTACACTAACTGAAATTTCTTTCAACTTGGTTGTAAAATGAACTGAATTTTTTGTGACGATTCTTCAATACAGAGATTCTTGTAGTAGAATGTAAAAGATTCCATTCCTTTAATCGAGACCCCAAAATTTGGGATTTTTCTTTGGTTAAACCCAAATCCCGTACCAAATCATTCAAATCTGATTGAGTAATGAGATGTAATTCGTCAGAAGGAACGTACGTCAGATCACTTGAAAATGACACAATCAAAACATCGTTTATATCTTCCTCGTCCGTGGAATTTGCAGAAGAATTTGATTGCATTGGAGTTGGAAGCTCACAATTCGTTCTTTTCAACGGTTTGCTTACAGATGAAATGTCTGGATATATTACTTTGTGTTTATTTCTTTTTGAAAACCCTTCAATTTTTACAAGACAGAAGTAACAGTTCGTGACGTGATCTGTTGGTTCACGCCACATCATTGACCTTTCTGACATGACTTCAGAAGAATTCTTGTTTTTGAACCACTGAGTTAATTTGACGTAACACGAACTATAGTATATACAGAGATATCAACAATTCCTGTAGCCCACGTGACTACCAAATTAGGCAACCCAATTAACAGCAGTTGGTAGTATTGAATGTTTTATGTAAAATATTCTAGACAGTGGCGCACCATACATACATATTCCTTTTTCCGTAATGCAGCTATATTTGACTTATCAACAATGACAGCAGTATTTGTGAATAAAATGTACGCTACTGTCAAATACTAGCGATACGCGAATCTCATAAACGTATGAACACGATAATCACCAGATTTTAGAAAACTACTAATCACGTGGTCTACAATCTTTCTCGATAGCACAGTATGTGTTACCCATGTTTTGTCTTGATTTTTAATTTTGAAGCCAATTTTGAAATATTGTTCATAACATCTTTGAATTAATTCACTTAAAGGCTTCTTTTGCGATATTGTATAATCCACAAACATAACAAAAACTGACCGGAAAATGTTTACAGCATCTTGCACGGTTTTCCATTCTTGAAAATCACACGCAACACAGCTTGTGGAACGCTGCTTCAAACTTTCTTAACTAAGTGACAATTCAGTGTCATTTCGTTTGTCTCTTGCCAGACCGCGTCAACAACAAAACAATAAATGAATTACACGTCGTCGGCTGCAACCTTCGTCATATATGTACGTATCGATTCCAGGAGTTTCGATTTTAGTATATTCCGCGATGACTATTATATTAGAATTCTGTACTTCTCTCAGGAATGCGTGGAGTCCTATCCTTTCTAGTTGTCGCTGCCCTTCACGGTATAGCCGCGAACATGCTCGAGCTTGTAACAATACCTTTTTCATTTTAAATTTTACGTTGATCTCAGTGAAAACAGATAAAAAAATTATTTTGAAAATTTGATGCTATACCCTATGTTAGAATACAGTTTTTATGTTTAAAACAATGGAAAATACTAAAATTTTAGACTGTTAAGTCAGTTATAAAAATCGTGTCGGCTAGTCAATTATTATTATTAACAGTTCAACACAATATCTATAATAGTTCGTTAATATTGTTGCGTTTTCGGTGTCGAAATAAACAACTCGTGCAAATGTTTTGAAACAGTCTGTATATTTACACACTTAAAACTACTACAAATAAATTAACACACGTATTTATATCTATCACTACTATTTATGTCTGTAATATTTATTTAATAAAACTGCACTGCTCACTTATTTATGTTTATTTGAACTGCACGACTACTATTCAATGAATGAATTCTTTATCCCACCGGCGGCATTTATATCGGCAGACAAAACGTCTAGAGATACACCAGCAAATTCTGGCTCTCTTCTACCATATTCCAGACTTTCTGTCGCTGACGCAGTACATGAGTGCAGTTGATTTACGACTTGTTTTCCGGTACATTTTTTTTGTCGTCGCCCGGAGGTCTGTCTCTTTTTGTGGGCTTGTTTCGTTACAATATTTAGTTATATACATATTGCATAATCATATAGATGTATGTTCCTAATTTAATCATCTTCTTATAGAAACCTGTAGTAAATGAAGATGCAAGAAGTACGTGCTGTTGGTGCTGCAAAAAGAGCACGGTTAGTCTACGGTGCGTACTGGAAAGGTCGGCGTACGTATGCAAAGAAAGTTTAAAATTAAAAGCAACAATAGACAACCAGAGTCTAGAAGAAGTATCACTAAGAGTTAAGCTGGAACAGTGTTGCGAATTTTTTATTGATAGAGGTGTATTAGGTGTTAGTAAAGACGTGAAACATTTAGTCTTTGAATATAGGTCAGTACCACTATACACACTTCTAATAAAAGTAATTAGTAATTTGCTTACTGTTTGCTTTTGCAGAGGTAGTCAAGTGAAACCAAACTCAAGGACAAAATGGGACAGTTCAAACTCTTTAGTAATACCACCTATGCCCACGACATTAGTAGGCATATGCAGACTCGCTCAAATTTATTATATATTAACCGTAAGTTTTGCTTACTTTCAAATCGAAATCCATTAAGTAATTGTTCTTTTAGGTTAGTTTAGATACAGAAAGAGACCTGGATATTGTACAACTAAACTTCCCCATTACTATAGCGACTGTGCCTTTTAGAATTCCCAACTCCAAGTCATCCCCTTCCATTAGATACGGCAAGTATTTTTTAGATTTAGTGACACCTTACTCATTAATCGAAGTGCCTCTGTGATATAAACTAATGCAAAGCAGCGATGAATTTTTATGGATTTCAGAACATTAAATCCTCAACATTAGTTAACACTTTCGCAAATACACGGTTTCTAAGATAAATTTTTCAAATAGCATTGTTGATCAAATGAGACTACGAAGTAATATTATCTGAAAAGAAAGTAAAAATAACTGACATTTTAAATTTTTAATAAAACACGTTTTATACTTGATATAGTCAAGTCATTTTGGCAACCGACACGGCCAACGTACGAACCTACGAGGAAAGAATAGAACAGGAGAGAGTCTCCTTAATAATAATATTTGTCCAAAGTGGTAACTCAATATGGCCGCCACAATGTATAGGCGTGCATAAATATTTTTGTACACTTCGTATGTTCTCGAAAGTCATTTAAAATAGGTTCTTAGTCCAATCATAATTAAAGTAATATCCTGAGTGCATTATTTTTTCAATCCTTTTATTGTTTTTAATATAGTAACATTTATTCTAACTGTATTAAAGAAAACATTAAAAAAACATGCCTAGAATATGTATGTTACGCCACTGAACACTGTTACGCTCAACCCTCGCCGTTGGATCGTCCTGGCAGAGAGTAGGCGCAAATGGCGCTGACGAAAACTAAAATAATGTCATCCGTCGTAAATTAGAGATGTGCCCGATTGTCGGAGTTTTCACACCTGTAGCCTCGTCCAAATAAATTTATAAAAGTTTCGGAAATTTTATTGTGTGTCACCTTCAACCTGCCTTACCTTATTTCCCTAGTGTGCGTTGGAAAAGTTGGGGCGGATTCTGTGCCTCTAGCTCTCGGTTTTATGGGACATAGGTCACTCAGATTACTGAAGTGAATGACTAGGCGCCAGCTGTCTAATTTTTAATCAGGACCACTCCAAATGTTATCCCGACAGCAAAAATAATTTTTGTGTGCACTAGGTGTAGTATGACATTCATACACGATATCATCAACAAATAACAAGTTTATTTAATGTAACAAATAAATTACCAAGAATTGTATGAGTTGAACCCCCCCCCCCCCCACAGAAGAAGCAATAAATTTATATTTTACAAATAAGTATATAAAAAAAAAAGTGTAATGAAAAATTTAACCAGCACAGTAATACAAAATGAGAGGTAAAATTAAACGTGTGGTTGGATCATCCTGTATATATCATCATTAAACGTATTAAAATGGAACAATTACTTAACTTGGTAGTTAAATGCCAATGTACTAAAATGCAACTAAGTCTAAATTATGGCAGGTAATTACCAATGTGTTTTTTTTTTAAGAAAATGACAATTAATCGGTATGTAAATACACAAACCAGATTAAATTCACAGTCGCAATTAAATATATTACAATAAATACATTAAATGGGGCTAGTAATATCTTACTTACAATTAGTCACACAAGATGTTTCCTCAGCATTCACACGCTGAAGGTATTCATATCTTAATTAAATAAAACTAATTATCAATTGCAACGTTCAAATTAATATCTGTAAAACATTAAAGTTAACGCTTAAATAACAGAATCGCTGAAGGCACAAAAAAACAAGAATTTACTTATGGTAATTATGCAAATCGGCAAACCTCAACCTCATTAACGGCTGGTATATGCTTAAAATTAGTTAAGAAATTCAAAATCAAAAATTTGCAAGTTCAAATTACGCAACAAAATTAGCATATCGCTTCCAATGCTTAATTAAAACATGGGTTACAATTATAAAATACTGGATACATCTTGAGCCTCCGATAACTGACACTATCGGGCACAGATTAGCCAAAAATAACTGAGCAATGCTCTTAATTTAATTTTATAAAATAAACTTGTCTAACCCTAATCGATATTTAATTGTTCTAAAGTAATACGACTCTTCCAAAGGTCGGGGAAAAAATAACACCAAAGAAAAACCTGGCTGGAAAGTAAAGTTCCTCAGTATGGTGTTTCTAAGGGATGATTATTCCCTCGAAGCAGTCACATAAGCCGTCGGTAGAGTCGGCTAATTTCCATTCACCATAAGGCTGTAGAAATTGCTCTTATGTGTAATTCCAAATTTCCATCCAAGATAAATCTTTTGTAAAGATGGCGGTATACGGGTCGACAAAAAAACAGGCATGTATCGTTCAACATTCACCACAAAACGGCACGTAACGAAATTGTGTCACCCACGGGAAAAGCTAAATAAGATGTACGGAAACGACACGAAAAGCATTAATGAATATTTAAAAAAAAAAAAGAAATACTAAACTCACCAGTCAATTAATCTATCTATCTAAAGATATCCAACAAAGTTGAAAATAAACGAAAAGTATCGTACTTCTGCTTAAATAATCCGCTCTCAATTAGCCTATTCAACGTTAACGGTACTTAATTATATCACAAAATTTGTGCAGAAGGTACTTCAGACAGGTAACAAGCTGCTTATAGTTCGACGATCAAAATGAAAGTGTCTTACTTAATGGTTTAGCTGTTCTCCTGCTTGAAACAACCAATCAGAATGTTTCAACGCAAAGAGTTCGGTAAGACAGACACAATTTTTCGTTAAACAACAAATAATTAAAAGGATGAGGGGAGAGAAACAAATAGAGGGTTATTAATAAATAAAACATGAAATAATTAACCCCAAAAATTAGAAAATACAAAACTACATTGATAATACATCCGACGACAACGGATACTAAAAATGGGTTTCAAAATAAGAGGAATGTAGAGTTACACAACGATATTCCAAAACGAAGGAGACCAAACCAATTTAGATTGCGTAGAAAAATAAAATTAAAATTAAATTACGAGGCAAACGCTCCAAAAGTAAATGAATATGACATATAGAGTGAAAGAAAAACAAGGTGTAACAACACATAATCAAACATACCGGATATATAACAAGTTATTCAAAATACTCCTTTTATAAATTATGATTGGTCAATATTTCCATAACTGACCTGCTTTAAAGTGGTAACTTCCGTCTAAATAATACCTATTCCCCCACCAGTCTATTATCTCTCATGTTCTATTCTTTCCTCGTAGGTACGAACTAAAGACGACGATTCAATACCACTACAAATTTCGATCGGCCGGAACAATTTCAAAACAATAAAATGAAACTAATTAATTAATATTTCAACATATATACCTACCCATAGTAAAATACTATTACATGAAAGCCAGTTACAAATTAAATATCATAAAAAAATGACTAGATGACTAGATTATACTGGGTATAGCGTGTATTAAACCCAATATAAATCGCAAAAGCAGCACTGAAGGTATCTCGTAGGTTAGTGGGCGAAACGAGTCAAAAGTATTGACTACAACTATAGAAGTCTACAAATTAGAGAGATATTTGTATTATTATTCATTGCCATATGTTTCCAGAACATGCTGCATCCCATGTGGAAGGTGGTCAATATATTGGACCGGAATTTCTTCTTGGTCAAGTATATGACGGAAATGATCATAACTTAAGGTGAGTTAAAATATAAATGTGATATAAACAAATATTTGTGCAGGTGAACTTATTTTTATTTTAATAAGAGTAAGGTTTTTCTTAATATACAAAAATATCTCTTAATATTTTTAAATAGATATGGAAATGCTATTTACTTGCGTTGAAAAACATTATGAGATGTACATATGGTTTGAGACGATCATTGGGAAAAGAGCAGGGATGCAAGGGGTAGCATTTAGATGTAGAATGCATATGTCTCAAAGTAGCCACGACACGGTTTAAAATCACTATTTGCAGTGCACTTCCCTACTCCTTTTTTAAGAAGAAGAACACAAGAGAGATTTTGACGAATTGCAGTAGCATTGGGCAACGATGCTTCTTCGATGGGCACGATAATTCTTCAATGGGCACGATTTTCCGTTGAGCTGCTCGTCTTCAACTTAACGACATACGTGTCGGCGATAATGAACGTTCTCGAGTAACGTCTTACTACTCCAGAAAATGGTTGAAAAAGCTCATAACGTTACATGATCGTTGAGTGAAAGGAGATTACCAAGACTCTGGGCCTGTCTAGTGTGTACTAAATGTGTACACCACATTTTGCATGTCATGTCTAAGCTATTTGCCAGATGGATGTCACGTTTACTGAATGCAAATCAAAAACGTCAGAGGGAAGCAGATTTTTGGCATAGCTTTGTTTTGGTTAATAAAACTAGGCTCCATTACTATTCACCAAAATCAAAACGACAATCTCAACAGTGAAGGCATTGTGAGAGTCATCCGCCAAAGAAGGCCAATACGATTCTTATGGCTAGAAACGTAATGGCAATAATAAGTATGTTTGAACTCCAAAGGGATAACTCTTACCAATTACCTCGCAAAGAGCCAAACTATTAACTGGACATGTTATACTGCTCTTCTGAATAAAATTAAAGTTACCATTACCAAAAAAAAGATCCGCCGTGGTTTGAAACATAATGCTAACTCAATCATGACAATCCACCACACAAACCTGTCGCATTGTTCGA
The DNA here is from genome assembly GCA_963170755.1 of Amphimallon solstitiale. Taxonomy (NCBI): domain Eukaryota; kingdom Metazoa; phylum Arthropoda; class Insecta; order Coleoptera; family Scarabaeidae; genus Amphimallon; species Amphimallon solstitiale. Next base: position 133,319,028 of record OY720677.1, read on the forward strand.
AAAAAAATGTATAAATTACAATTCCAGGTTGTGCTCCAACCACCAAGTTTTGGAAGTGTGAGAACGCTAGATCCGATGAATAGGATCTAGCGTCTTCAGACTTCCAATGCTCAAACTATTTCTCGCCGGATGGAAATTCAAGACAAATGAGGAAGTTATTACTGAAATAGAACAATACAATTGACTACCTTAGTGATAATGATTTCAAAAATGGTTTAGTGGCATTCCAACACCGCTGTGTCAAAGCGTATTAATGATAAATATAAATATTGTTGTAAGTGTTTCATTTTCAATCTCTATTTTCGTTAAATCATGCTCGCATGAGGTGCTACTTCGATCAACTTATCTTTATATTCGCTGAATGCCGAGTATATTCATTATCTAAACATCAGGTGATGTCAAAACTTGTTTGCAAACGTCAACAAAACCTGCAACGTTTAGCAATAACGAGAAAAATGCTTTGCTTTGAATACATGGACATACAAGAGAATAAATTAGCAAATAAACCAGCTAAAGCAGAGTGTGATAATAAAATAATAGGAACCAACCTTGGTTGTGTATACAACGCCGGAACAACAGTTTGGGAATGAGGCTTAGGAAAGTTATGATATGTGAACTATCGTCGTTACTAACTGCTGAACACTGCAGTTATTCAGAGAATTACCACAGTTAACCTGAGGAAAGACTTGCATAACATTGACATCTTCTAAAATAAACCTATGCACAAATTATGCAAAAAGTAACGCGAAACTGCTTCCTATGTTATCTTAAAATTTAAAGAATTGAATACATTCTTCTTAGCCCAATGGACCTAAAAGTAAGCAGCCTGTAAACCTTTCAAGGAGAATTAACCCCCTAAACAATAATAATATAGCACGTTAATATTATGTCTTGCAAACGAAGAATAACTTTTGCTATTTAGTAGGAATTTGCAATAATAATTATAAAAAATGTAACATGTGTTAAATATAATTTCGAAAATTTACTTATACTTGAGTAAGCAGATTTTATTCTGTTGAAATAAATTTACATTTACTCAATAAAGTATATTTACTTGGTCATGAAATGCTATCTGCCCTCGTACCTTATAATTGTTTTGGCAGAAGGAGGAACCAATGGCGCTGACGGTAACTAATATAATGTCATCCGGACGGCAAATAAGGATGAGCCCATTTGTCGGAGTTACAACCTTGTAGCTTCCCTCAATAAAGTTTTAGAAGTTTCGGAGGGTTTTAAGTGTGTCGTCTTCAACCTGCCTTACCTTACTTCTCTAGTGTACGATGGTAAAATATAGAGTGGGGCTTTGCCTCTAACTCGCCGGTTTTTAGGGATGGGTTATTCAGAATCCTGAAGATGGATGACTTGTAGGCGGCAGCGACCGATCAGTTGAAGCTCACTCCAGAATGCTACTTATTCCGGCAGCAAGAATAATTAGGGTACACTAGGTCATAAGTTCAGTCATACACAAGATAAACAACAATAACAAGTTTATTATTTGCAAAGTGATCAAGATCAAAGGTTTTACATTTACAAAAAAAAAAAAAAGAATAAAGGTTGAAAAGGAGTTATAAATTGCCAATCGGTGTTACAAAAAAAATAATAAATATATTTAAACGTAGGGGTGCATCACCCTGTATATACCAACCAATCAGAAATTTAAAAGAAAACTTAACTAAGTAAAATGATATTGAATTTGCCCAAAAGAGCTTGAAATGCATCTAAATCTAAATTAAAGGCACGTAATTACAAATGTGCTCTAAAAATAATATGTATACACGCAATACTTGGTTAAATTTTTCTCAGAAGCAATCAAGATGTATAATTACAAAAGGAATTAAATGGGGGCGGGGGGAACAAGATCTTGTCTTACATTTGTTTCACAATAAAACCTCTACAGAATTCATCATCAAATATCAAATGCAACGCAACAAATCAACAGCCGTAAGTGATTATAAATACATCACAATTAAATAGAATCGGCTGAAGGCACAAAAAAAAGAATTTAAATTACATTAATTAATCTAAACGTTACACCAGCCTTGCAATCGGCTGGTAGATGCTTAAATTATCTATGAACTACAAAATTTAAGATTTGCAAGTTTCAAATATCACAACAAAATTAGACTAACACTCTAAACTTAGAAATAGAACACAGAATAAATTAACAAAAGTCTGGGTATAGCTTAACCCTCCGATGTCTGGCAATTATCGAGCTCAATTAGACATAAATTGAGCAATGTGTTTAATTTAAGTTTAAGAATTAAAACTTCGTATACTCACTAGACGATAATTAAATATACTGTTAAAAATTCAACTCTTCCGAGGATCATAATTATATAAAATCACAAAAAAAAAACTGTCTGTGAGGTAATGGTTCCCTTGGAATGGAATTCCTAGTGGGTAGAACTCCCTCGAAGCGACCACGAGAGCAGTAGGTAGGGTCAGCTTAACCTTCAATCACGGTATGGATGCGGGAATTGTTCTTAAAATCCAGATATCCATCCAGTTTAACCAACCTACGTCATCAAAATGGCGACGTAGGTTCAAACACAAAAAAAACAGCACGTGTCAATCAGACGCTCATAGTTATGCGGTACAAGGAAAATTGTGCCATCCAACAATAAAAGCTAAAAAGGAAAAAGGGAAACAAGACAAAATACGTTCATAAACGTCTACAAATGAATACTGAAACTTACCAGTGAATTAATCATCCAATAGAAACATCCGACAATGTCGAAAAAGAAACAAACGAAATTATTAGCCCCTTCTGCCTGAACATCCGCTTCTAATCAGCGAGATTCCACTTAAACGGCATTTAGTTATATCACAAGTAGTGCAGAAGGTACTCGGACCACTATCACTGCTTTTCAGGAAGACTTACAAATGAAAGTGTCTCAGCGACTTTTAATGGAAAATGTCTTAGCCTCTTCCCGCTCGATCCAACCAATCAGATCGACCTGCGCTACGCATCGGCAACCCTCAAGAATCACTACTCGGTCGATAAAACAGACACAACTTAATCGTAAGACGGTTAATAATTATCAAGATGAAGGGAAATAAACAAGTATAGGGTGATTAATTAACAAGATAGGCAAAAATTATCTCCTAGAATTAGAAAATATAACACTGAACTGAACCGATCACCCATAGATGACCGTACTAGCGTGAAAATTGAAATAAATTTGGTTCCAACAAATAAAATAAGATATAATATTAAACCAAAATATTCCAAGACAAAAGGAAACCAACCCAATTTTTTTCTGCGGAGGAAAATTAAACTGAATTAAGGAGATAATACACAGCTCGCTCCAAAATTAAATGAACCAAAAATTTTAAAAAAATATAAATAAGTTCATTAAAAGAACAGGACGTATGGAGGGGGAAAAAAGGTGTAACAGAAAGTATTCTATAAACACCTGTACAATACCGTAGAACAGTATTATTATTATCAATTTTATGTAATTTTCAACATATATTTTGAATTTTTGTTTTGTAATAATTTGAACTCATGTGAATTCGAGATTGTAAACTCTTGATGTTTGTCAAACACGTACCACCAGCTACTGAGTGCGTAGTGAATTTGATATTTTACTAAATTTGAGCTTTACACGAGGTCATATTTTTTGCAAAACGATTTCCTCAATAATATCGTGATGCAGAATAAAAATAGAAGCCCTAGCAGCAAAATCACTATACGCTTGTTCTATATTAGCAAATATATATTTTCATAATTCTCTAAAATTGTGATATTGCTGCTTGTGGAGTGTTAAGTTTAACTGATGTACATATTAACATTTTTCTCTCTCGATTTTCAGAGACTCCGTAGTTTTATATCGGCCAGTTTACGTAACTGTCGACAAAACAGATGCCAACAACAAGAAGTAAATGAATGTGTTGAAGAAATTGTTCTTACACCAATACACACTTTTTATAAAAGAACTAAAGTTTATATATAGCAAAACTCCATAAAAAAAGATTTTTATTAAAAAAATTACTGAAATAGAAATGATGTAAAATCTTTTTCAGAAAATAATCTTCATTTCTTCTGGCGTTATAATATAATTTCCACTGGATTATTTTGAATAGTTTCGAAGTTTATCTAAATAGGTACACCTAGCTGCCATTGGCTGTTTAATTGTATTGGTAACAAAAATTAAATCAGTACTATCTAATCAAGTTGAATATTGATAAATAAAACTTTTGATATTACATCTTTATTTTTCAAGTTCTTTAAAATAGTTTCAACAAGAATCGATTCTCTTAGTGTTTGTAACTTAATGCTCACGCTTTCCCAAAAAATATGTGGAATATATCATTTCTTCCAAATATGTATTTCTATGAACTTGATTTTTGTTGTATTTTGCTTACTAGAAATCAAGAAAAAAGTAGGAAAACAACAAAAAGTAATCAATTTACACATAAAAAAATAATAATTTCAAAATACGTAATGATAATAATATTATACTATACATACGTATAAAGTAATAGTATATTATGCAATGAGCATTTATGGATAGCTATTAAGACACGAGTAAGAAAATCACAATACGCACCGAGGGCGAGTATTGTAATAAATACGAGTGTCTTAATAGCCATTAAATGCGAGTTGCATACACTATTTTTTCTACGACCCCATAATAAAACATTATTTTTTGAACATTCCATTTCATAAATTGAGCGTAAAATTTTCCGTACATCTTTGCGAATTTAGCTGGTAATAAATTGTTCGTGGCTAGTAAGGCTTGTTCCATGATTTCTGGTGCATGGAGTCAAATTTTACATTTCACTGTCATTATCCCTCATTTTTACCGTTTATATTTTCAAAAAAGCACAAATTTTAACTACTTACTAGTAAATTGCAGAGAACTGTCACATTTAATTAATTGTTATATCTGTCAGATATGCAGTCGCCATATTGAATATTGATTGAATATTGGAATGTCGCATTCCTATTGGATATAAACTTGTATTTTAATGAAAAATCTGTATTCCTATTGGGCATAATCTTGTATCTGAATGAAAATCTGTATCTTAATGGACATCATTAAAGTACAGGTTCGGCCTATATAATAATACAATTAAAGTATGGGAGTTGAAAAAATATATTTTTTTCTCCTATCACTTAATATATTTTTATATGTCGTAAATATTCTTTCAACGTCGACTGAAGTGATAGGTGCTTATTTTAATGATCTAAATTCAAATTATTATTTTCTCTATCAGTTTTTAAATCCATCATTCTTTGTTGTAACACTCTTAAATTTATCTAGTATAATTTGACCAGTATTACCTGGAAACTTTTTCAGTAAATTTTCGCACTGCTCTACAAGACAAATTGACATTTGACCAGTCTCCAATTTTTTAATTAATCCACTTAAAAAACTATAATGAGCTTTAATAAACGCCAACTGATCTGTAATCTGATCTATTTTTTTTTATTTCGTATAGTTCGGTTTTTATACCGCATGTGTCAAATATCATTAGGTATAGGGATTCAATGTTTACGTGCGATCTATACGTATGCACGTAATACGTGGCAACGTGGTATCCCTACTGCCCGTCACCAATGCCGGCAACAACCGACTTCACAACGATTTTCTCCTAAATTATACATTCAATGTGTAGCTGCGAACACGTTGCGGTCTGCAATAAAAGCCGTCTTATTACTTGAACGGGAAACATTAAATGGCCTCCGCGATCTCCTGTTCTTTCTCCAAATGATCTTTTTTTGTGGGGATATTTAAAAAAATATTGTTTATACCCATGAAGCTGGTAGAGCAGAAAACATGGTTGCCTTGAGAGAAAAAATAATTGAGGCTGCTAATTCAGTAACTGGTCACATGCTGGAAATTATTATTTTCAAAATCCTTTTTTATTTATTTTATTAGGGTTATTTTTTTATTTTATTATGGTTATTTTTTATTTTATTATGATTATTTTTTAATTTTATTAGAATTACGCTTTTGTTTGTGTCATGCAGCGTGAACGCAGCTTAATAATTCTCTGCATTTACTGAAAGGAAAAAGAAAAACAAATCATTGGAACTCGTAAATATTATTTCTGAACGCATTACAAAGACCCAAGTTAGCAGTGGCATGGGAAAGGAAAGTAGGGGTACCACGTTGCCGTATTGCATACATTGTTTGCCTATGGCTAATGAAAATTGACACATGCGGTATAATTCCGGCTCTTAGTTATGTTGCCATTACTACTTTTGCACTAATAGTACCAAAAAACTTGGTGAAGAAATTGATAAGTGTAATACAGCTTTCTCAGCAAAGGGAATGAAAAGAAATCATATTTTCCATATTTATAATTAAAAAAAAACATTTAGTACACAATAACAGAATAGGTACTTTATGTATCTTTCTAACAAGAAAATACTCTGATCTAGGGATTTTTAAGAGACCAACACAATTCACTTGAGAAACAACGTAAAAGTGTTATTTGAAATAATTTACAGTTATGATATTTTTTGAATTGAAAAAAAACAGAAACTATTTAAAACAAGTACGTACTGCTATGATATTAGTACAATTGTTATAGGGTTGCCTCGATCTAGCTCATAAAACAAAATTCTCTCTCTCTCAGGTTCCCTCGGCGAGACTGTACAATGTTCACGTCAGGAATCGTGATCTTAGGAAACAGTATAAAAAAACCACAAATTACTTGAAGACAAAAAAATGAAATAAATAATTAATTATCTTTTCTAAAATCTTTAATAAAAGTGAAAAACAAATCATATATAATTATTTATTATAAAAAAAACAAAAAAAAAAAAAAAAAAACTTTCATTAATAAATTCTCAAGAAAAAATCCTACCCACTACTTGACCAGATAGAATAAAAAAAACTTGTACTGACAAACGCGACAAAATTTACCTAATTAATTACTTAAAATAAATAAATTAAATACCTATAATTAAAAATACATCAAATTGTAGCAAACTGATACAATAAAGAAAATTATCTACTTTAATAGCTTCTCAAATAAATATAAAATATTCTCAAACACGTGCAGGAAACAAAATGACGGATACGAGTCTACTTTTTCAATATTAAAATTTTCTCTTATTATTATTATAAAGAATGCATTCTCTTTCTTAAAAATATATATACTTAACTAGTGTAACAGCAATAACTAATTCACGAACTTGATTAAATCTTGGCTCCGTAAAATATAAATGAACTATAACAAATTTTATTCAAACATCAAATATCTAATAAAAGAACTGCATTTAACGGGAGACCAAAATTTAATGTCTTCATATATCACACGCAGGACAAGTCAAAGTCCATATCCCTACTACCACGTCTAAAACTTCGCACATGTATACTATATAAAGATATTAAGTTACGGAGCGTAAATAATCCTTCAGGCATCTTTTCTTTTAAATACAAATAACAAAATAAATATTAATATACACAGATTACCCAAAAGACTACAATACCTCCCAAATTCTTAAACATAAACCAAAAATACAGTGTGTACCAAAACATTTGCTCCACAGAAAAATAAATTTGAAATAAAACAATTTATTTAATTTTACATATCCATGATATAAAAAAACCATAGCATATCTCCAAAATAACAATTTATTAAATCTGTGCAAAGCAAAGATTTCAGAAATTTTTATTTTCCGCACACAACATCTTACTATCTCTAATGTTTTCTCCAAATACAATATAATGTAAAAATTAAAACCCTTCTCCGCACACAGAATATAATTTTATAGTACCTCACAATCTTCTTAAGGATTGTTCAAATATGGATGAAGCATACTAATGTGATATCGTCCCTTCTTAATGCGTCCATCCATTGAATAGAGCTCATATGTGACGTTATTAAATATTCTTGTTACAATATACGGACCACAATACGGAAGATCCAATTTAGCACACTTTTGTTGATTTCTTCTGGCAACCCTATATCTTCTAACAATAACTGTATCTCCAATATTAAACCTAGTTCTTTCTTTGATTTTTTCATTTTCTCGGCGCACATACATCTCCCCTTGCCTTTGTAGTCTTCCTCGAACAAAATTATTTCTCTCTTCTAGATTATGAACAACTTCTCCATGCAAATCCCAGGGCCGACTAGGAGTCATTCCATTCATCAAAGTCGCTGGACACTCTTCAGTAAGGGTATTAGGCGAATTGTTCATGGAATCTTCTATCTGTTGAACATACTGGACCCAGCCTACATGGTGTTCATGGGTTTTCATCCTCAAAAATTTGATTACCTCTTGAATATACCGCTCACATGGATTGGCACATGGATGGCGTATCGAAGAAAAACATACATTAATATTTTGTTCATTTAAAGCATTTATAAATCTATCATTAGTAAAATAACTAGCATTATCTGCTAAAATGCGTCTCATTTTTCCTTGATTTTGTACGAAGTTATTAATACATAAAAGTGCAATCTCAGAATTGTATTTTGTAGTGGGAAACAGCCTAACAAATTTAGTAAAAACATCCACCATAACAAATATATTTCTATACCCATAATCTCCTGGTATTAAATTTCCTAAGAAATCAATCGCTACTAAATCCAATTTATTATTCACTATTATACTTTTTATATCATGTTGCAATGTGCGATTTTTATGTTTTCCAAAATAACATTCATTACAATTCCTTACCACCCTTTTCGCAATACTTCTATCCTTAACAGCATAAAAAGCTTCTCTAAACGTTAACCAAACTTTCCTAGTCCCAATATGTCCCAGTTCATTATGAATAATGGACATTGCTTGACGAGCATATATTTCATTTACAACCACATTATACTGATCACGAATCTGTTTTTTAATAAGCCCATCATGAAAAATATAATCTTTATAATTTCCCACATTTCTCAATTCCTCTTTAATATGATCAAAACATACATCCTGCTGGACCTGATGGATCTCAACATAGTCAAACATTCCCTCAGCTGCATATCTATTATAAGCATTTAACTCGACATGATTGAAGTTACTTTTTATATTGTACATTCTTGTTAAAGCATCAGCGGTAACATTTAGAACACCTCTGATATGTCTAATTTGAAATGAATATTCTGATAACAACAATGACCATCTATATATTCGATTATTTGAAAATCTAGTTGACAAAAGTGACGTCAACGCCGCATGATCTGATTCTACAATAAATTTTTTAGCCAACAAATAAAAACGTAATTTATTCACAGCATGCACAACAGCAAGTAACTCTTTTTCTCCCACAGTATATCTTAATTCATATTTTTTTAATAGCCTTGAAATGAAACAAATAGGCTCTTCATTTCCCTCATCATCTAACTGAATTAAAACTCCACTTATAGCAGAATCACTAGCATCAACTCTTAATAAAAATTCTTTAGAAAAATCAGGCAGTACTAATAACAAACTATTATAAAATTCATTCTTAACCTTTTCAAAAGCATCTATTCTTTCTTTAGACCAAATAAATTTTTCATTCTTTCTTAATAATTCATACAATGGTGCACATAATTTTGCCAAATACGGAACAAATCTTTTATAATAACCCACAATACCAAGAAAACCTCTCAACATTTTCACATTCTTAGGTCTAGGATAATCTTTTATAACCTCCAGCCTAGAATCATCCACACTGACATATTTTAAACTTAAATTATATCCAAGGAATTTAATTTCCTTTTTAAAAAACTCACATTTCTTAATATTAATTTTTAAACCATTATTTGCTAATACCTCTATAACCTTCCTTACATGTTCCATGTGTTCTTCAATTGTCTTGCTAAATATTAAAATATCATCTATATAATGGGATACAAACGATTCATAGGGTTCTAAAATTTGTTGCATTGCTCTAATTAAAGCAGCAGACGAGCTACTTAGTCCATATGGTACCACTTTAAATTGGTATACAGCTCCATCTACCATAAAACCACAATATTTTCTACTCTTTCTTTCTAAAGGCACCAACCAAAAAGAACTTTTTAGATCCAACTTAGTATAAATCTTAGCGTCGTTGCACTTAGATAATAACGTTTCCACAGTTACAGGAGTCTCAAATTGCATCTTGGTACGCTCATTCAACCTTCTGGCGTCCAAGCATAAGCGAATATCTCCACACTTCTTTTGAACCACCACCAGCGGATTGACATACCTCGTGACACCTCTCTCAATAACACCATCTCGCAACATCTTCCTTACTTCTTCTCTCACCTTCTCTTGCATATTTTTGGGAATTGGATAATTTTTAATTTTAAATGGTCTCGACTCATCTACTTCTAATGAATGTACATAATTTTTAGCAATACAGGGAAATTTATCTACCAAGGAAATATTCTTCTTTATCATATCTTTGACATTTTCTTTATATTTTTCTTCAACATTAATTTCAAGTAAATCTACATCTTCAGGCACCTCGATACACATATTATTGGACTCTATTTCTTTAACCTCTTCAACCTCTTCATAATTTTCACCATTTATACTATTTATAACTTCTTTTACTTCATATACCATTTCCATATTATTTATAACCTTTTCATTTTCTTCATCTACTTCATCCTGCTGAAACCAAGAAACTACTTGATTCTCCACCACCATACATTTTTTTTCAATGTCTATTACTGCCTTTATTTTCTCTAACAGGTCCATTCCAATAATACCATCTCTTTGTAAACCTTTGACTGACATAAATACTCCCAAAAACTTATTATCTTTTACCATAAATTCAACTACATAAATTTTATTTACCATTGCTATTATCTTTTTCGTCGCAGACACAATTGTAATTTTTCTTGTAGGTATATATTTACCTGCATTCATACTTTCTAATTTTTTTATTATTTGATCATCCAAGATTGAAATTTCACTCCCCGTATCAACTAAACAATTTACTTTCACTCCTCCCATAGTAACTTTTATATGTGGCAACATCTTATTATCTAAACTATCTGAATCATTATCTCTCATTGCATTCATACTAATTATCTCTTTGGTTGGCCTATCTAAAAATCCTGACACTTTGCCTTTTCCTCTCTCTCTACATTTTCTCTACAATTTTCTTTTTTAGTACCACTATATGAAAAATTTTTATTTACTCTTTCATTCTGTATATAATTACTATTTCTATTTTCCTCTCTTAATTGACATGCTCTATCATTCTCTCTATTCCAATTTACATTTCTATTTTCTACCTGTGGTCTCACAAATCTATTTGTCATGTTATAATTGAGTGAATTTCTTTCTCTATCATTAAAATTTCTTTGCTCTCTATATCTTATACCATTTCTATCATATTTTAACATATTAAAACTTTGAAATCTATTTCCATACTCAGCATCATCTAATCTCCTCAATAATTCTATAAATTGACTAATGGTCTTTATATTTTGTATGGCCACTGCCTGACTTACTTCAAAATCAAAATGACATGCTAATTGTGTAACCAAATCAATTTCTAGCATAGCAGGAGTTAAATATTTTAAAATTGAATATTTTTTTATTATATATGTTTCACGATTATCTGAACCTCCTTTCTTAAAATTACCAAATAATAAATCTTTTCTCACCCTCATTTGTGTCATCTGTCCCCAATACTGCTGTGTGAATCTCTTTTCAAAATCCTCGAACGTCTTCACCTCGTCAGAAATCATGTCCCACCAGATAAGAGCATCGTCCTTCAAACAACTTCTCACCATCTGCAGCTTTCTACCATCTCCTGGAACATTCTCCAAACACGCCTTCAAATTCTTCAGAAAACCCATCGGATTTATTGATGTTGATCCATAAAACTTAGGCAAAGCATCATCTGATACTGGCATCGGAATATATTTTGTTATTTCACCATTTCCACGAATTTGTTCATTTTTTATTGCTGTTATCTTCTCTTCCACCTTTTCCATTTCTTTTCCATTTAATACATCTCTCTGTAGCACTTTTATGCATTTATCTTCAATAATATTCATTCTTTCTAACATTTCTTCTTTCATTACATCAACTTTAATTTTTAATTCTTCAATATCTTGTTTATTTTTTTCTATTTTCTTTATTTGTCCATCCACCTGTCCAAACTTTGCCATAATTACCTCAAAACTTCTTTGCATCCTTTCTTCCATCTTGTCCATTCTTTCTCCCATTTTCAATATCATTTCCATCAACATTTTATTTTCTCCTTCTTCTTTTTTCTTTAAGATAGACTCCATACCCTGACTCTGCTCCTGCGACTCATCACTCTCATACCCTGCTGGTTGTCTCCATTCCATTTTCTTTTCTCCCTCCATTTTGTTTAACACATCCATATTTTGTTGGGCGCCTTGTAAATTTCCACTTCCTTCCATTTTCAAACCACGTTGTTTCAGCCAAAATAATTGCTTTTCCGCCACACTTTGATTGCCGCCAAAATAATTGCTTTTCTGCCCCACGTTGTCTCAGCCAATTTGATTGTGCTATGATATTAGTACAATTGTTATAGGGTTGCCTCGATCTAGCTCATAAAACAAAATTCTCTCTCTCTCAGGTTCCCTCGGCGAGACTGTACAATGTTCACGTCAGGAATCGTGATCTTAGGAAACAGTATAAAAAAACCACAAATTACTTGAAGACAAAAAAATGAAATAAATAATTAATTATCTTTTCTAAAATCTTTAATAAAAGTGAAAAACAAATCATATATAATTATTTATTATAAAAAAAACAAAAAAAAAAAAAAAAAAACTTTCATTAATAAATTCTCAAGAAAAAATCCTACCCACTACTTGACCAGATAGAATAAAAAAAACTTGTACTGACAAACGCGACAAAATTTACCTAATTAATTACTTAAAATAAATAAATTAAATACCTATAATTAAAAATACATCAAATTGTAGCAAACTGATACAATAAAGAAAATTATCTACTTTAATAGCTTCTCAAATAAATATAAAATATTCTCAAACACGTGCAGGAAACAAAATGACGGATACGAGTCTACTTTTTCAATATTAAAATTTTCTCTTATTATTATTATAAAGAATGCATTCTCTTTCTTAAAAATATATATACTTAACTAGTGTAACAGCAATAACTAATTCACGAACTTGATTAAATCTTGGCTCCGTAAAATATAAATGAACTATAACAAATTTTATTCAAACATCAAATATCTAATAAAAGAACTGCATTTAACGGGAGACCAAAATTTAATGTCTTCATATATCACACGCAGGACAAGTCAAAGTCCATATCCCTACTACCACGTCTAAAACTTCGCACATGTATACTATATAAAGATATTAAGTTACGGAGCGTAAATAATCCTTCAGGCATCTTTTCTTTTAAATACAAATAACAAAATAAATATTAATATACACAGATTACCCAAAAGACTACAATACCTCCCAAATTCTTAAACATAAACCAAAAATACAGTGTGTACCAAAACATTTGCTCCACAGAAAAATAAATTTGAAATAAAACAATTTATTTAATTTTACATATCCATGATATAAAAAAACCATAGCAGTACGTAGTAATATTTCAATAAATTAATAGTTATTTGTGTAACATAGCGTTAAATTACATTTTTCATCATCAATGTGGAGATTAGTTGCCGAGGTGAATATCTAGTCAATAGTCAAATAACCCATGTCAGTGATGAAACATAACTTTACTACGTAATTGCCTATTAAATTTTATCTGTAATCGTTGGTAATAAGGCAAAACAAATCTTTTTAAAATTTTACTTTTGAATGTTAATTTTGATGGTACAATTATTACCACGTTCCGCTGTCAGCTGTCAACTAGTGACAACTTATGCAAACCAACATACATCAAAATCGTACAATAATGATTTACTTTACTACCGATTTCAGATAAAATATTTTTATCGCCAAATTTTGTATGCACCACGTCAGTAAAGTGCCTTTATCGAACTCGTCTGTTACTCGCCTCGCTCGCTTCGCTCGCTTGGCTCATAAATAGACGCGTTCGATAAAGGATCACTTTACTAACTTGATACATAAATAACTATTAATATACTACTTACTGCAAACCATATTAACATCATTTCTATTTCATAGTAGTAAACTATACGAACAGACAATATTATTATTTTTTAATTATGCGGATTGAATAATAACGAAGATAACTTTTTTAAAGTAATATAGTATTTTTTCATTATACACCGTTCACAATTATATATACAGGGTGTTTACATGAAACCTAATTAATATACATAACTAGCGAAAGATTTAAGTAAATAGAGTATCTTTTTCATAAAATGATGTTTAACGAAGAAGATGAAGAAGAAGAAAAGACATGTTTATAACATATTTTAAACAAATACCTAATTTCTATATATTTATAAATTAAAAAAAAAACATATTGAGGTTTGTTCTTTTCCTATAGTCAATGACGAAAGACTGATATTGGCGGACCAGTATCATTTCATATTCCACCTTATACTTATAAATACCTTACAATTCCGTCTAATAAATGTGTATAATCTCTAAGTTGCTGAATTAAAACGGAGTTTGTCTTAAAATTAATAATTGTTGGTATAATGAAGGCTAATATCAGAGCCTCGGATCTATGATACAGTTTTCTGCTAATTTTTCTGGATAGAGAAATTTCACAACACCCCTCATTTGATTGCCAGTCGTATGCCCTGCCAAACTAAAAGTAGAGAATTAGAAGAAATTTAATATGTGGAATTAATAAATTTCTTGCAAATATTTAAGAATTCTACAAAAAAAATATGACGGAATTGTTGATATTGAGCAGGATTATTGAGGAAATGAAATGGTGTGACGCCAATCGTGAATACATTCACGTTATCAAACATTTATATAATATTTAATCATTTTTGTGGTTAAAAAATTTGACTGTCTAAGGTACTTGTAAACAAATATCATCACTAAAGCAATAAACACTGGAATTGTTAGACTATTTCGTACGCAAACCTCAATAGAAAAAAAGTAAAACAAATTCATTTCACATCTCATTTTTTTTAGAATATATTTATATACATAGTATATGTAACACATTCACTCATGTAAAATGTACAGGGATATCACTATAAAATATATATTGTATATAATAATTATAACACAAATGTTTCGGATGACCCTGTATGTTGTAAATATATTTCATTGTTAACGAATTTATTTTCATCTTCGTACAACAATGAAGATATATATTTGTGGCACATAGTTGTAAGAAATTCACAATTAAACAAAAGACTTGGACAAAGGCCACCAGCTTCCACGAACATATTTACATACACTGTCAAGAGAGTTGCCAAAAAGTAAAACTATATAATATATTGATATTGTTGTATAAAAAATGAAACAAATTAAATATGTAATATCAATGTTAAAACACTACTTAAAAAAATAGAAAACTTTGACATTTCTTATATTATTTGGTTCTACTTAATTTTTAATTCTTGTTGTCTTTATTTCAATTCATTTTAAATTAAGTATGTACTATATAGGCTGCCTATTTTCTATTTATCCATATAGGTATGTTGAAGATACAGGATCGGTTAAATTAGGAAAGTTGTTAGGAAATTTGAGGAGTATTTGATAGTACTTTTAGATTTGACATTTATGTCAACTTTTAAAGATACTTTTAAAAAATTGAAAATTGCTGAAATTTTCAGTTACCCATATCTTCGTAACCATTAAAGATATAACAAAAATAAAAATGGCGCCTGGTGGTTATTTTTACATAGAATTTAATTATAAAGAAGAAACTTGAATTTTAAAAAGATAACGATACCAAACCCTATATCTATGAAATTACAAAAAAATAAGCATTTTATGAAGCCATGGTCAACTGTAACTGCCTTTTCAAAAACCTAATTTTATGTCATATCTTTATAATTAATACATACATTTTTAATTAAGATTATTAAATTCAACGTAAAAATTACTACCAGGCGCCATTTTTAGTTGTGTTCTATCTTTAAGGGTCCTCGCTAGTGAATGGAAAATGTAATGTTGGTTGCATAGCACATAATTTAATAAGCCAAGGATATCCGAGTACTTTTACACATAGGGAACATATAATAAATATTTGAAATTATAGCTCAATATCTAAGCGAATAAAAATTCATTTATGACCAACTATTTACACATTTGTAACCGCAGGAAATATTTATAGCAGAATAACAATTCATTGTAATGTGGGTTGCCTATTTAATTTATTTTATATTCATTTTAAACAAAGTAAAGAATAGTTGAACGAAAAATAAGTGCACAGCCGGGTAGCTTTCTATTCAAATATAACGTGAACCCAAGCAAACAAATCCATATTAATTAATTTTCTTTAATCCGATAATTTTGTTCTAAATTTGATTCTTCAGCCGGGTAGATTACTAAATTCTTTATAAGTTGACGTTGAAAGGTTGTCTCCATCTTTAAAATCAACAAAAATATCTGGATTCTAAAATCTGCTATTTTGCCATTGTTGACAGATCCACTAGCGAGGACCCTAAAATGGTTACGAAAATGTGGATAACTAAAAATTTCGGCTATTTTCAATTATTTTTAACACCTTCAAAAGTTGACAATAATTGTCAAACGTCATAATTATGTCGATTCATGGCGACTATATAATGACATAACCTTTAAATATTATTGCGGGTGACGTTTATTAAAAAATGAAAGCTTGGCAACGGCTAAAAATCCCTACGAACGATGATGTGCATTACCAGATAAAAAATCCCGATTATACGTTTGGATTTGTCGTAATAGAAAATATTTCAAGGGTTGGTAACACTTGCTAGAACCGGATCCAAACCTGATGAGACTTGGTATGCGCGAGGCGTGGTTTAAACTCTGTACTATCCGTGCTAAAAATATCGACACCAATGCGACCGTGTATATTTCCCGCTTCTTTTGAATACAAACACCATGGAATAAAGTCTGCAATCTACAAGTTTTATTATTATTATTATTATACACATGGCAAAAGCAAATGAAAAACTAAACCTCAACGCTAGATAAATAAATTTAAAATAAAAAGAAAGATTAAATTAAATAAAAAAACTAGACTTTTATAAAATTTTATGAAGCGATTTCATCTGACGAATAGTCAAACACAGAATCAGTCTCATTGTCACAATGTACATTAATAATAAATTCTTTATTTGTAAATTTAAAATAAAAATAAAGATTAAATTAAATTACAAAAGTAGACTTTTATAAAATTGTATTAACCGTTTTCATCTGACGAATAGTCAAATACAGAATCAGTATCACTGTCACAATTTACTTTAAGAAAAAATTTCTTCATGGAAGTCATCCATAATATGTTCTTTAACAATGTAATCTTCTTCAATTTTCTTAACATGGCCACAAATATTACTCCACTCTTCTGCAGACACCTTCGTAAACGCTTCTCAAGTAATTCTATCTACATCTTCCAATTTAAAAGTTACATTTCTAAAATGTACTGATTACTTTTGTGTGTGCTGCTTGAAGTAATTATACACATTCCACACGATTTCTCGTGCTTGTTCGTATATAATTTTTCGTTTCATGGACGCTGCCGCCGCTACTAAATGGTCAAGAACTTCGGACATTATAACTTTAAATAAATTAACATTTTATTTTGGTGCAGTGAGAAAATTATTTAAAAAACTTACTAATCAACAAAATGGCAATGGTTAAGAGTTTTAAAAAAAACTGTTTTATAAAAAAGCACAGCACGAAGCCAGGGCTAAACGACAGATGATCAAATAGTAGACTAATGTTTTCAGGCCTGACTGTGTACAGCGCTCCCTATAGATATCTCTCTCATTTTATACTGATTGCTCTCTCTAATACCGAAAATTGTTTTCTACGCAGGTATCATCAGGTTTGGATCGGACTCTATCTGATTGTATTATTTATCTTCAATGGCGTCTGATATTGAGTGATTAAATTTAAAAAAAAGTATGTTTTTAATTCTCGTATACTAGCACTACACTTAAATTCACTCTCTTGTCATTTGTAAAATAAAAACACATTGGAATTTTTGCTCATCTATATAATTAATTTCATCTACAATAGCAACCTGCAATTTTCCTTAGGAATAAAGTTTATATTCGAATGCCACTGTTAATCTACTTTTAGAATAAAAGCATCCTGCTCTTCCGTAAAAGGCACACTTACTCACGCAATGCTTTAAAAATAAATACAATCATTATAATTATAGTATATTATGCAATGAGGATTTAATGATAGCTATTAAGACACGAGTAATAAAATTACAATACGAGGCGAAGCCGAGTATTGTAATGAATACGAGTGTCTTAATAGCCATTAAATGCGAGTTGCATACACTATTTTTTCTACGACCCCATAATAAACCACTATTTTTTGAACATTCCATTTCATATATTGAGGTTAAAATTTTCCATGCACCTTTGCGAATTTAGCTGGTAATAAATTGTTCGTGGTTACTTACGCTTGTTCCATGATTTCTGGTGAACTCAAATTTTATATTTCACTGTCATTATCCCTCATTTTTACCGTTTATATTTTCAAGAAAGCACAAATTTTAAGTACTTACTTGTAAATTGCAGAGAACTGTCACATTTATTTAATTTGTATATCTGTCAGATATGCAGTCGCCATATTGAATATTGGAATGTCGCATTCCCATTGGATATAAACTTGTATCGTAATGAAAATCTGTATCGTAATGGACATAATTAAAGTACAGGTTCGGCATATCTAATAAAACAATTAAAGTATGGGAGTAGAAAAAGTAATTGACATAAGTATTTTGATAGATTGCCGACATGATCGCCAACTTCAAAATATGAAAAACACTAAAATCTGCGGCGGTAATTTCAAATGTACTTCAGGTATTAAAAATTACACTGTATGTTGCTTATACACTGCTAAAAACTTTATTTATCGGATAGTCCGTAAAAATGATTACAAATTTAGAAAAAAATTAATTTAATTTTTTTTCAACATAACTGTGAACGAAAGTATCAGAACACTGAATTGCTTTTTAGTTTGTCTGGACAAGTTTTAATGTGATATATCTCGTGTAGTATGAATACCGAAATATTTAGTTTTGTAGAAACTTACTTGTAATAATTCTTACAGAGAATAAAAATTAATAATGTTGACGATCTTCTCGAGTATCTTGGCATCTTGGTGACATGGATTTGATTGGCATATCGATTGTTGCTTAGATGGACTTTTAAATGGTACAAAGTCGGTGATTTTTATAGAATTTTTTCCGAATTTACTTTCCACATTTACCAAGCCGTGATGTTTTCCAGTAAGACGCTTTTAGAATTTCAGAAATTTTTATTTCTAAGAAATACGTATCTGTATAATGTAACGTAATTTATTTCCAAAAAATATTTCTATTCTACTTTTTCATGTATTTCATTGCCGACTCGACTCGTTTAAGCCCGGCCCAGTAGTCCACAAGAATGCTTTTCTTCCATTTTTCCTTGTAGCCCTCATAAATTTGGCTGATATCTTGGTGAAATTGGCCTGCGAGTTTATCACTCACAGATTTTCTGGAACAAAGTCAAGGTGTCAACAAAGAGAATGAATCTTTTTTGCTACCAAATTGTTGTAATTTTTCAACAGTTCATCAATAAGCTGTTCATCATTTTCAGGCACAGGTCTTAGGGCTGAAGGGAGGTTTGGATATTTTACATTAGGCCTTGATTTACTTAATATGCCAACGTTGCACAGAAGAAATAGTTTTAAGAATAGTCGCTTGGCTCTCTCCAAATCATTGTAACTGCAAATAGCATCTATCGATATTTATTACTCAGTCAGGCAGAGTGGAAAACATGTTAAACAGATATGTGGTGTCCAAATATTATGCTGATCTCCAACTGTAGGTACACCCGAAGTACAATTCATCAATTTTTTTTAGTGAAAACAGTGAAGATAGTTATTACATATAGAGATCTAGTAGCTACTAAAATCTAAATTTTATTATATGCTGACGACATTATACTAATGACCAAGATACATAGAAACTTACAATAAATAGTAGGCGTTTGGGCAGATGAAATGTAAAGCCTAAAAATGAAAATAAACATAAAAGACTAGCAAGATGATGATACTGAATTAGAAACAACAATTTGAAAACAATTTTGCTTCGGGAGCGGGCGCCGTTGGCGTGGGCAGGTGATGGCTATGGAAGTCTTTGGCACCATTTCTGAATGAACTTTGCCGAGTATGTGTGCATTGCGTATTTTGAGCCTTGGCCGCGTCTGTCATCTGTCATCTGTTAACTGCTATGCTTAGTTAAGTCACAGGGCTGAGAGGAAGACCAGTCTTCGACTGATTCTTAGTCCTTTTACCTTCAATTTAAATTTGCTGCAATATTGATTACATGCATATTAATAAATCTTTATTATGTATACAGGGTGATTTTTTTAAAGCGGTCGTTAGACGTTTCTCGGAATCTACTAAAGTGAGACGAACGAAATTTGGTATGCGTCTATAACTCTGCACAATCTATCTTGCTAAAATATTTTCATCAAGATTCTACTTCCGGTTATACCGGAAGTTGCCATCAACTTTCTTATTTTAAATAGAACCATACATTTTTTTTATCATCATCGAATCGACCATTCAATTTGCTTAATTGCCAATCTAGGTTGTGCCAATCTAATAGCCATGGTTTTCAAGATATTCAATTATTTTGGTAAAAATAGCTGCTTGCAGAGTGTTTTTCAAAAAATCGTAGTTTCCGAACCGCTCTTTATAATAAAGAGGAAAAAATTGTGTTCTATAGAAAAAAGTACATTTTATCAGCTCAGTAAACCTCTGAGTTCAAATCGATGATTAGGAAGACCGTTAAAAATTTTTGAACTTTTAAAATTAGAAAAGCAAAAAAAATAATTTGTTCAAATGGAAGCACTATTTTTTTTTTACAGGAATCAACAGATATTCTAATTTGGAAGATTTTTTCTTTAATGGTCGATATGGCTTCGGCCAACCGTTTTCTAGTAATAGGCACTTTTCTGAAAAAAATGTTTCAAATTTGTTTTGAAAGAGCGTAGTAGCCTTTGGACTATGCGATTTTCGGTGTTGCTATGGTTACCATCATAATATTCGCGTCAAAACTTGTCAGTTTTGTATTAGTTTTGTCTTTATTACGCAAATAACTCCTATAATGCAGAACGAAATTGTTAATCGTCGTTTTCGTTACACAAACGAGCAAATTTTCGATTTGTTTTTATGTTTTGGTGAATGTAACCGAATTGTAGCTAGAACATGTCGACTCTTCAATGAAAAATATCCCCATTTGCCGGCTATGACCCCGAATAAATTTCGAAGATTAAAAAACAATTTTATAAATTTTGGAAAAACAACATTTAACAGAAGAAACACGCGGTGGGTCCAGACAGAAGAGGCTGAAATAAATATTTTGGCTTATTTTGATGCCCATCCTCGGGCTTCTATTCGATCAGCATCTCTGGATTCTCGGCTGCATTATTCCACAATTCAGAGAATATTGCGAAAGCATAAGAAGCATCCGTTTTCGTTTATTCGACTGCTAAAGCTACGGAGAACAGATTATCCTAGAAGAGTCCAATTTTGTGAAGAAATGTTGCTTCGAATTCAAGAGGACCAAAACTTTTTGAGGAATATTATTTGGACGGACGAAGCAAAATTCGACCAAAACGGAATTACAAACAGACGAAATAGACACTTCTGGGCGTATGAAAATCCCCGAATTGTAGAAACTGTTGACAACCAACAAAGATTTAAAGTTAATGTCTATTGTTTAATCCTGTATGACCAAATTAGATTTGTATTATACAACGACAACCTAAACGGAGCACGTTACGTGGAAATTTTACAGGACAGCGTGGTGCCATTTATTGATAATTTACCTTTACAACAGATGAGAAGCTGTTGGTATCAAATGGATGGCGCCCCTCCGCATAACACAAGAGCTGTGGATCGGCAATTGACAACCATGTTTGAGGACAGATGGTTAGGAAATAAAGGACCCTGGCGGTGGCCACCGAGATCACCAGATTTAACGCCTCTGGACTTCTACTTATGGGGTGTCATAAAAAGCAAAGTTTATGACAGAGTTGTCGATTCTATTGAGGACCTAATCAACCGTATCAACGTTGCGTTCGAAGAGATTGACCCGGCAGAGCTGTCTATAGCGACTACGCACGGAGTCCATTCACGAATGGAAATGTGTTTGCGGGAAAACGGCGAACACATAGAGCATTTATTGTAATATTGTTAAAATTAAAATATTAAATTGTCATTTAATATTAAATTGTTATTAAATTATTATTTGTTATTAAATCATTATTTTTTTATGATGGTAACCATAGCAACACCGAAAATCGCATAGTCCAAAGGCTACTACGCTCTTTCAAAACAAATTTGAAACATTTTTTTCAGAAAAGTGCCTATTACTAGAAAACGGTTGGCCGAAGCCATTAAACCATTAAAGAAAAAATCTTCCAAATTAGAATATCTGTTGATTCCTGTAAAAAAAAAATAGTGCTTCCATTTGAACAAATTATTTTTTTTGCTTTTCTAATTTTAAAAGTTCAAAAATTTTTAACGGTCTTCCTAATCATCGATTTGAACTCAGAGGTTTACTGAGCTGATAAAATGTACTTTTTTCTATAGAACACAATTTTTTCCTCTTTATTATAAAGAGCGGTTCGGAAACTACGATTTTTTGAAAAACACTCTGCAAGCAGCTATTTTTACCAAAATAATTGAATATCTTGAAAACCATGGCTATTAGATTGGCACAACCTAGATTGGCAATTAAGCAAATTGAATGGTCGATTCGATGATTATAAAAAAAATGTATGGTTCTATTTAAAATAAGAAAGTTGATGGCAACTTCCGGTATAACCGGAAGTAGAATCTTGATGAAAATATTTTAGCAAGATAGATTGTGCAGAGTTATAGACGCATACCAAATTTCGTTCGTCTCACTTTAGTAGATTCCGAGAAACGTCTAACGACCGCTTTAAAAAAATCACCCTGTATAACACAAACCTTGAAATGAGTTTTTCAATGTTTGTTGTTCTCTTTTTGCTTTTATTCAGTATTTTTTATGTGTTACTATATTTTGTAATTCAGTTCTTTACAATGTACTTATTTTTTTTTTCTTTGTTGTTGTTGTTGGTAATAAACTATTATTATTATTATTATTAAAAAAAATATATAGAAAATGAAAATCAACTGATAATCTGCAAACAAGTGAAAATTTGGTAATAATTCACGAGTTCTTAGGAGCAATTATAACAAACGAGTCAAACGACGGTAGCCTGGATAAAGAAATTGCCAGAAGAAGACAAAAAAGACGTCATTAATAAGACGATATTAGAAAACATGAGGTAGAAATGACCAGAAAGACATGAGTCTGCAACACAGTAGTTGCTTCAAATCTATTATATGGAAGCGAATTTTGGGTACCTCTGGAAAAATATTAAAACCAACTCCAAGCAGCGGAAATGAAGTACCTGAAAAGATTTGCAGGGACGACAAAGTATAACAAATTAAGAAATGAGGATTGAAACTAAAAAAAGGAAAATGAACGATTGGGCCATGCGATGAGAATGGACCGTAATAGACTAAAAAGAAAAATACTAGAAATACTAGAAGAGAAAGAAGGGAAGCCCGAGAAAGATTTTATAGACTAGCGATGGACCGTGGAAAATTAAGGAAATAGGTAAGTTCAGTATTTGAAGGCACAAATCCGCCGCCCTAGAGAGTAATAGGATAGTAGTGAAGAAGAAGAAGAAGAAATTTAAGAGGCACAAGCTACACACGTAACGAAAGTTCTCAGGACTGACAGCAATTCGTAATTCTGAAAGTGTCTTGGTGGCATATTCCATAAAGCAGTACGTTTTCTCACAATATTCCGAGCATATTCTAATGGATTTCCGTTTCTAGATCTGCTTGGTCACTTCATTCTTTCTATGCTAACATAATCAATCCAGTTCTTCAAGATGTTAGTATATTAAGGTTTTACCCACTGCACCTCCAAGGGTAAAAATGGACCACAGAACCTTATCCAGATGTATATGTGTCAGACCAAGAACTTTTTGGGTTCCCATATGTCTTTCAAAATATTATGCTTATATATTTTACTAACATTTTTGGGTTCCCATATGTATTTCAAAATATTATGCCTATATATTTTATTAACATTTAAAATGTGTCTATAACAAAAAATGATATATGGAACATATTGTATCCAATAAACAACTCGTATAAACACCACTGGACTGGGTTCCTCGTAACGTCACTAAGTTTAAATCTAATTTGAGCAGTCGCTCCTACACAAAGGCTCTGGACGGGGCTAGCAATCAAATTCGTTTAATGAGTAGCTAAAGCAGCACACAGCAAAAGTATTAGTTGAGTCAGTTACATTTTCAATTTTAAATAATGTTCACATTGTCAAAGTTATTAAATACCAATTTTTTGCATAACTAGAAGATTTTTCTGATTAAATAGTATGGGTAGTACATCTAATTTCATATCGTTTACCAATCTATAGATACATAAGAAATGTCAAGGGAAAAATGTCTCATTTGATGTACCTGTTTAAATATATGTATATCGACTAAAGTGTTTGTTTCTTTTTAATTTTTTGGGTACTTCAACGTTACGAAAATGTTTTATAAATAAAACACTAAGAATAAATGTTAAATATATTATTAAAAAAAAGTCTATTGACGCATAATTAACTGAATAAAATAATAAATCGCCTAAGAAGAAAATTGACAGTACCCAATTAAAGAATACTTCAAATCGGTGATAATTAAAAAATATATATTATTGTAAATTGATCTAGATCGTCAGTAATACACAATAAAAAATTGAGGGTCAGGTGTTCACTCTAGTCATTTAAAAAGACATCTGTAAATGTCACTTTCTGACCCTAACCATAAATAATTCGAAAAATATTAACTTTAGCGATTAGGTCCTTGTGCAACTGATTTATAAATCACTCTGTATACATATATACTTTTTTAAAATTGTGAAGCAATAGCATTATTTATTGCATTAAACATCAAAGAATAAATTTATTTTAATTATTTTTGTCAAACCGTTGAATGACCTGTACAGGCTGCCCCAAAAACATAGCGCCAAACTTTAAGGAACGGTTGAGGACATCAAATCAAACATTTTTTGTTTAATAAACTATGTCCGCAAGTGAGACATATTAGCATAAAATTGTTCATGTTAGCCTTTGTTTTTTTGACAATTAAATAATGGATCACAAAAATTGTTGAAAATGTCGGCCATTAGATTCAATACAAAGATTGCACCGTCGGTTCATTGACGCAGACCTTATGGAATCGTGTGTGAAACATGCCTCATCAGAAAACAATACTACTCTCTACTATTCTATCAGGATCGTTGTGACTCAAAAACCATTGGCAAAATCCCAATCGATGTGGATAATCTTCAGGATTTAACGCTTGTGCGCGTTGCAAACAATAATAATAGAGAATTTGGTCATGAATGACACGGTATACAGTCGACTTGGAGGTTCCCATATGGTGTACACATACTTCTTCAAACTGAACCGTACGCGTAGTTCTTGGACGACGACCACCACCAAGACATCGTAGGTTCCCACTCTGTCTTAGGCGATGATGGATGAAAACAAAAGTTGTATATTATATATATTTCTGAAACGTGCTGCTTCCCTTCCATTACAGTGTGCTGCATCATAAGCAAGGTGCATGTCGGCAAGTTCTTCAAATGAGAAATTATCATGTAGTTTTAATTCAATTTAAATTAACAATCAACAAAGTAATTGTTATGTTGACAACTAAATGTCAAAGATAACTACTACGATCTCAAAATCGGCATCTGTGGAATGTTTATTGTGATAAAGAAATGTTTCTGCTGCCCAACAAAAAACAATAGTTGCAATAAAAAATGTTTTTACGAAAGACAGTGGCGTCCTACTAAATCAAGAATTACTTTATTTATTTGGATATAATTTAAAACATTCTATTGCTCTACAACACAAACGGCTCATTTGAGATATCGCGAGCTGAGTACTAGAGTGTTCTATGTGCAAGTTTGCAAAATTTACAGCAGAGCCATTTAAAAAAAAACTGCTATCTAGAAGACGAAATTTTTGCTTAATTTTTGTGCAAAGTGGCTTAAAAAGGCAAAAATAACAATTAACTTAATTCGGATCAAATTTAAATTTTTCGGTTTTAAAAAGGCAGTTAATGGTATTCCAGAATTTTTCAAAAAAAAAATGAAAATGCAGTTAGAACAATTTAAATCTGAAATAGTTTGATTGTTCGATAATTATTGTTCTATCTGCTCTATAAAAATGAGCGATTGATGGAAATAAGAAATAAACTTTATTATTAACAAACAACATTACTCTTTTAAGTATAAAAAATAAATTCATCATTCATTATTGTTAACTCTTGGCAACTTTTCCTTTTTTCAGCGTTCTATGTCGTTTTCTTTATTTTTGCTGTATTATTCTCTTCTTTCTTTCAAGACTTTTTTCTTTTTGACCAATTTCTTGATGATTTTTTCATCTTTATATTCGTAAAACAAAGTTTTCAGATATGTTCTGTCCACTTCTGGGATGAACTTGAACAATTTGTACAGATGATACACCTTATCCTCAGTGAGAAGGCACTTGATTGGTTTTGGAACTGTATTGATTTTGGGCAATTCAGCGTTAGTTGGAGGGCTTCTGGTTTTAGGTCTGATCCGAACTGCTTTAAATTCTATACTGTCATCTGAGTAGTCCAATTTGTAATAAATTCTGAACGGCTCAGCTTGTTTGTATTTCATTTGTTTAACTGAACAATAAGGTATTTCAATAAATTGAATACTTTTGCACCTTTCTCATAGTCTTTGAAGTCGTTAAGTTGTAATTGAATCACTTTGAATGGGTTCTTGCTGTTCACACTTTTCAAGGTCCTTAAAAGACCCAACGGACTGTAAATTTCAAGGTGTTGCAATATTCTCTCAATTTGTGAATGAATGTTGTCAACTTGTACTTGTACTTGTACTTGCCCATGACCTGTTTCTGAAATTTTTTTAACTATTTCATTAACACTGGGGTGCTCTTCAAGAAACTTTAACAACGCTAAACTCATTATCGAGTTGCGATACTGTGGCACGCATGAGTCTGACCATAATATTTTATTGACTTCCGGAAAGTCTTGGCACACAACGTTTAATATCTTTATTAATGCAGATGCCAGACAAGATCCTTTTCGTCCGTGCATGCCTTCGGACCAGACAGAACAATAAGCCTTTCTATTTAAATTGCAGTGGGCGGTTATGTTGTAGCCGTTTAATTTTTTGCTATAGAAAAAGCAGGAAATTCCTGCTTTTGGCAGTGCGAAGACACTTTCCATATCAAAACAGATTATGGCGGTGGTTTTGTCTTGGCTCTTCTTATTAACCTTTTCACTGTTATCATAAGCATGATCTCCTTCTTTTTCAATTCCTCGATCCTTTTGTCGATTTTCATAACAGGTCTTTTTCAGTTGCAAATGTTTCTCAAAGTTCTAATTTTCCTCTTCATCGTTACTTTCACGTTTGCTTGTTAAGATTTAAGCCAGACTCAAAGTATTCTTTCTTAGTGCGTTGTCTGCAGTAATGGGATTCAATTCGTGGAATGCTGTTTATGTGATCTATTACGCTCTGTCTTCTTTCTTCTGCAATTTTCTTCTTGATATGCTTTCCCTTTTTAATTGTTATTGGATTGCCTGTCATTTCCTCACGCTTATTTGAATGAAAATAAGATATTCTTCTCTGACTTATATCTAATGTATTTAGAAAAAATGACTTGCAAACTTTAAGTGGTTCGTCCTTCAAATGAAAGTAGTAAGTAAATGTATATTCCCGCCGAGACTTTCCAGAATTGGTAGTGGTTCTCTTCTTAGGTAGGGTGACTGCGCCGGTTATCGGCCATTTAAGCAACTACTATTACTACTTCGCTAGCTATTAAATAAATTTCTCGTACTCTTGATTGGAACATACCATCATTGAAAAGTTTGAAAGTCCAAGTTTTTTAAAAAAAATATTATAATCTTTCAAAACGAGTTCTAGTATTTAATTAAAATAATCTTTATGAAAGTGTAATTTTTACCTATTTTCGGCCCCATGGTGCCAATTACCGGCCAAATGGGATCCGGTTTTCGACCGATAGGCCGAACAAATCCGGATATGCGGCCAGCCTTGTATCGCATTATTTTGAAAGCTATTTCTGGGATGTTTTGACTAGTGGATAATGAAATAATTGTCAGGTTAAAAGAAGTAACGAAACGTATATTAATTATAAAAACAAAATACAAACTAAATTAAAGCTTTTTCTTTGGTTTATAAAAAAATAACAAATAACATTCTTCGGTTAAGAATATAAAATATAGCAGGACGTTTATGTGCACATATTGCACTTATAATCCTTGGACGCGGCAACTTCATATGTTAAATCGAAGAAATCTGTACATTTGTAGTGATACCACTTGGTGCAATAATCACAACCGATATTTTTCTCAAGATCATCTTCTATATGTCACTAATAAGGTCCTCTTCGCACAAGGCACATTTTACCTTCTCCTTCTTCTGTTCTATTGTCTTTTCAGTATCTTCCTTATTCTTAAAAAAATTTCCTTTAGCCTTCCTCACAAACTTCTTTTTTTTACTATTTGTCATAATTTGCTTCTGGCGTTTCTTGGCTTCTCTTTGCTCTTTTCTCAATTTCACGTTGTTAATTTTCTCAAGCCTTTCTTGTTCTTTTCTCAAATAGTGATTTCGCCAAGCCTGAGATGATATCGCACTAGATAACTTTGCTTTTGGTGTTTTGTTTTCTGACTTTTTCGTAGGCTCTGGAAAGCACAAGTGGGCTTCAAAGGGATTTAAATTTTTTTCTAATATCTTATTAGGTGGAAGTAGTGTTTTTAGAACTCTACGCTCTTCATCCGCTATTTCTTCTCTAGGCTTATTTTCGGTTACCACTGTATCTTCAGCGAAGCTTTCAGATCTTCCTTCGATTACCACTGTATCTTCAATGAGACTTTCAGATCTTTCCTCGTCTTTATTGTAGTATATGCAGAATAGATGTCCTCTCAATTTTTCCATTAACATCATTTTCATCTGGTTCTTTCATTATGTTGCCATAAATATTAAAATCATGATTTGATAATACTGGAGCTTGCAACGAATTACCCAGAACTCTATTCTCAGGTTCTATTATTTCTTGCGGTTGCACTGGGTCGTGGAAAACTATATTCGAAGTAGGAAGGATTACCAAATCGTCTAATGGAAGAATGGTGCCAACGGCAATTTCTTGGTGTTTTGGCCTCAACTCGTTTATTTCATTATAAATGACTTGAACATTAATGCCATAAGTATACAACTTAGGTTCAATTTTTTGTATGACCGTCTTAGCAATTTCTAAATCATTTATGTCGACATTATCAGTAGATACTTCTGTTTCAGGAACAGGTTTCTTCAACATGATTTCCAAAGTGTTTCTTACACATTTGGAATAATCAACATTTTCCGGATTTAGAGGAAATAAGGCGCATTTGCGGAATCCATTTTTTATCTGATTTGTGGTATCAGTTCTTTGTAGCGATTCTTCAAAAATACGACAGAAGTTAAGTTTAGTAACCGACAAGTTAACATTCTCTGGTCGATTTAGCCAATTTCTGGCTGTGTTTCGCCACTCCTGTTTCAGAGGCCTGAAATTTCTGGATGTCTTTTGAGAAAGTTTAGATACCATTTCTGACCAGGTTGTTCGTTTTTAAATAAATGGAGCTTTCCAGAATCCCTCGCAATTTTAGTAACTGTCTCAATGAGATCGCATTTCTTTATTGGGAAACCACATTTCGCGATGTCTAGCAACCAGTCAGCAATTTTCTGCTCACCTTCTCTTGTCATTATTGGAGGTGGTCCTGTTCTTCTTACAATATTTTCTGGGGTCTTTCCTTTTAATTTGTCTTGTATTGTTGTACGTGGTACTCCAAATTGACGACTTGCTTCTCTCACACTCATATAGTTTTCTCGTACTTCAGAAAGTGCTCTTTTTAAGGCGTCATCTGAATAGGAGAAAAATTTTCTCTTATTTAATTTCTTGAGAGGCTGCATGTTTACTCCCTCATGTTTTTTCCGAAAAACCATCTGAAAAAGCAAGTTTTAGATAGGTGGATAATATGAGGACGACAATGGACTGTTTCTCGGCCACCGCTGTTATGTATATATTATATATAATTATACGCGAGACCGAAAACCGGTATACTCTTTCCTATTTTCGGCCACGTTATTCGGTGCTCTTTATATCTCAGGAGCATTTGCGAAATATGTGGCCGGAAACTGGCCTGTATTTTCTAAATAGGCTCAGGGATAATATAAGAAAATGAGAAGTTTATATCTAAAATATAAATAATAGAAAAAGACATCGTCTTTAGACAAAATATACCCGGTTTTCGACCACCTTAGCCGAAAAAGGGATACATAATTTTTTTGTGTCCAGTTCGCCGGCCACTTATTTATAAAATATATTTCCCGAAAACAATATATTTTGCTCAATTAAACCAAAATTAAACATGTAAACTCAAACTAAATTAATACAAACAGCCCATAGTCACAATAAGTAATAATTTACTTACTATTTTCCAGTGATGTCCCCACTACAATTTTTGTACTGAACCAAAAGCACTCACAGCGTTTCGTTGGCGACCATATTGTAAAACTAAATGTTAGTTCCTGTTTGTGCTCCCACTGCTTCAGAATTGGCATGACTGTAGGAAAAAGGTGGCCGAACAAGGGCCTATAATTTATTCGATCAGAGTATAGAAATGCACACTATTTTCGGCATTCTAATATAAAAGTGGCCGACAATTGGTGGCGGCCGGCTAACAGGCGCATTCACCCTATGCGCTGGGTATTTTTATTATAAAAATTTTTTTTTCGTTTATCAGATAATAACCAAAACTCTTTGTTGATTTTTTGTCTCTCATCCTCCAAAATTAATTTCTGGCACTGAAGTTTGCAAGTTTGATGGCACTTTTTTAAAGTTTTGGCCTGTTTTCAGTCACATTTTTTTCCTTTCCAATTTACATATTCTTGTCCACGCGTAGCCGTTTCTTCACATTTTTCTGCCATTCCTGCGGACGACGCTTCCGCTTCTTACTGAGCCTGGTAAACAAAAATATATTTCATACCTAATAATTACTGGTGTTTTTTTAGGAGAAGGTTCGAAATAATAGGTACACACCTTTTATTAGTTATGGCCTGATCTGCTCCAAGATGTAATGAATAGTCGTGATCGTTATGATTAAAATCATGATCATCTCGATGTGTGTTGATTGGACTGTCAGGATTGTCAGGATATTCAAAATTATTGTCCACAGCATCATTTTGAATTTCCTTAGTCAAAATATCGATAGTATCAGTACTATAAATGGTACTTAATCTGTGACCTCAATTCAAAGGAAATACAATAATTAATCAACCAAGTGCACACGACTGGATGATCCCAGAGATCTTGATTTTTGGTGCTGAAATGTTCTAACTGGAGAATCACTGCATTCCTATTGGTTGTTCAGATACACCACTCAAGCACGTAAGTTTAATTTTTCATGCAGATAGAACAAATTTGAACTAACTTTTGAAACAGAAACTTCGATTGTAATTATATTTTGAGAATTCAGATAGAACAGTGCGTGGAAAAAATCCATGTTTATAAAGAAAACACATTTTTAAAAAAAACGCAGTTAGAACACTCTAGTACTCAGCTCGCGATATGTTTATTAAACAAAAAATGTTTACGTTAAAATCCCCTACCGCCCTTTCAAGTTTATCCGTATGTTTTTGTGTCTTGCTGTTTACATTATATCGTATGCATCAAAATTTTACAACCATGATATCACAATAACAACACATTATATTTCTGCATAATATTCATTTAACACGTGTACATTTATTCCACTTTATTACAATTGTCCGATACCAACAAAAACATTACTAGCATCTCTAGCAAATATTGTTCAATTGCTTCTTTGAGTGTACAAGACGCAGGCCCAAGAGTTTAATCAAAAAGTCTATAAACCCCATTAATTAAACACACATTTGCCAGCTTTTTAATAGTTACAACTACTAAGGGGTCTTAGATAAACTGTTGAAATCCACAACAACATGGAAGATAAAATTACCAACAATAACATTTTGAAATCGAGAAAAAAATAAGTCATATTATCCTCTGACGCCAAAGAAAAGAACAATATAAATTAAAAGCCTGTTGCCTATTAATTTTACCGACTTGCATTATTCTTAAAGGGTTTTAACAAAATTTGTCAATTTTCACAGAAATAGCTCAATTTGTACTTCAGTAAGTACATAAATTTAGATAATTTTTTGATGTTTACCTGATTATTATTGTTTGTGTGTGTGTATTAATTACACGTGTAATTCCAAGTGTGATCTTTGTTTTGTACGGTTTATTTATCAAATTTGGACGGAAAATATGTAGAAAAAAAGTAGTTTTTAAATATATTTATATATGTATGTATATATACTACATATTATTTATACATGAGATTAATATATAAGTTCTTTACGTGTGGTTGTCTAGATATTTAAATTATAAATTAAATAATGTCTAATTATGGTATAATTATATCCATGTTAGGAAAACTTATTACAGATAAAATATATAATGTAGCCAAATTGATAAAAAGGTTACTTGTAAGTATATAGGATTATGACTATTTAATCTATAATTTAAATAATTAAGCGCGCATGTACAAAGAAATTGTATATTAATTATATATTCGATATATAGTTCCCGCCATAAAATCAAACCAAATCAAAAAAAGAATTTTAGATTTTTTAAAAATAAATGTGCATACAAAAATTCGTTCATGTGACGTTCTCTTTTTTTTTTTTTGAGAAATTTGATTAAAATATTTTTCAAACTTCAACTTTTACTTCTTCTTTCTATACGTAGTTTTGAATTGTAAATTTTTGAGTCCAAGCATAATTAATTAATTTATTTATTTGTGATAAGTAATAAGGAAAAAGAATTTATTTAAAATTTCCGTAAATTCAACTATTAAATAAAATTAAGTTATCAGACAATCACCAGATTAGGGGACGCCAACATAAAATAAAATGGAAAATAATTAACCAGCAAAGAATCCAAAAAAAAAAAATTTAATTTTAAAAATATTAATTATGACAATCGGCAGGGAAAAAATCATTTTTGAATTCAAAATTAGCACCCTAGATAGTAAATATCTGATGATACCAACGTTGCGACAAAAATAATTTCCGTTTTGAAAATATTGACTAAATTTTGACCGAAGCCATTGTCGTTAAACCAAAAAGTTTTGCAAATTTAAAGTATCTCATCTTTCAGTTTCTTATGAACATGAACAATAATTTTTGGTTCAAGAGCATATTTTTAAAAAACTTAAGAATAATTTCTTACCCCATTTGGTTCAATGTTCACGGCGGGCATGATATATTGAGCAAGGATGAAACAAGATTATATTTATATATCTATGTTATTTGTTGTAAACGAATAAAATATAATATATAACTGTATTAAAGTTATAAATTTCTTTTTTATTAACCCTAGTCCTAAGTGCAATTCAGAAGACTAATGAGTCTGAAACATGTGTCTGCAGTTATACTACACTTAAAAATTTCCAATAATTCATTTTTAATTACTCATTCCATGTTACATATCTCTATGTTTTGTCATTATGGGTTATTTAACGTATAACATCCAATGTCCAGCACTTGTGAGATTAAGAGTATGGATTTTCAGGTAAGTATGTTACTTTAATTATATACTTTTACGACTTACGTAGAATATCTTTCTCTTCTTGATATGAGGTTATGTGTCTTATATATTAGACCAGTCTTACTTTTCTTTTAAATTATCTTTTTAACACAAACCTTTTCACATCTTCTTATTAAAACTTTCTCAAAGTATCAATTTATAAATTATTAATTAAAATACTTTGTTTTTGCATTACTATCTTACTTACAGCTCACAGACTGAGACCTGACCGATGAGATGCCCCTCCCACAAGGTGCGCAGTGAATCCATATAATATTAGGATAAGCACGAGCAGTCTGGAAAAATTGTCAAACACTACACATATATGTATCTAGTTTCAGTATATTACAATTTCTTATCTGCATTTACTCGTTCGTCCGGCTAATGTATGCGATGATGAACAAATGTTATCATTTCTTTTTTCCGAATACTTTCTCTGCCACGCACTGACCTATAAATATGCACGACTTATAGGTCGAGGCTCCTCCCATCGGCCAAGACTCATTCTGTGTACTGTACTTACTTATCCCTAGGATCTTCTACCTATGGTGTCAAGGCGATGGTTTTTCTCCATCTCTTTCTGTCATTAGGATCTGTCTGAGCATTGATCCAGCTGAGCCTTTTACTCTTTAGCTCATCAGAGGCAGCACTGTTTCATGTTTTTCTTGGGCGGCATTGTTTTCTTTTCTCTCCTGTGTCCATTTCGCATAGCACTTTCACCACACTCTCTTCACTCATTCTAACTACATAACATATCTTCGGCGTTCATGAGGTCGATCATTCTGATAGGTCTTAATTTAGGCTGTCCTAGATGTACCCCTGTCATATGTTGGTTCACCTTTCTCGCTAACATTCATAATCATTATGAACAGTCCGTGATATACAGGGTGTATTTGAAATAAGGGGACAGAGTATGATAAATGAAAATGTGCAATTATGTAGTATATAAATCCCAAAAATTGTGTGTCAATTACGACACGAACGCCAAAATTCAAAACCCCCCGAAAAGTGTTTACTGTGCCGCCTATGGATTTAGCATGTGTCTATATGTCGCAGGTATCGCGCCAGACGTCGGCTGTCTGGCCCAACGGGACTGAGGTTCCACACAGGTTGAGGAGTCGTAATAAATAATATTTCCATCGAACTAAATAAACACGCATAGATATACGCAATAACAGCTGTAGACGTTATAAAAAATCCAATGATAGCATTGTTTACTATTTCTAAACAGGTGTTCATGCTAAGAGTTCAACAACCTTAATATGAAATATCAGCTGTGAAAAACTTGTGAATAGATTTGGGCAAATTTCCCAATAAAATGGACGCGTGTACTTTATTCGATTTCTTTTGCTCTCTTTTAAAATAACTTATTTTTCAACAACGAGAATTTTTCTTATTGAGATGCCGGCTGTATGAATGTTGTAATTATTTTAATATTTCCCATGATTATTTAGATATTACGTTTTCTTCCGCTATTACTGTTATTATGATTAAATTCAACGACTTTTTACTTCTTATTTCTCACAAAAACAAATTTGTGTTGTAAAATTTGCCCAACTCTACTTATGAGAAACTTTTATTTTAATTGGACGCAAGTGAATTTAAAAAAAAACATAATTTATTTCAGTTCGTGTGTTGTGTAAGACATAGTCGAAACATCCACACGTAACAATCGAACGAGACTGACCTCGCACGCCTTCACACTCCTACTTAGTAACCCACCCTTCCATACCCTACAGTCGTACTGAAGTGCACTGGCGCGACGAATATTTTAAAAATATCTTTGTAATTTTTTTTCTCGCGTCAGCGAGGGAATTCGCGCAAAATATTTTGGATTTTAGTCTAATAAAATTACATCTTTCCTTTAATCATACTCTGTGCCCTTATTTCAAATACACCCTGTACATTTTCTTGAAATGTTGCTACCAAGTCTGGCCGCATTCTCTGTATTTTCGTATAGACCCCGAACAACTTTGCATCTATCTCTCTCTCTCTCTCTTGCGCAATGACACCTAGATTTCTTCCCTGCGCAAGCTGTGAAACGCCTTTTCTAGGTCTATAAAGAAAACATAGGAGTTGTTGTTTGGTTCTTATTTTTTTTCAGCGAATTGGCGAATTCCAAAGATCCAAACTTGTGTAGGCCTACCTGCTTTGAAACCCGCCTGTGTATCCCCCATTGTAACTTCTATCCTGTTCCATCGTTTTCGTCTATAATTTTTTGGTACATCTTATATGACACACACAAAAAGAACAGTCAACGACAATTGTTACAATTTTTAAATTATCTCTTTTTATATAGTGGGACTGTTCTCCAGTCTTTAGGTATGTTGTATAATAATTCTGAACCTTCGTCCCCCAT
Organism: Amphimallon solstitiale; assembly: GCA_963170755.1. NCBI lineage: Eukaryota > Metazoa > Arthropoda > Insecta > Coleoptera > Scarabaeidae > Amphimallon > Amphimallon solstitiale. The sequence goes on from OY720677.1 coordinate 133,355,174, forward strand.
ATATTTTACCATTTCCGACCTTATTTCATCGATGCCGGGTGCTTCCACTGCTTGCAACTTTTCCAGAGCTTTCGTTACTGCCTGCTTTTTCATGTCTTTTTCTAATTTGTTTCATGCGCTACATTTGGCTACTTTTACCCTCTTCTTATTTGAATATGCACAACCTCTTATGTCAAATACTGCGGCGGTAACTATTTTACAGACATTGATCCTTGAATGATTTTTTGTGCCTGTGTGCATACGACTTTGGTGTGATCACGTGAACCCAACATGATCACTGAATCTGTTTAGCGATTTGAGTATAGTTAAGATCAAACACGCTAGTGTATATATTACCAACATTGTACAATAAATCTTCAAATAATGTGTAGTTAGACGCTGTATTTCCACCTATTAAAGTTAATCAATGATTAATCATAATTAATAATGTCACAACAACATAATTTTCATGTTGAAATATATGTAAAGCAGATTGCTTGTATTAAATACAACATGTCAAATTATAATTTGCGAAAATTGATCTTTAAGTAGATATTTACGAGAATGGAACTTAATCATTTAGCTTATGAATCCTAGAATTTTTAGTTTTAAACACTTTTCAAACATTAACAGAATTAAACGTTGCAACATTCGGCAAGGTCGACGTTCATTAATTTAGTGCTAATAATTAAAACATGTCTCTTTTAAAACATAAGCTTATTTTTTAGAATTTAACACAGAATTGAATTTAAATACAATTGCTTGAAATAAACGTACCTATAACAAAAACGATTCAGAAACATTAACAGTTTTAAAACATATTATGCAAAAAAAGTAAAAGAAACACTGGATATATTTGCTGTTGAATTACATTTAACATTGGCAACGCCGGAAGCAGTCGATTATTAAGCTCTTCTCAATTAATATTACTATTTTATTAATAAATTATTAAACATAAGTGAATTTTAACAATAATGAATAAGATAAATGTCATGTATCTGTGGTACTACAAACTGTGCAGTTAATTTATATATTATTTGAAATTATTGTTTCTATCCAATTCAAAAAATAAAAAGTATATAGCAAAGTATTTCTATTAGTGTAGAGATGGAGCTAGTGAAGTTATTTTAAATTTATGTTTGTGTTTATCTAATCAAATATTTGCACTCTAAATTCAATGAATACTATCTATATTCGTTATATATAAAATAAATTACTTACATTATTAGAATGTTTACGTACTTAACTTGGCTTAATTGATAAGAATAGTGACAGTCACTTTCTTTTCGTAAGTACAGTTGGTACAATAATTCGGTACTTTACCTATTTATCTATTTTGAGCATAAACATCCGTTGTGAATAATCATTACACGCCAATATACGCGTAGCAGAGGTATTTATAATTTAATGAAACTTTGTTGCAAGTTTGTGTATGTTTGTGGTTTTGATTATCTAATCTTGTCATAACAGTAATAATTGCGCTGCCTAAACCTTTATTGATTTATTGTTTAGTGTTGGCTTTAATGTCAAGTTGGATAAATTCGAATGCTTTAAACGTAAGTACTCTTTGAGTATTTTCTGGTATTTAAGTCAAATTAATAACCTAACCTATTTAGCATGTTTTATGTATGCAGTATTATTGTGTTTTAATTTGAAAGTATATAAAGCCACAGATAAAGCTAAATGGTTTCAGTAGTAAGTAGATATTCTCCTAGTTTTGTCGTATATTTATTTATACTAGTTTTACTTCCGTAATAGCCCAATACACCTAACCTACTAAGCATGACTACCTAATACACGCGTACAGTAGATTTATAAGTAAGCATCTACACATATTTAGTTATTCTTTTACGTATAGAATAATGCACGTAAAACTAATTCGTTTAGTAATATTACGAAAGCCAATCTTTAAAAAACCCAGGGTGTCGGCTTTCCTTAAGAAAAAATCTTCGAACGGTGTATGTCGGGTTGCCTGAAATATATTGAATATTGGAATATATTTACGGAGATTAAAATGCCTGTATCTTTTGCACGATGCAGGTAATATTGGCGCGTCTACTTTATTCGAAATTTGTTTTTGCTCTTTCTGAATATTCTTCTGGCTTGTATTTATTTAATTTTATTAAGACTCCCGTTTTATGTAATTTGCAATTATTTTAATGATATTTGCCGGAATTAATTAGATATGTATTAAAAAAATATATAGTTTTATTATTATTATGATTATTAATTATTTTAAGTTGTACTTATTATTTTTTCTCACCATGATTTGCATTTACTTTACATGTTGAGGCTTTTTAATTATATGAGCAATGTTTTAGAGAAAAATAAATCTGATAAAAAAATTGTATTGTAACAAAAGTGCCGGTGTTTCTTACAAAATGTAAAAAACATTTATATTCTCTAAGTAGCCCATGTTTTAAATTATTGAAAATTATATTTTTCACAATCGATACCATATTGTTCGTTAGCGAAATTAAATTATAAAAATTTCACCGTGGGTAAGATACAAACTTTGCGGACTCCGAACTAATCATTGACTAGAAACAAATGTTAATACCACAATTTACAATCGATTGTTATTTATATTATAATTTTTTTTTATTTATAATTTACATTGTTTAATTTTTTTCACTAAAGCTTCTATAGAATTAAAAAAACCGTTATGTGGCAGACAAAACGTCAAACGCACTCCTTTCGCGTTTTTTTTTCTCATGGTATTCCCAGTAGGCCCAATTCATGTTTTACAAAAAAAATTGTGTAACTTCCTGCCCAAAACCAATGCAACTTAGTTTGAAGAGTCCCGCAAACCTTTAAGTTCGTATCTTACAATGACATAAAGTTGTTTTTGTCAGATTTCAGTTTTCTACAAACATTGTTCATATTATTAAAAAGCTTCAACATGTAAGTTCGAAAAATAATAAGTCGTGCAACTTCATAATTAATAATAATAATGTATATTTATTGCCGAAGAAAACTGCGATACTGAAATTCCATAAAGCTGAAACCTTGTCCATGATAAATAAAATACATTTTGAAAGCGAGAAGAATATTAAGGAACAGAAAAAAATGTCTAATACAGTAGACGCATCAATGTTATCACGTAATCAATCATGAATGAACACCGACAAATATCTGAAATATATTAAAATTTGCTTGTATATACCAACCGCGCGTATTTTCTTTTACAAATACATATGTTTAATCTATACTCAAACTTATGTATGAAAAAATGAATACAACTTTCTTTATTTGATGATAATAGTATATTATGCAATGAGCATTTAATGATAGCTATTAAGACACGAGTAAGAAAATTACAATACGAGGCGAAGCCGAGTATTGTAATGAATACGAGTGTCTTAATAGCCATTAAATGTGTCGCCTCGTAATTGTAATGAATACGAGTGTCTTAATAGCCATTAAATGTGACTTGCATACACTATTTTTTCTACAACCCCATAATAAAACATTATTTTTTGAACATTCTATATCATAAATTGAGGTTAAAATTTTACATGCACCTTCGCGAGTTTAGCTGGTAATAAATTGTTGGTGGTTACTAAGGCTTGTTCCATAATTTCTGTTGGACTCAAATTTTACATTTCACTGTCATTATCCCTCATTTTTACCGTTTATATTTTCAAAAAAGCACAAATTTTAAGTACTTTCTTGTAAATTGCATAGAACTGTCACATTTATTTAATTTGTATATCTGTCAGATATGCAGTCGCCATATTGAATATTGTTTGAATATTCGAATGTCGCATATTTATTGGATATAAACTTGTATCGTAATGAAAAATCTGTATTCCTATTGGATATAAACTTGTAACATAATGAAAATCTGTATCGTAATGGACATCGTTAAAGTACAGGTTCGGCATATCTAATAATACCACGCGATCATTTAAATTCTAAATTATAGCAGGCGGGATTTTTTTTATTAGGTTGTCCAGAATGTCAATTATTGATTAATTAACATTTTGAAACGTCACTTTGACAATTCAAATTGAAAATTAGTACTTATATACCAACTTAATTTAAATTTCACAGCCTGCTCTAATTTAGAATTTAAATGATCGCGCGGTACAATTAAAGTATGGGAGTAGAAAAAATTTAGTTCGAATCTTACCTGTGATTAAGTGTATTATAATTTAATTTCGTTAATCAACTCTATTAATGCCGATTGGGAAGAATATAATATTCAATAATCCAAAACATCTGCTTATTATAAAATATATATACCTATTTACATTTGATTAAAAAAAAAGACAGGCACTGTTACTGTTGCAACACAGAGTTGTTTATGTAATATTTTAGTTGACTACGACTTTGCTCAAGTTAAATTTCATAATAATAATAACAACATATATTTATTGCAGAGAAGAATTAATATCTACCTAATACATTCCCGCAAATATCATTAAAATAATTACAAAATAAAGCCGATATCTGAATGAAGCATTCGTTTACCTAAGGTAATTAAAAAATGTTCAGAATAAAAATATCTACGCACGATTCAAAAAAGCAGTACTCTTTAAGCACAGTAAGCTTTATATCCCTATAAAACGAAAAGAATTCAAAGTGCTGTATTTTAACTATTTTTTAATATAATTGCAAATTTTGATCGTGAGTTAATAGAACAAATATTTGCCTTAATTTTTGCTATTTTTTTCGTGGAAATTGACCATTTTGTGGCATACGCCGATCAAGTTAACCCCCCCCCTCCTTAAGAAGTATATATATAAAAGAATTCAAAGTGCTGTATTTTAACTATTTTTTAATATAATTGCAAATTTTGATCGTGAGTTAATAGAACAAATATTTGCCTTAATTTTTGCTATTTTTTTCGTGGAAATTGACCATTTTGTGGCATACGCCGATCAAGTAACCCCCCCCCTCCTTAAGAAGTATACATACATAAATCAAATATTTAACAACAATTATAATTAGGATAAAAAATATATTTTTTGTCAAAATGAAATGTATAAAACAAGTAAGTACACAATATGTGATATAATATGAACCGAGTATGAACTTTTATTTAATGATATTTGATATTTGCTGTAAATGGAGGACGGCTCATGTTGCTAAATGATTTGATAAGGCAAACTAAACGGTAAAAAATCATTCTGTCCAGTAAGAAAACCATTGAACTAGCAACATTGGGAGTCGTGACGACTAATGAATTAATGACCACACATAATTTATACAAGGCGAGTAGAATGACAAGTTGCAGTTCTACTGGTTAATAGAATAACAAGCTGTCAATTCTACTAGGTTATTGATTTACGCGTTGTGATTTAGAAATTATCTTGTTATTAAATAAATCAGCAAACTTGTTCATTTGTTCTACCGTCAGAATCGTGCCTAAATATTTAATTTGCACAATAAACATAATTTCATAATCACGTGATCATGATTACATGCAACTATAACATTGCCAATATGATTAAAGAGCATTGATAATCTGTAATTTTATATCACTATTACGTTAATGTTGATTAGTTTATGTCTATAATGTGCCAAATCTGCTGTAAAAAAAAAACTGAACTCCGCTTATGGGATTTTAATGTTAATTTATTTGGCTCGGACTTTTTTTTATCTCAAGCTATAAATGGCCGTCTATCACCTGATGGTCTCTTTGCTTTATATCTACCGTCCTGAACATTTCTGAAACACCTGTCTACGGTTGAGGCTTTTTGCAGCTTACTAGCCATATCTCTCAGTGCTTCGGAATGCGCGTTATTTCTTTTGTTTGTATACCTTATATTTGTATATTGTGGTAATCAGTGTTCAAATATCCTAGGTATTCTTTTTTTTAACTTAAATTACTTTGTGTTCACATTCTTTATTACCACAGTGTACGTACGAGTATGATATTGTACCCAGATGTATTGCCGACTATTTATAAACTTGTATTAGTAGAACGTAAAATTATCTAACCTACATTACATATACCTAACACATTTCTGGTATATTTCAATTGAATTCTTCATAGCAATTCCGAAACTGATGAATGCAATAAATCTCGGTATTCCTAAAATTCATTCTTGTTTTGTAGAATGGTAGTTTTGTCACGAATAAGTATTTTATCTAATTTTCCTCAATTGAAAACGTATGAGCATCTGTCGGAGTCTCTAGAGATGCCGATTAAAATGTATAGGTATAATATTGCCAAATACTAGCAGATGGAAACCAAATGATTTCTAAATAAACTGCACTCAAAATTTTGTTTGTTCCGTTAATTACAGCTGCATACATGTTGAGGTAGAATCGAGTGATCTGAAATACAATAAGATCAATCTCAAGTGAAGTGTGGTGGTATCTTAAAAATCCCTAGATTAGGGTATTTTTTGTTGGACGTATACATACCTATCTGAATACGTAAAATGGCTGTCATTTTGTTTCAATTTGTTGTCGATATATTATCACGTTTTACTCGTTTTTTATTTATGTGTCCCTACATTTTTCGAAATCTGACAGATATACATATAACCTAATATATCTGTCAAAACCATATATGCACATTGTTAGGGCTATACACAGTGCCTATACATAAGTGTTTATCAGTGGCGGCCCGTGATTTTTTGTGACGGGAGGGCACCGGGGGGGGGGGGGGGGTAATATCAAAAATTAAGTCCAGACAAAAAAATAAATACAATATGTTATTTAATTAATTTGTTTGGAAATAAAATCCATTCGCCGTTCCTAACGATTAGCAAAATGATTAATAACTAATTCATTGAAGTTTGGTGTTCATGAGTTTATCTTTATTATAAAATTCATCTAGAAATGTTTTGTTTGCTGTAAAATTGTCAAATTGTATTGTATATTTAAAAAAGTGTTCCTAGTTGCTTTAAGAAGATGTGGTACATCAAAAAAATTAAATATTTTATGTTCTAAGTAAAAGTATGATGATTCTGGAGTAACTCCTTTTTCTTTTAAATAAGTATTTACAAAAATTTGATCCGACATCAGATACTAGTGCTCGGACAGAAAGCCCAACTGCAAATAACTTTAGTATTGTATTATCTACAGTCTCCTCTAAAGCTTTACCACTACATGTGCTGCTGACTAATACATAACCAACTGGCTGTTTCCAATTCATATGAATGCCCTTAGCAAAAAGAACCATAGCAAATTTTGCTGGTTTATATGTTGTTTGACCATTTGTTTTATGAAATCCTACAATTTCGTCTTTAGTTATATTATAAAATAAATTAGCTTTTAGTCACATTTCATCAATGCGTAGAATGCATTCACGTGCTTCTGATGTAAAATGAGCAGTTTTCATTTCAGTTGCAGAATACACAAAATCAACATTCGTGGAGTTAGTTATATTCCAATTCTGTGTTAATGTTCTTACGCTTGCCAATTGAAATATTTTACTTAAGTATTTATAAACGCTTGATCCCAAAAAATAAATATTTAAAGCAAATTGTTTGTACTGGGATCCAATATCACTTGTGCTAGGAACATTAATAGTTTCAACACATTCTAAAATACATTTTGAAATTAGTATACTTTTTAAATTTCAAATAATACTTAGTTCTTATAACATAATATTTTATAATAAACATTTACCTTTAGATAGTTCCTTAACCAGTGAGGTTTGAATTGGTTTCATTTCATTATGGTCATGGCTGTGAGGGATAACGATGTTCTCTAAAATTCTTATTTTCGAAGGAGGTTCCTTCATTATATAAAAAGTTTCATTCAAAGTGTTTACTACAAAGATGAATTATTACAAATTATCTGTTACTCAATAGCTATGACTTATCGATTTTCTTCTTTAGGAAACGAAAAGAAATTGTAGAATATACTTTGTTGCTGAACATTTTTACAAGTAAAAATACAACATCTACGTACGCCGGATTTCTTCTTTCGTACAGTTTCCATTATTTATATCAACAACAATTTAACTGGCACCTTTACTTATTATTTTTTCGTAAATTATAAGTTATAAAATTAAGACAGGTTATATTTATACAAGTAAACAACAAAAACAAAACACGCCATTTTGTTTGATTTTGCGCACAAATATCGGAATTATGCAAGTGAGGCTTTTGTCACTTCTGTTATTCTGTGATATTACATACTGGATTGCCAGCCGGCATCACAGTCTAGTGCCCTTCGCTGATATATACCGCTCTCGCCCCGCACCACTTTTTATACGCGCGATTTCTAGTACAAACGGTGCAGTCGCGTAATATGCCCCGGAGCCTACGTCAGACTGTGAAATCCCAAGCAGCAAAATCACAATTTATAGAAGGATAAAAATATATATTTGCTAATGTAGGACAAGTGTGCATATAGTGATTTTCTGCTAGGGATATTATTTGTTATCAAACAAATCAGAAAAATTACATACAAATTAGGTATTTATAATTAATTTATTTGTTAAAAGAAATTTGTCACGGGGGGGGGGGGGCAGTACCCCGTTGCCCTCCCTGCAGCAGCCGCCACTGGTGTTTATCAATATTACATACTAGTCAATGTTGTCAACTTAAATTTAGCCCACGTAACATTCACTTGAGATTGATCACACTGTATAACACACTGTCCTTTTCTATTCAATGGAGAGCAAGACAACTAATACCAGCAAGGTATTTAAAATTTACAGTGCGCGAGTAATACTTAAGAATCAGGAATGTAACAATCATGCCTATCAATTGTTTTTTATATAAAATGTATTGCAACGGTGAATTATTCATGCAGTAATACGAAAACATAATATACAAATTGATAAATTTGGAATAAAATGTTCAACGTAAATATTAATGGAAAACCAATGTAGCCAAGTATAGAAAGAGTTGTACAAGCTTTTCGAAAATGTAAATACGGTAAAACCCCGATTATCCGTGCACGGGTTTTCCGGGCTGCGGATTATCCGTGCCATGCGCATGATGTCGCAATATCGATATCGGCAGCAGTGTTGCCAACACTAGGGATTTATCCCATGTCTAGGGATTTTTAGCTATAAAAGAGATCGAGGGATTTTTTCCGTTAAATCTTCTAATTTGAGGGATTTTTTGCATGTTTATGAGGAAGAATTTTATTGGTTCAAGTCGATCACTGTATCAGCTATCACAATTCCCTAGTAGCAAAATCACTATATGCACACTTGTCGTACATTAGCAAATATATATTTTCATCCTTCTCTAAAATTGTGATTTTGCTGCTTGGGAAGGTGACACAGGCCGTCACTAGTCTATGATCACTACGGTCACATTTTATGTTGACAGTTCATGTTGAATTAGTAATGTCGGCAACATTTTCTGTATAATAGAAAAATTAAACCATGTGTGATAGTGGATTAAAAAGCGGGAAGAGTGAGTTAGAGAGACACCAAAGACTGAGAAACATTTAAAGGCAATGCGAGCTATACAACATAGTAAGAACATAATGTCTTTTATGACGGAGGAAAATGACCGTAATTTAGCAGTCAAATGGGCTGAAATAAAGCTAAGTTTATTTTTTGCAACTAAGAATGTTTCTTTTCATTTAATAGATGAATTGGAACCACTTTTAAAAAACGTTTTTTGCGATAGTAAAATATATAAAGATATAACCATTAAACGCACTAAATGTACGGAAATAATAAAGAATGTTTTGTGTAAAAAAGAAACTAACGACTTGCTTAAAATTTTACAAAACAACTACTTTTCAATTCTTCTTGATCAATCAACCGATATCAGTGATAAGAAGAGATTGTGCATCTTGACCAGGTACATAGAAAATGGGTTGAAAGTAAAAACACGACTGTTGGAATTGGTGGAAATAAATAGAACCGAACCCTGGGGTACACCTTGCACTAAGGCAAGGGGAGCAGAGCAATGGCCTTTTAATCTTACCACCTGCATACGACCATATAGATAATTTGTCATTAGAGTGAGAGCGCTACCATTAAAGCCAATGGATTTCAAAATACAAAGAGGAGTGCCATGATTAACTGTATCGAATGCCTTGCTGTAATCAAGTAAGACCAGACAGGATACAAGGTTTTTATCAGAAGCCGTAATCAGGTCATCAGTCATAGACAACAACAGAGCCGTTTCGCAGCTATACCCCGGCCTGAATCCCGACTGAGTAGAGGGCAAAATGTTCTATCTTGCAACAAAAACAGCTATCTGTTGATGAGGTGTGGCTTAAAATTTTAGGAAAAAAAAAAAGATATGATATTTAGTTTTTGAAAATCTTGGTAAACTAATAAAACTTATATTGATTTTGCCTCATTCTAATGCGGATGCTGAAAGAATTTTCAGCATCCGCAGTTTTTTTTCGGATGTTTAATTGCTTATTTTGTTTTTGTAATATTTTTTTGTATTTCTCGTTGGAAATAAAGAATCTATGCATAGGTATTTGACTATTTGACTATTTGACACGTTGAAATTTATGATATGAACTCGATTTTAAGGGATTTTTGGGGGCAAAAAGGGATTTTTTGATGCCGATCGCGGGATTTTCTGTATGCTAAGGTTGGCAACACTGATCGGCAGCAGTGTACTTGGGGACTCTCCGGGAATCATTCGCTTTTCATCTGCCGCTGCGTAACCGAATATGTGAGATTTAGTTTCGCTTCGCGCTAGAGTCGAGTTGCTATGCTGCTATATTCTCAACAAGTGTGTTTGTTTTCAAATGGCAACAGCCAGTGTTAAACGGACGAGAAATGTTTTAACGGTTGAACAAAAACTAAAGATTTTAAACAAAAGTGAAAAGGGTGAAAGTGTCGCATCATTACTACGAAACTAAGAAGTTGGCAAGCAAACAATACGCGATATCATTAAAAACAAAGTGAATCTACCAAATTTTATATCTCGGTCTGACTCTTTTAAAAACGTATCTGCACGGAAATCATTGAAAGGATCGACTTTTCAGCAACTCGATGAAGCACTTTCCAAGTGGTTTCTGCAGAAAAGATCGGAGGGCATACCAATTTCTGGGCCAATGTGTGCTAAACAAGCGGAGATTTTTCACGAACACTTGAAAATCAAAGAACCTTTCAATGCATCCAGTGGTTCGTTGCATCAATTCAAAAAACGTCACGGGATTCGTGAGCTTACCATTCAAGGCGAAAAGCTCAATGCCGACGGAGAAGCGATGGTGGAATTTTGCTATGAGCTGGAGGTTATAATTACAGAAAATAATCTACAATCCTTCTCAAATTTATAACGCTGACGAAACAGGGTTATACTGGCGAGCAATACCTACAAAAACTTTAGTTGAGTGCACCGGGGTATAAAAAAAAGTAAAGACCGGATAACAGTGTTGTGTTCTGTCAATGCGTCTGGCGGCCATAGACTGAAGCTGACTGTGATTGGAAAGTCAAAAAATCCTCGCGCTTTTAAAAACATGAAACCGCACAATCTTCCAGTTCACTATTATAACCAGAAAGCTGCTTGGATAACTTGTGACATCTTCCAAGATTGGTTCTCAAAAAAGTTCATTCCTGAAGTAAAGTCTTATTTGAAGAAGTAAAAGTTGCTACAAAAGGCCCTTCTTCTTCTGGATAATGCTCGTTCTCATCCCAATGAAGGTGTCTTAAGATCTGACGATGGAAATTTCTTTGTTCTTCTTTTTCCACCCAATGTTACATCAATTGCTCAACCAATGGATCAGGGTGTTATTGAGACAATGAAACGCCTCTACCGAAAAGAACTTTTAATCAAGTTGATCTGATGAAGTTTTGAAAATCGTAAACGATCGACGCAATTTTTACAGTGGCAAATGCATGGAGTCGAGTGAAAGAAATGACTTTCAAAAAAGCTTTTTCCAAAATAATGACGCTAGAGGAAGATTACAGCATCATGGAACCTGATGATGAAGAAACGACCATAACTGAACTAACTGCATTAGTGCGCAACGCCGATGAGTTCAAAGAAATTGATGAAACTGAGGTTGAGCCAGGTTATCAACTCCTCAGCAACGGCGAAATTGTCGAACAAGTTTTGAATCAGCCCGGTACGTCACAACCTGATTCATCCGAAAATGTGAGTCAAGACGAAGAAAATGATGGGACGGCATCAGACAAAAGAGTAACTAACCAAGAGGCTGAAGGAGCCGCCAACGTTCTACTAGACTATTTGGAGCAACGAGAATCGTCGGAACTTCTCGACATTTTTAACTTACGCAGAATACGTCAGAAGATTAAAAATGATCGAATAATTTTAACACAGACAGAAGTGACTGACTTTTTTCAAAAGCATAGCTACCTAAAATACATATCCGTACATATTTATGTACATAAATGCAAGTTAGTCTACCTATGTAGAATTTTTATTTTTTCTTATTTAATATAAAAGTTTACAGACTATTAAAGGAAACATATCCTTATATGCAGCATATTACTTGTGTAGCACATGCTCTCCACAGCATCTGTGAATATATCAGAGACAGGTATCCGGAAATTGATAGACTTCTATCCGCTTTTAAGAAAGTTTTCATAAAAGCACCATCGAGAAAAGCTTTTTACAGAGCAAAACTCCCATCTTTATCACTGCGTCCCTCGCAGTTTTTAAAAGAAATCCAGATTTAATAACATTGCGGCAATTGTGTATGGGGACAATGACACAAAATCTAACTGCTAAATACGCTAAAATAAAAGAATATTTCCAGTACGCACCAATAACCCGTTGCCATGTAGAAACAACGTTTTCTATCTACAAGGCTGTACTTCATTCAAAGAGAACAAATCTTACACAAGAGAACTTTGAGAAAGTATTGCTAGTAAATATTAATAATCCTTTACTCGACTTGAACTACAAAATGAACAAATAATTAGGTATTTTGTATTTTATAGATCACCATCCACTTGTTATCCAATTATATAAATAAAATTAAAACCTGTTTAGAAATACATTTCAATAGTGCGCCCATGGGCAACGTTTCGTGTCCGGTCTGTAATAATAGATAATGTTTCATATCTTGTGGGGAAAGAAACGAAAAAAAAAAATTTTTGCTTGTGAGAACAGATATTTATTTCGGTATTCAGAATTTTTTATCCACGAGTGTAATATATTAATTAATTACACTTTATATATAATTTACTGTTGTACTATGCAATTTTTCCATTGTAATATAATCGTATCTACTGCGGGTTCTAGGCGCACTATTTTATTTCCGATAGTTTTTCAACTGATCTATCCACTCGCCTAAAACATCCAAAAATAGTTCCTAGTCACAAGTGAGATTCTATTTCCGAACACAAAATACAATCACCGTCAACGTCATATACACACATACTCCAACTAATACGTGTGGCCAGTAGTCTTTATGCTTTCTGATTGTTCATGTTGAACAAAAAACGTCAGATTGTGGTTGCATTTTAAGCGCATTGTTAATTTGTTTTCAGTGTATTCGAGGGAACAGTTGTGATCAACACGTATTCTTAACATAAACATAGTGCTTTTGTTTAAGAAGAACAATAAATTAAATAAAAAAAAGGAAAAATGGATGCCCCAGTAGAGCACGAGATCTGTGTAAATTGGTGAGTAACAATTGATATTACTTAATTCATTATTAATATAATGTTCATATCGACATGTTCCATTGTTTTATTGATGATATTCTCAAAAATGATAATTTATACGTTTATTTCACGAATTCTGTGCTATATTTAAAATTTCATTTTTAAGACTATGAAAGTACCCCAGATTTTGTCACATCATTGTTGTCAAAATGCACGGCCTTTTACGTGTGAATTCCTAGTATTGACGACAGTCGAAAAATCACTTCAAAATCGTGAATTTTCGATACTCTTTGACGATCCGAAATAGTTTTGGCATTAGCTTTGGTATGATGAGTAGATATTTAGAGTCGACATATCAGAAATTTTATCTTTTTTGTCCATGGTTCAAGCAAAAATAGAAACACATTCAATGTTGTTGATCACATTTAAATATATTTTGGTAACTTACACCACGCGTACATTTTCGAGTTTATTAGTCCAAGTCTTGTTTTTATACTCCCCGTGTGGGCAGTTTTGGAGTTTGATGTAGTTTTACGTTATTTTTTTTTTTTCAAATCGAGTACAAAATAATTGCATTTTGTTAAGATCAGGTAATGCTATGAAACAGAATTGGTTTAAAACTAATAAATTGAAAATAGACTAGAAGAACTAAACGCAAAATTCACTTACAACCATGAAATCAAAGGCTATTCAATAGCGTAGAGCTAAAAAGCCTCCAAAAAATTCTTTTTGGAAAAAATTCTTTTTGGAAAAAATTCTTTTAGGATTTCTAATAGTTATAAAAAGTTGATTGGTTGTTTTGCCTTTACAGACAACTTTTGAAATTTAACATAACAATTTTTCTTGAAGGTCTGTCAATCCCCCAAAAATCAAATTTTAAGGGGGAAATGCCATTTTTTTTTAAACATACTAAAGTATATTTTATTATTATATTTTTGTTTTTAATAGCAAATAACCTTTAGATTATACATTTCCCAATATAGCAAAATTATAGTCAGAATTAATAAAATTCATAAAAATCAATATTTTACACGTCATGAATCTACGAAACAGTTTCTTGCTTACTTTGTTTTAATTGAAGACAATGTAACCTAGAGCGCACCACGTGGAGCTAGGGATGCGTAAGATAGGGGAATACCAGTACTTTTTCATGTGATTAAACAGACTCGCGTTTTTTCGACTCTCTGGGAAACTGGTAGGCAACACGATGTTGATCGAGAGCCGACAAGACAGGAGTCTGTCTAATCGCAATAAAAAGTATTCTTATTCCCTTATCCTTACCCATCACTACGTGGGAGCTTTTCCACATCCCATTCCAACTTCCCAACCTAAGGAGCTATAACCTTTTCACGACCTTAAATAGTTATTTATTATACAAGGGAAGTAAGTATTAGATTTTAGCTCGAGGTTATGTTTGACAAAAATACCGAGAGCTAAAATCTAATGTTTTCTACCCGTGTATAAAACACTATTACTTTCTTATACGTAGTATAAGGAAGTATTGTGATGATGAAAATTTTCGACCTCGAGATTTTTGCAAATGTCCACGTTTTGAGGTCCCCTGACACCGAAAAAGTAGTTTATAAAAAATGTCTCCCAGTGTGTGTGTGTGAGTGTGTGACCACGATAGCGGTCAAACCGCTATAGGTATCAATTCCAAATTTTATATTTACGAATATAATCTCCCTCTCGAGATCTGATTAGATTTTCAGTAAAATCGGCAGACCGGAAGTAGTTGTTTACTTCAGTGAAAAAATCGAATTTTGCCAATTATTCGTCAACTACTAAGTTTAAACAAATTTGTAAAGAATTCATATATACTTAGAATTAAATTTGAGTAGAATTTTATTAAAAAAGTTTTTCGAAATTCCTACTGGAAGTAGGTCTTTTACTCTTATCGAAAATCAGCTTTTTGCGAATATTCGCAAATCATACTTTTTAGACAGGTACGTTACGAGTATAAAAGTATTTAGAACTTAATTTACAATACCTCTTATATAAAAAAATTTCAATTTTCGGACCGGAAGTAACACTTTTACTCTTATCGAATAGCGACTTTTGCAAATATTTCGTAAATTATGCCTTCTATACCGTAGTCGTCAAATTTTATTTTCGGTTTACACTTGTATCCCATGCAGAAGATGACCTTGTAATATGCAGCGATGCCTGCTTGCTAACAGTGGTGGGAGAGCAACGCAGTGTCGGGGGACCCTCACGCCTTACATTTCATAGGAAACATTTGTCGAGTGTACTGTCTTGGCAGCCTCGCTTATGTTTATCTTAGCATTTTTTTGCAAATATCTCACAAAGTATGTATCCTGTAGAGATTTATTAAGACAATGGAAGTACTTGGAATAGAATTTTGAATAATTTTTGTATAAAATAATTTTTAAAACTGTATGATTTGAAACGCTCATACGTATAAGAAAGTCGTGTGGTGGCCACACCTCATTTTTTTGATTGGAGTTGATGGATCTTGTAGAAGTAATGAATTAGTGAAAATGTCTACAGACGATGTTGAGATTTTAGAGAGTAAGATTATTATTATCCTAAAATAACTTCGTCGAATTAGAAATGTGCATTCCCAATGTCGGCAATTACTTTGTAAATCTATTTTTTTCTCCAGTCCCATCAAAAATAGCTCAGTGCTCTAGAAATACCCGCGAAACTTTCTTCAAAAGGTTTCCTTATAACGAATTTGCATTCTGGAGTTTAAACATAGCTGCTGTAATAGTTCTTTTAATTCTCTTTTTCATATAAGAATTATAATAAAATTGTCCATATTTGAGTCCAAGTTTCAAAATTCCTAGCGAAACACTTCGAGGGTGTGTGTGTCTGTCTGTCTGTGTGTGTGTGTGACCACGATAGCGGTCAAACCGCTGGAGATATCAATTCCAAATTTTGTATTTACGTGTGTAATCTCGCTCTTGAGATCTGATTAGTTTTTCAGTAAAATCGGTAGACCGGAAGTAGCAGTTTACTTCAGTGAAAAAATCGAATTTTGCCAATATTTCGTCAAATCCTAAGTTTATACAAATTTATAAAGAATTCATATGTACTTAAAATTAAAATTGAGAACAATGTTATTTAATAAGTTTTTCTAAATTCCTAATGGAAGTAGGTCTTTTACTCTTATCGAAAATCGGTTTTTTGCGAATATTTCGCAAGTCAAGCTTTTTAGACAGGTACGTTACGTGTATAAAAGTATTTAAAACATAGTTATCAATATCTTTTGTATAAAAAAGATTTCAAAATTCGGACCGGAAGTAACAGTTTTACTCTTACCGAATAGCGATTTTTGGCAAATATGTCGTAAATTATGCATTCTATATATATTTATTAAGAGTACAAAAGTATTTAAAGTTATATTTGCAATATTTTTTGTATACATGAAATTTCAAAATTCGGACCGGAAGTAGCACTTTTACTATTAGTGAGTAGCTCTTTTTACTTTCTTATACGTAGTATAAGGAAGTATTGTGATGATGAAAATTTTCGACCTCGAGATTTTTGCAGATGTCCACGTTTTGAGGTCCCCTGACACCAAAAAAGTGGTTTTTAAAAAATGTCTGTGTGTCTGTGTGTGTGTGTGTCTGTGTGTGTGTGTGTCTGTGTGTGTGTGTGTGACCACGATAGCGGTCAAACCGCTGCAGATATCAATTCCAAATTTTGTATTTACCAATATAATCTCCCTTTTGAGAACTGATTAGATTTTGAGCAAAATCGGCAGACCGGAAGTAGTAGTTTACTTCAGTGAAAAAATCGAATTTTGCAAATATTTCGTCAATTACTAAGTTTAAACAAATTTGTAAAGAATTCAAATGTACTCAAAATTAAATTTGAGAAAAATTGTTTTAATAAAGTTTTTCGAAATTCCTACCGGAAGTAGGTCTTTTACTCTTATCGAAAATCAGTTTTTTGCGAATATCTCGCAAGTCATGCTTTCTAGGCAAGTACATTAAGAGTATAAAAGTATTTAGAACATACTTTTAAATATCTTTTGTATAAAAAAAATTTCAAAATTCAGACCGGAAGTACCACTTTTACTCTTATCGAATAGCGATTTTTTGCAAATATGTCGTAAATTATGCATTCTATATATATTTATGAAGAGTACAAAAGTATTTAGAGTTGGATTTGGAATATTTTTTGTATAAATGAAATTTCAAAATTCGGACCGGAAGTACCACTTTTACTCTTATCGAATAGCGATTTTTTGCAAATATGTCGTAAATTATGCATTCTATATATATTTATAAAGAGTACAAAAGTATTTAGAGTTGGATTTGGAATATTTTTTGTATAAATGAAATTTCAAAATTCGGACCGGAAGTAACACTTTCATACGTATAAGAAAGTCGTGTGGTGGCCACACCTCATTTTTTTCGAATATCTTGCAAACTATGCATTCTACATATAGCGATTTATTAAGAGAATAAAAGTACTTAGAATAGGATTTTGAATAAGTTTTGTATAAAAAAATTCTTAAGATTGTATAGTTTGAAACGCTCATACGTATAAGAAAGTCGTGTGGTGGCCACACCTCATTTTTACTTTCTTATACGTAGTATAAGGAAGTATTGTGATGATGAAAATTTTCGACCTCGAGATTTTTGCAGATGTCCACGTTTTGAAGTCCCCTGATACCAAAAAAGTGGTTTTTAAAAAATGTCTCTCTCTGTGTGTGTGTGTGTGTGTCTCTCTGTGTGTGTGTGACCACGATAGCGGTCAAACCGCTGTAGATATCAATTCCAAATTTTGTATTTACGTGTATAATCTCCCTCTTGAGATCTGATTAGTTTTTCATTAAAATCGGTAGACCGGAAGTAGCAGTTTACTTCAGCGAAAAAATCGAATTTTGACAATATTTCCTCAACTATTAAGTTTAAACAAATTTATAAAGAATTCATATATACTTAAAATTGAAATTGAAAAAAAAATTATTTAAAAAGTTTTTCGAACTTCCTACCGGAAGTAGGTCTTTTACTCTTATCGAAAATCAGTTTTTTGCGAATATTTCGCAAGTCATGCTTTTTAGACAAGTACGTTACGGGCATAAAAGTATT
The DNA here is from genome assembly GCA_963170755.1 of Amphimallon solstitiale. Lineage (NCBI taxonomy): Eukaryota > Metazoa > Arthropoda > Insecta > Coleoptera > Scarabaeidae > Amphimallon > Amphimallon solstitiale. Next base: position 133,373,693 of record OY720677.1, read on the forward strand.
TAAAACATAATTTTCAATATCTTTTGTATGAAAGAAATTTCAAAATTCAGACCGGAAGTACCACTTTCACTCTTATCGGATAACGATTTTTTGCAAGTATGTCGTAAGTTATGCATTCTATATATATTTATCAAGAGTACAAAAGTATTTAGAACTGAATTTGCAATATTTTTTGTATATGTGAAATTTCAAAATTCGGACCGGAAGTAGAACTTTTACTCTTAGCGAGTAGCACTTTTTTGATAATATCTTGCAAAGTATGCATTCTATAGAGATTTACTAAGAGAATAGAAGTACTTAGAATAGGATTTTGAATAATTTTTGTATACAAAAACCTTAAAATTCTATTATTTGAAACGCTCATACGTATAAGAAAGTCGTGTGGTGGCCACACCTCATTTTTTCCTCTAACGTTGTACTATGTTGTTCCAAATTATTAGGGACAAGATAATAAAAAAAACATTTTTTGACCAGCTCACTTTAGGTTTGTTCTATAGTCTATAGTTTTCAAGATCTCGACGAATGCAATTAAAATTGGCCCAGATAATTAAAAAAAAAAAGATTTTCTCTCGGCCCCTGTTTTCATATAACAGTAATTTCTCGTAGCTTGGAACCTCCCAAGGTTTGAAGTTCTGATTTTTATTTGAAACGGAAGTTATTTCAAATTCTATTTTGAATCCATTTGTATTCCTTATACATTTTAGTAAAAGTAATAGGAGAATCCTATATTCAATTAAACTCAAGGTCGAGTACTTTATTATAGTACTTATAAGAAAATAAACGGAGTAAACCAATCTTGCAATAAAACTGGCATCATATCTTTCAAGATAGGATTTTTCAAGATAGGATTAACCTTTTTAGGTTGTAAAATAATAGAATAAGAGGTATTAATTTAAAAAATTCATAAACAACAATTACATTCAAAGCATAAATAGTATTATTTGTCAAATGTTGCTTAATATGTGTCTGCATTAAACGAAAACTAATTAATTAAGGATAAAAACAGATTAATCTAGAGAGTCGATAAGTATATATAAATTTGCACACATTGACAATTTTAGGTGGGTATTTATTGTTTATAAAAATCTCAAAACAAATACATGGCCCAATTTTATTGATAATAAATTGTATGGTATCATAAATTAGAAAGAAAATTGTTTCAGTTAAGCATATCTATGTATGTATAGTATGTCTCAAGATAGTGATGTTCGATTCGGTTACTTTTCAGTACTTGTAACTATCCGTTACTTTTTATTCGTTACCGAGTACTCGTTCAAATGTGGGGTGCGGAAATATGTATAGTTAATATATGATACAAACGAAGTGTTCACTTATATACTAATTTTAATATATATTACATTAAATAAATAAAATTCGTTTAAAGTATCACACAAAACATTCCAACTCAAAATTAAAAGTAAAATGCCAATGGCTAAAGTATTTCTTAAGGAGTCATTTTATTTACGAAAGGCGAGATATTCTATCATAAAACCATAAAAATCCCGGACTCCAATATTAAATCACAAAAATAAATGTGAACTGTAGTACATGGCACAAAATTTATTTTACATTGCATCAATACAATAAGTTCAAACAAAACTTTTATAATGCAATCGAACTGGGCAAATTCAAGTAATACTAATAATTGGTTAAAAATTCAAATATGTATTTTGTACAAAGTTATTTAGTCTTAATTATATATTTTATAAAATATTTCAGACAAGAATGTATTCTAAAAGTTATATATTATGAGAGTAACTGTTTAAGAAGTAACGAATACTATTTGAAACCAGTATTCTTTACTTCGGATCATATCGAGTAACGAATATTTTAGTAACGTATAGTTACATTTGCAACACCACTATTTCAAGATATAGCGCGACGTCATAAATAAAACCATTAAGGATCTATTGTGCTAATCCCTCCATAATTCAGCGATGGCAAACACAAATTTTAAGTATCTTGAAACTATCTGGCTTAAGGGTATTAAGAAAATAAATTAATTAATTTATAATTTTAACATCTAATTCAGCAATAATATCTCTTACAACTAACAGAATAAATCAGCGAGCAAAATGTATTCTCGTATTTCACAGAGGGTAGTTGACATTTCTTATAAATATACTTCATAGTATAATACGCATTCACTTTTATTATTTCTAATCAAATATGAACAATATTGGCATGTAGCGTGTTTCTCACATCGATTACTTTTATTGCATACCACCTGCCGTGTTCAAGCAACCTGTGGGAGCTTGCATTCGCACTATATATTGAAACAGACTATATGTACAAAGATCTATAGGGAAATTGTACTCTCAAAAACTGTTATATACATTTTTCGAAATGTTTTTATATCATATGATTGCATGGCGCTAAGTGACCTTTTAAACACGCCCTGACAAGCTGAGTTCGTGCACTTTAGTCACGGGCTAAATGTAGCACCGGGCATTTTAGTCACGGGCTGAAGTTAGGTCTAGGTTTTTTAAATGCGAAAATCAAACAAGTTGGTTGACAGTTTGACACAATCTGTCAAAATAATCCGACATGGTGCGACAGCGTTTATAAAACTTGAATATATAATATACTATATAGACTTATTTTTATAAAAAGCTATACGTTTCCGGGTAAACCGTAGCTGTCCTTGAACTCTCACATCCCTTTTATTTTCTGATAGCAGTAGATGTGCTTTTGCCCTGTTGATAATTTTTCTATGCATTCCTGACTCATATTCCTTCATTGTTCTTTTGTCCTCCTCTACCAAGAATATGTAAACGAAGGTGTTAGCTCGAACGCTTAGATTTGTAGATGACGTTAAACGCGGACCTAGGATGCATGTTATTCTTGAATTGTTACGTATACGAATTGGCACGCATAATTGAATTTGAGCATTCAGTAGTGAATCTACATCGAGTTGTATAAAACAATCGAATTTGAATCCGCCTGATTATAAGAGAATATGTTAATAGTCCTCTATACCCTCGCGTTGCATAAATCGAGAGTGAGACTCATCTGAATACATTCAGATTTTCTGATATGACAAAAATGAGGTGTGGCCACCACACGACTTTCTTATACGTATGAGCGTTTCAAACTATACAATTTTAAGAATTTTTTTATACAAAATTTATTCAAAATCCTATTCTAAGTACTTTCATTCTCTGAATAAATCGCTATACCATGTGCTTGCAGGCGACCTGCGTATAGGGCTTACTGTAAGATAAAGCGACGACACCGAGAGCTTGTATGAGTTAGTACGAGAAAGCAATATACAAACTGCAGTACAGCTGCTATCTATCCTTGTTGCCTTGATTAAACGGAGAGTCAGTCTAGCCCGTTCTAGCCTCAGCGTAAATCTACTCGAATCCCCTCTTTTCCAACACTACACTCGACCAAAAAGCAGTTTGTATATTGCTTTTTCGTACTAACTCATACAAACTCTCGGTGTCGTCGTTTACAGTAAGCCCTATACGCAGGTCGCCGGCAAGCACACTGTAGAATATATACTTTGCAAGATATTCGAAAAAAAGTGCTACTCGCTAAGAGTAAAAGTGCTACCTCCGGTCCGAATTTTGAAATTTCATGTATACAAATAATATAGAATGCATAACTTACAACATATTTGCAAAAATCGCTATTCGGTAAGAGTAAAAGTGGTACTTCCGGTCCGAATTTTGACATTTTTTTTATACAAAAGATATTTAAAATTATAATTTAAATACTTTTATACTCGTAATGTACCTGCCTAGAAAGCATGACTTGTGAAAAATTTCTCAAAAAAACTGATTTTTGATAAGAGTAAAAGACCTACTTCCGGTTGGAATTTCAAAAAACTTTTTTAAGACAATTTGTCTCAAATTTAATTTTGAGTACATTTGAATTCTTTATAAATTTGTTTAAACTTAGTAATTGACGAAATATTTGCAAAATTCGATTTTTTCACCGAAGTAAACTACTACTTCCGGTCTACCGATTTTACTGAAAAACTAATCAGATCTCAAGAGGGAGATTGTACACGTAAATACAAAATTTGGAATAGATATCTACAGCGGTTTGACCGCTGTCGTGGTCACAGACACACAGACATTTTTTAAAAACCACTTTTTCGGTATCAGGGGACTTCAAAACGTGGACATCTGCAAAAATCTCGAGGTCGAAAATTTTCGTCATCACAACAATACTTCTTTATACTACGTATAAGAAAGTAAAGGACGTGTAAACAAATTATTTGGACTACGTTGTGTAAACAGTTTGGATACTGAAACTTTTAGTGATTTTAATCATATGCTGTGCTCGGGGAGTGTCTAACTCGCTCCACCTTTATATGATTGATTATAAATTTGGCATTTTTTGTTGTTGATAGGATAAAGAGGAAGTAGACTAGTGATATAATAGTCGTCCTTCTAAAAAAATGCTCTTTCCGGTTATGATAAATTTAACTGACGCAATGGTGGCATTAAAAAAACACAAGTCGGTCTTGTATTTCAAAAACATAAATGAAATTAACACGTCTGAAAAAATTTCATGTTTCTTATTGTTTTCTGAGATACTTAACGTGCAATAAAAAAATGAGGTGTGGCCACCACACGACTTTCTTATACATATGAAAGTGTTACTTCCGGTCCGAATTTTGAAATTTCATTTATACAAAAAATATTCCAAATCCAACTCTAAATACTTTTGTACTCTTCATAAATATATATAGAATGCATAATTTACGACATATTTGCAAAAAATCGTTATTCGGTAAGAGTAAAAGTGTTACTTCCGGTCCGAATTTTGAAATTTTTTTTGATACAAGAGATATTTAAAAGTACGTTCTAAATACTTTTATACTGGTAATGTACCTGCCTAGAAAGCATGACTTGCGAGATATTCGCAAAAAACTGATTTTCGATAAGAGTAAAAGACCTACTTCCGGTCGGAATTTCAAAAAACTTTATTAATACAATTTTTCTCAAATTTAATTTTAAGTACATTTGAATTCTTTATAAATTTGTTTAAACTTAGTAATTGACGAAATATTTGCAAAATTCGATTTTTTCACTGAAGTAAACTACTACTTCCGGTATGCCGATTTTGCTCAAAATCTAATCAGTTCTCAAGAGGGAGATTATATTCATAAATATAAAATTTGGAATTGATACCTATAGCGGTTTGACCGCTATCGTGGTCACACACACACACACACAGACATTTTTTAAAAACCACTTTTTTGGTATCAGGGGACCTCAAAACGTGGACATCTGCAAAAATCTCGAGGTCGAAAATTTTCATCATCACAATACTTCCTTATACTACGTATAAGAAAGTAAAATATGACTATTACCACCTATTTATTAATCTTTTATTCGACTTTCGATATAAATTAGAAAATAAAAAAAATTGCAAAATAGTTTCAGAATTAAAAAAATGAGGTGTGGCCACCACACGACTTTCTTATACGTATGAGCGTTTCAAACTATACAATTTTAAGAATTTTTTTATACAAATCTTATTCAAAATCCTATTCTAAGTACTTTCATTCTCTTAATAAATCGCTATAGAATGCATACTTTGCAAGATATTCGAAAAAAAGTGCTACTCGCTAACAGTAAAAGTGCCACTTCCGGTCCGAATTTTGAAATTTCATGTACACAAAAAATATTGCAAATTCAACTCTAAATACTTTTGTACTCTTAATAAATATATATAGAATGCATAATTTACGACATATCTGCAAAAAATCGATATTCGGTAAGAGTAAAAGTGGTACTTCCGGTCCGAATTTTGAAATCTTTTTTATACCAAAGATATTGAAAACTATGTTTTAAATACTTTTACACACGTAACGTATCTGTCTAAAAAGCTTAACTTACGAAATATTCGCAAAAAACCGATTTTCGATAAGAGTAAAAGACCTACTTCCGATAGGAATTTCGAAAAACTTTTTAAATAAAATTGTTCTCAATTTCAATTCTAAGTACATATGAATTCTTTATAAATTTGTATAAACTTAGTATTTGACGAAATATTGGCAAAATTCGATTTTTTCATTGAAGTAAACTGCTACTTCCGGTCTACCGATTTTACTGAAAAACTAATCAGATCTCAAGAGGGAGATTGTACACGTAAATACAAAATTTGGAATTGATATCTCCAACGGTTTGGCCGCTATCGTGGTCACAGACACACACACACACAGAGAGAGACATTTTTTAAAAACCACTTTTTTGGTATCAGGGGACCTCAAAACGTGGACATCTGCAAAAATCTCGAGGTCGAAAATTTTCATCATCACAATACTTCCTTATACTACGTATAAGAAAGTAAAAATGGGCGATTAAACAAACTTTTTTTATTATTTCTTCCTAAGACTAAGTGTAAGTAATAAATTGTGATATCATAGTAATTTAAATTCTATCATATGAAGAAAGTGGTATAAGAAATTCAACGTAGTACAATTGCAACAACAACTATATTGTAGCGTTTTCGGGTTCGCCATAAACAACTTGTGCAATTTATTTATTTAAAACAGTCTATATATTCACACACGTAAAATTAATTACAATATAAAAATATAAAACTAATCAAAATGTAAAAATGTAAAATAAATGTAATGCACTTAAAACTACTACGATTTGTGTCAACACACGTATTTATTTACTACTACTATTTATATGACACGGTAATATTTATGTCTTTATTGCACTATAAAAACTGCACCGCTCACTATTTATGTTTATTCTTCGACTACCACTTAGGGAACTATTTATTTATGTTTATTTATTTATCTGCCTCTTTGGTCTGTTCCGCGCGACGACTACTTAAGGAATTCTCTTATTCCGGAATGACTCATCAATCGGTTCAACTGCTTTTATATACGCATACGAAACATCTGGAAACATTCGCGAAAACTCCATCTTTCTCTCGATGTTTGTAGAACATACGACAGACATTCTGTCTCTTCGCAGTACATATAAATGGATGATTTATTGCTTTACGACTTGTTTACCAGTCGCGCCGAATATTTGCCTTTCTTTTTTTTGTAGACTGGTTTCGTTACAATATCTATATGGACTGGTGGATAATAATATGTCTAAAAATGACGCAAAAAACATTACAAATGTTCTGTACTCGAAGCCTGCCTTCAAGGATTCGAGTTTTGGTATATTTTTCAAATTTTCCTCGGTAAATATTTAAAGGATGTTATCCTCTTTCGAATAAAATTACTTTTATAGCCATAACTTTTATCAGGTTGTTTGTTAGAAGAGCAGAAAGTTACATTGAAAATCGCATAAGAACTTTAGATATGGGGGCGTCTTAACTAATTGGAAAAATAGAAAATGCCAAGTTTTAATGAAACTGGAAAAAAAGGTTAATGTTGTGAATTCGTATATGCTTTTATACTTGTCTCTTATATTGAATTTATATGAGATGGATTGCACGGCGTTTACATTTTTTAGTTTAATAAATTAAGAAAGAATGCCAAAGAAATATTAGGCAGACAATATGTAACTATCCATGAAAAAGTTAATATTATACCTGATTTATTTATACATGAAAGTTTTTCTTATCGTTTAAATCTTTTACTGTTTTTGTTTTACTTCGTCATATTCAAATATTTTAAACAATATAAATAAGATTATATATGAGAAAGACATTTTTAGTTTCCTTTCAGGCTTCCGTGACCCGTTTTTAACTCCCTGTTGTATTTGAGAGTATAAAACATTCTCGTCTAGACTGGTCGTATGTCTAGACTAGATGTGCGCAGACAACCACGCTGACCTGGCCTACCAAAGAAACGGGCGCGCTTGTAGCGTCTTCGTCGCTTTTCGTTGATCGTTGTTCACTCCGAAGTTCCTTTACTAATATTTGTTATTTTTTCTTTTGATAAATTTAGTCTAGTCTAGAACACAATACAACAAAAACCTTTACTAATACAACAAAAACCTTTACCAGACGTAAGGCGATAAAAATATGTCGTAGTTGTAAAGCTATTTTGTTTAGCGGCATCACTAATCTTTCAATTATGTTATCCGGGATCCTTTTTTTTTGTATTCGCCATTCTTGGTCACACATCAGGAGACATGAAATATGCTTTCTGATTCTGAATTGGAATGCTTCTGAAGCATTTTATGCCATTGCCAAACTATCAATAATAATTAAATGCATGCATTCAGAACATGAAAAAAATAAAACAACGTTTGTACTTTACACTTCCTAAAAATAACTTTCAATGTAAAATAAAAATACTTGCTTGACCCAATTTTTGGATGTAAACTATAAAACATTGTTCGCAAATACATTGTATGTCTTGTTAAGTACTTTGCCAACTACATGTCGTTCTGCTAAATAAAGATGATATCAGTAGTATTATGATAGAATTTTTATATTTATTAATATTCACACGATTTAAGTAATTTTTTCAGACTGTTGATATTTAATACTACTGAGTATTAAATATCAACAGTCTGAAAAAATTACTTAAATATCAAGTAGTATTTATTCTATATTTTTTCTCAGACTAGATTCTTTGTACATGAATCACAATTTCCTTCCACTATAGCCACCTTCCTATACTGATAAGTCATTTTCCGACAACACAATTTTATTATAGTAATTAACCACTTCTTCAAAAGTTCCAAAAATATTTTCATCAGTTCTGTCTAATGCAGCATCTTCCTCAGAATCTGCTAAAAATATTTTGATTTAAAAATCAACGTATTTGTTTGGCTGATTTAATTTTTAACAATGATAACATTTTCAGTTTTTTTCCGATTCTAATATTTGCTGCAAACTAATATGGTAGTTTTGCTCAGACATACTGTGATATTGGCCAAATCTTGTCGCTAACGGATTTGTCTCAAGTATCTCTAACAAGGCATAATCAAATATTAAAGCATTTAATAAATTACTTGATGAATTTGTTAAATTTCCTGTGGTATGTCTTAAAACATTGTAAGTTTCGTTGGTTAACTTTCCGCAGCGACTACCAGGTTTTTTTTTATTTTGGATTAGAATATCATTCCATTTGTTTAATCATATAATTTTTTTTTTTCGAAAACAATGTATTTTGATCATCCATAGTTCTAATGGGATCACTTGTAAGGATTTCTTTTATGAACTCCACCATATAACATTATACAGTTTACTATTTTCAACCACAGTAAAATTGTTTCTAAAAATAAAACTCTCCCAGAACTAGTCTCAGGTGTAAAGGTACAGCATTACCTTGCAATTAAAATGAATAAAATTGCCCCAAACTTGGGCGATATAATGTAATGGAACACAGTCCTAAAATTGGGCACCATAATGTAATGGAACCCCCTTATATTTAATTTAATATGAATAAAATTGTAGAGTTTAAATCTAAATAAAATTTAAATAACTTGCTTTGCCGGCTAAACTCAAATCAGATGATTTTGTATACTATTATATAAATACACAACAATATTAATACAGATCAAATTACATTCTCCTTCATAGAACGGAGATGATATTTATTTCTCAACTTTATTATGTTAATCTCAATTTAAAATTTATTTCATAATCTTTAATTCTTCAATATCAACAATATTTTCATTTACAATAATCTTTTAAAATACCTTATAATAAAGTTTCTTTCTTCGCTCTTCAGCGATGTCTATCTTCAGTAAAATCTTCTTTGCTTGGCGTTGTCATCAACGGAACTTCCTTAGTGGTCACCATCCTGAAGTAACGAATCTACTTGCTCTCTTTACTGGAGCACAATATATTTATTATAAACTTTTAACACTGAGCACATTTACTCTCTAAGTGCTACTTTAATCACTATTTTTCAAATAACAATTCTTATGATTGTTATCGAATTTATTATAGGAGTTTTAGGTGCTCCTTTTTATAGAACATTTAATGTATATTACTTGAATTTCTGCTAGTCGGGGTTTGACGACTTCTTTATGAAGCCAGCCAGTCAAATCCCTCCGACTTTGGAGTTAACTTTCCGACTCGAATCAAGTCTAGCGGTCGACTCTCTCGTTTTTACTTAGCGCGTGTTTCTATTTTATATAAAAGTGTCTGTGGTTCCCCTTTCTCTATATAGTTCGGTTATTTCCACTTAAGTTTCCCATACACACTCTTTTACGTAGGCGAATGTTTATCACAACTGTAGCATTTATTTCACTGTTGTAAACATTCGGCGCCACGGTTCTTAGAACTAAATACACACTAAGCTTATGACTAATATTTACTTAATAATACCATAACATATTCATTGATTTTAAATATTATTTCTCTTCAAAATATTAACAGAATATACTTAATTAAATTCTAAAAAATTTAAATTATAAAATTAATAACTGAAATGGTCTGTACCGTTACAAACAGTTGTACTATTCAACCTTGGAAGTAAATTACAATAGTAGAATCGAAAACTTATCATCCAACTCTGCTTAATAATTTATATTGTTAATTAGTAAATAAAATGTTAGCATGTGTGCTTTTTATTCTTTGTACAACTTCTATTGCACAGGTTTGTTACATTAAAGGCTTACATTTTGACATTTAAATATAATTTGGTTCAATTTTTTTTTGTTACCAACGTCAAAACAACAAAATTAGCGTGCGATAAAGAAATACTTTTGCAACCAAAACGGATGTCGTAAAGTGAACTTTATAGCACCGAAATAGAAAAAAGCATTTTGCACATTACACTCACACAACCAGTCTGATAAACTGTAAGAGCTTCTGTTGAATTTTCTCGTCACGGTTTTATTAGTTTTCAAATTGTGATCTTCTAGTTTAATCAATAAATCTGGTCTAGGGAGACCTAGATTTTTTAATTCTGTCTTAATGTTACTAACACAATTCATAGTTGCATTTGCACCGGTAGAAATTACAACATACACTCACCGCTGTATATTATATACTGGACCGCCACCCGGACCCGGCACCATAGAGTACTGCCCCGCCGCCTACATATATACGCGCGCTACCCACGCCAGTTTCATCGCTCGATTTCTAATACAGACGGGGCAGTCGCGCGAGATGACCCGGAGCCTATGTCAGACTGCGATTTTTAAACGCGCTGAAAAGACGGACTGTTACTTCCGAAAACATATTATTTGTCATCAAACAAATCAGAAAAATTACATACAAATTAGGTAGTTATAATTGATTTATCTGTTAAAAGAAATTTGTCACGGGGGGGGGGGGCAGTGCCCCCACTGCCCTCCCTGCAGCAGCCGCCACTGTAAATTAGTACTTTGTCATTTGTACATGTCTGTTAATTAATTATTATATTTTACAGCAAAAAGGAAATACCGCACTCCAACTACCTGATGCATACTGCCCACTGTACCAGAAACATAACATTATGCCCGATTTGCAAAGAATCGATCCCTAAGAACGAAATGGAGAAGCATAAAAAGAAGCACAAGACAAACATTAACCAAGTTGAAGAGGACATGAGCTTCCCCAGACAAGTAGCAAGAACCACGTTTACACAACCACGGAAAGAAACTGTTAAACACGTTAATTCCACTTCATCTATTGCCTCTGCTACTTATACTGCCTCGAGCAAAAAGACAAAAGAGCAAAAGACTGAAAATGGTTCACCGTTTACTTTAAAAGACCCACCTTTGAGTAGGACGAGACCAAAGGAAAATAGTGATAATAGTCGCTCAACCACAGAAGCCAATGCTTGTTATATACCACCGCCAGTGACACGCAAAACTAGTTCACTTTTACCTTGTAAATTCTGCGACATAGAATTGCCCAAGTTAGAATTGGAAGGACACGAAAACTATTGCGGTGCAAGAACTGACAAGTGTAATGTTTGTGGTGAAATCGTTATGTTCAAGTATAAGAAACTCCATGAAGAAAGTAATCATGGATTTTTGAAACTGGCCGATGGTAATACCGTTTCCTATTTTATGTTGTTTTTATTAATTTATCTTATTTGTTTTGCAGAACCTGGTCCGAGACCCTCTTGGGATTCAAGCTCAGAAAGACAAGCTGAACCTTCCTATTACAGAAGACCACGACCGGAACCTATCTATACCGTTGACAGTTTCGATTTTTCTCCACTTTACAACTCGTACAGCGCTTCCTCGATAACAAGCGACAATGAGAAAAGAGAGTCATATAAGGAAATATCACGAAGGCTTGATTGTAAGTACTTAATGTTTAGGTGTTAAATTGATGAAAAGTCTTTTGGATGTAGAAATTGTAATCAATTACCAAATTGATTATCATGTAATATGTTTTGATTATTTCTGTTATATTGGCGTATCTTATACTAGGGCAATCCTACAATTACATTAACGAATTAAAAAAAATCATACATGAATGCATGAAATGGATGCACAATCTGCCCTAGAGTCGACATTACAGCAGCCAACGCACAGATACGTGTTTCAGTCTACTAAGACTTCGTCAGTGTGCGACATGTTTGCTGCAGTGCTCAATGAGCTCCGCACCCCCGTATATCGTCTCTTCACATAAAAATGTCTATGAGAAAGTCTCGGCCACCTCTGTTATGCAAAAGCAACGCGCCAAGGGGCTATTGGCGATTTTCCAAGTACTCATTAATAATTTAATATACTGTGTAGATTTCGAGGTGATAGAGTTCGTCCAAGAAGAAAACGTGGTACTACGTCATCAGTTTCTGCGAGGCGAAAAATTTCAAAATAATATAGATATTAATATTTTTAAATTCATCACTTAATGTTCCTCAATCAATTAAAAAAATAAATTTTTAGTATTGCCATGTGCTACCTTCTTGTGTTTAAAATACCAAATGGTAAAAGGCCCTAAACAGACTCGGTAACAAAATTCCAAGAAGGTAGGAAGTAAGACACCACCACGGTAACTAACCTTCTATTCGAAACAGGAAGACGCTTGTCTATTAAATAATCACCAACTTATAAAACACTCAGGTCTTACCTTCGTACTTCCCAAGGGTCGATGTTCAATATGGGAGTCAGCACCGCCTCCAGCTACAGTCAGAATTAGGGCGAGTTCGAACACAGTACTAAGTCGAAGGTTACGTTGTCAGGGCGCCTATCCGTTAAAATATGCTGAGCCCAACAGATATTCAGACCCCGGACAAGATCCAATATAAGATTCCCCAGGTGATAAGAAAAATAAGACCAACACTCAGTCATTCAAACTTAACAACAGGTTTATTAGAATTTAAATACCCAAAATGTTTCAAGACCCAAATAATCAGAACAAAACAGCTATTGCTAACTAATAACATAAGTCATACGTTGTACGTAGCTCGTTAAAAATTGAGTTCAAAAAAATATATAAAAGGAAACAAAAAACATTGAAATTTGAATTACATAAGCGCAACCCAGTTGCAAGTATTTAAATTTCTGAAGGAATGAATAAAAGTCTTAAATGGCCACCCCAGGTGATCCACAACTTCAAATTACCAATGACATATAATTACAAAATTAAAGAATTAAAAAAAAAGGAAACACATGAGACAACCTTAAAGTTAAATTAATTACCTGACAATATTCTTACATAAGCATATAAATATAAGGCAGCTTGCCGAAAAGTCTCTCCAAAGTCGAACAGTTTGACCGGAAATTGCAACACATCAACACTCCAAATAAAACAGAGGCAACCGACAATCTGTTCGACAGAAGAGTGCAGACTCTAAATTATAAGGTATCTAATACTAAAAATATTAGCGCTAGTTAACTGTGCTTTACATAAGAGTACGTGATCAACATTAAACTCAATAATTCCTTACAAAATTCCACAATAATAAATTTAAAAGGTTGACTAGTTATATTAAATAATAACAAGCAATGGATTTACACCATACAGATGTGAGGCTGCAACGCCAATACACATCCAAAATTTGTCCAAAATTCTAAATCCAAAAAAAAAAAGGCTACGTAACGTCTCCGAAATTGACAAGTAACCCCCAACTGGAGTCACTGTTGTTAATAAAACTACGTTAATTTAATAAATGCAAATTATAAGGCACTCAGGCCAATATGCAGTTAAATAATGAAATTACGATGACTTGAACGATTAGTTAAGCCGAGAAAGTTACAATTAACAGTTCGATAGTACTCGGAATTGACTTGATATTACCAAAACTGATTGGCAATTAACAGATAATCAAACACAGCCACAGTACCTTTAAAATTCCACATCCACAGCTACAATACACGATACCTTCTACAATTCACACTCGTTACAAAGGAATCTGCTCCAAATACCCTCGGTTAACGACATCTTCGGGAAAAACGGTGTAGGGAGGCTACAGCATTATATCAAACTGCACCTTAAAATATGTCTTCACCGCAGGATACACAATCTATCCCCTTGGAACTATAAAATATATCAGGCACGTGGTTCCAAAACTTTACCCAACGAAAAGTGCTCTAATGAAATTTTTGCCATGCACTAGCAGCTATAATTGAATATAGAAACAGCACAATTAAGATCGGCCAAACACGTGAAAATTATACTTACAGCAGTTAAACAATTCTTAAGCCACGACAAACAATATCCTCAGCAAGTTTATAACCATAACGCCAAATTCACATTAACGCTTGAGAAATATCATAACATCCGCCTTGTGCTAGCGATTACATACGATATAATTCAACAATCTAACATTTCTCAAGTAATGACTAAAGAAAATTGCATCTGCTCTTGTGATGTTTTAAATGCTTCTTCTAAGACAGTCAACGTTCAAAAGAGAAAGGTTCTAACTTGTCAATTACCGACCTTAAGCGTAACAACGAACATTTGAACTAATAACAGAGCGACCTAACCTGATATTTTAACATACGACATAAATGTAGATTCAAATGACAATACAAAATGGAAAATAATTATCATTAAAATGTCACATAACTCTGACCCAAAAGAAACTCCCAAAACTAATTAGAAACTAATTTAAAATACCCAAACTATTAAATAAAACATCGTGCGCCATCTACCCGCCAGCAAAGGTATACATTACACACCTGAGATAAGGCAGATCGCACGGCAATAGGAATCTTATGAAATTCTCTCCTATCTCCTAGATGGCAGAAGGAATCGATAATCGATGATTTATTTAACCCGAAATAATTTAAGTATTCAAACGATAAAACTAAAATTTCTCAATTCAGAGATAAAATACAGGAAAATAATTGTAACACATGGTTACGAAAATTGCAACGGTTATTGAATTAGTAAAAATTACATCAACTCCACTGGTCTGCAAAACAAAATTTTAATCAAGCCCCGGCACTATTCTTGGTGATTCTTATGTAAAATGACGTCCTGAATATAACTGCCGTTTTCTTCCATCACCCACCATTTTCGGGAGAGCCCCGCACTTCTATTTTTAGCACTTTTCGATAATAATATTAAATTTATGGACATTGATTTAATTTGAAGGGGTAAAAAGAACTATTTTAGCTGGAAACAATTATAAATAATAAAGATATGTACAATTATTTGTTTTTTGCTTTCCTCTTATACCCTGAGGTACAACTGTCTCGTCCCAAAAACCAGCAGTACTCCGCCAACATGCTTGCATTCCACTTCCCTGAAAATATCTTCTCCATCTTAGCGATGGCTTGATGGAACCGTTCCCCGTGTTCATCGGAGACTGCTCCTAAATTTTCAGGGAAGAAGTGCAGGTGCTAGTGAAGGAAGTGTACTTTAAGAGACATGTTACATCCCATGGCCTTGTACGCTAACAGCAATTGCTCGACGTGAGCGACATAATCATCACTTTTGTGGTTACCCAAAAAGTTCTTACAGACGTTTTGGAATGCAAGCCAAGCACGTTTTTCTTTTTGATTTAGGTGTTCAATAAACGTCGAATCTTGGAAAAGTTGTCTAATTTGGGGACCCACAAAAACTCCTTCCTTAATTTTAGCTTCGCTAAGACGAGGAAATTTAGTTTTCAAAAATTGAAATGCGTCACCTGTCTTGTCCATTGCTTTCACAAACTGCTTGATCAATCCAAGTTTGATGTGCAAAGGTGGTAAGTAAATATTTTCCTTCGGGACCAAAGGATCGTGGGCGACATTTTTCTGACCAGGGGTAAAATTTTCTCGCAGAGGCCAGTTCCGTACGGTGTAATGTTTGTCTCGGGCTCGGCTGTCCCATTCACAAATGAAGCAGCAATATTTTGTGAATCCTGATTGCAGGCCCGTGACTAGAGCAACACTTTTAAGTCAGCACAAAGTTTCCATTTATAATCATGATAACTAATTTTATCAAGGATTCGGCTGATGTTTTCGTACGTCTCCTTCATGTCAACAGAGTATGCAACTGGAACTGATGGTAAGTCATTCCCATTTGCCAACAGGACAACTTTTAAGCTTGTTTTTGACGAATCTATAAACAGTCTCCATTTGTCTGAGTCACATGGCATCTTTAGCTCTGTCATCAATGAATTGGCATTATGGCAGAACACTAGGCCTTTATCTTCCGAGAAAAGTAATTTTAGGCTCCACTGTCTGGTCCTGTAAGAAGATATTTTTACGCCCTTTTCTAAGAGATTCCACTGTTGAAGTCGCGATCCAAGAAGTTGAGATTTAGTCTTAGGTAACTCCAAATCCCTGACGAGATCATCTAATTCCGATTGAGTAAGCAGGTGAGGTTGCCGAGAAACTGAATCAGCCGAATACTCTTCATCATCGGTGAACGTATCATTCGATGCCCCAGGTTGTAACTCAGAGTCTTTCAAATCCATTTCTGTCTCTAGAGTATAAGTTTGAGGGGGCACTGGGATTGGCAAAGACTCGTTGTGAGGAACAGGTCTTAGAGCTGAAGGAACATTGGGATACTGAATTGAATGCTTACTTTTGCTCGAAAACCAAACGGTGGAAGCTTTACAAAAGTAACAGTCTGTAAGATGACAGCGAGGTTCACACCAAACCATGGGCACAGCAAATGGCATTGATTTACGGGTACCTTTGAGCCATTTGGTCAAACTACTGTAACAAGTCGTACAGCAAAGTGATGGAGCCCAAGTCTTGTCCTGGTCGCCAACTTGGCAATCAAAGTACAATTTATAAGCAGTTTTAAGAAGCGGAGAAAGGGGTTTTCGTTGCGCTTTTAAAGTAAATTCCCCGCAGACATAGCAGAACCTATTGGGATAATTTTTACATTCGCGTGGCATAATTAAATAGTAAATCAATACCCGATATTAACCGCAAATCACACTTATGCACTTGGAAAAAACCCAGAGTAAAAGTATTTTTACTGTTTTACACAAATAAACAATTCCGAAACACAGAATTCACGCTTAAAACGTCGACAAGTTAACTCTACAACGGCTATAGATGTACTGATCGAAACAACGTAGTACTATAACGAGAAGAGCAATGCAAGTTTAAGCTTGTCATAAACTCCTCCGCGAATCTGTGCGCGTGTGGTATTGAGAGCGCCGGCGTCGTGCAGTCAATATGCCTAACTGTTTCTTTATATTTTTATTAATGTTCTTCTATATTAGTATTTTATTGTAGTTTCTACGTACTTTTATATATTAACAATGTTGCCATATACTTTGCTATAAATTTTATTACCTGCTTTCGGATGTTTATCGGCTAGAAGTTGAAATATGTAAAAAATAAGTGAAAAATATGCGAAAAATAAGTAGGGGATGTCCCTCACAAACGGAGGGTGGTGGGGGAAAACTGAGGTCATAATTGGATTCAGGAGGTCATTTTACATAGGAATCGTCAAGAATGATGTCAGGGCGGATTTTCATGCAGACCAGTGTTATTTGACTAGTCATGGAAGTGAATAATTTTAACAAATGAAAATCTTTATTTACAGCGAAAATGAACAACGAAAAATTGTTTTCTCACAAAATGGAATGTATAAATTGAAAAACTGACATTATTACTTGATATTTTCAACACAATAATTTTCAAATTAAACGTTGGTATGCTGTTGCTAGCAGCTTGAATCTCATCTTTTACACTATTTGTTGATGATGTTCCTTAACTGCGAATAAGACTTAATAGAATTCCAATTCTTGTGTCCAGATATTTTCCTCAATTAAATTGCTGTTCTTCATCGCCAGCTTGCCGAGGTATCAACACACTACTAACTCTATTTAAATGTTTTGATATTTTTCTTTGTATGGATTCCAGATTTTTTTGGTATATTTTACTCATTTGCCAATTTAATAAATTCAAACTGAGTTGTTTTTCTACCAGTGGCTGGATTTACTCAAATTCCAATATGGATTGGCAAGCATATGTCTGTTTCAACATTAAAATTCGCTTGCAGATTTAAAAATTGTGTCATTAAAAGGATTAATTAAAATATCAATTCACTATATGATTCATCTAGATCGTCCGGTATTTCTATCCAGTCAATAGAGACGACACCGTAACTCTACAATATCATCGCGGCTGACACTTCATATTTTAAGTCCTTGAGATTTTTTCTCCTGCAGAAATATAAAAATTCACATCATTACACGGACATACAATCCGATTATGAAACTATCCGTGGTATCACGCTCAGCTATATGCTTTAAAAGTATGTATTTTTAAACTTTAGCAGCAGATGAGTTCAGTGATCCACTTAGACGAATTCACCTGTTAACAATTAAACTTAAACGCTCTCGAAATATTCTACAATTGGAACTGACACTTATAAGACCAATAGGATATACCGGGGTTATTTAAAAAGTGGCTATTTTGCCGAATGCTTCTATATAACGAGTGTCTATAATTGATATATTTCAGAAAGAAGTGGACATTTTAAATTATCTCAGTAGGTGATTTCTTGAAGCGTTATTTATCTTATTGTTTTCTTTCTTGTATATTTCTAAGTGTACATTATTAATATCTTTTTGTCTGGGTTGCTGTTCTTGTTTTTGAAATGGTATTTGTCAATGAATGGTTTTGGCTAGCTAACATTGAGGTATATATCAAATGTGATTCTAATTTGCCATCTGACCGATGTCATACTAGTAGGTACCTCGAAGAAAGGAACAGAAACGGATGTATTTAGGTTCAGATATTGACCACAAGTTTTTGGGAAAGTTGGTATCCCTTTGAGAGAACAAAACCTCCACTTTAACACAAATGTGTGCAGATAATGCATCACCTATCTTTTTCATCAATTTTAGTATTTTTACGAATATGGTTAAAAATCGCAAATTCCTATCACATAAATATACGGGATTGCTGTGACTTTTGACACATGACGCGTAGGTTATCGTTAATTTTTGAATAAACATGCTGATATCTCGTCCTAAAATTGCAAATACGTATTGTGTTGATCACATTTCGCACCTGTTGCATCAAATCTTTTTGCTAATGAAACCAAATTGGTGTTGCTAATGAAATCAAACAGTATCTTTTGCTTAAAAAGTATTACCATCGCAGATGGAGAGCAACCCAGCAAATTTCTTTTTATCGTGAGTTCAATAGGCTAAGAACCATCACTAAAAATCAGATTGACGAGTCTTACTTGAAATTTTCTTATGAAGCTGAATCAAACCTAATGAGTGGCCCATAACAACTTTGTCGATGACGGCGATCTCACCTATGACAACCCTGCCCATATCGTTGAGGGATTTTCTGATGTGTTTTCCCAGGTTTACCGGAAAGACTAAAATTCCACTATTTCTGACATCAAAAATCAGCTAAGAGATGCTGATTATTTAACCATAACATCTCTCATCGAGGAGGATATTTTGTGGAGTGCCAATCGTCTCAAATCAACCCCGACTGCTGGTGAGGATCAGATACCTTCTTATCTAATTAAGGATTGACGTATGGTGTTTGTACGCCCACTTAAAATTATTTTCAACCTGGCCCTACGCAAAAATGTATATCCAATTAGGTGGAAGATAGTTAGAATTAGCCCTGTTCTCATGAAAGGTGATCGGAGTGATCTGAGGATTGCAATTGCAATTCTCTGCAACTTCTCCAAGATTTTTGAGCAAATACTGTACAAATTCATATATGCTTACTATCATACTGGTCGCTCAACGACGAGTAATCTTCTTTGTATCACTTAAGATATTAGTAAAGCTCTTGATTCTCGCTCTCAAATGGATGTCATATATACAGATTTTGCGCGCGCATTTGACAGTATTAGCCACGACATTCTGCTGAGAAAACTTTATGCACTAGGACTTCATGGCAATCTGGTTAGTTTTCTGATGGCATATCTTCGGGCACGGATCAATTATGTGTACTACAATGGATTCAAATCTGCTGAATTTGCTGCCACGTCACGCGTTTCACATGGGTCTAATTTGGGCCCTCTGCTTTTTATACTATTTATTAATGACCTCTTGTGATGGATTGGCGTACGCTGACGATTTGAAAATCTGTCGTCGTATTGATACTATCTCGTATGCCCTGCGTCTACAGTGTGATATGGATACTCTCTATGAATGGTGTCAGCACAATGATTTGGCACTTAATATGATATATATAATGGACCTCATTGACTTCGATTATAGCATTGGGGGACAGGTATTGGCTGCGTGCAGGAGGTAAAGGATTTGGGAGTGCTATTTGATCGACACTTGTCTTTCGCCAAACGTATTACTAATGTATGCACTTCTGCCACTGGTACACTTGGTTTTATTCTTAGAAATAATAGACATTTTGCTAATGTAGCCACTATTGAACGTCTTTATTTTTCGCTCGTGCGTGGTAAGCTAAAATACGCTGCTGTTGTTTGGCATCCAATTTATATCTGCTATAAGATTGAAATTGGAGAGCATCCAAAGACGATTTTTAAAGTTCTTGAGCTTTAAGACCAGTGGAATTCATCCCTGTAGAAATAGTGACCATGCCGTTTTGTTGGAGAGCATCCAGAGACGATTTTCAAAGTTCTAGAGCTTTAAGGCAAGTGGAGTTCATCCCTGTAGAAATACTGACCATGCCGTTTTGTTGGAGGAGCATAATTTTGCTCTACTGAACACATGTCGTGAGATTGCTAGTGCCAACTTTTTATATGGTTTAGTGCATAATAGGATTGACTATTTCTATCTGTTGGGTTTGATTCATTTCAACGTGCCACGGCTTTCTGCCAGTAGTCAAGTTACGTTTTTTACTTCCACGTGCAGGACAGATGTTATGCTGAGGAGTCCCGTATCCTCGGAACACCCCATTGATAGAAAAATCTGCTGTAGGCGACTCTTCGGAGGACATACGAGGGATATTCGGAAAGTAAGGTCCGATTTCTGATAAAACATAAACCATCTCAGATTGTTTCAAAAAACTGTTTATATTTAATTATTTACATGTTTCTCTATTTTTCCACATAGTTTCCATGTTTGTTTAAACATTTGTCAAGTGAGTAGTTGGTGTGCGTATCGTGCGTATTGTATCCATAGCAATTACAAACTTATTATAAATTGTTGGCTTTCTGTTTCATACAATTTATTAGAAACCTTCTCTAAGTTTCACAATAGTGAGTTGCTACGGGTTCAGCGAACATTTAAGTTTGTTAGTGTTTTCTTTTAATCAATTAAACATTTAAAACTAAATCTTAAAGTCGTGATTTTGCACTTTGACCCGTGCTGTTCTTCATAAATATCGTGACAACGTTTGTCGAGAGATATGGGTGGGTGTGGGACCTGCGCCTTAGCCATAAAGAAAAGAACTGCGGTACTGAGGTGTGCACGATGCGGCGGGGAGTTTCACCCGAAGTGTGTTGACGTTCCTGTTGAAAATATTACTATCTTGACAGCCGTCGGAGTCAGCTGGAAGTGCCCAGTGTGCAGAGATGTGGATGATGAAGTTCTCTCGGTGGCAGACGAGAATGAAACAAACCTGGATAAGATCGATCAGATATTGTTAGTAGTACGTAAATTACAGGTAGATGTCAAATCTTTGAAAACCGATTACAGCGGCATTCTGAAGTCGGTTCAGTTTTGCTCAGAAAAAGTAACCGATTTTGAAAAAGCACTGTCTAAAACAAATGAAAAACTTAAAGCTATGAACAAGCTGACAGCTGAAAATGAGCAACTAAAAAAAGATTTACTGCTGGCAAACGATCACATTCATGAGTTACAACAATACTCGCGCTTGAATAATGTAGAAATACAAGGTGTGCCTCAATCTGCATCTGAAAATATTGTGCAGATAATTGAAACAATAGGCACTACACTCAAGTGTCCGGTGTCTGCTGGCGAAATTGACGCGGCTCATCGTGTGCCTACTCATAGTGAAGCAAGCGGTAAACAAATTCATAAAAATATAATCGTTAAATTTATTTCTCGTCGGAAGAAGGAGGAGCTTATGGCAGCCGCAAAGCAGTTTAGAAGCGCTTCCGGTGGCACTACCCCGGGTTTAAACATACCAGGGGTCTCGCCATGTATGTTTGTTAATGAGCATCTCACTAAAGCTAATAAAGATTTATATCGTCAGGTGCGAATCGCTGCTAAAACCAACCGTTTTAAGTATACTTGGGTAAAAAACGCTTGTATATTTGTAAGGAAAGATGATAGAGCTAGAGTAGTCCGCATAATATCGGTTGCTGACATTGCAAAAATACAATAATGAATACTGCAAACGTGTGATAATTACATTTCTCTAATATACGTGCCGTGAGTGGTTATGGACATACAAATTTACTTACTGAATGTTCGCGGACTCAGATCTAAATGCTCTTTGATTTTTTCATCTTCTTCTGCTAGTGATTGTCATGTGTTGTGTCTAACTGAAACATGGTTAAACGATTCGGTTTATTCTCACGAGTGTTTCTCCAACAAATATTGTGTATACAGACGAGACCGTAACCTTCTACACGCGGGTAAACGTGATGGAGGAGGTGTTCTCATCGCTGTTAAGTCAAATCTGCAGGCTGTACAGCGTCCGGATTGGAATTCGGACGCCGAAGATATTTGGATTTCAATAAAAACGAATAATACCTGTTTGAATATATGTTGTGTGTATATTCCCCCTGTTGATGATGATGCTTTAAACAGTTTTCTGGGTAAGTTGGAGAATATCATAACCACCAATGCTAATGATAGATTTTTGATCTGCGGAGACTTTAATTTGCCATTTATCACATGGGGTGAAATTCCTATTGGAAATGATAACCGGTCGGTGCGTTTCATTGACGCGATGGCGTTCTCGGGGTTAAAACAATGTAACTCGGTGATAGGAAATTCGCGTATTTTGGACTTAGTTCTTACTAATATTAACTATTTGCCTATTGTTGAACATCATACAGCACCGTTGGTGCCGGAGGATATTTATCACAAAGCGTTACATTTCTCAATTCACATTCCAGTTGATTCTCAGTTAAATAGTGCTAATAAAATTCTGTTTGATTTTAAAAATGGTGACTATCCTTCTATTAATGAATTTTTGTCAAGTGTCGATTGGCTGAAAGAGTTAGCTCAGTTTCATGACGTAAACAGGAAAGTTAGTGTGTTTTATAACATTATTAATTATGCAATAGATCAATACATTCCTAGTAGATTTGTCAAGAATTGTAATTTTCCTCACTGATTTTCGCAACATTCAATTAGATTAATTAATGAAAAACGTCGTGCTCACAAAAAATGGAAAATGTATAAAAATCAAGCCGACTATTTCTGCTTTAAGATACTTAGATCTAGAGCTAATTATATGGTTCAAGCAGACTACAGACAATATATTCAAAGGACAGAATTAGAGATAGGGCAAAACTCGAACAAATTCTGGTCTTACATCTCTAGTCACCGCAAAAATTTTACTCATAATATTCCATCGTCTGTACAATATGGAAACGAAGTAGTAAATGAGGGCAGTGAAGTCTGTAGACTTTTTTCTAAGTATTTTAATTCCGTATACATCAGCTCCACTACAGCTGCTGTTAAGGGCAATAATTACTATGGCACTGGACCGTGTTTAAACACAGTCCAGATTGACGAGAAAATTGTCCGGCAAAAAATCGTAGCTATTAATGTTGCCAAGGGAGCCGGTCCTGATGGTATACCTCCATATTTTGTGCGTGAATGCGTAGATGCTCTTAGTTTCCCATTAAGTGTATTATTTCGTGAGTCACTAAATCTGGGT
Source organism: Amphimallon solstitiale (assembly GCA_963170755.1). NCBI lineage: Eukaryota > Metazoa > Arthropoda > Insecta > Coleoptera > Scarabaeidae > Amphimallon > Amphimallon solstitiale. The sequence goes on from OY720677.1 coordinate 133,397,683, forward strand.
ATTTTTCCTTTAGAGTGGAAAAAGTCGCGTATTACGCCGATCTATAAAAGTGGCAGCAGGGAGAATGTCGAGAACTACCGCCCTATTTCTATTCTTTCAGTGTTTTCGAAATTGTTTGAATCTATTGTCTATGATACAATGTTCTATTTCACAAAAGTTTTATTAATGAATAACCAACATGGCTTCTTCAGAGGGCGGTCGACTGAAACCAATCTAATTGAATATGTAACGTACTTGCATCACGCCATGGATTGACGTTTACAGTTTGATGCTGTTTACGTAGATTTTAGTAAAGCTTTTGACAAAATATCTCATGTTATATTGCTTGATAAGCTGGCCCGCTCTGGTATTTGTGTCAATATGCGGCTATTCGTCTGAGTATGCTACCATTCCCTCAGGGGTTGCACAGGGAAGCCATCTCGGTCCCCTGTTATTTATTTTATATATAAATGATATTCAATATTGCTTGAAAAATGTGCGTTTCTTAATGTATGCAGATGATTTAAAAAATTTTACGACTATTAGTTCGTTTGCCGATGCTGAGGGAATGCAGCAAGATTTGGATCGCTTAGATTGTTACTGCCGACAAAACTGTTTGTATCTAAATCTCAATAAATGTGCCAAAATAACTTTTACCAGAAATAAAACCTTTACGCTGGCCAACTATCATATAGGAAACAATAACGTGCAATCGGTGGAATATATAAAAGATCTTGGACTTACGATTGACTCAAAAGTTTCCTTTAAGATACATATAGATAACATTGTAATAAAGGCTAATAAAATGCTTGGATTCCTCATTCGTTCATGCTATCACTTTACTTCAATTTCGGCGCTTAAAGTATTCTACTTCTCCTTTGTTTATAGTCAACTGCAGTACTTGAGTACTATATGGAATCCGATTTATGAGATATACATTAGTAGAATCGAACGGGTTCAAAACAAATTCCTAAAGTATTGTTACTTTAAGCAATTTAAAGTTTACCCTCACGGAATTTCTTATGGTGATTTGCGCAGCTACTTTAAATTAAAATCGTTAGCAGCACGCAGAAAGATGAGTGATTTTTAACATGTACAAAATTCTTGACAAATCTGTTTGATTCACCCACCTGTTTGTCATCTATATCTCTTACTATACCTCAGAGGACCTTACGAAGTCATGATTTTTTATATATAACAAAATTCAATACTAATGCAGCAATGAACTCTCCTCTAGTGAGAATCTGCAGGACTTTCAATCAAATCGATATTGACATTTTCTATCTCAATAGTCGCCAAATTAAATATCGTTTACTTGATGTGGTTGAGTGAGACGCGACTAGGAATTTCACTACAAAGGCTTGTATTTATAGTTTGATTGCCATATTAATTAAAAAATTATTATTAATTAAAAATCTATTATTCTCCAAACAATTAGTGTCTCTTTGCCTTGTGGTGTGAACTTCTCCAGCTCGCTCTAGGTAACATTCATTACATTGTTATCTTTGTTATTTCATTAATCAATTGTGATACGTACTAAATTTTGTAATTTGGGATACTCTATTAGGTACGTCCTGTTTGTATCCGCTTCAATAAATAAATAAAATAAATAAATAACGTTCTACGAGCTTTTGTATGCCTAAGTCATAGACGTCCGCCGCCTGTTAGGATAACGTGCGCACAATTTGTGAAATTTCAAATTTTCAGAGACAATTTTGTGCAGAGTTGTTCTACCCACATTCGGAAATTCCAATGCTAAAGTTGAAATTGTGAATCGCCGGTATTCTCGAATCTTTTCGTCCACGGCGTTGACCAAATCTTCTGTGATCACTGATGGTCGGCCTGATCGCGGTTCATCACGGATATTTTCCCGTCCGTCCTTAAAAGCTCTCACCCACTTACGCACTTTGCTGTCACTCATCGCATTGGGGCCATAAACTTCACTAATTTGTCTATGAATATCCGCTGCTGAAACGTTCCTTGCTGTCAAAAACCGAATCACTGACCGTATTTCACTGTCGGCGGGCTGATCAATTGTTTTAAACATTTTGAACGGACACTGTAAACAACACACTGCTACAATACCAATGCGAATGGCGTCGTTTGACGAGCAAGGCATGTCGGGAGTCGGTGCGCATGCGCGTTTCCATTTTCGCGCGACATTCGATTAGCTACGGCGATTCGGACCTTACTTTCCGAATATCCCTCGTACATTGGGGATTGTGCTATTTTTGACGTCTTCCTTGCCCCTCCCCACACGTTTTTAGAAATCACTTTTATTGTAACTTATTTCAGTGTTTTAAGCTAAGCGGTCTATATGTGTGTAGCATACGAAAAATATGGCGTCAAAAAAAAAATATCGAAAAGACTTTTCACCAACTTCAAACTATGCCGAATAACATAAAATATTGTGCAGTACATTATCAGTATGCATTATAAAATACAATCCACTATTGTTTCAATTTATCTTGGAAAAAATATTTTCTTAAATTTTAAAATAATATACTTTTATTTGAATAATGATCATAATACTAATATTAATTTATTTACTGACCTGCACTTTATTTTATGTATAGTTCAGAACGAAAACATTAGCTTCACATCTACACATCTTACTTTTTTATAGGCAAAACAGAGTACATAAGAAATTTACTACATGATTCAGCTAGTATCACAGTACCTCTAAGACGTAGCGGTATAGCACCGCGTAATCATTTCAACCACAATAAAGGTCATTCTTCTAGAAATATCTTGCTTTTCTCATTTTCCAATAAGTTTTGATCGACTCTTAACAATTTCATAACATTAATTAAATATTTGGCTTTTGCGTTCATTGCATTTGGTTTTCAAGGTAGAATCACGCACTATTGATGTGAACAGATATAATTGTTAATTAATCATTACCATCTAGCTTAAGAGCCAAAAGCAAAATAACCTAAAATGATTTTTGTAACAAGAAAGTGTCAGAATTTTTTGTTTTTTAAGGCACACTTTTTGTATGTGATACTAATAATTTGTATAACATTAATTTTTAATTTTGAGTTATAAATACTGTGATGGCTGCTAAAACTAACCGTCCTCCTAATTGTTTTACAAATTTGAGCTTTCGAAAAATCTTCCCACTCAAACAGAATCAGAATTCGTCAACAAAATTAAGAAATTATTGTTTGGCCCTAACATTTTACAAATACATTAAAATTACAATATATTTAATATCTGTTGCGTTTGAAATATCATCTAGACATCTGCCGGTTTCGTGTATAGCACTACCAGTTCATTTTGTTTATTGAGAACCGTTTTTTTTTACTTACGTCTTTAATTAGGTAACGTAACACTATCAATTGCTATAAATTGCTGCAGCTACCTTTCAAATGCTTCAGATCCTAGACTTTCCTTCAAAATTCAGTATCTGCATATATTCTATTTACGGAGAGACAATTCCTACAATATAGGACACTGGGATAAACTAAATGCTAAATGTTGTCATACTAGAATTTGTTAAGTTTTCTGAATACTGACTATCCTAACAAGAAATTTTGTTTTGTTTTTACGACTCAAAATTACATAAGATTACTTGATCAGTAATAAATCTATTGAAAATGCTTGCATTCACTGCTGGGGGCAATCACATAATTCACGAATTAATTGATTCAGATAAGACACAGTTTGCTAATGAAAATATCAAAAAATTTCAAAACTGGGGAATTACCCCAAAAAATTACATCATAATTCAATATAGAATGGATATAAGAGAAGTAAACCATTTCAAAACATCCCAGTAGATGGCATTGCGGATTAAACGTATTTGAAATATAATTGACTTAATTTACGACATTGATCATCGCAATTTTCCAAGAGAATGAATGAGTTAGGTGCACACCAAAAAATTTTGTTCAATTTTGAAAGCATATAGAAATATCATTACATATCAAACTGAAACTCTGTCTGGTATGATATAAAAGTGCTGTTATTTTCGCTGAATTCATTTACAATCCATTAGCTGTAGACCAAGCGTATAACTTCTTCAAAAAGACATTACCATTACGTGTTGCTTTAGGTTCCACATTGACAGTGGCAGATGAGCATAACTTGTATTTTAAAATCCATAAAAAGTGTCATAATATCATTGATATATAGGGAAAACAAAAGAGGTTCCAATACTAATCCCTGTGGGACGCCAAGCGAACTAGGCTCAGATTTATTATAGAAAGGTAATACTTTGAAATATATATCTATACTTGAAAAGAAACACTAAAGCTATGTATTGCAAAGGCCGTTAAATGTTATGACACCTAAAGTAACCTGTACAAAACTGATTAAACTCGAGATGTAAGTTAGTCCGCAGCACTCTCCTCTTCTGAATAAGAATTTGCGCTCAAACCTGTTATTATCGCACCAAAAAATTATACCAAATTTTAGCTGTGGATAACAGGCACAATAGTATGTTACCCGAAACATTTTATCACTACATGGTCACAATAGCAAAATAAACCCAACTTCTCCACTCATCGACTGTAAAACCCAAGATATGTACGGAACTTTGTACACGATATTCGTTATTGTGAAAAGACAAAGTATAGGAATAGACAGTCTCTTTAGAACTGAATAAATTCATCTGCGTTTTGCTATGATTGATGGTTAAATGATTTGATATAGCCACTGTTCAAGACGGTGTCGTGCTAGATTCCTGGAGTCACTCTCAGCGATTGGTCCAAGTGTATAGCCGACAGTCACCAAAGAAGAATACCGAGGCTTATCGTTGAAATGCCAAGAGTTAAACATTATTATAATGTATTACAAAGAGCAAAGGCCCCAAAATGCTACCTTGAGGTACACCACTACTGAAATCCCGGGATATGACCCCCTCCACTTTTTAGATTTTCCAGATTAGAAATGACAGTTATTAGAAAAAATAGGAAAATCCTTAGAAAAATCATTAGAAAAAAGAAAATCGTTAGAAAATTTTGATTTTCCGGGTTATAAATGACCTCATTTCTTACTTTCTTTTTTAGATTAGAAAGAGTGCTCTAGATTTACCTAAACTGGAAGGCGCTGTAAATTAGAAAAGGCGCTCTAAACTTGAATTAAATACATATACAGCTTGGTTCCTGATGACGTAGTAGTCAAATATACAAAAGTGTTGAAGAATATGTCGAATACAAAATGGCCACCGCCAGGTTATATTTTAATTCAATAAATACTGAGCATGTATATCTGTGACATAGTACTCCTGCCGTATAAAATACTGACAACCACATTGATTTTTGTGTACGTGAGATTTAAGGTTTTGGGAGACATTTAGTTTTTTTTTTGTTCAAAATAAAAGATTGGCTTTCTTAGAAACAATTTATATACAAACAGACACAATCAAATACACTATTTGAGAAAACCTATACTAGTCTAACATTATGTAAGGCACAAATACAATAGTCCTTAGTATGAAACACACAAGTTTCATTAGTCTTATCTAACTTAATACTATTTTCATCACACTCTAAATTAATTATTACAGAATTGGGTAAGTACTTTTTTAAAAACATTTTTTTTGATGTCCCTTAACATAAATACGACCGTTGTAACAAACAAACCTATTCAAAATATTTCCTATTTCGGAGTAGGGTATACATCCATCGTCGTACAATAAACCGTGATGATTTTCTTTTAACCACAACACCTGACATAATTCTTCACGTGTGAGCTTATAGTAAGACACATTAGGTTTGAAAATGAAATGACCTACTTTTACACCATCACTGATTGGCATTTCGTTGAGCATAAAACCATTTTTAAGTTGAAATCCTTGTAGATCGATAGGTATCGATGAATGTTGTTGAGATAAAATCGAGTTTAAATTATTCTCATTTTTTTTAATTCTATCCTTTGTTGATATTCGACACTCACTCCATTCATAGATATATCATCAAAATTATCCATCATGAAATTATTTTCTTGACTGTTCCCGTAAGAGGTTGATATTCTACTAAGTTATCGTGTAAAATCAGACTGTATACCACCGTATCTGCTTTAAATTGCTCTTGACATTCCATTTCCAGTTTTATATCAACACTTGAGGAAATCAATGATTTATTTTGCTTGGAGCAGTCGATTAAATAATAACTAGATTGAAAATTTGAATACGCGTTTAAGTCCCATATTTAAATTCATAGAGGTGTATGGATAGCTCTCCGAATTTAAATATAATTTTAGATTAGTAATTGCAGAATGGTCAAAGTCGGAGGAATCTTCAAGAGGGTTATCTTTCTTAAGTTGAAATCCTACAATAACATAGCGTGGTTTCTCCAAGTTCGTGCTAATTTTAATGGGCCATATATCGTTTTTTGTAGTGCGCAGTGAAGGCAGTTCGTGTAATTCCCACTTTCTGAATGGTATGTATGTCGATTTGTTTTCTCGAAGAGCCTGTAGCAGTCTCAAGCGAGTCTTATCGTTTACAGTAATATGTGGCACATACCATTCAATCTTTTCAATTTCTATGGTTGCCTTCTTCGTATCATCCGCCAAATTATTTTTATAACAATTATCGTCAGTTTTACTGCTATTCAGTATTAATTCCTGGATGACATTCATTACTATCTGCTTGTAATCATCGAATACCCCAAAACAAAATTTGAACCGTAGAACAGCGTTGAACCCATTTACGGAGATGTTGGGTTGTTCATCCTTGAACGGACAGCAACCTGCCATTTCAAACATCTTAGATTCATTCGCATGTAAGAAACGTACGCCTTCATTGTAGTAGTGATACCAGGATTCATGCAACGATCAATCTCAACACCGTTAATTTCATGTCGCATCTGATCGAATAGAAAAGCCTTTTCTATTCGATCAGATGCGACATGAAATTAACGGTGTTGAGATTGATCGTTGTAAACTAACAAACAATGCATATGCATATGCATTGTTTGTTAGTTTACAACTACCTGTTCCGGTAGTCTGCTCGTTGAATTTGGCCTGTATATGAATGAAACTTTCACTTGGTAAAGTGTAAATATCCTGATGTTGAATGGGGATGCAATTTCATCATTTAGGTTAAAGTTGTTTGCGCGTGTATAGTAGACGTGGTTTTGCTCCTTCACTATAGCATCATCGAATTTTAATCCTTTGAATATCTGCAACTTTTCCATTATTCTCGATCACTTTCAAACCAATAGATTTTAGAAAAGCAATGTTAGCAGGTGTTAATCGACGGCGCGCACGTGATTGAATGAATGTGTGTTTGTCAGATCTATACGTTTTATTGTTTTGAATGATAGACCCATTTTCCACCTCACGACAATCTCTTAAGTTCGAGACGTACAACTATCTGCTCACCACGAAAATCTACTGGGTCAGAGTCTTGATCTAATAAAGTGAGGGTAATATTACTAATTCTTCATGTGTTGATCGGCAAATAAACAATATTTCTCGGTTCTATATTGATGCTATAGCCCGGTTCGACTGAAGGTGCGAATTCAAATAATGTGTGTCATAGTACGTAGACGTTACTATGTATATTACACTCGATTCTTATAGTGACGACCTTTATAATCTGTACAGCGAGATCCGATTCATGATATTGTCCGGCAATCAGTTTCCGACTACTGAACCCCAACATTCGTCCAATAGAATCATTTATCGTAAAATCAATAATGCGTCCATTTAGTCACGTACAAATGTCTAACTGAAAATTAAAAAAGAAATTTATTTGTAACTCATCAAAAATTTCTAAATTTTTAGGACCAAAATATAGTTAAGTCTGTCCATAACTTTGTTTATTCTATACGCATTTACGTAAATACCACTAGTAATTCCAGTTTGAAGTTCTTCCAAAAAAATGATAAAATGCAAATAGTTACAACCTTTGAGAATGAATGGCAATTGAAAATATTTTCTATGGCGATGTTTTTTTTTTGTGTGAATAGCGCGCCTTTATGTGGAAAAGGTCGACATCCTCGGTGCATTACCACGTTTTTTTTTCGTTAAATAGACTATATTATTTTGAAACTTAAATTCCTCTATATGAAAATTATTATGTTTGTATATTAACAGCGACAGGCTCGGGCTTGAGGAAAGAAAAATCAATTTCTCGTCACTGTGTGCACATTGGATCGCGATTTTTTTTTTGTATGGGCATTACTCATATTTTTCTTTTACCCCCTTTTTTAATTACGCTATTTAAAACTAACTCTGTATGTGTAATAGTGTATTGGTGTATTATTCTCGTGTAGTAAAACTTGCAACATAGGAATACAAACTATGAGACTCAAACAAATTATTTAAGTGAACAGTTTTTTGAGATGCTACTGCGAAATTTACATTACAGTCATCTGTCAGTATTAAAAAAGCATCAATAGTGTATAAATCACTCAAAACCTTATCTCAATACCCGTATAGACATAGTCGAAATCCATATTAATGGAAGATGATCTACTGTGTTGTCTTCATACCTCTTATTTTTGCTTATTCAGAATGGCCTACTGAAGCAAATTAATTTATCAAAGAAAATCATTATTTACACAGAAACTATCAACTTTAGCCGCATTCATCGTTATAATTTGGAAGTAATAAAATCTAGTGCAAGAATGTTTTTAACTATTAAAACGTGCTCTTGATGGTGCTGAACAACACTTGTTATTGAAATATTTGATTAACTTTCAAGTAGGCTTATAATAATTTGATCTCGCCTCGTTGCTGAACCCTGCTGCTTGCTTAGAAATAACATTTAATCATTTTCTGCAGTTGTCTTTGTTTACGCAAAAATGATAATTGATAATGTAAAACTTTAGGGCCCGCCCCTCAACCACCTCATCGAAGACCGAATCCTCCGACGGAACTGACAATACCATGTGAATTCTGCGACACACCAATTCCACACAACGATCTGATACAGCACGAAACTGGTTGTAGACCGGATTTGGCCAGATTCAATCCCAGAAGGAGATCGCCATCGCCTGATGATTACTTCATCGCTCCCGAACCTACATCACCAGAAGTTGAGCTGCCTTGTGAATTTTGCGCGGACATGTTTCCAGCTTCCCGACTACTACAGCACCAGCTAACTTGCAATTGAACATTAATTTAATTAAAACGTTCTAAGCTGTTTTTTTTTCTAGATTTTTTACAAAAAATTAGATAGTTTTAATATATATCACCAAAAAGAGGTTTGTTATAATAACCTATCTGTGTTTAGTCTTTTTGCTTTTTTTATAGCATATTATTACAATTTAAGTACGTTATTTAAAGAAAACTGTTGTTTTTTTTTATTTTATATTTGTATGCGAAGTGGATATAAATAAAAAATAAATCATTCTATTAAAATATGTGACCTTCTCCGAGAAATGGGACCTAGTGTGTCAAAAAACGGGTTTGGACTTAAGAGTGGATTCTGGTACCTAAAAGGGTGTAGAATAAGATGAAATGAGTTAGATTTCTGATAAAAATTTATTTACCCCATAAAAACGTACAAAACGAACTTGGGAAAATCGATAAAAATGAGAAAAACATTAAAATTTAATTTTTTTTGTTTTAAATTGTTTTTTTTCGTCAGTCTTCGAATTTTTTTGGAGTTTGGACTTTTTTTTCGGTGTTTCGTGATCTGGTAGTTCGATTTTCTTCCGTTTGACAATTTGAGTTTTTTCTTTTTTCGGCGCTTTGACTTCAGCTTTCTTTTTCTCGTGATCCGGTGCTTCGATTTTTTTTTTCTTGCTGGCAGGTTCAGATTTATTTTTCGATTTTTTTTCGCTTTGGGTTCACTCGGTTTAGGAGCTACAAAATCCCGTTTCTGTGAATCAGTACATAAGACCCTGACATTCTCATACAAATACCATTTGCGATCTAACGATAAACCGCTTGGTGCAATGAGCGGAGGTAATTCGTTTGGTAGCTCAGCCGTTAATCGCAGATTAAATCTTTCTTCTTCCGAGTCCACAAGTTCTTTACATACAATTTCGTTTTTTTTGAAGTCAAAGTGGTGGTACTTGGTAATACCTAAAATGCAAAAGTTTACAAAATTAATTGAAATGAATTTGAAAAATTAAAATCACAAAATCGCTACAGTTTACCTGGTAATCTTTTGTAAAATCCTTCGAAATGAGTATCCCATGTTCGCCACTCTACTTCACTTCCATTCACAGCGTTGTTAAATTTATTACTGCTAGATCTATTGACCACATCTTCAAAATCTTGGTAATAATCTACATTTGAGCGACTATATTCTAGTTTCATTAATCCGAAAGAGCGATCGGGACTGAACTTGGTGTGGCCAGTTAGGAGGAAATTTAATGATATCGATTCGTTTAAGACAGAATCCACTCGCCAGGCCAAATAATGCATCATTGCATTATTTTTATTCTGTGCTACGCAGTTATCACAAAATAAAACTAAATTTTTAACGGCATTCTTCGTGAAGTAATCGTGAATTTGGCTAATGACAGCATTAGGTCCTTTTCCTATTTCGAACTCTTCGTCTAATAAATAGTTCGACTGAACGTTAGTGAATTCATTATGAATACCAAAAATTGAACATTTACGAGCTGCTTTGAAATATGCCGTTCCGACTTGTTGTGGACTGGATGGATAAGATATATTTTGTGCATAGTCGAAACTCACTACAAGAGTAGAATAAGCATCACTCATCTTGCAGCATTGTTGGTAGAATTCACGCTGGCATGGCGTTTCGCATGGTCAAGATGAGTAACAGCCATTCGTAATTTTGCTTCTTTTGTATCTGAATCAGATTCTTCCAAAACTCGTCGTAGCATCAAGGTATTCTGTTGACAGACGTCACAAAGATCAGTTTTCTGTTTCATAGGCGAGATGTAAGGGCAGTACTTCATCCAAATTTTGTAAAAAGTTTTAATTGCGATTTTATCTTCAGTAAGACAAACTTTCTCAAAACGACGATAAACAGCACTTTTTGTTTCACTGGATGGTAGCAGCATTACTTTACAGTCTTTGTAGTTTGGCATTCTACCAGAAAGAGGTATTGCGAATTTTTCAGCAAAATTTTGAATAAATTGAACGATACGAGTAAGTGATTCCGGTGGTAACACACGCGATTGCCGTTTTGAAGACTTGCCACTTAGTTCATGTTTTCGTTCAGAAAAGCCAACATTATCACTATGTCGAATCAAATTTTTATAACGTTTTAAACCAACATCGTAAATAAAACAAAACATCTTTCTACAAATATGAATGCCACGAAATAAGTACATTGTATCAAGTCTGGATTTATTTTTTACCCTTTGGCCATACTTCTTCCGACTTTCAGTATGATAAACGTTTTCGAGCGATAAATGTTGTCGATGAAATTCCAAATGGCTCAAATGGACTAAATCTTGTTCTGGTTTACTTAATTCTTGGAAAAATTGCCGGCTTTGTATAGCAAGATTTTCTGGAATTATCTTATTACATTCTTTCGAACAACATGCTTCGGATTTTTCTCCGTACATCAAATCGATGTTCATCGACTCTTGTGTATCTTCAACGGATTCCTCCAATTCGGATATAATATTGGATTCGGAAAATCATGCAAAAAACTTTGATTTTCAGTTAGTCCCGAAGTATTAGCACCGACACTTTCAGATAACGTCATATCGATCTCATCATCGCCATAAACCGAGTCTAGTCTTTTTAAATCATCATCAAAACTGTCAGAAATATCCATTTTTATAAAAATTACTTCAAATTAACATCAGCTTAGTAACAAAATTACAAAAGAACCAAAATTGCGAAACAACTTTTGAGATATTGATAACACTCGTTATACAGTTGGCACAAGACTGAAGCGTCACTTTATTCTTTTCCTTTCTTATAGTTATTTTTACAATGTTCTTCGTATTAGTATACGCACATCATACAGTTATACAGTTGGCACAAGACTGAAGCGTCACTTTATTCTTTTCTTTCTTATAGTTATTTTTACAATAGAGCAGCAACAATAGCAAAGGTATTGTCACACTAAAAGCGAAAAAAAATACGTCACCACATAGGCATGACGTCACCAAAGTCGGCACCCAATCATAACTAACCATACCAAATCGCAACTCCCAACTGAAGGCGTGCTCAAAGTGATAATGCGTTATGAAACTTTAAATGCGTTTTTCTCAAAACTTCATTTTCACACACTAGGTCCCTTTTCTCGGAGAAGGTCACATATAGTAGATATATGCCAAAAATAGGCGATAGATGGAACTCTAGTTCCTACAGAGACGGAGTTTGATTATTTTTAGTTATTCGTATCTTGTTGACATAGGTACTAGGTACTAAAAAAATATGAGTGTGCAAAATACGTTTTTTGACCGCCATCTTCAAGAAACTTTAAAAATCAAAAGATCGTGTGGTAGCAAATTACAGAAAAGTTTATGATATTGGTTTTACAAAATTAAAATAAATAACAAAATGGTGGCCGAAAAACTGAAAGCTTATGTATTGTTGAAAATCTTGTCCAATGGTAATTTTTAAATCACGTGAGTTAGTACCATTGATATCAAAAAAATATTGCAATACAGATAGCAAACACTTATTATTTTCCTGTTCCTATGTAATTTCTGATGACGAGGGATAGTACTTAATTGAAGCCAACAATACTTTGATTTCTGTTTTTATCAGTTTTGCTGCTGCTTCAATTAGACGATGTTTTTCTAATTTAGGGTCTTTAATTTCTTTTGTTTCTGGTAATCCAAGAGAACGTTACCACCCATAATTGCCATATTAAGCATCTCATCATTTTTGAAAACGGTAATGTTACCAACGAAAATGTTCTTTAAGCTTTTGCAGCATGTGATGATTACTATATGGATCATTATCAACTGGTAGGAGGACTTTAATAACAAGTTGCTGGACACAAACCGGCTCATAATTTCAGATTGAAACCACCTACATACATCCAAGAAGCATCATGTTTTTCTTTCGCTGCAGGACGACCAAGCTGCTTGCAACGTAATTCGTCTTGGAAATCATCTCGGTACTTCTTTGGGATTGGATTACCTTCACGAACATCTACGCTGCATGCCTGGTGATAAATTGCATCTGTTGCAGATAAATCAGTTACTGATAGCAGTCGCGATTGAACATTGGCCGATCATAAATCATTTCTGGAGTTACACCCCCATAAGAGAATCTTGACACATTACTGTACGGAATACGGATCTGTATAACACCGGATTTAACCCGTTTTTAACTTTCAGTAATAAAACGATCACAAAACAAATGGTGATATATCCGCCCGTAATACTCTACTACAGCTAGCTGGTGTTTCACCCTGAGTTTCCAACTTCGATTTCATATCACTCGGGCAGCGCGCACCCAGAAAAAAAATTCGGGGTGTGGTTTAAGTTTTTTTTATAGTTTTATTTAATTTTTTTAATACATTAACTAAAATTTAGAGCAACTAAAAAGAAATGAACATACAAAACAATAAAATACACAATACACAATAAAAAAAACTAGAAACATTATTATATAAATAATGATGCACGTTTTTATTTTTATTCGTTAATTTGGGGGGGGGTTAACCTCCAAAACTCCCCCTGTGTGCGGGCCAGCACTCTGCATATTATTGGGATTTCAGTACAGAGAACAGCATTTGACATCTTTAGTAGACAACACACTTTGAAGTTTCACTTTTACTTTCAGAGCACAAGATACAGTTCCTGCAATTTTCAATATCTTAGAAGACGTCAATACTGGAAGAAGTCAGAAAGAGATTAATTTAAATATTTTTACATTTTTGGATTTTCCTTGACTTTTAGTGTGTCAAAAAGATACCACCTACTACTTTTTGGAAACATTTTACTTCTAAAAACCATTATATTTTCCAGTGTGAAATACCGTGAAATCTTTTACCACACATGACATTCTTATTTTCGATGTTTTTTCAAGATGGCGGCTAAGAACTTATTTTACGCACATACGTTATGATATAATATAATTAAAAATATTAATGAACAAATTTTCTGCCACCATTTTCTATTCATTTTATTTTTTTAAATCAATATCATAATCTTTTGCCGCATGATTTTTTCTGTAATTTCATACAACGCAATTTTTTAAATTTTTTCAAGATGGCGGCCAAAAAACGCATTTTAAGCAGAGATTAGATTTTCCTAGACTTAGGGCCGGTATTTCGATCTCAGTATAAGTTAAGTATAAGCGATATACAGAAGATGTTTCGATATTTCTGTCTTTCGAAGTTCAAATAACAATTATCTTCGAGACGAGTTATAGATAAAGTTACCCGGTAGTCGTATTATGAGGTTTATCCGGAAGATAAGTGACGATGATGACCGAAGACAGACGAATAGACTCGCATATTCGAAAGTTATCACAAAGCTGTTCAATTTATAGGTTAGTGTTTATACTTTTCACAATGCATCGAGATTTTCAAAACTTAAATGAATAATTGGATGAACAAAATAACTTGGAAATATATGTAACAATCTAGAAAACAATATCAGATTTCGATCAAATAATTTCGAAAAATAGTGATACAGAATTTGTTAGTTAATACCAAAGATTGAAAATTCTCTATTACACCGCACTAATAGGTAATAAATAATACATTGTACGTAAGACCTGTTTTGTAAAATGTATTGCTCGTTTTATTTTCAGCGTATTCATAATGTTTTGAAGTATGTATTTACAAAATAACCCCGAAACACAAAGAAATAGGTTATCTGTGTATACTAGTTACAGTGAGTGATACAAGGATACACACACTTTTTCCGTTCTTGTCTTTTGCTCGTTAGTAATGTATAATAACATCCTTTTTTACTCGTTTCTATGTATTGGAAACAAATAAGTGTTGCCAACATATGTGTAAAATAAGTTATTTTAGGGAGTAACTATCTTTAGAATATATACTTGCTACTATTTAAAATACCGAAAATGGTTATCGGTCAGATTATACTTCAGTATAATTTTATCCGGAAGATAGTTATATGTACTATACTTTATACCGAGATTGAAATACCGGCCCTTATAGTATATCAAAAAAATAAACAACGAACTAAAAAATTTAAACTCTGGTTTTTATCCAAAATCCTATAGGTATAGTACTATATACTTTTCGCATTGCCATTTTCTAAAACTGGCTTTTTCTAATGATATTATGTATTATTTCCTTACTTCGTCAAAATTGCATTAGCTTCGTAGACTATTGAAAAAGATAAACGTTAAATTTTTTTTCATAATATAGGTCTATTGCATGTAAGCAATAAGCTGTTGCAAGAATAGATTTTACACAGGTCTATGAAGAAATGAATTTCGAACATTGTTTTAGTGTTGATAACTTATTATTAACTATGATTATTGGTGCTGATTTCAAAAATGAATTCAATTTTTTTCTATCACATACGGGTTTTTTTTTCCAAAACGATTGTGGAAATAACTCAAAAAGTGTTGATATTTAATATTTAAAGCATTTTCCATCTTTGGCAATATCTTAAGAAATTGTTTTATTAAGCCTAAAATCCAAGGTGTAATTTTATCCATTAACCTTCAGATAATTAACAATTAGCCCGCATACGTAAAATAAACTAGCTAGAAGCTTATAGATTTATATCTGAAACTTATTGATCGACCTCTGTAACTCCACGACGCTTGGCGTCAGTGTTTCTGGTACTCTGCTTCGATGTGTTTGCCTCTCTGCTTCGTTTTTTTTTTTCTTTACTTTAGATTAGTTATTTTAGATCATATGCCAGGCACCACGAGTTTTATATTTAAATGAACCTGCCCCTCTGACTTCTGTCGAAAATTCGTAAGAGTTCTGGGGCTTGTTGACAAGAAAACTACTGTGATTGTTTTAAAAATAACAATAACATTGTTTGTTGACGTCTAGACATCATGTGCAGTTGGTACATCTTAGGTACAGTACATATATAAAAGAACGAAAATACCACAAAAGAAACTACATAAACACTGAGTGTCTCAGTTAAAAGGGCTTGTGTGTATGCCTACGTTCAATCAGCCGTTACAAAGATGATTTATATAATATTAAGACAATATTTTACAGAATACACAAGTGCTGAAATTTAATAAACAATAAGATACAGTCTCGTAGGTAAAATGGGCCATATATTTTACCCAAAAACCACTGTGATAGGTAAAAGAAATAATGCTACTCTCGTGAGATCACAGTGTTTCTAACATAGAAATTCATCAGCAACGCAGCAAAAGAATAACATTACATTAATTTGAAAAGGATGTGAATAGAACAGAATATCAAGGTATGAATGATACTACGCTTGTTGTGAGAAGTGTAGGCGGTTGGTCCTCCTTAAATCCATTACACAATGCTAATTCACTAATGAATAACAAAGAGACCGACTTGCGTGTATTCAAATCACATGGCAACCTGAAATGTTACACTACAGTCCGCTTCTTTTATTCCTCTTCTATACATACGCCTTCCGACTTAGTTTGCTTCTGTGGCTTGTATGATGGGTGAAAATGTCTACAGCTCTTCTTCCAAAAGTTGGCATTCTTGTGATGTCACGACAGATGTGTTGTTGAAGCCACATAGACCAGTTTTTATATAAGGAATGCGTCCATTTAGTCACAGTCTGGGTAAAGTCGTTTCGGAATAGAAAAGGAGTGCAAATATTTCCAATACGAAATTGCAGCAAAACCGCAATTGCTAAGATTACTTATTTATGTTTAACAAATCAGCAGATTGCGTGCTGCACTAATTTAATATGAACTCGTGGAAGTAAATGCCTTTCTTAATCAAGACTTTAAAATATTTTCCTTTTCAAGTTCTTAAGCCTTCCCATTTGGGCATTGTTCCTTCATATAATGTTCTCTTTTTTTGTTTCGACTGTCTTATTCACAAAGAAAACACAGGAATTTCATATAATCACGTTATTGATAAGCAACGAAGATGTCTCTTGATTTTTCTAGTTTTATAATTGTGTTTAATGGACTGTTTATCAGTGTAAATTAACATCCTAAATAATTAATAGTTTATTATTTCTTGAATAGTGTTTATATGCAACATATTATTAATTAAAATCAATAAATATATGTAATTTCATACAAATAATATCTAGGTCATGCCAAAATTAGTACAAATTATACCTATGATTTATGATAAAAAAAACACTCTAATATTTTACAATTTTTAAAAATATTTTTGTCATTTTAGACCTGTGTAATTTATATTGCCAATGTGTGATACGAATTATAAAATCCTGCTTTTATCCAACTCATCAGGAATACTAACATCAATCACCAAATTGCGCTTATTATAGTTTAAAATTTTTATTGTTAAATAGTATGCTTTTTCTTATATAAATTTGCACCTATTTGTTTAGCCTGTTTTCTTTATATTAAAGTATAAGCATTTTTTATTGTTATTTTCTATGTTTTTTTAGACTTAAGTTGGGAATATGTATGAATTCAACATAAAAATAAACAAAGTTTAAAGAAAATTGTAGCGACTATTCAATTCACCTGTCATTGTTCAAATATGAACCAATAAAATAGCAAATATTTACTTTCGTATCATAGCAACAGGAAATTTCAGCGATTATATCTTCCTAGAAGGTATTCAAGTGGATATTTTAAACAAGTGAAAGTTTTTATTAATGTAACTCATTTACTAACAATATTGAAGGTACAATTAGAAAAACTAACATTACTGCAGTGCTGCAGCAGATATTCTGGAACAGAGCTATCACTGGGAGTACCCGAGGGAGTACCTTTCTCTTGTAGCTTAATACCGTCACTATTACTGACAGATGTCGAAGTTGTACATGACACATTTGTTGTTGTAAAATTTCTTCCCATTTTGGTGATAATCGACTCGTGGTGCTCATCATCAAGCTGAAAGTACGATTTTATGGAATTCAGATTTTGGTGTCCCGTTATTTTCATCAGTTGTTGCTCTCCGACTCCAGCTTTCGCCAGAGATGATACAGTTGAAGAGCGTACCGAATGATTTGATATCTTCCTTCTTTTAACATCTAATCCAGTTTTTTCAGCTAATAACTTCACCCATTTACTGATCTCACATATACCAACTGGACTGTTCTTATACCACACCGCATTCTCAACTTTATCCCAAAACGGATTCGGTGTCAAAAACATCCTTTCTGTTTTCACATTTTTTCCTCTCTTCGATTTCAGTAGATAATACAATCTAAATAACAGAAGAATATTAATTATACCGTCTTGAAATTAAATATAAATAGGTTACCTAACTGGACACATATCGGTATTGCTTTTATTCTCTATCAACCACTTGCTGCCTGTCAATGATTTAGTTCCCCCCTGCGCAGTTTTCGAAAATACTGGATTATACTCAATTCTACCAGTTCTTCTTCCCTTGTTATCGAGTTCCTCCTTGAAGTAATAGGTGAAACAGTTGCTCCCTTCTCCTCCCCGCCAAGCTAGTTCGTAAGATGCTATTAAGAAAAACTTTTTCTGTAAACCGTCTGGGGTACTCTCATCTAATATGCGTATCATATTTAAGTATTCTGGTTCTGTAAGTGCCGCCGCGTTGCTGGTTCTTTTTTCAGGACACGCTTGCAGTTTTCTTCTTGTAGCATCCCTGGCGTCACGTGCTGACTTAAATATTGCATCAGAAAACGGGTTTACGTTTATTTTCCACTTATTGAAGAACATTTCTTGAACCATTTTCGCCGTCACGTTCCACATGTGCTTGATGACGCCTTCTTTATAATCGGACCCATCTTTTTTCTTCATATTACATGCCCACGACTTTAAGATGACATTTAAGTCCACAGGAGAAGTAGATTGATCCAGTTTGTAGCCTTTTGCTGTTAAAAATGTACTAAATTGTCTCCATACTGAATCTTTGGATTTCTTCGTGTTCCAAGGGATATTTTCGCAAATTTCAGCATCGATTTCGTCTTCAGATTTCGTGCCAAATCTTTTCTCAGTTCCCATTATTTAGAAACACCAGTTTTTATTCAACGAAACGAACTAAATAGGAACACGATTCCAAAAATTTTAATGACAAACATAAATGTTTTTTTTGTTGACATGGAAACGTAATCATGTGTAACTAAATTTTGAGTCATTTTAATATGAAAAATTGATTTGGTTCATTGAATAGTCTCTCGAATACGATTCGTAGTCAAAGTTGAGTCTACTATTTTTGTGGTGCTTTACACTCATGTCTTTCATAATTGCGAATACTACTCGTGCTCCGCACTCGTAGTATTTAAATGCAATCATGAAAGACATTCGTGTAACCACCACAAAAATAATCGACATAACTTTGACTACTCATGGTATTATAAGTGAATATACCTTAATTATACACCCTTTATTACATTTCCTAAAAGAAAGAAAATTATGTACAAGAGTTGAAACATTAATATTTTATATACTATATTAAATACGATACTTGCAGTATATTTATATATAAGGACACGGGCCTCCTTTTTTAAAAATAGTGGGAGAATAGGGCTTAACGATCTGTCCGAATATTTCAAAAAATTGATTGCCATTTTGCCAATTTATCTTGGTTTAGACGTTCGCGGAGAGTGGCTATGACTAAAACACGTTTTTTTCTATTCAATATGAGCAATTTGGATGTTCCAAGTGCAGGGGTTCCGAATACACGAGATTTTAAACAGAACAGCAGGCGGACGTGACAGCAAACTCTTCATAAAATTGCAGACGTTTACGCAAAACACGGCGATCGGTATTACCAGCTGATCAGATAGTTATCGCATGTGTATTCAGTTCAAACGAAAAACTTGGGCGATCAGCAAACTGTAGTGGCCGAAAAACATTTGTTTAATCATTGGCAGGGATACAACTGCAACCCTTGCAGCAATGAACAAAAAATGCATCTGAGCGTACTTAAAAATTCTTGCTCATGTAAAGTTGAATAATATAAAATGTCTTGAAGCACTAATAGTTAATAAATTACATATAGTCTGTTTCTAGATATAGTGCGACGTAATAAATAAAACCATTAAGGATCTATTGTGCTAACCCCTCCATAATCCGGCGATACCAAACACAAATTTTAAGTACCCGGATACTATCTGTGTCGGCTTAATTAATGTTAACATTTAAATCAGCGATAATATCTCATACAATTGCACTTTTATTATTTCCAATCAATTGTCAATACGGCCCTGTAGGGTGTTTCTCACATCGATTACTTTCATTGCATACCACCTGCCGTGTTCAAGCAACCTGTGGGAGCTTGCATTCTCATTATATCTTAAAACAGACTATACGTAAACATGTATGTTACCGTAGAATAGGTATATAGAACATTTTACTGGTATTTTTATTGTAATAATAGCACTAACTGAATAAGGATAGTTTAGGCTTCCATTTGCCATCATTAACAATCTTCAATTTCAATTTCATTTTTTTTAGTGTCCCATCTAACCCATACCGTCAATGTATGGGACGTTTGTAGTTTTTGCCTATTTATTATACAGAACTAGTTTGTCCCATATTTGATAGTCTCTAAGGCCTAGCGCACACGCATCGATTTCGATCGTACGGAAAAATATCGTTTGATCAAATTATATTAGTGGAACAAAGAAGATCCTATGCTTTTCTCTGTTCCACTAAAAGAATTTGATCACACGATATTTTTCCGTACGATCGAAATCGATGCGTGTGCGCAAGGCCTAAACCTTTATGGGACAGTTTTGAACCAAATAAAAAAAAACACTTTTCAGTCTAATTTCAATGAAAATACTAGTATTTAAAGAGGTATTGAAAAACTGATGGGACCACGTGTAAAATTTAACAAAAGCGTGTTGTATATAATTTAATAAAAGAAACTGAAAGGAACATATTGAAGAAAACAAGCAAAATCCATAAAAAATGGAAAACTTGAAAACAAAAAAATTAATTCTAAACATAAAACAAAGAAAAATAGGTAACACTGCCATTTCTGAGGCAACTTACACTAAACATGCTATTTTTTTGGACATGTAAAATTTTTGGCTGAGTGCCTCCGTGACGGTCTTGTGTTTTCCTCAGGCTTTCTCCTTCATACTGTCCTCTAGTGCCGAGTTTTCTACGAAGTTTGCCCTCCGGAAGAACTTATTGGTTTATCAGATAAACTCTTCTAAAGTGTTTTTATCTTGGCGATATTCTTGATGTGTGTCATCGGCGTGCTCTGTGCTTCTCTTGTGGCGACCAGCAGGCAACGGATTTGTACCCTCTCCAGGCGTTCTAGGATGGTCTTCGCCATTGTTGCCCAAGCTGGGCTGACGTACGTTAGGATAGCCCGAATATGTACTTTGTACAGTATCAGGGCCGCCTTCGTGGTCAGCGCCTTCGCCTTCAACAGCGGCATAAGCTGGTTTAACCTTCCCAGAGCTTTTCCGCATGTCTTGGTGGCGTGCCTCTTGAAAGTCAGGTGTGATCAAGCGTTACTCCCAAATAATCAACACTCTGTGCCTGAAATTTTGATTTTTGGGAGGTTCCTCACGTGCCTCATCGGCGATATTATTGCTACCTGTGACTTCTTCGGGTTGATGTTAAGACCCCTAAATGTTGTAAAAGTTCTTCACCTTGTCTAGTTGGTTTTGAGCCAACTTGACTGCGATGTCGGGCTTCATGGACATTGCCACTACTGCGGTGTCGCCTGCGTACAGTGCGTTGTACACTCTGTGGTCCTCTGGCTTCGGGATTTCGCTCGCGTAGATGATGAAGAGGGCCGGCCTGGGGGCTGACTAGTTTTCTCTAAAATTGGTGGTCATTTTCGTTGCATTCAGAAAAGACATTTAACATGTATAAATTAAAAACAGCGCCCTCTGTTATTCCTTTGTGCAACCACGCAATTCTCTACCAAATACACTTGAATTCTCTATAAAATTATCTTTGTAATGCGCCTTAAAATGTTAAAGTCTGTTTAGTTCCTGACTTATTTTATATGTAGAGCTACTCTATTCCACCCTACCCTTCCCAGAGGAGCTATATTTAAAAAAATTATTTAAAATGTTTTGTATATTTTATTGTCAATATTTATCAATAATTTCTATCTATCTTTAACTTGCATTTAATGGACAATTTGGACTTTTTAGTTCACTTTGGGAATTATGCCCCTTGTGGTCATTTTAAAAATTTAAATATATTTTTACTAAATTTCCCTTGGTCACATTTGTTATCAAGATTTTGCCACAAAGTAGTTCATACGATGTACGGTTACCGAGATATGGCTGATGTTCAAGGTTACACGTGATTACACCCTGTATAACAAACATATTCAAAATAAACAAATAAGTTTTACAATCATGTACAGTCGCATAAAAAATACATAAAAGGAAAATATACGAAAAATATTTATTACCTTATTACTTTAGTTTTCAAAATTAAGTATATTCTATGTGAAATTCTATAATTGCAGTCATTCTATCGTAGAGTGTAAAGAATGACGTAGACACGTACCGCATTATAGATTATAATATGGCCTGCCCTACTTTTAGGTAAGTATAGATTTATTAAAATTAACCGATGATTCATTAGTCACTTTTGTGTGAATAGTAACATATTTCTTATCACAAGTATTTGTTTCGTATAATTAGTGTAATCAGCAGTTTTACTTTGTATCTGCATCCTGCAGTAATAAATAAACTGTGCATTGAAGCCTTCCTGGAATTCTTTTATATCATCGTTCATTAACAAACATCTGTATCTATTACGCTAAGTCTTCAGCGTTTTGATGAATTGCACGTCATCGAATTCGAATACGAAATATAATATGCAGATACATACATCCTGCATGTTGAACATTCACGAGGAATAGATACAGTTACACACATACAGTGTCTTCGACAATTGTAGTACCACCGCGCATATAACTTCATCAAAGAAATAAAGAAAATATCAGCGTTTGCTTCAATAATTTTTAATGAATAGGTAAGCTAAAGAATTTACACAATAGAATCAGTGCCGTATTAACTATAAAACCAAGAAAGTAGTCGCTTTAAGGCCCGAAAGCTTTAGCGGCCACAGGAGGAACCTCGCCAGGGATCCGTGTGAGGCCTATCTTGGATAGAAAAATCATTGCAGTCATCAAGTCCTTCATTGTTATAGTTTTTAAAGTCACAAAGAGACCAGTTTGATTACTATGAACAGAAAGCCAGTAAACTACAATACTCTGATGAGGAAAAACGAAAGCAAGCGAGAAAACAGCATTTTGGTGATGGTGACGCTAAAAATGTTTTGCAACTGCAAGTCAGAGGAAGATTTAAGGTTGAAGCTGTATCTACCAATTCTGGATAAGCTAAGTGCTGAGTTGTGTTATCGTCTGAAAACATATCAAATAGTAAACTCCGTGTTTGCTGTTTTGGGCGTCTTTCCAGCACTTACTGACTAATACCTACTGACGCTCAAATAATCCCTAGCGCATTTTTCGAATTTCGCGGGTGTTTGGCTACGAAGACAATCGAGTAGAATACAAGTATGCCAATTCACATTTTTTGCGAAATTACTAGTGTATTCAAACATAAGAGTGGTCAAAAAATAGATGTAGAAACATTTAGTGACAAAATTAAATTTCTATTCACTAATTTTGGAGTTAAATATCAGCGAGTACACCTTATTTATATCGTCATCAAATTCTGTTTGCATCCAGTTTAACAGACCTATCTATTGTGACGTATTTACCATATGATCGTTGTTTGCATCCACTTCACTGACTTATCTTATCACCGTGCTTAACAATTTGGCGTTGTGACGTATTTACTAAACGAGCGTAATCGCGAAACTCGGAAAATGCGGACAGTGTTTCAAAACTATACAAACGATGTTCAAGCTGAATTTGGGAACAAAATAAATAGGTACTTCATGTCCCAGCTTGAAGATTTCAGCATAACAGTCATAAAATGTAATTTCTGAAAACAAACTGCAATCTGTTGTTCCCAATATGAGTATTTTAAAAACTGTCAGACGTCCAACAATGACGAAAAATCATTCAGAAAAAATACTATGGAGACGCTGTAAAGCATCTTTGCTGTACCTACTCTCAAAACGGGAGCATTGGGCGGGGCTATATAAGTGTGGGACCAATATGGCTGCCTCACCTAGTCCAGATTACTCAAAATTATAATCTGTTATCCCACACCTGTCAAGCCTACGCTAACCTATGAAATGTTATTCCAGACGAATTATTCTTATCAACGCTGTTTGTGCTGTTGCAGCTACGTAGAGCACAAGAAACAATAATACCTGTTAATATTTAACTTATTATATAACTCTAATACACGATACACTTAGCAAACAGTCCACTTTTTATCAACACTACCTGTTTGACGTAAGTGTAGTATCAATATGGCGAACCTGTAAACGGTTTGATCACGTGACTTCGTCTCCCTACCTATTCTTTCTCAATGCGAAAAACAGACTCGCATCACACACTACTTTGGCCAGTGAAAAATACGTTCGTAAGTTATAGATTAAAGATGTTTTATAAGTAGTTTTGTGTCAAAGTAACTCAGAAAAGTAAATTTCTAAGTAGGTAACACTCTACCACATTTCTGTTAATGTCAGATTTGACGGCTCTCATTTGTACAAGTGGACTAACGTTTCCTCTAAATATTTTTTTTTCTCTACATTTAAAAAATTACATTATCATTACCGCTTGTGGGATTTGTAGTTTTTAAAGTTATGATGAGTAAATAAGTTTTTGGACAATTCTTTTTCATGTTCTTATACAAAGTACCTGCAGTTTTTCTTTTTTTTTGTTGTAAAACCTTTCTTCAGAGACAAATCATAATTTACTTTGATATACCAATACCTACTCTGTTTGTTGTATTTATATAACAGATGTTCAGAAAAAATCGATCTAAAATAGCTGTGGAACAAAAAATTGTATGTCCTAACTTAAGTTTATGATTGTATTAAATATGTCAATTATTGTCTGTCAATATCTATCTCAGACATGACTTCAAATTTTCAAGGATTACTTTGACTTCGAATTTTTCTGAACACCCGATACTTTTGTTTTATTGTCCTGTTTATTTATTTCAAATAATTCAGTTTTAATTTATGATACGTCTTTGGTTTTTTATGTTGACTAACGATAGGCTACATAAAACATAATAGATGTTAATTCTCTATGTAAATTAGTGCAAAATTAGTTGTATTAAGTGTTTAAATTTGGTGGTCGCTCATATTGCTACAGGGCCCCAAAGATTGTTAATCCAACACTGATAACATTATAATCTTATTAAAAACATGTTGATAAACCATAACCACCGAATTGCATATGTGAATATGCATTGTAGCTTAGAGTTTTTCAGTGGATAATGGATGAATTTGTAGTTTTGACAATTTTGCGACAACTATCCGAATTAAATTATAATAATTATTATAATATAATGTGTCTTTAATTGATATACGCTGCCGCCATTTTGCATTTTAGTGAATTTTACATCTTACAATTTCCGCCACTGCTTGAATCCAAAACAACTGTCAAATTTGACTTTAGAATCCCGTAAGCGCAGTTTAAATTTAAGGTTTTTACAGCAGTAATTTTTAAAATTATGGGAACTATAAATTAACTTTAACTTAATATGAACTCGAATTTACAAGTTATTAATGCTATATCAACATATGTGACATATTGTCAATGTTATAGTCACATGATTATAAAATTATGTTAATATTGAAAATTAAATATTTCAGCACAACACTGACTGTAAAAGAAATGAAAGAAGACGTTTCAAGTTGCAGATTTAGAGGAAACGCGTTACATTCAATTGCACGTCATACTAGATCCATGACGACTCGTCTTGTATAGAGTTGTCGGATCCATTTTTATTTCTGTAGGTGACATTTGATATAACCAAAGAAAAAATTTATTCACAGTACAATAATTGTAACTTAATATATTTAGTAATTGAAAATATTGAAATGCTCTCTTTCTCAACTTATTTATTATATTGAGTAGGTACCTAAATTCAGATAGAAGTTTGCGATTTTGATTTTTAAAATTTGCTTTATTCAAATATCTACTTATTAGTAATAATAATTTACTACTTTTTTAATTTACGCGTGTAGTAATTTTTATGTTTTTACAAATCTAATACCTAATCCACATTTTGTTTTCTTTTTGCTATATATTGCTTTCCCCTGACGATGACTAAAAAATGTTTAAAATTGAATATTAATTGTCTTTGCTTTTCATTAACCCCTCACATTTAATTCTTCGTTATTTTGTTTGTAAACATACCTAATAATAATAATAGGTATATTATATTACAAAGAGCACAAAGAGAATTTGCTGACTTATAGAAGTTGAAATGTAATATCTTTTACTTTGGATGGAAAGCTACATGCTTAGTCATTTAACTGAACGATAGTGTAAACATCGATGAATCGCTTTGTGCACTGAACGTAACTAAAATAACACCGCCATATTCTTTATTGTCATCTCATCATTGCTGTCATTCCAAGCAAAATTGAACAAGTGGTTTTTTAAACACATTATTCAGGTAAGTGTATCAATTAACGATTTTGAAAATCTATATTTTAATTAATTCGGAAATATTCTTTCTTCTTCATAAATATTAATAAACATATCTCATTATTTGAGTTCAACTAATAATGACGTTTTTCTTTGCGTTCTTTGTAATAAAATCGAGGTAACATAATCGTTTGACGTATTCTAATAATAAAGCGATGATTCATTAGTTCTTATCATTATTATTATATTTACCGTACATAGGATCGAAATTTAAAATTTTGCCCTCATTCAACAAGAAAGTGAAGGACCCTGCTTTTACTCCTCTAAAAAAAATATTACCCACACTTTCTTGTTTTTGTTCTAAAATTACAGCTGATTATTACGTAGTGTTCTGCGTCATTTATAGATCAGCTGCTCTAAAAGAAACCTTTGTGTTAATTTCTATTCTGTTTATTAGTGATAATATTTTGTGCTGCAGAAATGGCTGCGCGTAAAAAAGTTCTTTTGAAAGTGATCATATTGGGTGATTCTGGTGTTGGAAAAACCTCCTTGATGAACCAGTATGTGAATAAGAAGTTCTCGAACCAGTATAAAGCTACAATCGGTGCAGACTTTTTAACAAAAGAAGTACAAGTGGACGATAGGACTGTCACAATGCAAATATGGGATACAGCCGGTCAGGAAAGGTTTCAATCATTGGGTGTTGCATTTTATAGAGGAGCTGATTGTTGTGTTCTCGGTGAGTATTCATTTTAATTCCACATGTACATTTATAGAATAAGTAATATTGTATGTTACTCGTGTAAATATAAATTTAAACATTAGCAATTCCCCAGACATTTTTCCACTTAGTGTCTATCTTGTACTCTCAGCACTTATATATAGGTGCAGTGGTTAGTTTTGTATTTTGCAGGAGTTTTTAGGTTTCTGTTTACTATATTAATATAATCATATTACTTTATTATCTTCATACCAAAAAAGCAAGTTTTATATTGCATACAAGTTAGTGTTTTTGACTTTATATCCTTTATTCTAATCTTAGCTAAATAAGTCATTTGTTTTCTATAGTATGAGAGATTGTAGTTATTTGACTACTTGATTAACATAACAACACCCTAACAGTTTAAGATATTGGTTTTACCAGAACAATAATGTATTTTTCCTATTCTTTCTTATAAACATTTCTTTACAATATCTAAAGGTGTGTGCTTTTATCAAACATATATTTATGTACTTTTTCTTCTTATCTACCTAGATCAAAATTATTAATATGAATTGTATTACTTCATTGAAAAACTCATTATTTTCATGTTTTTCATAAGATCTTGCTTCTTACTCATCAATTTTCGCATTTCTTTGCAAAGATCCACGTATTTAATTTTTCTTAAATGCAGTGATTCACATGCTTGTGTAATATTTCCCCTAAATTTTACTTTATATTGTTTTCGATGCTTTAGATTTCATATCTCCCTCTATTGGCAGATCATCAGTAATTTTACAAGCACCAAATTTTGTAATATATTTATTTGCAAATATTTGTACCAATCTCTTGAAGAAATTATATATTTGTTTATTATGTGGGTATAAGACAGTAAATTTACAGTTACACCAGGGGAGCAGGTTGGAATAAATATATAAATGATTCAGATTAATATAAAATGAAAGGTAATGGAGAAAAATGTAATGAAAATACGATTTACTTAAAATATATAAATTATAGTATAAAAAATAATTTAATAATTAAATGAAAATAAATACAATCAATAATTTTGGGAACGAGATTTTTTTCTGTTGATCATATAAAACTGTTATAACTCAAAATTAACATTACTAATACTTCTAAAATGTGATATTTTTACACTCTTTACATATGGAAAATATAATACTAGTATTAGCCTGATGGTAACGTTCTTGTTAGGGAATCCACTTTTTTAGCGTCTATATGTGACATGAGGTAATCTCAAACCAAATGCTATTTTAATTATTAAATTATCATAATTAAACGGCATTGTAGTGTAGTATAACAGTAACTTGCAGTTGACCCTAATCTGTTTATTATTGACTTGATGCGATATCTTGATTCAGACTATCTTCCGCTTCTTTTGCATCCGTGTTTATGTTTTTTTTGTATGGCGCAGTCTATATCGACTCAGGCAGGGGGGAGGGTACTTTCACAGTATCAGATGTTTTTGAATTTAACATACGTTAAAATTAAGGAACAAGTAATATCCCCGAATTTTTTTATTTTAGTTCAAAAAAATTTCTGGCCGGAGATACAGGTCGCCAAAAATGGCGCAATTTCTCACTTGCAATTTTCCGCAAAATTTTAAGAAGCCCTATCTCGGGAACGGTTTAAGGTATCGTTTTGCATTTTTTTTGATTAAAATGATATCCTTCGTTTGGAAATGTGTCCAAGTTCTCTTGGTGTAACTTTCCCGCCCGCTGAGGCGTCATCTGTGGCGATGTGTATCTCCGGTCAGGATTTTTTTGGATCAAAAGAAAAAATACGGGTTTATTAATTTTTCCTGAATTTTATCACACAGTGGCGAGCAATAAATTCTAGTCATCATTGTCATTTTTAATGCATTGCATTTGACAGTGCTCTAGTGTATATATGGTTTTGGTATTAATTTTTTCAAACGTTGTCATTATTTTCCATTTGTCAGATACTTGTCAGATATGATAATTATTGGTATAATAATACAGGAAAGACATTAAATTATAAATGCAACATAGTTATTAGACTAAAAAATAAATAAACCAGATCTTAGTACTTGATCATTTCACCATTTACTTAAATAATTTCATCTAAACTGTTGGGTATAGACAATCACATATTTCTGAAATAGCCTTGTGGAAGCTGTACATATAGTGACCAACAGTTCCTGTCTGTTTTGAAAATGTAAACTTTGGTTTTGTATACTTTTGACCAATATTCCCCACATGTTTTATATAGAGTTCAAATCAGGACTTAATCTGGGCAACTCAAGCACATTTATATTGTTATTTTGGAACCATTCTGTTATCCTATGAGCAGTATGGACTGAACAATTGTCCTGTTGAAATATAAAGTCCTCTTCTGGAAATGCTTGCATCACTGAGGGCAATATTAAAACTTCCAAAACCTTAATATAAACGTTACTTATGAAACATTCATATAAATATACCCCAGGACTTTTTGCAGAAATCCATGCCAAGGTTACTCATCATTAAAAATTACGTTTTCCCAAAAATTATTGTGTCCTGTAATGCGTTGCAACACCCAATCGGCATTTTGTGATGAGGAACATTTTCGACCTCGAGATTTTTGCATATGGCCACGTTTTGAAGTCCCCTGATACCGAAAAAGTGGTTTTAAAAAAATGTCTGTGTGTGTCTGTGACCACGATAGCGGTCAAACCGCTGTAAATATCAATTCCAAATTTTGTATTTACGTGTATAATCTCCCTCTTGAGATCTGATTAGTTTTTCAATAAAATCGGTAGACCGGAAGTCCATATTTTGCATATAAAATCGCGTATTATTAACCCCTACAAATATCAGATTAACAAGTTCGGCGTAACCTCCAAATTGATAAATGAAAACAAAAACATTTAAAGGTTGCGAGAAAACAAATATCACTATTTGATGGTTGGTACTAGTGGATATCGTCAATAAAATATTGGATGATTGTTTGCGTTGACACGGTCCAATGAATTGATGAATAAATTCATGAATTTCTTCGTGAATAAATTCGTCAATTTATTCATGAATTTATTTGACCGTGTAAACACGGCATAAGATTGATATTTCTAGCAGCAGCGTAATTTTTACATTCGCTTGCCGAATACGACGTCGTGCGGTGAAAACGGATGCGGGGAAGTTAGGCTTAATGATTGCCTCTGTTGCTGTTTGAAAAGGGTTATTTTTAATATTTTGGACCAACATAACATCGTCCACCGTAGCTACAGCAGCTTTAGATAATCCTGTTTTTGCTAGGCAAATGCTCTTACTTTATTAAAGTAAGAAATTGGTGCTATGATGACTAGATAACTTCTTGACAGCTCAAAATAAAATTTATATTTGACAGCTTGTTGGTTATTATTGACAAAAAAAAGATACAAACAATCAGCTGAAATTTCTAGTTTGTCAAAATATGAGAAGGTGTGATCTTTCTTTGCCTACCTGAATTAATATGGACTACGCCGTATAATAATTACACTGGGCAACAAATTTTCGAAAAGTTCATGCTTCCAAGCTGAAAATTGTCATTTCTTAATGAATTCAATGTGCTGAACACGAAAATGACTAAGAAAAAGCTGAATTGGCTACGGGTTTTCTGTAATATGTACGCATATTTCAGAAAAAGTGTACTTATGTCAATATTATAATACATGGTAAGAAAACATTTACGCATATTTCAGAAAAAGTGTACTTATGTCAATATTATAATACATGGTAAGAAAACATTGACGCATATTTCAGAAAAAGTGTACTTATGTCAATATTATAATACATGGTAAGAAAACATTAGTCTGCTTCCGGCTTTCGACTTCTTTTGGCCTGCCGTTTGTAGTGGACTTGTGGAGCATCTCTACTGATTGTCCAACAATAGTCAGCTAGCATTGACGTAGACCATTTGCCTTGGTACCGTTGCTCCATGGTGGCAATGTCCTGATGAAAGCGTTCGCCGTGCTCATCGCTGACCTGCCCGCAGTTATCAGGAAAGAAATCTAAGTGGGAATCAAGAAAGTGGATCTTTAAGGACATATTGCAGCCGAATTCATGAAACAAAGCCAACATATCCTCAACCAGACACTTGTAATTTTCTGCCTTGTCATTCCCCAGGAAGTTTGCTGCCACTTGATAGAATGCATCCCAAACCTGTTTTTCTTTACCTTGAAGAAGTTCCTCAAACTTGGGGTCTCGGAAGAGCTGTCTAATTTGAGGCCCCACAAAGATGCCCTCTTTAATTTTGGCTTCACTGAGTCGAGGGAATTTGTCATGCAGGTACTTGAATGCTGGTCCATTCTTATCCATGGCTTTTACCAAGTTTTTGACAAGACCGAGTTTGATGGTGTAAAGGAGGAATGATGATTTTGTGTGGCTGTGCCAATGGTGGGTGCTGTACATTCGTTTCTCCAGGCTTAAAAAATGCTCTCGGAGGCCAGTCTTTCTTGATGTAGTGCAAATCGAATGCTCTGCTGTCCCACAGACAAAGAAAACAGCAGTACTTTGTATATCCCTGCTGCAAACCCATCAACAGAGATACTACCTTCAGGTCAGAACATATCTGCCAGCCATACTTGCTGTAGTTAATCGTCTCCAGTAGCTGCTTTAGATTGCCGTAAGTCTCCTTCATGTAGACCGCATGTGCAATAGGTATGGATGGAAGCTGGTTCCCATTATTCAACAAAACCGCCTTTAGGCTCAGTTTTGAAGCGTCTATAAACAGCCGCCATTCGTGGGGATCATGTGCAATACCGAGAGCTTGTAGTAGACCATCAATATCGCAGCAGAACACAAGGCTTTCTTCTTTCTTAAAGAAAGATTCGAAGAGCTGATGGCGAGTGCGAAATGAAGTCACTCGGACATTCTGTTCCAGAAGATTCCACTGTCGAAGTCTTGAGGCCAGTATCTCCGCTTTGCTTTTCGACAGATCCAAATCGCGAACAAGATCGTTCATTTCATCCTGGGTAATTTTATGTGGTGCAGATGTTTCGTCAAAGCACGAAAAGTCATCATCCTTACTGCCACGTTGAGGAGAACTCGCCGACGCATGGCCATCCTCATCGTCTGAACTGATAGAAAAATCTGTAGGAGGTTCTGGAATTGGGAGTCCTTCGCCATGAGAGACAGGTCGCAGAGCAGATGGTATGTTAGGGTATTCAACTGTCCACTTCTTCTTCTTGGTGATGCCTCCAGAAGCTGGTCGTACCATACAGAAATAACAGTCGTCAACGTGATTGGTGGGCTCCCTCCAAATCATGGGCACAGCAAATGGCATTGCCTTTCTTTTGCCATTAAGCCACTGTGAAAGATTTACGGCACAAGTGCGGCAGCATACGTGTGGGGCCCAGTCTTTGTCCTGGTCGCCTATCTTGCAACCAAAATACAAATGATACGCTTTCTTAACTGTTGCACTGATGTTCTTTTTCTGTGCAGCAAATGTCACTTCTCCGCAAATATAACAGAAGTTATTTGCACTATTAACACAGTTACGAGGCATTGCTACTGTTTAGTTACTTTACACTATAGCAATCACTTATGTATGCTAGAGCTTCGAAAAATATGCGCGAATGAACGGACATTGCACGAGTTAACTGTCACGTCGGCCATTTATAAATAAACTATAATTAGCTATTGCTTGATATTGCGCAATCAATTTCGCAACACTCTCAATGGAAACTTACAGTAAATGCTGCATTAACTTCTTTGCATGAAGGGGTGATGCAATATGACGCAAAATTTCGTAATTTCTCACTAAATTGCATTACATTATGCAATAGCATCTATACAATGGACAAAACGTCAATATCTCTTGAACGTGAGCCAATCAACTTTTTTCAATGTGATATTCGTGTTCAGCACGTTGAATTCATTCAGGATTGGGTACTTTCACCTAAGAAGCAATTTCACTGTTGACCAGTGTTATTGATGTTTGTATAGTTTATAACTCTTACATTGTTCATCAGCTGCATCCTTACGTGACTTATTATAATATTATTCTAAGCTATGTCGAATAATATTGTAATATGTCACGTAGTGATGCAGCTGATGAACATTGTAAGAGTTAGAAACTATACAAACATCATCAATGATTCTTATACGATGATTGTAAAATGTATTACTTACTATGATTGGCTCTTTAAAAATGCTACCGTTACTTTTTCACGTAGCTTCTCAGTAAGACATCTCCCATCGTTTGTTCTTTGCATTCACAATACAATACAAAATAATTCTTTTTTTGTCTTTCAACTTGCAAGATATATTTTTTTATCTTGTAGATATAAAACTCCACAAAATATCTTGACATGAAGATCAATTTTTATATTTGTCTTCTATGACCATCCATCTATGAGATCTTACCGTGCTTTGGAGGAGAGCCTGCTCTTTTGGTAGTCGTCAGGTCATATTAGAGGCGCGTGCGCGGGCTGAAAAATCTGACACCTGATCTTAGGGAATAGTATACGTCATTATCATTTTATTATTATCGACACTTGTCATATCTACGTTTTTTTTATTAATCTTATACAGGGTGTCATTTTGAAAACGTACCACCCTCTATATTTCGGCCCCTATAGAAATTCCAAAAATATGCAAAAACACGTCAAACTTATTTTTAAGGGGGACATTTTGTAGGCTGGTTTTCAATTAAATTACATCAACCCTCTAGCGGGGGTGGACATAACCTCTAAAAATTTAAATGGAAATGGGGGTTGAGTGATACCTCATTTTAAAGGTCGTTTAACCCGCTTTTCAAAAATGCTAATTTCTTGTCCTTTATTTTTAATACTTTTGAAGAAATCAAGTCAAACCATGAACATACAAGTATCAAGTGTTTTGCAATAAAACATTAAAAAACTAATAAAAAGTAACTTATTTTTATTTTTATTTTAGACTTTATCACTGTTTAGAAAATAATGGACAACATTTCGAAAATTTTATAAAATAAGTTACTTTTTATTAGTTTTTTAATGTTTTATTGCAAAACACTTGATACTTGTATGTTCATGGTTTGACTTGATTTCTTCAAAAGTATTAAAAATAAAGGACAAGAAATTAGCATTTTTGAAAAGCGGGTTAAACGACCTTTAAAATGAGGTATCACTCAATCCCCATTTCCATTTAAATTTTTAGAGGTTATGTCCACCCCCGCTAGAGGGTTGATGTAATTTAATTGAAAACCAGCCTACAAAATGTCCCCCTTAAAAATAAGTTTGACGTGTTTTTGCATATTTTTGGAATTTCTATAGGGGCCGAAATATAGAGGGTGGTACGTTTTCAAAATGACACCCTGTATATAAAATTGGATGTATGTGTGTGGGTGTGTATGTTCCCTATATATTCTGAAATCGCTGAACCGATGTTGATGACTTGTTCAAGAAAACTCTAGCATATAGTCTGGAGCGTGTTCCTGTGAAGTTTGGTGCTGATCGGACTAAAAATAAAAACATTTTCCATCATTTAATCTTATCGATATCGGATCACCTGTGATTATTCAGTGGTTAAAGTGGTACTAATCCATGAAGTTGCACTAATAGTCACAGAGAAAGTACAGACCACAACATTAAGGCCTTTTCAGTAGTAAATGAGAGAAATAAAAGTATGTTTTCTTGCATTAATGCAAGGTTATTTAAAATTTATATGTAAAGAACTGGATGTACGAGGGCGACCTGTAATGTTTCCAGAATCGACAAGAAAAACACGATTTTTTTGTGGTTTTTTATTTTTATTTTTCGATGTAGTCTCCTCGAAGATCAATACACTTTTTCAAACGGTGCTCCAGTCTCTTCAAGCCGTCGGAAATATAGGATGTTTCGAGGTCTGCAAAATAGCCATCTGAAGCGGCGATGACCTCCTGATTTGAGGCAAATCTCTTCCCTGCCAGCGATTTTTTCAGGTTTGGGAATAGGAAAAAGTCGCTGGGAGCTGGATCCTATGAATATGGAGGATGAGAAACTTATTCGTAGCGCATCTCATTCAATTTGGACAAAACGATGCGGGATGAATAAGCCGGTGCATTGTCGTGGTGAAAAACCACTTTTTTTCCGCTGCAAACGAGGCCGTTTCTCCTTCAATACTGCATCGAATCGGGTCAATAAATCGCTACAGTATTGCCCCGTAATCGTCTTTCCCTTCTGCAGATTAGTCGATGAGGATCACACCTTGGGAATACCAAAAAATGATCGCCATGACCTTTCCAGCCGATGGAACGGTCTTTGCTTTCTTCGGAGCTGATTCGCCCGGAAAAGTCCGCTGCTTCGATTGTTCCTTGGTCTCCGGTATGTAGTGGTGGATCGAAGTCTCATCCACGGTTACGAAACGCATGAAGAAATCTCTTGGATTGCGTTGAATCCTGGCCAGACACTCCTCGGAAATTTCATGTAGGATATGGCCAACGCGTTCTTCTGATATGCCTGTTGTCTCTGCTATCTCGTTCAGCTTTAATCGGCGATCGGCTAACACGACATAATGAATCTTGTCGACCAGTTCATCGTTTGTAGCGGTTTTAGGGCGTCCACTGCGTGGTTCATAACTTGTGCTTGTGCGGCTACTTTTGAACTCTCTCACCCAGTAGCTGATGGTCGAAAATGACGGAGTAGATCCGCCATGAACCTCTAGCAAAATATTTCGAATTTCCGTGGCCGTTTTCCCAACCACCCAGAAGTGTTTTATCACTGCACGAAATTCGATTTGATCCATTTTTGCAAAACCGCCTGACTTGCTGCACAAAACACGCTCTTAAATAACATCTATTGACAGTAGACGTCTGAAATTTTGACAGTTGCTATAAAAAGGGTTGCCCTCGCCGACCATCTAAAGTCCCTAGATATATAAAGTACCGCAATTACCTCCATTTTGGCGCCAAAGAAGCGGCAAATTTAAAAGTCTGTCAGTTTTTTTTTAACTTTACAAAAATACAATAGTTGTCAAACAATATGTCAAAAATGTATTCAAATTGTAAAATAGCTTATTGATTTCTTGACAAAATACGAAAGTCTTCTAATTAAAATTTAGAAAAGTATGATTGTGATCGTGTCGTTAGCTAAAGAGGGCCAATCGAAAATCAGCAAGCTAGTGTATATGTGTGTGCATGATTTTTATTATTTATTACTCAACAGAAAATCCAAGTATAGAATAAATGTACAATAGAAAAGACCAAAAATATATATTAAAAAGGTAATACATATAAATAACAAAATATAGAACTGAAAATAAGAGTAGATACATATAAATATTATATATTAATAAGTTTACGTATTTGTTATTCATTATGAAAGTAAAGATTTACAACACGGTTTCTTGTCATCCTTCATTCGTTCAACAAATTATGATCTGCCATAATATATCTTACTGGCACATCTTCATGGACTATTTCTTCATTTAATGGAATATCTGCAGTTAAACACATGTTATGTAATACAGAACATGCATTTACAATAGTGCCCATAAATTTGGGGTTATACCTGGAACTCCTCTCCTTTAATGAGCATCGAAATCGGGTTTTCAACAAACCAATGCAGCGTTTAATACAATTTCTAGCTGAACTGTGAGCTCTATTATATCTTTCTTCAGCAGAATTTGGTAGAGCATCTGGCACAAGTGTTAACAAATACGGTTGTAGAGGATATTCAGAGTCACCTAACAACCAAAAATTTGTCTGTTTGATTGATGGTAGAAGCACTTTTTTCTGATAAGTTTTTCATAACCTTTACTTCCACATGCCATGTACAGCTTCAGTGATTTTTGGATAGTTTCTTTGATCCATTCTTTTCCGCGGTAATTGCCATATTTTAATAAATGAATTTGATTCTCCGAAAAAAGAATTTTGAAGTTTTCCTCAAGGTTGCTAATTTGTTTTTTCATAGCTAAAATTTGTACTTTAGCTGCTTTTAATTCATTTTGTAGACATTTCAACTGATCATTTTCATTTTGCTCAATATAGTACGTAATAACGTAATAACCTTACTCTTTATGTCATTATGTCAACAGCGATCAGCTGATTGCTCCGCGTGTCCAGATACTACCAACTCAATCACTAAAGTCTGCAAAAGTCACCAAATCACCGCCATTTTGGCGCCGTTATAATGGGACAAACCAATTGCGGTACTTTATTATCTAGGGACTTTATCCACTTCAACCTTCGTGCGCCATCTATTGCCGATTCCGGAAACATTTCAGGTCGCCCTCGTATGCATGTGATTCAATTTCAAAGCTCTAAATACATGTTTTTTTTGGCGTAGCAACGCGCACCGATTATCACTAGAAGACATATAAAATCATAATATATATATATTCCTAAACACTTTAAACATTGAGTTATAGCTACAATCAATAAACACGTTGGTTCAGTCCATAAAACTGAAACGAAATTTCTATTGAGGTAAGTTTTGCTACTGGACAGTAGCAAATTATTTTACCAACCCAGAGTCCTCATATTTAGTTTCAGCAGTAGTAGAACTTCAATAGGTATCTTTTTTTTAAACGTACGGTACAGTTTTCTAATATAAAGGCACCGACATTTGTATTTACGAAATATTGCAAAAATCCATCCCTCCAAAGTATACAGTTCACCAACTAACGCCCCAAACCAATTGAGTTAAAGAAATATTCTTAACAAACGTAAATTGTATGTGATTTTTTAAAACAGTTGATACATTTTTAATTTTCTATTGTTAAAATTTATTTAGATAATCTAGGCGGAATCATTTTAAATTCACCACAATCAGTATTGTTATTCGGCAAGGCAAATAACAACACTGTCAAACAAACATGTTTCCACATATCGAGTTATGTTTATCACATTTGTTTACTCCTACCGATTATTCATGTTTATAGTATTTAGACATGCGGTTGTTTTTAGCAATGTTACTAACAATGTTAATTAAACTTGCCCACATTTACTAGAATATTCGCAATTTGACTTCTTGTATTGTAATCTGAGATGGAAATGATTAAACAGTTATTGATATCTGCTTGCAGATAATGTTTCGATGTATATACGTTCCCATATCGCCACCAGTAATTTGTCAATTATTAAGAAAAATATTTTTCATTTATTTATTATATCTGTACTGGATGTTTTCCTTAATATCTGTGATTCCATATAGCTCTTTTATTATTGCAATTATCAAAAAAAATTGATTGGTTTACGCATTGTGATTTAAAAATTCATGTTATTAAATCAGTATCTTGGTCACGTTTCTTTTTCCTGCCGTGAGAGTCGTGCCTAAATATTCAATATGATGAAATAGCATTAATAACCTGTAATTTTAAATTCGTATCGTGTTAGTTTATGTCGCAAATTTTTTAAATCGTTCAACTGCACTTGTGGGAGTTTAATGTAAAATTATGTTGTTTTCGATCAGTTGCAGAAACGTAAAATTCGCTAAAGCGCTAGTGGCCGGTCGATAAATCAATTAAATACACATACTATATGTATGTTGTAGCAGTAATGGTCTAGTGGTTCGATCCTTGTCAACCTATAGATCCTGGGTAATAACAGTATGACTATATGGTTATGATATGCCACTCAGGGTCAAATGGTACAGTTCTGGCATCAGAAATGATAAGTCTCGGGTTCAATTCCACCAATTGTTTTTTTTTATCTGTAATTGAAAAAAAATTGCCCATAAAACTTTAAAATCTAAACAACTAAACTTAAATGTCAAATACTATATTACATAAAGTAAAATACGTAATAACATATAATTTACAAAACATTAAATGCCGTTAGCGGATGAAGAATATTTGTGACCAATCAAAAATTATACCTCCATTGGCCCACTATTTGCACTACATATGTCGTAAATTATGCATTCTAGATATATTTATGAAGAGTACACAAGTATTTAAAGTTGGATTTGGAATATTTTTGTATAAATGAAATTTCAAAATTCGGACCGGAAGTAACAGTTTCATACGTATAAGAAAGCCGTGTGGTGGCCACACCTAATTTTTTAATTTGAGATTCGATTTTCAAAATATGTGATTAGTTTAGGCAAATTTCCAAAGTGTTCCTGTAGGAATAACAACTGATTTTTTAAATTTGGGATTTGTGTTAGTTCCTTGTACTCAGAAATACTTCAAGCATCGTCATTTAAACATGTAACGAAATTTTGTAAACTATCGAAATTCTCTGCATAAAAACTATTTATGTGTATGTTTTAGCAAAGCTAGGTGACGAACGTGCGATATTTTGGCATTCTGTAACGATATTTTACAGACTTTGTAATAAATTTCGGAATCACTGACAATTCCTTTTCATATTAGAAAAAGTAACATAAACAACATAAACTAGATCTAAATAAATGATAACTAAAAATGTACGCGTATGTTATTGAAACTAAATAACAGTAAGTATATACATATTTACATTATTTCTCTTGCGAAATATAAGGTAAATATAATAAATTTTAAAAACTCCTCAGGCTATCTACGCCGATGTAGAAAGAATTTTACTCATAAATTCCTTATTTTATGGCCATTTTTTGCTCTGATTCTCGGGCTCTTCTCGAGCGTAAACAGATATTGCAGTTTACCATATGAATTAGTGCTATTCAGTAAATATGTTAATACATTATTTCTTTGCTCCATTGTAACTCCGTCGTAGTTTAACTAACTCGGTCATGTCCGCGCCCTAGTGATTTCTAGCAAAATTCATGTTATAGTGTTTTGCCAACTGTGTAAAATGAAAACATATTCCATTTTAGAATATTGTTAAGAATGATTAAGAATGACATGTTAATTTAATACTTCTTGAAAGAATTGTGTGCCTAAATTATTTATTTTCTTTTGCATCTCTTGTGCAGTTATTTTTACATTCAATATCAAACACAAATCTTCGGTAAATTTATGATTTTTTTTTATTTCGTACTTTTGCACTATTGGTACTACTAATTCACCTAAAAGCTTGGTGAAAAAATTGATAAGTGTAATACAGGCAAGGTCAATAATAATTTGATCAATAACTTGGTCAAGAAATTGATAAATGTAATACAGACTTTACTAAAATAATTCTCAGAATTACACAAAAGAACAAAATCGCGTTGAGTTGACACTGAGTCGCAGTGACGCATAAAAACTAATAACTAAAAAGTTACTACTGAGTACCTACCTACTCTGCAATTAATTAAAAATATACAGGCTGTCCAGAAACTCTCCTGACAAACCGGAGACCGGAGATTCCTCAGATAATTTTAAGACAATTTAACCCAATTCACCCTAGTCCGAAAATGCTTCCTAAGGGAGCTAGAGCTCTTTGAAGATGGCGCCTTGTAATTAGTTTTTTTTTAATATCTCCCGAACGCTTCTATTTAGAAAAACAAAAACTGGTATGCTTATTTATCCTCCAGAGATGAATCGATTCCATCAATTGCGAATTTCTAGTACCGGTCATAGGCGTCCGTTTTGGGCAGGTAAACGGTTATTTTAACACATAACTTTTTTGTCTTTAACTTTTAAGCATTTGTGACACTAGATTATTAAATTTTCAGGTATTCTAGTACTAAAAGGTACTCTTACTTTAAGTCGGTAGGATACACCGTTTTCTAGAAAAATCGATTTGAAAATTTTTCGTTTTTTCGTCATTTCATCTTTCGTCATTTCATCTTCGCGTACTGACAACAATTTGACAATTAAAAACGTAGGTTTTATTTCTGTTGGCAGTTCAAAGCGAACTAGTGCAAAAAATAATAAATTGAATTTTAATGACGAAAAAACGAAAAATTTTCAAATCCATTTTTCTAGAAAACGGTGTATCCTACCGACTTAAAGTAAGAGTACCTTTTAGTACTAGAATACCTGAAAATTTAATAATCTAGTGTCACAAATGCTTAAAAGTTAAAGACAAAAAAGTTATGCGTTAAAATAACCGTTTACCTACCCAAAACGGACGCCTATGACCTTAGGAAGCATTTTCGGACTAGGGTGAATTGGGTTAAATTGTCTTAAAATTATCTGAGGAATCTCCGGTCTTCGTTTGTCAGGAGAGTTTCTGGACACCCTGTATATATATTACCACTGACTGAATAGAATTTAGTTAGCTGAATGGTAAATGCATATTTTTTGGGATTTCTAAATAATATGAATTTTTTTTCCGATGTATCGAAGACATCGATGTTTTTTGTACGATATATCGAAGACATCAGGTTTGTTTTTGTTTCGCTAAGAACGATTCCAGAACAGTTCACGTCATGCGCAGAAATATGTTAAGTGTTCGGGTTTCCGGAACTGTTCTGGAACTAAAAATTTCGTGTTTTGGTTTCTGATTGTCAGTTCTGGAACCGTTCTAAAACTGTAGAACTAATTCGGGATAAAGGCATCGAATCGTTCGGAACCGTTCCCAAACCGTTCCGAACGGTGTACTATGACGCATACAGTTCTGCGCAGTAACAGAACTGTGTTAGAACCGTTCGTAATATTAAACCCGAACAAACCTATCGATAGATTGTATTCAATATCAAACATCGATGCACCATCGATGTTTTGCTTTCGATGCGCAACCCTAAAGGGGCCCACACACTGCGTTTTTGTTCGACAGATTTGTTCGACGAACAAGTCTGTTCGAACAAAAACGTCGCAAAACCGAAGTGTGCGGGTCGAAAACCGTCGTTGATGTTGGCGTACAAGTCTGCTGAAAATAATCTGGTTCGGCCTGTTTATGTCCGTCAAACAAATCTAAAGTGTGTGGGGTAAACAGTTTAAAAAGACGACGATTTTTCGCAGTGGTGTAGTTCTATGTAGTATTATATATTCATATTTATTTAAGTCGTGTTATTATAACTCTAAAATCTTTACCATTTCAAGTTTAGTTAATCTACGTAATTTCAAGATCTGTACAGGAACTTATTGTATTCAAATAATGTAATTTAAAACATACAAATATTTTACAAGATTTAAATTACTGCACCTATAACACAATTCTCTGAATTCCCCACATTAGAGATTTTGTAAACATCTATTAATAACTTTCGGAAAATCCAAACTGTTTATCACCCTGATCTTATAATCCTTTGTAATGGTATTGCAATTCCTTCCTTCGCCCATTTTGCCCGTTTCTTTTTTTTCTCTTTTGATTTTATGACTAATGCCGCCGCCACTGCACACACATATATTGTCTTCATATTATTAAACTGCCGAACAAAACTGTAGTCTGTGGGCAACTGACGTTCGTCGTTTTTGTTTGAACAGACTTGTTCGTCGAACAAAAACGTGGTGTGTGGGGCCCTTAATATGACCTATAAGTCAGTCATAAAAGGTCAACTTCATTGCTGGTTGATTCACTGGAACTTCCCCTACTCGATACACACAAATCTGGGAATTCCCGGTGTACGGAAGTGTTCATCCCGACTGTTAGTGTAATTCTGATATATTATGCATTAATGGCTTTATATATTTTTTAAGGTGGACTGTAGAAATAAATTATAAAATAAGAACAAATATGCAATTTTATATGAAGTAGGAATGCTCAAAGCGGTATTTATATGCAAAACAAAAGTAGTCGCAAATACTGTTTTTTTTTAATTGTACTAAATCATATCAAGTAACGGATGTTAAGATGTATTTAATAAATTTTAAATAATTGTATTATTAGTTTTTCTCAATCTTTGAAAATTCTTCAGATTTTCTGCTTTGGACTAACTGGATTAGGTAAATTTAATAAAAATAACCACGGATGGGATTTACCTAATTAAATTATCAGCGCAAAGTTGAATATCATAATCAGAAGTCACGAAATGTTTGGAAATTCATGAAGGTGTCTAAAAATGTATTACAAAACTTTAAGAAACAGTTTTTTCGAGTTACATATAAATTAGATCAGTGCATCGTAGTTATATATTACCTTCAATAATAAATGTTACTTGTTTCAATATTACTTAGGTAATTCTCGAATACATAATATACGTACGCTGTTTAAAAGTGAAAGGTGATTTGTTTGCACTCTCATTATTGTATAGGACAATGATATCATTTTAGTTGGATGACTAGGCGATCTGGTGATTTTGACAAGTGTATTAAATTGAAATTTAAAGTAAACTGACTACATAAACATAGCCGATGTATTAGTGATTTTTAATTGGTTTTGAATATCGGTCACATGCAGACATATCATTCTCGGAATACTGGCAATTACGTAATCTATATAAATGCATGTCCGGAAAGCCGATAATGAATCAATAAAAACACAGGCACATACAGTCCCCGACAAAATGACGTGTGTATTATTCTTGTTTTTAGACAAAATAAAACTATGCAATTACGTTTCGTCAAAATGTATTAGCCAGATTGTATAAATATAATAATCCCATGCTATTCACGGAAGATACTTTCGTGAATATTGATTTCGCTAATATCAGGAAACGAAAACAACTAGGTTCTATTTAAAAAAAAAAACCGTGTGTTTACAAGTACGTAGTTAATTGTAGATGGACTTGCTCGATATAATCCAATCATATTGTATATATTTTTATCATGTGATTTTAAAAATGTTCTGGGATTACATAGTAGTTTGCATAGATGACGCCAGGTAGAGGTGGGAATTTTTAGGTTAGCAGAATCAGATAAATCGCGTTATGTGATACTATTAACGCCACCTGCCAACCGCAGATCACTTTAACTAGAAGATAGTATAACCGTTGATTGAAGGAATATATAAAGATGCGCAACGCTATAGTAAAATTGCGTGTCTTTCCGTTAAGTCGTCTCGCAAACCCCTTGCCAAGAAACATCATCGCTGCCTCGGACTGTTTCGAATCTCGGACCCAAAGAACTGATGCATCGCTATAGATCTCGGGCCCAGTTTAGGCTACGCTCAGTGCTATGTAGTTGCGCAACTTTATATATTCCTTCAATCAACGGTATAACTTAATAGTGAAAAACTTGTCTAATGTTTAGCATCGCGCATCGCCTACTAGCTACGGGTGGTTTTAAAATGGATAAAACCGATGAACCGGGACATTTAAATCTTATGTATTTCTATTCCATTTTATATTTAGCTTAATAGTTTTTATTCTTCACTTTAAATGTTGGGGACAAAATAGTAAATG
Source organism: Amphimallon solstitiale (assembly GCA_963170755.1). Taxonomy (NCBI): domain Eukaryota; kingdom Metazoa; phylum Arthropoda; class Insecta; order Coleoptera; family Scarabaeidae; genus Amphimallon; species Amphimallon solstitiale. The sequence continues at coordinate 133,441,825 of OY720677.1, forward strand.
TATTTTAAAATAAAAGGTGCTACACTTTGCTATATTTTAAGTAATTTATAGTGAAGATTAAAAGCTATTAAAGTAAGTAAAATCGACTTATTTTAACTAATTTTGTGCATTTTGTGCGTTATTTTTACATGAAAACTTATTTCCATTTCAAAATATTAAGTAGAAAGCATACTAAATTATTCTTACAGTTGAAGTTACTCGTACCTCTTCCTGTTAATGCCTGTGGGGGTTCTAGAAAACGTATCAATAATTAAATGAATTACTTGAATTATGACAAAAAATATACAGGGTATCGCAGAAATAAAAAGACGGAGTAGCAGAAATCGGAAGCTAGATTGTATAAAAACGTACCTTCAAAATATCAAGTCATTATTCGTGCGCAGATGGCAGGAAAAAAATAATAAAGAATTCAATTGACCTTACGCCGACCCTGGACTAAATATCCACCTGCTTCACTTTCACAATCGTTCCTTTTCAGGACCACCATATTACTCGTGTTAAAAAAAGGAGGAATAGATACTTCATAATAAATATCAAACCATTAATTACTTTAATTTTACACCTGCTAGAAAAAAATAATTACAGTCTTGATATTTACTGTAATAAAAAGGCTAGAAAAACTACGATTTATTGAATATTCTAAAATAATAATAATCAGCTGTTTCCGACTACAAACACATTAAGGAGCATATTTTAAAAATAAAAACAATCTTTTATTGTATGCAATAAAGTGGGTCGTCCATCTGGGTCAACAACCGACTACATAGCTGCGTTATCTAGACGTATCGGGCAAAAAATATGTTTTATATGAATGCGTGTTCGTTTCTATTTACAAATGAGCATTCTTAAGTGTATTTACATTCTGTGCCAGGTCCGTAATGTAATTTTTTATCTAAAAAACAACATAGAAAATTAAATTTTTAATTTCTTCGTTATTGCGGTATATTTGGGCCTGTTTCTGTTCGGACTTTACATACCTGCTACTCCGTCTTTTTATTTCTGGGACATCCTGTATACATCTAATTTTAAGAAATAGACTTCGAATAAACCGTATGTTACATGGTGATAATAGCTGCTTTCCTTTTGACATAAATCTCAGATAATATCACTTCAGTTTAGCTGAGATTATATTTTGACGCCTTCCTTTTGTAATCAGCTGACTGAGACGAACTGAGATTTTTACCACCCCCCTTACCTATTCTGAGGATCGCCAGAACCTTCCTCACTACTGAGATTTAAATATCACTTGGTGGTGGTGGTAACAAATGCATTTAAAAGTAGGCGAAAATAGGGTTATATCAATTGATTACTTACACGGAAAAATATATATGAAATTCGGCGAACTAAAAATGGGTGGATTATGATTGATAAATGTGATATCAGAATCAAACGACTAGCAGGAATCGGTAGCATCAAATAACTCCTGTAATTTTACTACCTGGTCAAGTTTTTGAAACAATTATAACAAGGCATTAAATAACTTACAGACATAATCTGAAATTTGGTCATGCCAGGCATTCTAATTGCAACACAAGTTTAAAATCTCACTTGTCAAAATGCCCAGTGACACTTTAGCTCAGCGCCTATAATCACAATATTAATAAATGTCAATTAAACGACTCAATAGTGACACTTCTCGGGTATATGTCAGATATATGTCAAGCTACCGCCAACTAATTACACAACTAATTTTGTTAAAGTCACTAGATATATAAAGTACCGCAAACCTCCGCCATTTTTGGGCAAAAATTATTATTATTATTATAAATTTGGCGCCAAAATTGAATTGCTGTGTTAAATAAAAAATCAATTTAGTACTGTATTCTTAAAAGAACGCAACTGTATGAACATGCGTTAATAATTAAACCGCAGATAGTAAGGCAATTAATTAAAACAAGCAAGCACCGTTTTCATTATTTATTATTGTTGGTTTACTAAAGCACGCATTGCAACGCTGCGACTACTTTTTAAAATTGACCTGGTAGCCCCTTTGTCCAAATCGGACAAAACAAAATATAATCTACTTCGTATAAATATAGAAATAATATTATCTAATATATTATGACAACTCATTTAATGATAAATCATTTTGTATCAATGAATTCGTACATTCACGGAAGTACAGTTCAATTTTTTTAATATATTGATACAAATCATTTGTTGCGAATTGGAGAACGTCAACTTTAAACTCCTTTAATTTCGCCTTTTGTGGTTGACAACCAGATCAGGGTGTGCATTTGGAGTTAGTTTTTTCATGTCATCTGCTCTTGATTGTTCAAATTGGGAATCAGAAAAATGCACCTTACATAAGTAACTAAGTGTTATAACATGTGATCTGCTTTTACATATGTACTCACCTCACAAATCTTCGCATTTACCGGCACATTGTCTTGATTAATGTCACATAACCACACTTTTCTTCTGTCTGCATTCCTTTCACCACTGGGAAATGCAAATAAACGGAAACCTTTGGCGACACTGTTTTTGCAATTGATAATACAACAACCAGGCATAATTACACTTTATGTTGCCAACGGTGGGTTTAGATGCAACGATGTCGCACGCTTAACCACACTGAACACTACGTCTACGTTTTCGAACGATTTGACAAGTGATTTGACGTTTGGCGGCCATGTTTGGGCAAAAGTAGCGCTTTTTCTCTCGCACTCTTTGGCCTTATGGATTGCGGTACTTTATATATCTAGTGACTTTAAATTTTGTGTTCTGTTCGCGCCACCTGCCAACGACAGGCAAAAATAACTCTCAATTTAACATTCATCTCCCTGTTGTTATCACAATAACAAATGTATAATTTTAGTAAAGTAGAAATGACACATCTCAGTAGCACCACCTAGTGATCGTGTGTAAATACTAAAAAAGTTAACTATTCCATTTACTGGAATGGAATAATTACTCTAGATTTTTATTTATAGCAGATCTTCAGAGATTAAATTTCATCATAGATAGCGCCAACAGCATTTTCACAAAATCTGAGTGAACATCCTATCTTGTGCTGCTTTAAAACCAGATGCGCTATTTTCTTCTTTGGAAATGTATATGCGCTTCTAGCACTTACCCATTTTCATCAGCTTAATATCTTGTTTAGCTGATTACCATCACTCTCAAGTGTTAATTGAAACTTTTACGAAAACCGTTGGGGTGACTTGCAACTTTTTTACCTGTGAATTGGATGTTATATAATTTATGACGCTTTCGACCACAACCGGTCTCAACTAATCTTTTAGTGGCCACTAATTTTATTTTTATAATGATGGTGTATCATGAAGGTCTTGTTGTATATTATTTTTAAGAAAATGATACAATTTTTAAAACTAAGATTCTTATTGTTTTAAACACTGTTGAATTCAATTACTTTGATACCTCCTGCAATGAAGTATGTAAATATCATGTTTACATTGCTTTCATTCAGCAGGCGGGTCGGGAACCGATCCCGCTCCAACCGTTCACTTCACAACAGTTGAGTGTACGCTGGACAGGACCACTCACCTTTATGTCATCGTCTGTCATCTCTACTTTTCATTGCTGCCAATTGTTAAAATTATAGAGATTAAACCGAATAAATAATAATAATAAATTGTTTTTCTGCATTAAGGTTTGACATAGTTTTTAGTGGAAGGGCTGGTTTTCCAACCCCTAATAAAATACTGAGTGAACTCCAACATTATAATACATTTATTACTGCACAATACCTTTAATTTGTTGTATCTTACTTTTCTAGTAACTTTCTTCAGAAGTATGTATTAGGTTGGTCTTGGAATGAATCAATGGCGCATGCGTACAGAATACGCTCACCAAGTGAGCATAGAATTTTTCCGCTCACAAAAATGGCGACCGCTCCTGAACATGTTCAGAGTGAGCGCTCGTCTACGGGACATGATCACTGAACAGTTGCGCAACTGTTGTGTCTGCTGAATGAAAGCATTGATAACCTTTACCCTTCTTTTCAATTCATTTAACTCTCGGCCGACAACAGTAGTAAATTGTTTAACTTCTACACATTATTATTTTTGGAATTACGTTTTATAAATGTCTATAATGTCACAGTAAAAAACATTTAGTAACCAACTACATGTGTCCTTCAGTCAGGGAATTTTATGAATGCATATCTAAACTTTTTGTAATCAAAATAACAATTATGTTTGTTATTTTTTTTGTTCATAAATGCAAGCCTAATGGAAAATAATTTACTGCTTCTTGATTGGTTTTTATATATATCTCACTTTATTAAAATCTATTAAATTATTATCCAACAGCCATAAATATTAAATTAATTTGTTTTCCTTTATTATAATGTAATATTCTTTTTATTGTATAACGCCACTGCTGTAAACATTATTGCGATTTATTTATTGTAGAACCAGTTATTAATTGCAAGTACTGTGACCCTGGTCTTCAGACTATCATATAAAAATGTACCAAAAAATGAGGTGTGGCCACCACACGACTTTCTTATACGTATGAGCGTTTCAAACTATACAATTTTAAGAATTTTTTTATACAAAACTTATTCAAAATCCTATTCTAGGTACTTTCATTCGCTTAATAAATCGCTATAGAATGCATACCTTGCAAGATATTATCAAAAAAGTGCTCCTCGCTAAGAGTAAAAGTGCTACTTCCGGTCCGAATTTTGAAATTTCATATATACAAAAAATATTGCAAATCCAGTTCTAAATACTTTTGTACTCTTGATAAATATATATAGAATGCATAACTTACGACATATTTGCAAAAAATCGCTATTCGGTAAGAGTAAATATGGTACTTCCGGTCTGAATTTTGAAATTTTTTTTATACAAAAGATATTGAAAATTATGTTTTAAATACTTTTATACCCGTAACGTACTTGTCTAAAAAGCATGACTTGCGAAATATTCGCAAAAAACTGATTTTCGATAAGAGTAAAAGGCCTACTTCCGGTAGGAATTTCGAAAAACTTTTTAAATAAAATTATTCTCGATTTTAATTTTAAGTATATATGAATTCTTTATAAATTCGTTTAAACTTAGTAGTTGACGAAATATTCGCAAAATTCGATTTTTTCGCTGAAGTAAACTGCTACTTCCGGTCTACCGATTTTACTGAAAAACTAATCAGATCTCAAGAGGGAGATTATACACGTAAATACAAAATTTGGAATTGATATCTACAGCGGTTTGGCCGCTATCGTGGTCACACACACACAGAGACACACAGACATTTTTTAAAAACCACTTTTTCGGTATCAGGGGACTTCAAAACGTGGACATCTGCAAAAATCTCGAGGTCGAAAATTTTCATCATCATAATACTTGCTTATAAAGGGTTTTTCAATTGGGACGGGTCGATGTTGGCAACCAGTGGCGGCCATGTTGTTTTGGCGGCGTCTGTCTAAACTTTTGTTTATAATTCAGTCACTAATGCCAAATCAACATGACAAGCTACACTATTGAGCAGCACGTCCAAATGATAAAATTTTATTATCAAAATGAGTGTTCGTTAGTAAAAACGTGTCGCGCGTTGCGCCCATTTTACGGCAGACGCGGTGGCCCTTCAAAGTCGACTCTCCAACGTTTGGTGGCCAAATACGAGACGACCGGTTCGGTAAACAATCAGCCAACACCCGTACGTCAAAGGAACGCTAGATCGGCCGAGAACATCGCCGCTGTCCGTGAAAGTGTGCAGGAAAATCCGAGGCAGTCAATTCCTCGACGTGCACAAGAACTCGGCCTTTCGCAGACTTCAACTTGGCGAATTTTGCGTCGGGACTTGGGCCTGCATCCGTACAAGATCCAACTGACCCAGGAGCTCAAAGTTAATGACCATACACAACGCCGTTTGTTCGCTGCCTGGGCTTCGGAGCGTTTGGAAGAGGACCCCAATTTTGGCCGAAAAATCATCTTTAGCGACGAGGCGCATTTTTGGATGAATGGATATGTTAACAAGCATAATTACCGTATATGGGACGACACCAACCCACATGAAGTTCACCAGGTATCAATGCATCCACAAAAAGTTACTGTTTGGTGCGGATTTTGGGTCGGCGGCGTCATTGGTCCGTACTTTTTCGAAAACGACGTTGGTGAGGCCATCACCGTCAACGGCGAACGCTACAGAACGATGATAACCGATTTCTTTTGGCCCAAATTGAACGATATGGACGTGGAGGACATGTGGTTCCAGCAGGACGGCGCTACGTGCCATACAGCGGACGCCACGATGATAATTCTGCATGAACGATTTGAGGGTATGGTTATCTCTCGCAGAGGTGACGTGAATTGGCCACCAAGATCGTGCGATTTGACCCCGCTAGACTTTTTCTTGTGGGGTTTTCTGAAGTCGCAGGTCTATGCCAATAAGCCACAATCGACCGATGCCCTTAAAGTCAACATAACCCAGACCATCGCTCAAATTCAGCCGGATCTATGCGGCAGAGTTATTGAAAATTGGACCACTCGGATCCGTGCCACCGTGAGAAGCCGCGGCGGACATTTGAACGATGTTATATTCCACACGTAATGGCATACATGGGCCTTTTAAATAAAAAAAGAATTTTGTTAATACCTCACACACAGCTTGTTTTATTCCATTTCAACATCGACCCGCCCTTATTGGAAAACCCTTTACTACGTATAAGAAAGTAAAATTGAATACTATTTTATAGTACAATGTAAAATGTTCTACCATTTTCTTGTACAAGATTATTGCATCAATTTGAACTTTGGAGTATTTAAGCATTACTTTTTTATTACTGCAATAAAACGCATATAAACTTTACACAGGCTTTTAGTATCCATCACTAAGTAAGCTATTCATATTTTGCGTATATGATCCCTATACCTCCCATTATTAACCCTACAAATTTCATGTGCTTATTTCTGCTCCTTTTTGAGAAAACGACATCTGAAGAAATTCATATGATGATTGATACGCCTTGCTGCGCCTGCGCGAATCCAAGTTACTAGGAAAATAGGACAGGTTCTTATTTCATGCAATAAACTTTTACAAGAAAATTGTAAGACGTTTTATATTGTACTATAAAATTGTATCCAATTATTTTGTACAATTTTATGATTGTCTAAAACGGGCTTTAAGTTGTGCATATCTAGACAACTATACAACGTGCATTGTGCATAAAATGAATTGCCTAAAATATGATATAGGTAAAAACAACGAAGATCACACCTCAATAATAATAAAATATTTTACTTTGGCTCACATAAAATATAGAAGATTATCAAGAGGTATTAGACATTTTTAAACAATAAGGAACCCAGAATTGATTCTTCTCTCTACTCTATAAAGCAAGACACTGCAGATAGCCTCAATCATTTTGGTCATTTATTAAATTATTTAATTTTTTTAAGAAGTCTATTTATTTCTAAGAATTCTAAGAGATTTTATCTTCTGTTATCAAAACTATAATTAAAACAGTCTTTAAAGATTTTTCTAATTAGAAAATATTCCATGCACGCAACGTTACTAACACTTTTCTCCTATACGGAAAGTATAAGAATTGCTACTGTGTTGTCGTACGTCATTCTAACGAGCGCTAAGTAACGTGAAACCGGTCATTGATTCCAAATGTTATTTTTTTAATATTTATTATTGACTTTTATGTAATGACGTTTCCTATATTCTATGTTGAATTGAGAGCAATAAAGCTTATTTATTGTTACAGTATTTGACGTAACGGCACCGAACACGTTCAAGTCACTCGACAGCTGGAGAGATGAATTTCTTATTCAAGCGTCGCCCAGAGAACCTGAAAATTTCCCGTTTGTTTTGTTAGGAAACAAAGTCGATCTCGAACCGCGGGCAATCTCCACGAAGAAAGCGCAGCAATGGTGCCAGACGAAAAACAACATTCCTTATTTTGAGACGTCCGCAAAGGAAGCGCTCAATGTGGAGCAAGCGTTCAAAAGTATCGCCAGAAATGCGCTCAGTCAACAGACGCAGGCAGTGGACCTCTACAATGAATTCCCCGATCAAATCAAGCTTACCAACACGTCAAAAAGCAACAGTAACGGCGATTCATGTGCATGCTAGAACATTTACTCTTTTTTTAGGCCTTTTTTTAACACTAAACCAGAGGAAAGTATACAACATACCATTAAAATTCTTACTGAGTACACAAACATGTTTTTGCTTTTTCTCCTGTATTTTTTATGTTTGGTTCGGTTACGTTATTAGCCAAATATATACTCAAATTAGTGTCTTGTAAATCACGTTGTACATAGTCGCTCAGTATAGCAAATATTTTATAAGAATGGTCATGATTTAAAAGAAAAAGAACAAAATAATTTTGCTGTTGATTTGTGACAATTTTCAATTTTGATTAATATTTAAGATTGCTTCAACATGTCAAATACGTATAATATTCTTAATTATTCTTATTTTAATTAAATATACGAAACTTTTCAATTCACTTTTAAATATACGTTATGATTAAATTAATTTGTATATACCTTTTTCCCTGACTAAAGGAATTTTGTATAGTTTTTTTTTTTGTTGAAGGCAGGCCTTTCTTGTTTAAACATTGCCATTAGCTTAGTGTCTGTATTCCACATAGTTTTTATTTTCATTTCTAATTAAGAAAGAGAAATTAAAATACTAAATTTGGTTTAAGTAGCTAATCTTCTAAATATTGTGTCTGTTTCATTCAACTTGATCTTTGTTTCGTTCAGTATACAATGGTAATTAGTTTAATCTGCGTTTTTTTACTACATATGTCGTTGATAAACCATTGTGGGCTGAACTAGTATCTATTCAGGTTTTGAAATTAGTCTTTCTCTCTGTTATGTTCAGCTATCATTGATTTATTCATCGATCGATTTGCAAAAAAGGGCATCGATTAAAATAAGTAATATTTAATATTGAAAATATACATATATATTATTATTGTAAGACTAATGTTAGTTAGGTTTGTTTGAAAGGAAGAAAGTAATAGTGTAATTATAATTTATATTGTACTGTATTATAATATATAAATATATATATATATATAAATTAACCATCAATATTTTTGTTATTAACTTTTGTGATGTCATTGTCAAGAAGTAAATAACAAACGTCTGATGAAAATCTGTATATTATGGATATTATTTACAAATAAAATGAATATACCCAATTTCCGTTTATTGTTTTGTTGTTTAAAAAATATGGTTGAGTCGCTCTCGCAAGCTACATGCGCCACTAAATTAAAATGGTGTTAAATTTAATATGTTGCCAAATTTAACCTGTCAAGAAATATAACCTACAAAAGCCATTTCAAGACGACTGTAAACTCGTAAATAATAATATTCATACAGCTTTTGACATTTTTCACAATTTCTATTTGATTTTTGTTATAACTATCATTCAAACAATATAAATCTGTCAACAATGGTCGCATTTGGAATACGAAGAGTTTGGAGCAGATTAGTTGAGATTAGTAGCACGTAGCACAAACCGCTCCCAGCGTTCCGTCGTATTTCGATGTCAACATAGGTTAGTTGCTATAGCAACGAAATACATAACATAACCGCAAAATATTTATTCTATGACCTAACCCACGATCTTTTTCACGGTTTAGATGGTTTATTTTGCTGAATATAGAACAAGTGGTAATTGAAGAGTTATTGAAAAATAATGTTCTAATAAATGCTATCGGTAATATGGTGGTAGAGCTAATTGAATGCCAATCGCAACCAAAATGATAAGAAATTTTTCCGTTTCTTCCACTGTTAATAATTTATTTTTATAAGCATAGTAACGACTAGTCTTTTTGTGAACTGTCGCCTCCATTTTTAAACACGTTTGCATTTGGGAGCGCTTTTAATTTACGCTACCAAAAATGACGTCCGCTCCCTAACACGCTCCGCCCTCTTGGAGCGAAGTAGCAGAAACGGTATATCGATTTTTGAACGAATTAGTAAACTGATTGGTAGTGGCTACCAAGCGCTTTCGTATTCCGAATGCAACCAATAATGCTTACTTGCTAAGCGGTATAGCCAAGTATTAAATAAAATATAGGTGTAGAAAAATAGTATTAGATTTATATTTAATTTTAAACTGGCTTTTCTGTAATAATATTTTACTAGTGGAAGATTCTGAAATTAATTATTTCAATTTTATTGCTCTGAAATTGTTCCGGTCGACTGGACTTTGTAGTGGCATTGAATCGTCTTTTGTTCGCACATTCGCCTGTCGATTGCCAAAACGACTCAAATATCTAGCTTACACTTTTTTGCAGCTTTCCGTAAAGGTCTCTTTTATAAATTAGATTGCGTTTATTCATGGTAATTTATTTGTCTGTTTAAGAGAAGATTATACCCTATTGAATAGGCGATAAGTAATCTGTTGGCAGTTGCGATGTGTGATATACTACAGATAAGGGAGATAATGAGTTATGGATATTTTACAGTGAGTCTCAATTAAAAAATGAGGTGTGGCCACCACACGACTTTCTTATACGTATGAAAGTGTTACTTCCGGTCCGAATTTTGAAATTTCATTTATACAAAAACTATTCCAAATCCAACTCTAAATACTTTTGTACTCTTCATAAATATATATAGAATGCATAATTTACGACATATTTGCAAAAAATCGTTATTCGGTAAGAGTAAAAGTGATACTTCCGGTCCGAATTTAGAATTTTTTTTTATATAAAAGATATTGGAAATTAAGTTTTAAATACTTATGAATTCTTTATAAATTAGTCTAAACTTAGTAATTGACGAAATATTTGTAAATTTCGATTTTTTCACAAGTAAACTACTACTTCCGGTCTGCCGATTTTGCTCAAAATCTAATCAGTTCTCAAGAGGGAGATTATATTCGTAAATACAAAATTTGGAATTGATATCTCCCGCTATCGTGGTCACACACAGACATTTTTTAAAAACCACTTTTTTGGTATCAGGGGACCTCAAAACGTGGACATCTGCAAAAATCTCGAGGTCGAAAATTTTCATCATCACAATACTTCCTTATACTACGTATAAGAAAGTAAAAACTGGAAATAGAACTGATTTTGTACAACCGTAACACCTCTTAACATATATTTTGTTATTTGTTACCCAAGGCTGTTTAGGAATTCTTATTTAATAATAGGTTGTAACCCCTACTTGATCAGTTGAAGTACGGCACACAAGCTTGAGACTCACAGGGTTGGGTCTCCAAAGGTGGTTGCCCAGTGACGTATTGGTTCGGATAAATTACTTTATTAATTACTTTTTTAAAAGAAGTAACAAACTTCCTAATACAAAAACAAACGAACCAGTACCTCACACAGGAAGGTGTGATGTAAGATAGAAAGAAAACAAGTTTATTATTTACAAAAAAATATATTGTTAAAAGAAAAAAATATTATACAATATAAATTTCCGTAAATTTACAAGTATGTACAATTGTGGGTGAATTTAATAAAATTAGATACAAATTCTTGACGTATGGTAGACAAAAGCAACGGTAAATAATAACAAACATGTAGATAACTTCAAGTAATTACTGACCAGAAACTATAAAAAAAATGTGGAATCTCGTCCTATTTGGATGCTACATCTGCTTCCTTGAGCTTCCTTCATCCATATTTTGGTGATCAGATTCCCTCTGATGTTAAATTTATCTAAAACAAAGCTGTGCAAATGGGAGTTTTTTTTAAACTCGCGACATTAGCATATTAGTGTCTAGAAAAGAATCATAAAAAAAAAATCTCCGATTTGAATACATTAAGTTTGATTAATTATAGGCTCACAAAAAAAAACTATAAATATATTTTAAAATTTATTAATTCAAAAAGTAATCACTGTAAGTGTCGATAATATAGGAAAGTTATAATTTATTAAATTCTAAAAGATGAACCAAGATGCAGCGGATTTTAGAGATCCAATTCACGACGTGCAGAGATACATTAAATAAATTAACAATTTTGTAGATTTTTTAAAAAAGAATGTGAGGAATATAATACTACATAAAACATTTAAATTCTTTTAAAGCCTGTTTTACATCTGTCGATTAATTCATGAATTTATTCAGGAATAAATTGATGAACTTGAATCATTTTACACTTAGAAAAAAATAACAATAAATTCATGAATTTGTTCATGAATATCATAATGACCAACCGTAACCACCCGTAACAGTAAATTTGAAGTCGCTTCGGACCAAAGAGATTGGAATATATAGAGAAAGCATGAGTGCAGTTTGTAGGCGAGGTAAGTGGTCGCAACAACTGCAGGTGGGGTAAGGGGAATTGATAAATAGCCAAGGGATTATAGTCCTTAAGGAAAATCCGACGGCGTTAATGAAGCGTGGTGTCATTGGTCGAAATGTCATGCTCGTACTTGGTTCGTAGAATTTAATGAAATCATACGAACCAAGTACGAACACGACATTTCCACGAATCACAGCACGCCGTCGGATTTTCCTTAAGGACTATAATCGCTTGGCTGTTTATCAATTCCCCTTACCCCACCTGCAGTTGTTGCGGCCAAACATTGCAGCTTGATACTTCCTCTATATACTCCAATCTTTTTGCTTCGGACGTAGATAAAAGTAAATGCTGGTTGGTATCTAACATAAGAATGTAAAAAGTACTAAAACTTACTAGAAAATTGACAATATTTTAGAACATGTTCTAATTCATGAATTAGTTCAACAATTAATTCATGAACTGGAATTGACGTCGATCTTTGTATTACACTCATCAATTTTTGTTCATGAACTAATTCATGCATCACCTGTTCTATGGGATTATCCTCCACCACTAGCTTGCATCTGAGCGGATCTTTCGTGATTGTCATACATTTGGTTTTGGTGATAGAAATGTTCATATTGAGTTGGCGGCTCACTTGGAAGAACCTGTAGAGTTGTCTGTGTAGGTCGTTTTCTGATTCGGTAATAATTGCCGCATCATCGGCGTAACACACCATACCAATTCTTTTGTTGCCCGGCCTGTATCCGAGGTTAAGATCTGTTACTTTATTTAGAATTGTATCCATGAGAAGATTAAACAAAAAGGGACTTAGGCTGTCACCCTGTCTAATTCCTCCCGGTGTTGGGATGTTGTCAGTGAATTGATCTACTTTAACCTTTGTTACGCTATTGTTATTCAGGTTATGGATTATCTTTATGTTCGCCGGTGCCTTATTTTCCATCAATATATGCAGAATGTCTCCCAAACGAACCCTGTCAAACGCCATTGTTAGCTCAATGAAGCAAATGTACGCTGGCATACTGTACTCTATAGCCTTTGCTTTGATTTGTTTTATTGTGAATACTGCGTGTTATTGACCGCCCCTTTGTTCTTCAGCAATCTTAATTTGCATATCGAGTTTGTCCTTGAGAATACTCGTGAATAGTTTCATTGCTGTATTTGAGAGGGTTATTGTAACAAAACTTATAGTAGGGTCCTCCATCTTGGTGCCTTGTTTCCAAACTAACGCCGAGCGCCTAACGGCCGTCTCCAAAAATTATCATTACATCGGCTATCTGCAATCTCCCTTATCTGTGCTATAATAAAACAACTCGCAAAGCAGTGATAATAGTGGAATTAAGGACTGCTTTTTGATGCACCCGGAATCCCCGAATTAAAACTTCACAACAATCAGGTCAGGTTTAGTAAAAAAAAAAAAAAAAGATTTACTTTGTTAATATGGTTTGACTACGTAGTATATTACCCCTATTACATGCGGTTATTTAGAAAACTATAATTGAATCATATTAGCAACCGACTCGGCTAAAGTACGAACTAAAGACGACGAATCAATGCCACTAGAAATTCCCATCAACCCTACTATTTCCTCTCTAAATGAACCAGCTGCACATCGAATAATTATTTATCTTTTGTGGAGCACTCACTAAAAATACTAAATAGTACTTACCTTGTACGTTCTCAACAGTTAGGTATAATTTGTATGTAAATGAAAAAAGACCAGGTACAAATCAAATTTATTCACTTTAAATATATAGACATTTATATTTTTAAAAAGTTATTCTCATCTATTACAAAAAAGCATTTCTCAAATATTTACAGTTAACAGGTGTCAATTTGTTTCTTTTTGGATTTTTCAAAGATAATAGATCACAAATTACAGTCATGCAAAACAATAAAAAGTAAAGAAATTAAAATATCAAAGAAATCTTTGGTAAAAAATATTTTTATTTTTCATATTACTTTTTTTTTGACAAAAAATAGTTCTCACTTTCGAACGAGATACATTTAAAAAATCAATGGCAGGACAGATATATCGCACATAATAAATTATTAAAGAAATTACAAAAAAAAAGGAAAAATTAATAATTTAAATTTAATTGGTCTAATTAAATTTTACGTATATGTTATATAAATAAAGAGTACTTAACGAACAAATATACAAAACATGACGAATACAGTTAAATTGTATAAAACAAACATTTCTTTATAAATCTTTCTAAATTTATCGTTTATATTTTCCAAACTTTTAAGTAGAAAAAATCATTCGAAGCAACAATATTCTAAATATATAACTGAAATATCTTAACAAAATAAATTAACGTAAGAATGTAAATACAATTTTGTACAAAGATATATTTGCCAAAAAGCTACATGCAATGATGTTCTCCATAAAATGTTGATTCGAAAATGACTGTATGAATTCCTAATCCTTCAACATGCTATTATTCAGTATTTGTTATCAACAAAGTATTTCTGGAGTGAATATGTAGCAACTCTGTTCAAATTCTACATTACAATTATTTTATGAGAAAAGGTTTACAAAAAAATACACCAGTCATAAAATGAATTATAAATTTTAGAATGTTTACTAGGTAGGTATAACACATATAATATTTAAATATGATATTTGCACTCAGTGACTACTTAATTGCGGAAAATATATTCCGTCTACTAATGCTGACAATTTTTTTCTTAAACAAAGAAGTAAAATTAGTGAATGAAGTAAAATACTTCCGTGACCAAGAAAGTAACTGAACTAAAACGTTACGGCAAATATATAGCACAATTTAAAGATATCATGAATACAAAACATGAAATAAAACAGTATTGCCTTAGATCAAAAAGAAACCAGAGAGGGAAAAACAACAAGTGAATTGAAGATATTTTAAACAGAAGTAGGTACATTTAAACATAATAGAATTTTATCTTAATTTAGAAATCATAAAATATTTTGGTATTTTAGTAATAAGCTTATTAAACTCTTAATTTAGACACTTGAGCATTCGATGTACACAATGTTGACAAAACTAAAACAAACTAGTTTTCAAACAAGACCCGTACGACTATAGGACGCAATTACCTAAAAAGAAAATAATTTCAGCCACAATGATTCCACCAAATTTTAAGAAAATTACTATACATACATATAGAATCCTCATAATAAACAATTTTGTAAACTTTAATTTTGTAATTAGTGGCAAATTAATACTTTTTATTTCACACGGATAATTTAATTTCATGAAACAAAAGAGAATAATTAATTATTCATTTAGGCACATGTCCAAAAACTTTAATAAACATACTCAACATACGTTTGTTTCCGGTAATTTTCAACACTCAGTGTCACAAAGATTAAAGCTATTCCAGAACTACTTTCATATGAACTTTTTCCGTCAAGAATTAGCAATTAATTATGAAACAGTCTGCATATAAGAAAAAAATACGTCATCGACTATGGCGCTAAAGTTCTACAATTACCGGAACCTTCTAATTCCACTGAATGACCGTCTCATAACATAGCAATATTTTACTATTAAAATATTCACTTTCGTGTTTCATAGAGAATATTATCACCTGCAGCTTTTCGTATATTTAAATATGTGTCCCTTTAAAATTTCAAAAAATAATATAACAGGTATATAATCACATTTTTCCGGGTTTTCTATTAAGATACTCCTTATTTGTACATAACTGTTAAAAGAATTGAAGGACAAGAAATCACAAAAATCATGGATCGTCTTAGGACACTATAAAACAAAAAATGACAACTTACAGGCGGGGGAAGAAGGGGAGAAAAAACACAAACATATATAATAAATATTTTACAACATAAAATAAAACAGACACCTTATTATTTGACCTAATTTTTATGTACAATATTATAAGTTTGACACGAAACATCAGAAATAATCAAATAGAGATTATGTACAACCATGTATCACTACACATTCGGAAATTGTACTTTATTTTTTTGGTCCACATATATTTATAAATATTAAAGGGACTTTTTTTCATGATTTTTATTATAAAAAAAGGGAATATTTCGGATGTTCCGCTTCAATTACAGTATGTTAAAAATCATTTCCTACATGTCTAACATCCATATTTTTCATGTGTTGTATACAAAATTATTCTCTAAAAAACGTTGCGGAAACAATAACGCAAAAAACCTAAATGTTTTTTTTTTAATTTCTCTTGAAAGTCTTTAATTATTCTTCATTATTTTACTCTCTTGGAACACTTCCTTTCATCTGCACAGAATTGCGTAGACAAATAGTAATCATCTATATTCACGTGATGAGATGTACGTTTCCGATATTTATGTATTGCATACAGAGCGTCTTGAAAAATAATCGTCCACTAGTAGAAACTATTATTTTTATATCACATTTTAAGATCTAAAATATGTCCAGTGTTTTCCTTCGCCGTTGCTTAAAATGCAACACTAGGTGTAGGAAAACACAATGTGTATGTATGTACTTCCGCGTTGGATGAACATTCTACTTAAGGAACACTCTGTATATTAAAAATATTCTTCTTGATAAGTTATCACTGAAAAGAAAAATTAAATTAATTAAGTTTGTAATTTTTTTTTAATTCTACTTCATAAAAAGTGTGAAAATAATCTCCACAGTCTGCTTCAAATATGTACTAATTGTGATAATATTGTTCCTAGGAAAATGGTTAAATTAGCAAAGTTAGAGCGTTCCAAGTTCACGGTACGGTACAGTCTCTAAAGTCCGGCTCATAGGATTTTCCAATACACCAATATTGATATACATGGCAAGAGTACAAACCCACTAGGCAATTGTGACGTTTGCAATTTTGCTTAAATTCCGCCAATGAATTTGAACAATGTTGCCGTGATCGGCAGAAGATTGTTGACCATCATGGATAGTGATCATCGTGAAAATCTCGTCATGTTTAAAGAAAATGAGGTATGACTTTCGTATACGTATGTACGGAAATGTTTGGTGTAAGTTAGGAAGAAATGATCGTTACCAATGTATGCAGAATTGTTAAATGTATTTATTTAAAAAAAAAAAAAACACTTCGTTTATTCTATAATTATATTTTCATACTCATATATGGAGACCAGTATAACAAAAACAAATAGCAGGTATACTAAAAACGTATTATAGATAATAATAGTCAAATAAAATTTGAAATCGATTGAATAATTTTTTTTTAATGTAGTTATTTAAACGAATGCGTCCAAAATTAATTGATTTGCAGTATTTCAAAGCCCCCACACGTGAATTTATAGTTCACTGGTTCTGAAACAGATGTCGACACCGGAAATATATGCCAAGGCCAACTGTATCTAATATCGCAGCGCGATATGAGGCCGTCACATAACGAAATTTTTCTGATTCTTATAACCTCAAAATGTTTATCCGTATGTGGCGCCATCTACCCAAAGCACATTAAAATGCTTGGTAATCGCTGAGCATTTTTAAAATCACGTGATAAAAATATGCAATATGATTGGATTATATCAAATCCACTGTTATTGACATTTGACTGATATGACATTTCTTTAAATAATACACATATTGAATCCTTTCATTTAATGTGTGCTACATATTTACTATCAATATATTTTGGAAGTTACGTCGAGTACCAATAGAAAACTATATATCCAGTTTTATCACGGAAAAAAACGTGGCTGTTCTGGGCCATTTAGTTCTTACAAACATAGTCTGTGATAAAGGGCAAGTAATCAAGTACTTCGGAAAATGAGCATTGAATATTCGAAATGTAATATAAGGATAATTCTTGGTAAGTAGCTAAAATTTTTTGCATTTTTAGGTTAAATTTATATCTTAATATTTGTAAATGTATAAAATTCTAATGGAAAAATTGCAGGGCTGAAGTGAAGCAGACGTTATTTGGTCTTTAATATTAACATTACGTATGTGAACTCTAAGGTACTTGAGGGCTGAAAATTTTAAAAAGGATTTGGGTACTACTAGATGGCGCCACATACGGATAATATTTTGAGGTTACAAGAATCAAAATCATCAATGTAAATTGAAGTTATGTGACGGCCTTATATCGTAGTCTAATTCCAAAGACTACTTTTATACTTTGTACTAGCTGTCTACCACTAAACCACAGCATATTTTATATCACATGAAAGCTAAAAATTATGCCAATATGGCACTGTAATAAAAAAATAGGTGTTACTATTTAAAAAAAACTAGTACCTGTCATTTGAAAATGAAAAAAAATATATTATTTTCTTTAGTAATTTCAACGTGAAATACATGTTTCCTTCACCAATGCGTGTAAATGTGAAAAATATGTTTCTTAATTGTTTTCAAAGCTAACTTTGATGGTTGTTACATTTCGACAATTGTTGCGAAGCAGTTTCACTTTAATGGATAAATTTAACAGATACCGCCATCTTTGACAGAAATGTCAAAAGTTAACCTGCACTAGATGGCAAATTTTCAGAAGAAACAGAATATGAACAGAAATAATAAATGTCGTATTTAAAAATTCAAAATTAACGTCACTTCCGGTTTGACCGGAAGTGCTATAGAAAAACTGAGTGTACCTGAAGAAGCCCACCAATCACTTATATATACGGTCCGAATTTCAAAGTTTTATTTCAACTAATAAATAAATGGCGGGCTGATACATAGTCTCGTTGACACCCGGTATAATAAACAACACCTTTGAATTTAATGTATAATCACGTGATTAAAGAGGCAAATGTTAGTATATCCTTCTTACATTGTTAAGAAATTAATAAACTGTTGTCACCACTACTTCGCGTTCATTTTAAGAGAAAAGCTCCATCCATTAGTATTTAATTATATCACAGTTTTTACATGTGTCAATTATAAGAATTTAAATGAACTAGAAATTGACAGATGTAAACACTACGAAAATTGATAGATGTAAAACGAGCTTTAATAATTTTTATGTGAAGCTTAAGTGATGGAAAAGAAATAGAAGTTATATTTGATTTCAGCAATAAAAACGAAATCAAGTTCGCCGAAAATATTTACGACAATTTTGAAAAAGTTAATTTCTGCCGCATTACATAGCTACGATTATTTAAAATATTAATGAAATTATTTACATATTTACATTTCTCGGTCAGGATTTCCTAGAGAATAACATTTTCTGAGCGGCTATGGTCGAGGCGCGTTAAGTTCCGTTGCACGTCATCGATGACGTGTACATGTTGTCATAACTGTATTAGAGAAACTAAAAAAGTTACTTTGTTAAATTATACTTGAGGGCATTTATTTCATTAGCTTAAATAGAAGATTTATAAATTGATCGTAATATACGCATTCATGGCAAATAAACACATAATTTCCTTTTTAATATTAAATTTCTTTATTACATATTTTTAATAGACTAGTAGTTCAATTCGGTGTTGACAGATAAATCATATCTGTCAAAAAGACGTGCGTTGTGCATATTCTTCCTGTCAAATTTTTCATGTTTATTTTTACGTTGATATAAATTGTTTAAAAACAGTGCTTCTTCGAAGTGTATTTATTATTTATTTGCGTCCATTGAATATAATGCCGAAAGGTTTCTGTAAACAGTCGAAGCTTTTTGCAAACTTTTCTATAATCATCTGATTAACGAGAATAGCGTAAGTAATGTTTATTTATTTAAATTTTATTATGGATACGTTATGAAACATTTAAGGGTTTTCGACAATCTAAATCAATATAATAAATAAGTTGAGAAAGACTGAAGTCTTAGAGCATTTCAATTACTAAATATATTACGTTATAGTTATTGTATTGTGAATAATTTTTTTCTTTGGTTATATCAAATGTCACTGACAGACCTAAAAATAGATCCGGCAACATATACAAGGCGAGTCGTCATGGATCTAGTATGACGTGCAACGGAACTTAACGCGCCTCGACTATAGTTATCTCTGCACGAACATTTACAGACACTCACCGCTTAAATTGTATTGAAGACAATCATATAGCAACTGCAAATCTATTGCTTTTCAAATATGATTTGAACAATTTACACAAGTTGCTCTTTAACTTCAGACTAATGTCAGAGAACAATCAACGAGAAGCGACGAAGACGTCAAAAGCGTGTTCCTGTTTCTTCAGCGGGCAAGGGGAGCGCAGATGTCTGCGCGGTCGTCTGTCTAGACGAGATGTTGTTCGTCAGAATTAACGTTTTTTATTCTCTCAAATATACAAACAGTACTCATATATAATCTTACGTATAATATATACGTATATAAATAGTTTTTACTTAGATAATTTTATGTATGTGTAAAAAAAACCATAAGTCGGAATTGTTTTGTCACTTTGACAGCGATAAAAGTTTACTTTAACTTTTATATCGGCAAAAAAGTTGTTTACTTTTGGTTGGCCCGACAACAACTTGTGTTTTCTCGTTATATGTCATAAAATCAACGAACCCACTGTCAAAATGTCAAAGTCCACGCAACCCTAAGCTTTGCGTACTATCTTTGGTTGATCCGACTTCAATTTGCTTACTTTATCATCATAGTGTTCGTTGTGAAGTGTTGTTATGACAAAATTTGCAAACTCATTGTAAGTAATCTTCACAAAATGTATAAGAACTGTGTTTCTAATAACTGTATTTTTAAATAGTATGATTACTATGTAATACATTTTTCAGTAATTGTTTACACATTTAGTAAATTATCTTACCGAATTACATTCGAGCTTTCTTTTTATTTCCGAATAAATTTTCTATTTTTACACCCAAATTTAGTTGCTAAATGGTAACTGCACTCAACAAATAGCAATTTGTTTCGTACAGTTACCTAGCAACAAAAATTTTCGTTAAAAGCTAAAAATTTATCAGAAAAAAAAAAGCTCTCCTGTAATTATAAGTGATAATATTATAATATGATATGAATGCCTTATTTATAAAGCATATTAATTAGCACTCTGCAAATTCTACAGCAAGAAAGGTTTAAAATACGTGAATTAAACTATTATACAGGGCAATCCAAATTAAGTGTTCACCATTGGTAACTTTGTTATTATTAAAGATACAAGATTGTTTAAATTAGCAAACTTGTAGTACTTTTAACGCTCTTTAAGATGGAAGAATAAAAAAAACAAATGAGCAACGCGTTTTCGAGTTTTGCCGAAAAATATTTTTTTTTCAAATGGAAACCCCTGTATATTATATCATTTTTTGCTAGAACTTAATTTTTAAACAAAAAATCTTATAAGAAATTTTTTACTGGGATTAAAAATACTTGAGTTATAATGAATACACAAAAACAGCTAAGTCAAGTGCATTTCTATGTATCTATGAAAACGACGATAAGTCTTTCTATCAAACGTCAAATATTAGTACAGTTTTATTAGTTTTTCATTCATAAGTTTCATTGTGCTAGTTATTAATTTGATAAAAAAATGATTTTCACCCATTCAGAAAAGTGTGATATGTTAGAATCCTATTTAGTGTGCAGAAAATCCTCTAGGAGGGCAAAAGAACACTACGCTGAATTATATCCACTCCGAACACAACCACATGAGCAATATTTTCTGAGACTCTACCGAAAATTTAGAGGCAATGAGAGTGTTTTTGCCAAAACAAGGACAAAAAGGACTTTTATAAAAAGCCGGGCCACGGAAATTGCAGTTATCGCCTATTTTGAGGTCAACCGTGAGAATTCCATACTAGATATTGTCAATGAATCTGATTTGAGTCACGGTACTGTGCATAGGATTCTGAAGAAACACAAATTCATTCCTTATAAGTACAAACCAGTTCAGGTTTTTTTGCCAGGGGATCCAGAGAGAAGAATGTTTTTTTGTCACTGGTATCTTAACTTTTGTCGCCAAAATGTAAACAACTTTCGTTAAATTTTATGGACCGATGAATAGAATTTCTCAAATTCTGGAATGTACAATAAAAAAAATCATCATTACTGGTCAAAGGAAAATCTTCTTTTAGTAAATCCAAGACGTCCACAAGTCCGTTTCAGTTTTAATGTTTGGTGCGGTTTAATCGGTTCATGGATTGTTGGTCCTTTCTTTTATGAGGGCACTCTAACTGGTGAAAGGTACATAGAATTTTTGACTGAAATTTTGAATAATTTCTTAGGCGATCTGGATCTCATAAGTAGACAGAATCTGCATTTTCAGCAGGATGGCGCACCTGCGCACAACTACAGAGGTAGTCATCAACTTCTAAATACTATTTTTAACACTTCATGGATAGGAACAAATGGTCCTTTTCAGTGGCCTCCCCGATCGCCAGATTTAACGCCGCTTGATTTTTTTTATGGGGTTATTTAAAGAACCAGATTTATAAGCAAAGGTACGAAAACGTAAACGCCCTAAAGATTGCAGTTAGTGAAAAGATAAACCAAATAGATGGTAGGACCATACTGAAGGCAGTTCGAGAAGTTCGGAAGCGTGTACAAAAATGTATTGAACTACAAGGTGGTATTTTTGACCATCTTCTATGAAAAAATCAGTGATTTTTATTTTCTTTTAATGATAAGTTTATGTATAAAATAAAGTTTATAAAACTAATTTAGCTGTTTTCGTTTATTCATTATAACTCAAGTATTTTTAATCCCAGTAAAAAATTTCTTATAAGATTTTTTGTTTAAAAATTAAAGTTCTAGCAGAAAATGATATAATATACAGGGGTTTCCACTTGAAAAAAAAATATTTTTCGGCAAAACTCGAAAACGCGTTGCTCATTTGTTTTTTTTATTCTTCCATCTTAAAGAGCGTTAAAAGTACTACAAGTTTGCTAATTTAAACAATCTTGTATTTTTAATAATAACAAAGTTACCAATGGTGAACACTTAATTTGGATTGCCCTGTATATACCACGAGGGTGGATTTTTTATAAAAATCATCAATGTGTGATGGGTAAGGTAATGTGTGATGGTAGTCTTGACAAGAGACATTCTGATAAATAATAAAAAAAATTGTTTTCTTATGAAAGAAGACGAAAAAAATGCTACATATTTTGTGTTTGAAAATTATTATGTATTACAAATTAGTTAAAACAAATTTGTTATGAAGTAGAATTTTCAAAACCGATTTTTAAATTCCAATAAATATAATACGATGATGACAATAAAACCAAAATTGAAAATTTTATATAGTCAAATTGTTTTGGCAACCGACGCGGCCAAAATACGAACTAACAACGACGATTCAATACCACTACAAATTTCGATTGGCCCGAACAATTTCAATACAATAAAATTAAACTATACTTCATTCACGTTAAGAATGCAGTAGATAGCGCAACAATCGGCGTCTGTATGACACTGGCACAATCATAGAAATAAACAATGGCGGGTGGTTTGAAATATAAATGTCAATTTTATTCTCTTAACCTCAAACTTCCACTTCAAATTATTTATTTGTAAAATAACTACAACAAATTCAAATTATGTTTTCAAATAATGTACCTATAGCTTCCTATAGTTGAATAATAATAAATAATTCTAACCTCACATTCGTTCTCGTATAGAAATGCAAGACTAAAAAAAATTAATGTAATTTACGTTATATATAATTGTCCAGGCACAACAAGGAAATACGTATATTTTTAATAATCAGGTATGTAATCAGATAATATTATTTTGCTTATGTGTATGGAAATCATACTTAATCTTGCTTAAAATTTGTCTGTTTCATATAGATCGCACGATTAAATTTTTTTAATGTAAATCGGTCGCGCGTAACAGCCAATCACAGTTCGGGAAATGTTCTCCTATCTAATCCAACGCTGCATTCTTATCGTGAATGAAGTATAGTTAATTAATATTTCAGGATATATACCTTCCCACAGTAAAATACTATTACATGAAAGCCAGTTACAAATTAAATATTATAAACAAAGCTATTAAATATTATTTTTTCTACACCTATATTTTATATAACAATTGGCAATACTGTTTAGGAGGCAAGCATTATTGACAAATTTAAAATGTTGATAATGGAAATTATAACAAAAGTCAAAGATAATTATGACAAATGTCAACAGGTGTATGAATGTTATTATTCATGACAGTCCTGAAATGGCTTTTGTAGGTTATATTACTTGACAGGTAAAATTTTGCAACATCTCAAATTTTACGCCATTTTAATTGTGTGGCGCATGTCGGTTGCGAGAACGACTCAACTATAATTATAATTTTTCACCAGTCAACATATTTAAGGAAGACACAACAGAGAGAGCATGCCACGCCGTGTTTTTATGAAGTCCGTAACAATTTCTCGAAAATATGGCTAAATAGCTTCAGTACTTGTTTGCTATTCACTATTCATGACTGTACATAAAGGATATATTTTAACTGTAGGATTATAATACATTTTATAATTCAAACAACTAATTAAAATCTATAATCATTACATCATTGTTTATCACTCAAATGCGACAAGACGAAAGTGGGACATGAAATATCAAAAGATCCAACTGTACTGTCGCTTCTCGTTGTTCTCTGATAATGTTATATAAAAGTACGTACTTTTAATTTCTAGATCCTCGTGCTGCTTCTTCTAAGGCTCTCACCTTCAACTCTCGTTCTCTTTGTTGCCTATTTAAAAACGAAATCTATATTAAAAATAAGATCGTGATAAATAACAAAATTAAATAACAATTAACTAAATTCAGGGAATGCAAAATCATAACTACACATACACTGAATAATCAATCTCATGACTGATAATATGTTTAAAAAAGGCGATGTTACCATAAAGAATAAAAATAGAAGATATTACCCAGAAATGATCAGATTGTTCTTATTATTGGATGCTAATATATTCGGTAGTGTTGAGGAAAAAGTTTCCCTAAGTCATTATTTATTCGGCAATAATATGCAACGTTTTTCTACATGACTGTTATGTATATGTAGTTACAAAATTGCACAAGCTGTACATATTATAACAACAATTGTATAATACAAAGGGAACTACACATTTTAGCAATAGTACACAATCGATTGTTGTAACTGATAGATCAGCTGTGTAAAATGCTGCTAAAGTGTGTTAGTATAAAGAGGGATCCTATTATAAGACTTATGTTATATAACTACATTCGAACACGTTTTTAAAGATCTTCCCCATTCATGAAAAATAACGAATATACTGAAAATATTACTCGTCTTGTACACTATCAAAACTGAACATAAGAACTAGAATAACATATATAACTCCACCGAGAATCGACTAGACTGCGGTACAATTACTTTGAAATATTGTAAAAAATAAAGCTCGTCTGAAAACTTGTGTAGTTCCCTTTGTATACAGAGTGATTCAGGATGAACTTTTCTTCGGTATTATTTACAATTATAGTTCCAGATTTTTAACGCTCATCTCTTCTATTCCGGTAATATCGGAGGTACCATCCAACTTCGATGTTTTAAATGAAATTTTATTTGTTGTATTTATTTTTTGAGGTCCTCGCGTTATTATACTGTAAGTTTTTAAACTATTACATACGCACCTTCAACGGTTGCAGAACTATTTAATTTTTAAAGAAAAAATACATTCAAATATGGTGTTACAAAATCAACAGTACCTTTTGAATTGGTAGATGCAGTAGTAGATCACTATTTTATACACCATTACTGTTAATTTACCTATATTGTAAAATGTAAAAAAAATTTAAAAAAGAAAATCACACAATATTTAAATTCAAGTCTAAAGTTAGGTAAAACTTTTTATAAGTAGGTGTATTCAATTTAATGGAGATTATGTTGAAAAAGTACATTGTAATTTTGACGGAAAATTAACGAAATGGAAAAATTATAGCCAAATTCTTTGGAAACATCTCTTGCATTTAAAATAATAAAGTTGAATGATACTTTCTGCATTACTAGAAGTAATATAAGCACCAAAATATTGTTAGAGAATTCGTCCATTAGAGTAAGCTAATCCTGAAACACTGTGTATAGCATTTAATATGAGATATTAATGACTATCAGAAAATCAAAATCTCAAAATATTTGTCTATGATATTTCATGTTAAAAAAATTAAGATATTCGAGTTTTGTCGTGTATCTTTCTAAAACTTGGACACTAGGATTTTTTATACATTTGACGTCTAGCAATGATTTACAGATTTCATAAAAATAAGTTAATAAGGAAAATATATAATTTTGTAAGAGTTTTTCATTTTTAACGAACATCATAAATGCATGTATTTGTTTCAAATATAAAATAAAATTTAAGGCAAGTTTCATAAAATTATTAACGTAAATTAATTTAAAATAATTAAATTAAATTTATTTAACCAATTTAATTTAATTAAATTGCTGAATGAGTTGTTTGAATGAAATACATAAGTAGTAAGATTTTATCATTAAGTGATGACTTTTAGATTTAAACATATAGACATTTAAGGTACATTTCTTGAGAATCCAAGCCCATTTCGTGTTTAGGAAGCTAGTTGTATACATATAATATTCACCAAATATTAAAATCATCTATAACACTTTATAAGAAATGAATCTAATATATGTTCGATGTACTATCGATAACATAAAAAACTAGGACAAATATTATTTCATATAGCCGTGAATTTTGCTAATTGGTCTAATGTCATTCAGGCTTGTGGCACTTCTGTCACACAAAATAATATGAGGTTATGTAATTTAAATTTTAATATCAGAAAATACACTTAACAGAAGCAAAGAATAATAAAATCAATATTTAGTCATTCCTCCGTTTTTGTCAATAACAGACTGTAGTGTATTTCAAGTGCCCTCAATTTGCTGCCAAAGTGCTTCTGCGGTTTCCGGCTGACGATTTCGTTCCTGGAGTTTTTTTTTATCATACAACCCCAAATATTTTCGATGGGGTTGAGATCAGGACTATGTGCAGACCATGGCATTATTAGTTCAATATTCCGATCTCGGAACCACGCGGTTACATTCTGTGCAATGTGTACAGGACAGTTGTCTTGCTGGAACACAAAATTGTTGTCGGGGTATAATTCTCGTACAGTAGGCAGCATGGTGTTCTCTAAAATATTTAAGTAGTTCTCAGTATTAAACCTCCTAACAATTCTGCAGCAGACACCCATATCCCGAAAACTGATCCATCCCCACACATTGACAGAGTACCGACCAGATCTATTTCACTTTTGCGACAATGGTTTATCGAATTTCGAATTTATAGGTCGATAAACCTTACCAGATCCGTTGTGAGTAGATTGAAATACTTTTTCATCGGTGAATACGACGTTTTCCCAAAACTGTGGTTCACGATAAATGTTATTAAGAGCAAATAATAAACGGGTTTGTTTCCAAAGATTCGTCAAAAGAATTTTCCTAGCAGCTACTCTGCTCCGTAAATCCGTTTCGCGAATTCTGTGACTAATCGTCATCATGCATGAACGAAAACGTGTTTCATTTGTGGCCTTACAGGCCGTAGCAAAAGGATTTTGGTGCAAATAATCAGTTAAGGCATTATCATGGACTGCAGTTGTAAACCTTCGCCTTCCAGAACCAGCTTTCCTGAGGTGCTTTCGTTCGTACCCGTGATTGATAATCACACGATCAGTTTAGACAACGCACGTGTTCGATTGCAATGATCACTTTCCCCCCACTTGTGAAACAAATAATCACGATTAGCAAATCCCTTACCCCACTGAACCAGACAATTTTTGTGTTCACTGTGATTATGATGATTGTGATTAGTTTACATAACGGCAACATAACCTTTAAAAAAGGCGTATATTGGCATCTGGTCTTGTGGTCGCATTTGTGGAAAAGATGGAAAGAAGTTTTCAAGGTGGAAGTAGTGATAATTCACATTTTAAGAATGTTCAACTTTCTAATTTAAGCTTTGCGCATTTGGCGCCATCTATGCATCCAACTTTTACATGTTCGTTTGTAGTGAACACGATCCGGGTATGATTACTTGGATCATATGTTCATGTTCATTAATACGTGATCACTATGATTAATACGAACGAAAGCAGCACTGGTGAAATCGCCTTGTTCTTCCTAGCGTTGTATTATGGATGTAACAGTGTTTTTGTTAATGCCAAAGTCATTAGTAATTTGTCTTATTGTCATACCATTTTCTCTACAAGTAGTTGTTCTTGCCTTATCAATCAAACTGACATGCGGCATTATGAATGACAGCTTCAATTAATCTTGAATTAACTGACGTTAGCTGTTAATTTCCGTCGGTTTTACACATCTAAAACAAGGCTATCCTAGTTTTTTGTGTTAGCGATAGTACTATTAGTTTCTTATGAATACTTGAACAAATAATGTCATTTTTTACGAGAAAATCTGATAATCATCATATATCTCTAATGCATACAAGGAAATAAAAAGGGCTGCATGGGAAAATCTTACTCACCGCAAAAATTCTTCGTGTTGAGCAACTAAAGAAGGATGGGGTTGGAATCGCTCTCGTTCCAGTATCATCTGTCTCTGTAATTGTTCATGTGCCACAGCCTAAGTCAAAAAAGACAAACCATTGCTTTTGGTATAAGAATATACCAAACAATATGTAAATCTTTTAAGACATGTTAAGCAGTTGCTATATGTAATAGTACTAATAAGTTATATACATGACACCTAACCGATAAAAGTTATGAATCAAGTTAATTTATGTCATATCAATCATTATTTAACAAGTTTCAAAGTATCGAGTGAAGTAGATTAAATAAAAAGAAAACAATAAAACTCAGCTTTACACTCCGTCCAGAAATACACCCACCGCTTGGGCAATATACTTACCTGGTGTATTTGATCCGCGTACGGTCTGCCTAGAAGATCAGGATGATGTAAACCTAATGGGGCGTCTCTACCTGGAATCAGTCCAGGTCTAGGATATCCAGGAGTACCCGAAGCTAAAATAATTACGAGCAAATTGTAGGTATTTATATCAGACTGAACGTAATTTTGTACCTGGCAATGGGAAAGCAGCCGCGGCTGCTGCAGCTTCCTGTTGAGCTTGTTGCTGTTGTGGATGCAGGTGTAGGTGTGTATGGGCGTGAGTGTGCGCATGCGTATGAGCGTGATATTCAGGTGAGATGCCTGCCATCTGCAGGCGAACCTAAACAATAATATTAAACATTATTTTTAGATAGATATAATTACTTGCAGGTGTAATTATTTGTTATATATTAAAATAATAATCTCATCAAACGACAATTAAAACCAGTAATGTAGTAATGTTTGTTGCAGTTGAATTTTTACATACGTGAAAAAGTTTGGAACAAAATTCATAAAAGCTTTCTATGATGTTTTTAAGATTATTTCCTTCGCCTGTCAAATTTAAATTTTGTCAAATCACAATCAAAACTGAAGTTGAAATTAACCAATGAACGGTACCGGTTCATGATATCAGCGACTATTACAAATCGACTATTCAAATGTAGGTAATAAATCAAGTATGTATTTTTTCATTAAGTGGCAAACGTGTCAAATAGATGAAAATGTCCGACAAAAAGAGATTTAGCGATGTTTCGGAAATAATCTTAACAAATATAGCTCGAGCTTGATAAGTAGTCGACTATTACATTGTTTCAATTTTTCTCGTGTGCCTCCTAATTTGACTTAACCAAGATTGGCATTAATAATAAAAGACTAAAGCCCTCGAGCTAAAGCTCTCGTGCTCTAGTCAAATTATTAATGCCAATTTTGGTCTCGTCAAATTGACCGTAGCGCACACTCGAAAAATTGATCACAATGAAATAGTCGACTATTTGTCAAGATCTCGTTATATTATCTTTGAAAATCGCTCGGATAGGTAAATTTTTGTTTTTAAAACGTCGAGTTTTCACATTTTTTTTTTAACGATATCATTGGTTTTTACACAATGATGTCATTATCATTTCTTACAGATTAAACAGTGATGTAGAAAAATTGGCACCTCGTATAACAATGCTTTTGAATAAATGACACATTTAAAATAAAAAATTATTTTAACAAAAATGTTAATCCAAATCAACTCAACTGGGAAAAGTTTGAGTGTTCAAAATTGCACATTTAACTGAACGGGAAAGAATAGAGCTTTTAATAATTGTTTGATACGACGATAGGCTAAGAACTCATGCGAAAGCTTGTGAGTTATTCAATCGAGCACATCCTGATAAGCCTCCAATTGCAAGATCTGCAGTAAGTAAATTGGCCGCCAAATTTACGGACATATATTTATACAAGGCAACTTGCTCTTGATAACAACGTGGACCACAGATTTGTTGTATAAAGAAAAGTATCACCCGCCCAAAATACACCTAATTCACGAGTTAAACGAAGATGATCAAGACCGCCCGAAGAATTAATGTTACGATGTCGGTGATCAAAATCCCAATTTTGTATAATTTTTTTTTTTGATGAGGCCACTTTTTTCCTCAACAGATCAGAACATCGCCGTAATTATAGTAACTGAATTCAGGAATCACACAGTCAACATCAAGACAAATTAAGTGTATGGGTACGAACTATGAGGAAATAACAGAACAGGAGAATCTCGTTAAAAATAATATTTGTCCAAAGTGGTAATTCAATATGGCCGCCGCAATGCATTGGCGTGCATAAATATTTTGTATAGGGTATATGCACACTTCGTATGTTCTCGATAATCATTTAAAGTAGGTTCTTAGTTCAATAATAATTAAAGTAATATCGTGAGTGCATTATTTTTCAATCATTTTATTCTTTTGAATATATAGTACCATTTATACTAACTGTATTAAAGAAAACATAAAAAAAACATACCTAGGATATGTGTGTTACGCCATTGAACACATAATCAAACATGTCAGATATATGACAAGTTATTCAAAATACACATTTTTTTAAATTACTATTGCCTATATTGTATGCCCATGTGAAATTAAATTTACCGGCCACATGCCACACAATTCACCATTATAAAAGCACTAAAGCTGTCAATGTTGACATAACTGACTGTAGTTACAGTCAGTTGTCCTGTCTTAAAGTGGTAACTTCCGTCTAAATAATACCTATTCCCCCACCACTTTATTATCTCTCGTGTTCTATTCTTTCCTCGTAGAGTGGGAATGATAGGACTGCGTTTTTTGGAACTTTTTTTAAGGTAACCTAATTGTTGCCCGATGTTTAATTTTTTTTGCAATTTGATTTCCCTAATAATGAAGATGACAATGTACCTCATTAGAATATTTGGTTTCAACAAGATGGGACGCCTCCTCATTTTGGCATAGAGGTCCGTCAATACCTTGATGCTACCTTTATAGAAAGATGGATAGAGCGGCGGTGATCAATTTAGTGGCCAACGCGTTCCCCCGACCTAACGCCCTTATACATTTTTATCTATGTTTACTTAAAATCAAAGGTTTATTTTTAACAGACCCAAAAACTTGTAAGATTTATTTATATCGGAGAATTTGTGATGCAATGCAACAAATTACGCCAGATATAAAGCGCAGTATAGAAAGTGGTCAATGCCAAATGGTTGGAGGGGGGCACTTTGAACATTTGCATTAAGTTTTGTTGATTAATTTGTTTAATATTTTTTTGTATGTTTGTTTTTTGATTGTTATTATGTAAATGTGTCATTTATTTAAAAAAATTGTTATGTAAGATACCAATTTTTTTAGATCACCCATTAAGCAGTAAGGTCTATTAAAAACTGGAAAAAAAAATTCCTTCAAACTGCGCAAGTACGACATATTATTCTATATTAGATCTGTTTGTTTATACCATAGACATAATGATATAAACATTTTGTAAAAGTTTATAAACCATCAAAAGAACATAATCAGACTCATTTTATTAATAATTAACAATTTATTTTCTACATTTTCACCTTGTTTTTCTCTTAGTTTTCTCCTGTTATTACAAGCATTTTACAAAATATTGTTTCTTTTTTATAGCACATTATGTAAATCGTCTAATATATAAATAGTAATCACATTTAGGCCAAAATTGGAAATTGGAATTTTTATAAGTTTTGCAAACAACACAGTTTCTAAAATTCTGATGGAATACAGGACTAGGGAAAAAGTTTCTGAGCCAAAACAAAGCATTGTTCGGCTAATTTTGATGCTGTCGTGAAAAATGGTTTAAGACAAACAATACACCACTTTTTTCCGTAATAATGAATGCACTACACTCAACAAGATTTTTAATCA
Organism: Amphimallon solstitiale; assembly: GCA_963170755.1. Lineage (NCBI taxonomy): Eukaryota > Metazoa > Arthropoda > Insecta > Coleoptera > Scarabaeidae > Amphimallon > Amphimallon solstitiale. The sequence goes on from OY720677.1 coordinate 133,474,127, forward strand.
AATTAAGAACAATCCTAAAATTTCTAATATGAGCAATTTATCATTATACTTATTAATGAAAAAGATTAGTTATTAACTAACTATATTATATACAGTTTTTTTTGTTATATATACTTGAAGTGAAGTAGGAGCTCATTCATAGAGCAAATTACAATAATGCCTTCCAGTACATCATCTACATTGTGCAGAGCTAGCTCAGCACAAAAAAATACTTGTTTGTTGGCTCATAACATTCCATTTTCCTTACCATTTTGAGAAAATAATACACAACTATGCAATTATAACGCAAAAAGGAAATTTTAGTAGTTCTTTGAACACTTCCCTTAAGCATGGCAGGTCGCATTAATTGTTCACATATACAGCATGTACCACTTAAAACCCCCAGGTCAAATATCTCGGAAACGGATAAAGATATTTGAATTTTGTAAAAAGTAGTTACTAAAGAATGTGATCGACTCTAGTTTACTCTCACAATTGTGTTTTATTATGTAAATTTTATTATTTGTGTGAGTTTCCAAAATTCAACGGTTACATAGATATTAGTGTTTAAAGAAAGTAAGAGTAATGTTAAAGAGTTGTCTTTATTTTGTTTAAATATTTAATTTATAGGGAAAAATAACAGTAAACATATTCACAATTCTTGCTATTATATTTACTTCACAATTTAAATTTTATTGATAACTCCTTTTTATAAATTCCACTTCATATGCACCCATAGGTATGTAGGCAGAAAAGCATTCGTGTCTGTTATGTGTATGTATGCTTGCTTTGATTATTTAGGAAATATTTTGACATTAGAACACATTAGTGACATTTGCTTGATTATTAATTGTCTTTATAATTAGCTTCATTCAAACATTTACTCACTTTGCGTTGAGATTGTATTAAAAATATGGTTTTACACACAAATGTAGACAAACTGAATATGGTTTTAATTTATGGAGAATCCTGTAGAAATGCATCTGAAGCAATGCGATTATATGCTCTACGCTTTCCAAACAGGCCTTTACCAGATCACAAAATATTTATAAGTCTGTGTGCAAATCTCAGAAATTACAGTGGCTTCAAAAAACAAAAACAATTAAGGCAAAAAAGAGTAAGAGATGATGAAATTACGGCAGCGATACTACAAACAGTTAATAATAATGCACATACATCATTAAGGCAATTAAAAGAACAGCATGATCTATCTGTAACCTTTTGATGTACATAGGTACATAGAGCTGCGTAATAATATATGGTTACATCAACACGGGGCACCTGCTCATAATGCCAACATAGTTACTGACCCCGTTAGATTTTTCTTGTGGGGTTACTTGAAAGCTAAAGTTTACAAGGAACCCATAACAGATATGGGCGACCTTTATAATAAAATTTATGCAAGTGTTCAAAAAAATAGTAGAAATAAATTGTTAAATGTTTGCGCAAGAGAACTAATAAGGCGATATACGCTATGTAGTAATCAAGAAGGCAACAATTTTGAACATCTTTGTTATAAGTGACTTTAAATTTCAAAGTTGGCTTTAGATCTGAATTTCGGTTTCATAATTTCACTTTAACTTTAAAGTGAACGACAAAGTCACTTTAAGCCAAAGTCACGATTTTCCCGCTTTAACCAACTTTACTATTTACTTTAACGACAAGTACGGTATAACCTCAGATAATAATCATAATATACTTGTGTTGTTGACGAATACCTTGTTAAATTTGGAAACAGATATACACTAGTAATTTTTTTTTGAATAGTATCTAATAAAATGAATATATTGCAAACGAGTTCAAATTCCTCATCAGAAGATGAGGTTGATGTAGTCATAAGACGACCGACGTAAAGTTTATGGAAATAAGGAGAACGGTTTGAATAAATTCAATGACAATGAATTTTTCAATAGATTCAGACTAACTAAGAATCGAACATTTAATTTCACTTTCTCCAAATTGGTAGGTATTATCAAGAAGTTATTGTATCACTACTAATAAATGATATATTTTAGTGGAGAATGCATACAATCATACTACACAATATTGTAATTGAGATGCAGGAGAGGAAATACCAGATGAATGGGGGCTGATTTAAATATGCATGAAGCAGATAACATAGAGGCAGTTGTTAATAATGATAATGGAAGGCTAGGAATGAGGCGTTTGTCAATCATGAACATTTTAATAACTTGTAATATGTACATATAATATTTAATTTATTTAATTCTTCTTCATACTACTCATAAGTTATATGAAATTGACATTTCTGTCTCACTGGAATACTTTAAAAGGTTGTTTGCTAAATCCATAGCATTAAATTTTATATTGAAAGCATGTATAAGTAGTATAAATACATCATATTCAATTTTTTGAAAAGAAATTTACTTCATCTATGACTGTATTCTTTACGAGTGCAAGTACAGAAATATATTAAAACTATATGTAAATTATTTATATCTGCTTTGTAGTCTTATATTTATTTAATAAGAGTAAATTTAAATGTTTTCATTGCTTTATTTTTGTACATCTGATAGTTGTATCAAACAAAACAAATTTCTTAAATAACGGACAAAAAATTTAACACAGTTAATTAACTGTTTTCTTAAGGAGTTATTCCATATATATCAAAGTGCTATACTTTGACTTAAGCTGGTCACAGCTTCGGCATTGGAAAGTTTTATAGTTGTACTTTGCAGTTATCCTCTCCCATGCTTTTTCCTACAAAGTAAATGACATTTTATAGGATATAATAATTATAGTCTCTTAATAATTTTTCAAACCTTTCGGCACTTGAAATCTTGTTTGTTGTTTTGCATTCTATATAAAGTTTTTCTTTTTCCACTTCCTGCATGAGCAACAATTCTCCCTCTATTCTTCTTTTTTCCCTTTTCTTTGTGGTTACACATTTTGCACAATATATTTAATAATAAACTGTCACTATGAATATCGAAAGCGAATTCAAGCTATAGTTAGACAATATTGTCAAACATAAAAGGCGCGTAAAACTGTCAGGGAAGCCAACAAAAATTCGTAAAATTGAGAAAGAAACTATAATACAATGCAACCAACACAGAAACATTACAATGAAATTAACCTGACCTTGAAGTCAGCTTTAACTCAAAGTAGACTTTGGTTAAAGGAACTTTGGCACATGTATTATGAAACCGGGCGTTAGTATTTAAACAAAATAAAGACAAAACTTTAAAATTACTCTTATTTTCTTTAAACACGAATATCTATGAAACCGTTAAATTTTGGAAACTAACACAAATAATAAAATTTACATTCATTTTAATACTCTTTCAAATAAAAAACAAATGAAGATTGTGGCGATCAAAAAAATTCTTTTCATCGCAGCGCCATCTAGATCTTTACATAATAAAACACAATTGTGAGCGCAAACTTTTTATAAAATTCAAATATCTTTATCCGTTTCCGAGATATTTGACCTGGGAGTTTTAAAGTGGTACACGCTGCATACTAATATACATTTTGTTATGTATATTTTTTGTACAGAAATGGTCGTTAATGTTTTAAAATCTTAAGTCTGTATTGTAAGATTTACTCACCATTGGATCTGTAGCTAAAGCTAGCCTTTCAGCAGCCTCTAGTTGTGCTGCGTGGGCTGGGTGATGTGGATGCCCGGGAGGTGCTCCTGGAGGACCCGGAGGACCGGGCGGAGGTATTCCTAGCCGTTCCAACCTTTCCCTTTCCAGTTGTGATAATTGTGCACTACCACCAGCACCAGGATATAAAGCGAAATGATGTAAAGGTAACCCCGCTGGTCCTAAACAATAAATTTAGAATTTAGATCATAGTTATGTATGAGTGGAAACATTATGTTGATAAAAGAAAAACAATGATATTAATAACAATACTAACCACCCGGTCCAGCCAAACCAGCAGCGGCGTATCGTCTTTGTATTTCCAGCCAATGAGGATCCATTGGATTTGGAGGACCGCGCATTCCACTCTTCATAATTTCCTCTTTCAATCTGTCGTTCAACTCCCTCTCCCTTAACTCCCTAATTTCTCGTTCTCGCTTTTCCCGTTCCAAATGTTCCAGTTCCATCCTTTCTCTAGCACCGGGACCATATAGACTATTCAGTTGATACATCATAGGATCTATACAGTGTGGGGCCGGTAAAATTCGAGCCATATGACCTGCTGAAAGAGAGAAAAGAAACGAAATCAATTAACTTGCAAAGTAAATATTTAGGATAAAATAATCTAATTAAAAGTTACAGTTCAAAGGCTATTTAACTTACTGCCTTCGGAATTAATTCCATAAGTGGGTGCATTGAAAAAGAAAAAAGAACCGCAACATTGGTTGATAGATTAAACTTTATAATTGTAATATCAAATATAAAATCAATTCCTATTTGTTTCTACATAATAATAATGATACATATACAGACATTTCTTAGTATGCAACTCATACATAACGGGATTTATGGGTCAATTCTGTGCACATCTGTAAGATCTGTAAAATAATCAGTAACGTCTGTAAGGGTTTACAGATGAAGTTACAATTCTGTGTCCATATTTTGCTTACAGAATATCCGTAACTCTTACAGATTTCGGTAAACTTTACGCTAAGCGAGCGCATGTCCATAAGATTGTAACAGAATCTGTAACGTAAATGCTGTATGCAAACTTGTTTGTATATGGTTTGTATGGTGGAAAAGATTAGTACATATTTGAAGCGGTTATAGAACAAATCAAAATCATGGTGTTGTGTTGGAAGAAGAGGACGACAGGTAAGTAAAGAAGTTATAAAAAATTGACACAGAAAAATAAAACATAACTTAAAAATATGTTATTTATAGGAATTACATGCAACTTTTTCGCAGAAATATTAGAGATCATGTAAATACATTTGAGGTTCCTGACGAACCAATGGTATTTTAAAAGGACGGTTTAGGTGTATGTCCCGGCATCGTGTCCCCATCGTGACCCAGTAAAAGCAGCTAATATTATATATACGTGTGTGTTACACAATATTACAACACACAGACGATTACCCATCATAGAAAATGAAATTGAATATGCTGACATAAGTCATGCTTAAAATGATGGTAAGTTTTTAGATTCTCAAACATTGTAGTGTATTGTTTTTAAACTAAATATTATTTTATGGATTTAGTACAATGTAGTTAATTGAATATACAGGCACATAACTCTTCTTTTTTGTTACAGAACCTGTTATGGAATATGAAGTTTTCCACCAATATATATGACAGAATATTGTGTAGCAAGGACCCCTGGCAATAAAAGTCGTTTTTTTTGGGTACAAATTTATATATTTTTTTTGGAGTTTGAATTTTTTAGTTTTTCCTGTATTGTTTAATAAATATAATATACATATATATGTTATGAACTTTTATTGCATAGCTGTTAGTGTAGATGTAAGTTAAGTGCAAAGAAACAGTTATATGTCACAGTAACTTATAAAACAGCATATAATATGCAGTGAGATAGGTAAAAACGGTACTCTTCAATAAAAGAAATTCACAAAGCATATACTAACATTATTAAAGTAAATGAATAATTTATAACTTAAAACAAAAAAAAAATCTCAAAAAACATTTTTAAAACAAAATAAAATAAATAAACATTCTTATAAAACAAAATAAATAATCTCATAAAACACAATATATATACAGATTTTGCAACTGACATACACGCTTACGGAGTCACACTACATAACATTATCATGAAGATAGTCGCTGGTCTTGTTTTTACAGAAATGTATACAGAATTGCCCCAATCGTAAATCTGTAAGTATAACATTTACAGACTTTTGTAACGTTACAGATCTGTAAAGTTACAGATCTGTAAGGAATTGCACAGAATTGGCCTATTACTGTCTCGCCTTTTTACTAGCGTCGCTTAGTAAACAAACTCAGTTAGTCAATTACAGCTCACAGAGCGAGACTTGGTCGGTGAGATGCCCCCCTCCCACAAGGTGTGCAGTTGATTCTTATAATATCACGCTAAGCTCGAGCAGTCTCGAAAAATTGTCAAGCGTTACACATCGAAGTGCAGTGTTTCCCATATATGTATCTCTTCCCAGAATATTACAATTTCTTATCTCCTTCGTCCGGCTATGTATGCGATGATGAACAAATGTTATCATTTTTTTTCCGAATACTTTCTCTGACACCGACCCATACCCGCGCAGGCACGATTTCTCCCACCGGCCACGTCTCGTTCTGTGTACTGTACGTAATTATTACACATGTAGCTTTCATCACTTCAGTTGTCCATTGTATTGTGAAATAATAAAACATTAATTTATCGAAAACTTTGCCCAATGATAATGCTATCTGTCCCCGGATTCCGAACTACTCGTGCTATTCCGAAAGCACTTGACTTCGTCAAATACGATAGTATTTGGTCGAGACCTACAAAGGTATCGAACTTATCGAAAAGATAGTTTTACGCTATACCATATTTATGATGTATTGTATTTACCATTTCAAAACATGCAAATCAAAATAAATTATAACTGTGATTAGTCGTTATTAACATTGCCACTTTTATTAAAAGTACTTGATGGCTACTTCATACAATGAATATACCCGCTTATACTCGCCTTTCTCAAATATTTAACACAATTTAAATAACGCACATGAAGGTTCAAAATTGCGTTTTTAATTAACTTTAAACTACCTAATGTTACCTATGGAAATATCCATTGATTTTAAAGAAGAAATAATGTGTAGTTTTAGAAGTCCAATAGAATAAAAATGATTTAACTCATGTTCGGCAGTATAACTTTTATTATACAGTAATACAATAACAATCAGGATATAATTAACTACTTAAACCCTATTTTTAAATCGTAAGAATGCATTTTTCCTCCACTCTATCCACTTTAAATTTGTTCAAATATAAATATATGTATATATTATATATCGAAAATACGTAACAGACTTTTACACCCATAAGTTTGCCACCATTTACTTGTATATAAAAGTAAAAAAGATGTGTTGCTTAACTTATACTGTATAAAGTTATCTATGACAAATGAAAATCAAAAAGTGGTTGACGTTTTATACTAGTATTTGTTCCAGTCCTATCCACATACTGATAAATAAAAATACACTCAACTCGATTTTATTATACAATGAATATAGCTAAATACTTCATTGGCTTGAAATTCCCTATTCAATTAACGATGATAACCGAACAACTTTCGACCATGATACGAAAGTAGTTCAGAATCTCAAAACGTATGTTACCACCCCTTCCACCCTTCCCATATTAACACCCCTTCCACCCTTCCCATATGTTACCTTTCATGATGTTAATATGGAACGACGCTGTTCGACATGATCTCCAGGTCATGTGTTTGACGGGAGTAAAACGTCAGAGGGAAATTATTGAGTCAGTTGTCAAATGACAATTTTTATGAGTTTTGTTACATAATCAATACATAATTATTTATTGTGATATTTACTCTTTTAAATGTTACTAAATAAAACGTTTGGTAACAATTTGGCGCCCAACGTGGGGCGCCACTCTGTTAACTTAGGCTTTATTGATAAAGGAAAAGCCGCGGCGATGTTTCGTAAGTAACAATTAATAAAATAAATCTCACTAAAGCAATGGTTTAGTTTATTCAACACTTAAAAAATCATTTGACAACTAACTATATCACTCACTACTGTCCTATCTGACATAACTCAAACAAACATTCCTTGACAACCGGTTTATTATTAATTCTATCGCACTTGACCTGGAGAACATGTCGAACAGCGTCCGTAAGGAGGCGAGACAACGGCAACACGTAAATGATATCGACTTTGCTTTCGTTTCGAATTCGAATTTCGCAACGCATGTTCGGAATCCGGGGGCTGTTCTAGTTCGTGAAACATAAAATTATTTTTATCCCATAGACAAATATTAAATACCTTGTTGATGAAATCTGGCCTTTCAATACAATTATTAATTATAATTCTTCATAATTTGCCAAATTCATATGAATTCTCTCTTCAATTCTTATTATGTTAATTTAAACAAGCAAAAAAACAGTGACTTTCACAATATTGCTTGAAAATATTTGTTTCTTAAGTGATCAGAATCTGTTGTCTTATGGATAGTTAAAAATGATACATACCGGGACTGAAACCTGCATGGGGTCTAGCATATTCTGATAATTGTCTCAACGCAGGAGTATCAGGATATCCGGTAGACCTCTGAAACCGTTCATATGGAGACGTAACTGTTTCCAGGGGACCTCTCGACGGCGGCTTCACTTCTGGTTTATCCGGAGTGGTTATCTTCCTAGCCTGTGCTTGTTGCGCTCGTTCGCGTTCTTCTCGTTCCCTTTCCGCTTGTTTTCTTAAACGTTCCTCTCGCTTTCTGGCCAATTTTGAATCTGGCACTGGTTTGAATGTTAGATCTGTTCTTGTGCAAGAATTGTAGTCACCTCTATTCCAGTGCCTCAGGAATCTGTAATAATATAATTGCGGATTTATTAATACATAGTTATTTACGACCTAAGTGCGGGAAGACTATATTCCCACATCAGCGCATTTTTTAATGCACGAGCGAGTGAAAGGAGTGAGTGCCTTTAATGGCGCGAATGCGTGGATGTACTAACCACTTCACGCAAGTGGCTAGCACAATATTTTTTTGTGCGATTGCGTGATTGGTATCGCACCTAACTTAAAACAGATTACCTAATTAATTTAAGCATTTCATGTACGTGTCAATTATTCACCTTTCTTTAATTTAAGTTATTATATTCTTGCACATGACATATTTATTATTATTATATAGTGGTTTTATCGCGTGTATGGTTTGATTACAATCTCTGGACATGCCCGTAATAAGAAAGCTTAATATAAAGTATAAATAACATAGCGCCATCTAGTGTATGCAGGCCGTTTTAGTGTCTTTTTAAGTGCTTTATTTAAATTTGAAAAAAAAATATTATCCATTAAAAGAATTCATTTGCCATTATTTTACATATGATTAGCTAAATAGTCTCTGCACAAAATGATATATTAACTGATATACATTTTCACATAAAGAAAGGGCTTTAAAAATAAACATGTATTAAACTTAATACAAACATTATGATAATGATCATTGTGGCATAAATCAACTCTGCTTGATAAGCAGCAGGAACATTCTGAATGCGCTTTTATACAAGAGATATAGGTACAGAGATAAAATATTTAAATATCTAAACAATTATCTGCTAAGATATATAGGCTTTATTTCTACATAGTACATAGGTCTGTGAGTAGAAAAGAGAAATTAAAGATGTAAAAATCTTAATAAAAATCCATATACCATATTCATAATTCAATACCGATTTACAAACCTTTTATATAGCTTCTAGCAAAGATCATTCCATATTAGCCTGTTCAACCATAGACAGGTAATAATGTATGGTAGCTTAACTAGATATTATTGAATTTAATATGGAATGCACTCCAATCTTCGACAGAAAAGAAAAACAATGACTTAAGCTCATGTGTATTCTTATCTAATTGATCTAGCATTGAAAGAATTTGCGAATACCAAAATCAATATGATATTTCGCGTGAGTAATTTTAAACTGTTTGATGCCACAGTATGACGGGCAAGTTACGATTGTTTCCATCTATTTTTAATGATGAAGTTTGTAGATTGCATAATCATAGGTTTAATCGCGCTATTTGTTACGTACAATTGTTAAATTTTATAATGGCAATTTGCCCATTTTAATAATGACACGCCTTGATAACAATTAACTTTTATTTTAAGTAATTTTTAGCAATTACTTCTATTTCTCTAACCTTTCATTAAAAAAACATACATTTTATTACTATCAAGGTCGATTTTTTGTAAATGTCCCAAAGAGCCAGTGTTTCTTGCAATTTTTTAAGCCGGCCGTGAAGCACCACTCGTTCGTTACTGGTCGAGCGGTGCATGCGCGAAAGGTCACTTTGAAGGCGTGAGTACAAAAAATTGCAGAGATTTCATCATTTGAATCTTTATCTTTATACGTATGTTTTTAAAAGAGAATGAACACTTACATGGCCGATTGACTTCTATGACATTCACTATCTTCTATTCTAGGTTCAGGTGACGGACCTCTAGGTGGACCGATTGGGCTAGGTTGGCTTTCATCCTCTTGACTAGGTTCTGGGTCGGGTTCAATTTTAACTTCTTCGATCTTAGGTTGCTGTAAAGGCATAGGACTGCTCGTCGGTGGATGCATGTTATTTTGCATATTTGCAGCCGCCTGAGCAGCATGTGCCCTTAGCGCTTCCAAAGAACTATTAGCCATCGACGGAGGGCCTACAAAATGACAGTTACGATAATTGAAATGCTCTTGCGTTATTTTAAATTAAAATTACTTACCCAGCGGTGGTGCATGATGACCCATGCTCGGAGGTTGAATCATCAAGTGATGAGGGTTAGTTTGAGGTGCTTTAGGGTGCATCCCGTGTCTAATATTTAACATTGGATTACCTGGCGACATTCTCTCGTGGTGGTGTGTATGGTGGTGAGTGTGTTGATGACTTGACGAAGAAGCTGAGTGATTTAAACTTGCAGATGCCGACTGAAATAAAATAAAAGAAGCATTTTCAGATGTATATAAAATCAAAAAATAAATATTTGTAGAACATTGGCCATAGTAAATAGATTTAATCCCGGAAAATATATGAACTAATTCATAAATCACTTTGCCACCAACACAGTCCCATATCGCCTGTTCATGCTTACTAGTGGTCACCTAGTGGTTGAAATTCGACCGTTTTATTTTCTTAATTTAATGTATTTGTAACACTTACACATAAATTTTACCTTTCTGTACTCCTTCTCCATATGAACTCTGACACTTTTAAATGTCAATTGACATTTAAAAGTGTCAAATATATGGATGTTTTATTTAATTAATTTAGGGTATTTGTAACACATATTAGTCAAAAATTTTATCATTCTGCACTCCTTCTCCATATGAGCTTTAACAATGCCAAATCTCATACTCCTCCGTGGGCGCAATTTGCTTAAAAGGGGGTGCAAAGTTTTTCCTTCACGTATTAATATAATAATAATTACTCTTTGCGTTCCATTATTAGTGTCTTTTTACTGTATTATTTAAGTTTTTCCTGATTTCAATTAAGTTTTATTTAAGTATCTAACTGCCTAGGTGACAATGCTAGGATGATGCTCTATGCCGGTGATATAAATTTAGTAATTACATCGAACAATGTTGGCGATGTTATTATACCTTGTCTCAGAATAAGGAGTGATTCAAATATCGCGCCAAAATGGCGTATATTTTTAAGGTATTTCATTGGGTCTTGCTTAGGCAAGTTTAACATAGGAAAATAAGTTCGACAAAACGTCATTTTATGTTTATAGCCAAGCCATAACCTAGTCTCTTACATTTTTACTTTAGTTTATTATACTTTATTGTTACTAAATAAAAGCCGTACTTTTATGTAGAACATGAACATGAGTGATCAGACGGCTTAAGACCTAAGGAACAAGTGATCAGACATTTGGGGTTTTGAAACTTTGAATTTGCTGAATCTGTCAAAAATACTGTACGGCAGTGCGAAAATCAAACACTTAATATCATTGCAAAAATAACTATAGATGAATCCACACCAAAAATGAACTGAACAACTCACACAGATTCTTGAATTGACTCATTAATTTCAAGTAAGTGTTAATTAAATACTAATTATATTACCACATGTTCATATACATGTTATATTTCAGATATGTCAAACGTAATAAGAAACCTGTACTAATAGATAAAGGTGAAAATATCTGGTGGAGAATACATGGGAAAAAGTTTGGATTGCCACAAGTATAATGAGTGCACGACAAGCTTTTTTGAAAACCTATAGACTTAAAAAGCCATACTGATAAAGATAGGCAATTAAGAATACTTCATATAGGATCTGAATTGATACATAAGGCAAAGTTGCTTCAGAAAAATCCCCTTTCAGAATATAACTTGTACGAAAACTTTTGACAGAAGCAATTACAAATGGTGTATTTGAAAAAATTGTGCCGACCATGTAGATTTTTAATCTTTTTAACATGATGTGAACACTAAATTATTAATTTCCAATAATAATAGAAATAAAAAATAAAAATTTGTTAAACTTTATAAGATAATGTAAATTATTCAATAAAAATGTTTCTATATATTTTCAAAATACATTAATTTTAATAAGGAATAATAATTAGTAATGTGTAGGTATATGTAATTATCTTTGCAGGTCGTGTGAACAACTTCAGCCGATGTAATTTTTTCTATTTATTACTGTTGTATGTGAGATTCACATTTCCAAGAGTAGTTGCTTACCTCCTCAAGGTTTGTAGCAGTAATGCAAATGACTTATCTGTATAAATTCTTTATTGATATTTAAAATAGAAACTAATAGGCAAAACTTTTTCTGCAAGTTCTTAAGGACGTTTTGATAAATGATGAAAGGTTTAATTCGTCCTTGCTCTCTGATACAAATATTTAATAATAAATAGACTCGATTCACAATTTTCATGTTGATATAGCACATTCACTAAAATGTGCAGTAATTATGTATTTATAATGGCAATCCTACTCAAAACGTTCAGAGCAAAGTCTACTCCTTTCACTTGTGAAGTGGTTCAATATCTTTATGCATAGATTCTTCTAATGATTTTTTTTTTTTTTTGAAAAACTAGAAGCAACAGATTTTAATGTTAAGAGATTTATATTCATCAAATTATAGATGAATGTACATACTTGTGTTTATAACTTTACTCTCTTGTTGCAAATTGCCTTGCACTCGTATTGCTGCTTCAATTGGTAGAATGAAAAGCTGCACATCCATCTATTTTAACCAAAGTAGCAAATGAAACACAAAACAGCTAAATTCTTAGTTAGAAATAATACAGTTCTTCTAACCTCAATTGTCATGATGTCATATCAAATTGACTACTAAATTTTAAGCTGTGTTCCATGTTTTGGCGGGATATTTGAATCACTCCTTCTTATTCTGAGACAGGGTTATAGTATTGCTAATGTGACTATGTTTAACTAGAACAAGTGAGTAGCATTTAATAGGATAGTCGTGAATATAAAGAAAACACAATAAATGCTTTTTTATAATAACAGAAAGTTTAACATCTCAAATTTTACCATGGCTAACTCTGGTTAGCAGTTGTCGGTTGGTTGGTATCATTGTCAATGAAGATTTAAAATGGTCCGAACTCCGAACACAATGACCAATGACTGTATTCAGGGTCAATAAGATTTACATTTTATGACGTGTACATTTTTTTTTATGTGAATTATATATACAGTGTATCCCCGGATGGACTGAACAATAGAGAAAAAAAAATTATTTGGACCTTTATGCAAAAGTGTCATTCTTTATAAAATTTTTGCCTGTCTCAAAACCGCCAATTCTGAAACAATAATCTAAATATTATTTTTAGCAGCTGAGAAAATTACAATAACACACAAAAATTTAAGCAATAAAGTTTAATGTTTTTGGTTTAATCGTGTTATCTTCCATGACTTTGTGAACCTTTAACGAGACTTACTTAATAGTAATGCTAACTTTAGAACAAAGAGTTTACCTCGTTCAATGTTATGGAACTGGTGAGGTTTCTTATACCTTTGCAATTCAAAAATTTCAACAAAAATTTATTAATGTTCACGTGTGCATTAATGCTTTACGATATTTGGAAGGAAAATTTGAAAGAACAGGTAGTGTACATGACATCAAGAAAAGAAAAAGGATACACGATGAAGCAGATGCTGCTACAATACTGGCTCTAGATTCTGTAGAGACATATCCGAAATTATCCTTACGAAAACGTCTGCACAGTTAAATCATTTAACTAGCAAATCACATTTACAATGGATTTTTAAAGAAAACAAAAGCAAACCTTATAAACCGTTTTTTGTACATGAATTGAGAAATGGTGATTATGTATTGGATTTAGACTTTTGCTTATGGGTAGGAGAAAATCATATTGTAGATCGTAATTTCTGCAAAAACATTATATTTTCGGACGAATCGACATTTACTACCAATGGGATAGTTGCAAAGCAAAACTGTAGATTTTAATCGAGAGAAAATCCTAATTTCAAAATTACAACTAGAAGTCAGTATTATAAAAAGGTTAATGTGTGGTGTGGTGTTATGTATAGTAAAATCATCGGTCCGTGTTTTTACTTTCTTATACGTACTATAAGGAAGTATTGTGATGATGAAAATTTTCAACCTCAAGATTTTTGCAGATGTCCACGTTTTGAAGTCCCCTAATACCGAAAAGTGGTTTTTAAAAAATGTCTGTGTGTGACCACGATAGCGGTCAAACCGCTATAGATATCAATTCCAAATTTTGTATTTACGTGTATAATCTCCCTCTTGAGATCTGATTAGTTTTATAGTAAAATCGGTAGACCGGAAGTAGCAGTTTACCTCAGTGAAAAATCGAATTTTGCCAATATTTCATCGACTACTAAGTTTAAACAAATTTATAAAGAATTCATATGTACTTAAAATTAAAATTGAGAATAATTTTATTTAAAAAGTTTTTCGAAATTCCTACCGGAAGCAGGTCTTTTACTCCTATCGAAAATCAGTTTTTTACGAATATTTCGCAAGTCATGCTTTTTAGACAGATACGTTACGGGTATAAAAGTATTTAGAACATAATTTTCAATATCTTTTGTATAAAAAATTTCAAAATTCAGACCGGAAGTAACACTTTTGCAAAGTATGTATTCTATAGCGATTTATTAAGAGAATAGAAGTACTTAGAATAGGATTTTGAATAATTTTTGTGTAAAGGCCACACCTCATTTTTTTAATAAAAATGTGAATCAACATGCATATTTGAATTTTTTAATACCTGCAATAAGAGATGAACCTAACGTGGTAAGTTGTATTTTTCAACAAGATGCCTGCTCACTCAACAGTGCTGGTTAGAAATTATCTGCAAGAACATTTTAGAAACAGATGGATAGGTCGTTACGGACCTGTTAATTGACCGGCTCGTTCCTCTCATTTAAGCCCGTTAGATTTCTTTTTATGGGGATATGTTAATCAGCATGTTTATAATACTAATTTAGATAACAATATCGAAATTTTAAAACAATAAATTACGGAAGCGGTCAATTCTGTCACAGAAGATATGATCCACAATGATTATAAAGAATTTATATGTAGAGCTGAAGAGGATACCACGTTGAACAAAATTTAAAAAAATTTCTTTGAATTCAAATGTGTTTTGTAATTTAATATTTAGATTATTGTTTCAGAATTGGTGGTTTTGAGACAAACAAAAATTTTTTAAAGAAGGCCCAAATAAAAAAAATAATTTCCCTATTGTTCAGTCCATCGGGGGACACACTTTATATTTTGTTTACTGTGTACATAGTAGAAGAAATAGGAAGAAATAGATCGTATATGTCTAAAGTTGAATAAGGGTTTTTACGTTATTTGTACTTTAAAGCGCATGTAACAGTGACGTCAATTTATATTCTAAAGCTCTTGTGACATACATTTTTGAATATAAGGATTCTTTTCTCAAAAATTCTGACTATCATAATTATAATACTCGTGCTAAAGCAGATATACGTTTGGACAAAGTGAATCACATGTATTACATATAAGAAATCACCTATAAGTGCTGGATGCCGGTTATTTAATCTGCTTCCAGAGAGGTTAAAGTCACTGCAAAATGTTAACGTGTTTAAGAGGAGGCTAAAGGATGTATTGCTTACTAATTGTCTTTTACAATATTGAGGAGTTTGAAGATTATTTTAAAAATAACTGACTTGGTTGTGCTCTGCGGACATTTCTATGCTATTCTATGACAAATGTTTTTAATGATAATTTTCCGTCTTTAATAATAATAATAATAATAATAATATTAATAATAATATATTTGCCCAACAGATTTACAATCTAATTACAGGACAAAAACATCAATTTCAACGTATGTATATATATATTTGCAGACTAAAATTAAAGTAAATAAAACTACGCAGTTATAATCTATAAATAATGTAAGTTGGCAGTGCATCTGTGAATGAGTGTGTTGATTGGCAAATAATTCAAGTCGGTGGATGAATCCGATAACGCATTGTAACTATTGCATAAACGGTATATAGGTGATGAAAATTTAATGTTGGTGTTAAATCTTTCACAATAGAACGCACACGACGATCTAGACGATGCTCGAGGGACGACGAAATTGATATCGCTAAGTAATTCCGGTGCATCAAGTTTATTATGTAATAGATTGTAAAGAAACTTCAGGTCAGAGCAATTGCGTCTAACATCTAGTGGATCGAAGTCGAACATATCCAAAAGTGCTCTATGGCTGAAACCTTGTATGGGGTATTCACCTTGTTTTTTAAAGTAAAGATATTTTAGGAACCGTCTCTGAACATGTTCGAGGGCCTTAATGTGATATTTGAAATTAGGAGTCCAAATTACAGATGCATATTCTAACTTTGAGCGCACAAAGGAAAAGTATAGGGTAATAATAGGATCAGTCACTGTAAATTGGCGTGTAATTCTAATAATAAAGCCTAGCATTCGTAAAGCCGAAGTACATATATTGTTGATGTGATCAGAAAACGTGAGACGAGAATCGAATGTCACCCCCAGATCCAGAATTGATTGAGCACGATCAAGAAATGAGCTATCAAGATGGTAACCATAGGTAATAATGTTCATTTTTCGAGAAAAACTCATCACCCTGCATTTAGACACGTTCAGGTTCAGCCTATTATGCTCACACCAGTTTCGAACGGCACACAATTGCTCCTGCAACAATTCGCAATCCTCGATACATCCAATGGAGAAGTAGAATTTCAAATCATCCGCGAAAAGCAATCTAGGACATTGAATCACCGAAGGAAGATCATTCATGAATAGTAGAAACAATAGAGGACCCAAATTAGTTCCCTGGGGTACCCCTGAAGATGGTGAAAAATTACTGGAAGTATGGCCTCTGTAGGAAACATAATGCTTTCTGCTAGTGAGATATGTTTCAAAAAAGAAAAGTAAAGGCGTAGAAAATCCAATAACATCAAGCTTATGGAGGAGAATTCCATGGTCTATACGGTCAAATGCTTTTGAGATGTCCGTGTATATGACATCCACCTGTTTTTTCTTGTCAAGATTGCTTGATAAATATTGCGTCATGATTGCTAGGTTTGTGACAGTGGAACGTTTCGTAACAAAACCGTGCTGATCCGTAGATATTATGGATTTTATTTGAGGATAGATAGTGGTAAAGGCATGATTCAAAAACTTTGGCTAAATTATTTATAATGGCAATCGGTCTGTAATTTTAGATGGAACATCTGTCACCCTTCTTAAATACTGGGGCAAGCCTTGCAATCTTCCAGACTTTAGGGAATGTTGAGGTGTTGAGAGATAAATTGAAAAGACGACTTAATGGGCCGTCTTGATTTATTATCACTTTAGGTTTGCTGTGTGAAACGTTATTTATATTTACATATGGGTACCTGTTAAAATTGTACATGATCTTATTGCTTTGTCTATATCATGTTCATGTTCATGATTAATGACGATAAAGGCTTATATTCAATAGTAGAATACAAAACTTTTCTAGGATTATTTATTTCTGTGTATTCTATGGTTACTTATTTTGTACTTACTTTTATAATTACCTATATCGTATGTTTTGTATTTGTTGTGACTTGTTCCATGTACATTTGTATCTTTAGGAACGAATAAACTATTTATCTATCTATTTATGTCAATAAACATAACTGTTATTGTTGTTAAAATACCTCTGTAGTTTTCTTGCAACAAGTCTCTAATCTAACGAAATCTGCATTTTGGAGTTTATTTCGGCAACATGAACTCGAACCAGTTCCCTTTTAATCAAACTCGGGCATAACATTTCAAGTGAATTTTACTCTTATGCTCTGTGACAAGAGGTTGGACACGAATGATTTATATTCGTTTGCAATACTACATTTATTTTCAAACAATAACATATAATAAGGAGAATGCGCTTTTTCATACGTCAAAAATTCTTTGGTATGAAGAAAATTAAATTTCAAGCCATCAAACTTCAGGCATCAATTCTATTTGGCTGGACTAAAATTACTGCTATACACAGTTGTCGCATGTAACATTTCCAACATCGAGGATATCATTTATTATAAGAAACACAGTTTGACAGAGAATATGTATCTATTTCTCACCTGTGACACTGGATTATGAGGCGAACCAGTCCTTACAGTTTTCTGATTGATCTTGTGCTGTAGGGACTGACTCGTACTGGAACTTGTACTATGCGAAATTGTTATAGAATGATTTGCACCGCCGTAAGCTTGTTTCTCGGTACTGGAATGCACGGCGCTGTGATGTGACGTACTTTGATGTTGAGTATATGTTGTCTCGTGAGCCAATTGCCGTTCACCGTGCTCATCCGATTCCCTGACTTCTCTTCTAGCCGTCAACGAACTCGTCGTGCTGTTGCTATGCGAACTGATCATTGTGGTACTCGTCTCGATCGTTGGTTTGGCCACAATGTCCGGTCTGGTTGTTTGCGGTTGGTGAGGCGGAGGTATTGCGTGGGGTTGAGGCACTGGACCGTACGGGTAACTGAAAGAGTACGGATAACCGGGATAGGAATGGGGAAATTGATGCATAGAAGCGTATATGGATTGCATTAAATGGTGAGGTGGATGCATCGGACTGCCAAAAGGATGGCCCGGTTGTGATGTAGGCGGTAGAGACGGGGGCTGATTGGAACCGGGACTTATCAGATTAATTGCTGAATAGGGCATTCCTGACTGAGGCGAGTTTGTTGCTGAAAATAGATATAAAAAAAATAATAGAAATTTTAAAAGTTAATGGAAAAAAAAATATTCTTATTTTTCAAATATTAAATTTTAGAAAGAAAGTAATATTATACCTTGTCTCAGAATAAGAAGGAGTGATTCAAATATCGCGCCAAAATGGCGTATGTTTTTAAAGTATTTCATTGGTTCTTGCGTATGCAAGTTTAACATGGGAAAATAAGTTTAACAAAACGTCATTTTATGTTTATAGCCAATCCATAACCTAGAATCTTACATTTTTACTTTGGTTTATTATACTTTATTGTGTTATTAAATAAAATCCATACTTTTATGTACAACATGAGAAATGCGTTGATCAGACGATTTAAGACCTAAGGAATAAGTGATCATGCATTTGAAACTTTGAATTTGATGAATCTGTCAAAAATACTGTACGTCAGTGGAAAAATCAAACATTCAACAATTAATATCATTGCAAAAATAACTATAGATGAGTTCATACCATAAATGAAGTGGACAACTCGCACATATTCTAGAATTGACTCATTAATTTCAAGTAAGTGTTAATTAAATACTAATTATATTACCACATGTTCATATACCTGTTATATTTCAGAAATATTTATCAAACGTAAAGAATCCTGTACTAATAGAAAAAGGTGAAAATATCTGGTGGAGAATATGGGACAAAGTTTGGATTGCCACAAGTATAATGAGTGCACGACAAGCTTTGTTGAAAACCTGTAGGATTAAATAGCCATACCGATAAAGATAGGCAATTAAGAATACTTCATATAGGATCTGAATTGATACATAAGATGAAGTTGCTTAAAAAAATCCCCTTTCAGAATATCACTTATATAAGAACGTTTGACAGAAGCAATTACAAATGTTACAATAAGTATTTGGAAAAATTGTGCCGACCATGTAAATTTTTAAAATGATGTGAACACTAAATTATTGTTAATTTCCAATATATAGTAGAAATAAATATTTGTTATACTATATATATTTTCATAACAAATAAATTTTAATAGGGAATAATAATTAGTAATGTGTAGGTATATGTAATTATCTTTGCAGTTCGTGTAAACAACTTCAGCCGATGTAAATTTTTCTATTTATTACTGTCGTATGTAAGATTCAAATTTCCAAGACTAGTTGCTTGAAGTTACCTCTTCAAGGTTTGTCACAGTAATGCGAATGATTTATCTGTAAGTTCTTTATTGATATTTAAAATAGAAACTAATAAACAAAACCTTTTCTGCAAGTTCTTAAGGACGTTTTGATAAAAGATAAAAGGTTTGATTCATTCTTGCTCTCTGATACAAATATTTAATAATAAATAGACTTGATTCACAATTTTCATGTTGATATAGCACATTCACTGAAATGTGCAGTAATTATATATTTATAACGGCAATCCTCCTCAAAACGCTCAGAACAAAGTATGCTTTCATTTGTAAATTGGGCCTATATCTTTATCCATAGATTCTTCTAATTTTTTTTTCAAAACTAGAATGAACAGATTTGAATGTTAAGAGATTTGTATTCATCAAATTATAGATGTATGCACATACTTGTGTTTATAACTTTACTCTCCTGTTTCCCATTGCCGTGCACTCGTATAGCTGCTTCGATTGGTAAAAGGAAAAGCGGCACATCCATCTATTTTAACGAAAGTAGTAAATGAAACACAAAACAGCTAAATCCTTAGTTAGAATTAATACAGTTCTTCTAACCTCAATTGTCATGATGTCATATCAAATTGTCTACTAAATTTTAAGCTATGTGTTCCATGTTTTGGCGGGATATTTGAATCACTCCTTCTTATTCTGAGACAGGGTATAGTACACATCATGCTCATAATTATTTTCATAAACAACTTAAAAAGGAAAGAGTTAAAAATATGTACTAATGAGTTTTTGAATTTTATACTAAAAAAATATTTTGTCAAGCATTTTGAATAGAAATATCACGTGGACATAGTTGCATTCAAAAGTAAAAATGATAGTTCCGGTTAAACCGGAACCAAAAAAGAGGCAGGACTGACGTAGTAAAAAAGTTTTTCGAAATTCCTACCGGTAGTAGGTCTTTTACTCTTATCGAAAATCAGTTTTTTGCGAATATCTCGCAAGTCATGCTTTCTAGGCAGGTACATTACGAGTATAAAAGTATTTAAATTATAATTTTAAATATCTTTTGTATAAAAAAAAATCAATATTCGGAACGGAAGTACCACTTTTACTCTTACCGAATAGCGATTTTTTGCAAATATGTCGTAAATTATGCATTCTATATATATTTATTAAGAGTACAAAAGTATTTAGAGTAGCACTTTTTTTCGAATATCTTGCAAAGTATGCATTCTATAGCGATTTATTAAGATAATGAAAGTATGTACTTCGAATAGAATTTTGAATAAGTTTTGTATAAAAAAATTCTTAAAATTGTATAGTTTGAACCGCTCATACGTATAAGAAAGTCGTGTTGTGGCCACACCTCATTTTTTAATTTGAGATTTGTGTTAGTTCCTTGAACTCAGAAATACTTTGTAAACTATCGAAATTCTCTGCATAAAAACTATTTCTGTGTATGTTTTCGCAAAGCTAAGTGCGATGTTTTGGCATTCTGTAACGATATTTTACAGACTTTGTAATAAATTTCGGAATCACTGACAATTCATTTTCATATTAGAAAAAGGAACATAAACAACGTTCTAGATCTAAATAAATGATAACTAAAAATGTACGCGTATGTTATTGAAACTAAATAACAGTAAGTATATATTACATATTTACATTATTTCTCTTGCGAAATATAAGGTAAATATAATAAATTTTAAAAACCCCTCAGGCTATCTACGCCGATGTAGAATGAATTTTACTCATAAATTCCTTATTTTATTGCCATTTTTTGCTCTGATTCTCGGGCACTTCTCGGGCGTAAACAGATGTTGCAGTTCGCCCTATGAATTAGTGCTATTCAGATATAATGTAAACAACACACAGTTGTTTACATTATTTCTTTGCTCGGTTGTAGTTCCGTGGTAATTTAGCTCGCTCGATTCCGCGCCCTAATTATTACAATATTTCGATACCTTTATTTTATTTTTTCGTGTCAGAAATAATTATATTAAATTATTTTTCAAACAATAACACCAACTGGTATTTAACAAAATATTCATTTGCAGTTATAGGCTTATTATCATTATTTTGTTTCATCTTTTAGCAAATGTAACTGCCTACAGACCTATCCTTGAATATGCTTGCGCAGCTCTTTATTGCTTAAATAATTGTTCTCTAAATGAATTGCCTCTACCGCTCATGACAGAAAATCTAAGTCGAATATTTTTATTATGGCTGAACTAAAAAAATAGTAAAATATGTAAAAATTAAATGGACAAAGGGTATAAAATGCATTTGACTTAAAAAATAAAAGTATCTTTTACTCACTGTTCTGTCTTAACGGAGGCGTTTGCGATACATTTATCGTCGGGGTGGGCGTGGAACTCGTAGTTTTGGGCGCTGGACTTTTCACCGGTTGCACTGGACTTGCACTTGTTATTGGCGTGGGAGGATATTCCGGTTCTTTCTTGATCTCAATAGCTGAACCCGAACTAGGTCTTTCATTCGACACGCTTTGAGCAACGACCGAAGGCAAAGAAAAACCGGGCACCTTAACGTCTTTCAAACTTTGCAACGGATCGTTATTGAGCATCGACATGGTGGAGGAATTACTTTGAGAACCGTAACCACTGGACGGTGCACTAGGAACATTAATTTGCGACGAATTGGTGTTTATCTGTGGGGAAGGCGTTGAATTGTGAAGGCTACCCGAAGAAGCGGAACTCATGTTACTCTGCGAATATGGAGCGTAATTCGTCGACAAATTGTGAGCCGAATTTTCGGGTATTTCCTGTTTGATCTTCAAATTTTGCGGTTCCATTTGATTCATCTGCGTCGGCATCAACGGTTGTGACGTAGGCACATTCTTTTCTATATTACGCGGGGAATGTGGATTATAAGGCATGTAACTGTAATGATTTATGCCTGACTGGCCTCCGATTGTGACTAAATTTGCTGACTGCATGATATTAGGAAGCGGCGGTTGTCCTATCGTCAGATCACCACGTTCCGGCCTTTCAACTCTTTCGGGCCTCTCCAACTTTTCCCGTTTATCTTCCTCGTATATATTTTCGTTATTCCGACTGTTCTGCATCTGAGACATCGGTATAACAGTGGGAATGTTCAATGTCTGAGCTGTCATCGATTGATTAAACAGATCAGCTCTGTTGCTTGACGTTAATTCGATAGGTTCGTCCCTAGGTTCCATCTTCACTACGGCATTCAAAGGATTACTCTGTTCCTTTTGATTATAAACACTGTATTCATTTTTAAAACCGTCTTTAATGTAAGATTGAGGCGTCATCATTGGCGGCTCTTTCGGCCTATCCATATCCGTTATACCGATAGGTTGCAAATGATTCAAATGATTATCCTTCAGCGAGAAATTAATCTGTTCTTTGATATTTATGCTCTGAGGCAGGAACAAATTGTCTTTGTACTCTTCTTTGGGATTTAAGTTTATCGCTTCATTACTGGACTCCAGTTCTTCTTTTATTATGACTTTGTCCAGAGGAACTTTGGGAATGATCAATTCCGTTTTGAATTTGTCCTGTTGAACAAATTCTTTGACTTCGTCCTTAACTTCTTTTTCTATTTTCAGAATTGGTTCGGGTTTGACTGGTTCTTTCTTAATATCCGGAGTGTATTTAACAGCTTCTGCGAATTTCAGATCTTTGACGTCCGCTGTTACCACCAGGTTTCTTTTGATTAGGTTCTTGCGTTCGTTGAGATCATCTGGTAAGCGTATCGAAACGTTGAGAGGTTGAGTAGGTTCTGCTGCAACGATCGTTGGAACTTTATTTGTAGTTATAACAGGAACAGGTACAGTGGCAATAATTGGAGGTGGTGATGCTGGAGGCTTTTCGACTGTAACAAAAAATAAGTTTATTATTCGAAACAGCACAACAATGAATATTAATTACATTATGTGCAAAAATATATGGTGAGTATGTGTAGAGGATTTCTTATTTTTTTTCTTGATTTCCAGTTTTGAGAAAAAGTAAAAAGGGGTTTGTAACGTTTTCCATAAAATCATGTTCACTGTAATCATGATTAGATCGAGGATATAAATGCAAAGTATATTAACGTATTATCTAAAGAAAAAAAGATTATTTTATACAACACAAAATGAGACATATCAGCAGCGAGATCACTATATTATTAACAATTTAGTATCGGATGGGATGTACGTTCGATTCGCATAGACTATTTAAATCACGCAAATTCCTCGAATGTTATTCGGAAGTTTCTGTCAACGTTTAAAGCGAACAAAATAGTGGAAAATTGTGAAACACGTGATAATACAAACATAAAAGACATGTCTAACCATAGTTGTGTCAATTATTTGATAAGAACCAAGCTGAAGATGTTGAAAACCCCCTTGTTTAGATTAAGAATATACAGGGTGTATTTGAAATAAGAGGACAGAGTATGAAAAAAGGAAAGACGCAATTATGTAGGATATAAATCCCAAAAATTGTGAGTCAATTACGACACGAACGCCAAAATTACAAACCCCCGAAAAGTGTTTAATGTGCCGCCTATGGATTTAGCAGGTATCGCGCGAGTTAGGCCAGACAGCCGACGTCATGAGTCGTAATAAATAATATTTTTATGGAACTAAATAAACATATGCATACATAGATACACACACCGCAATAACAGTTGTAAACGTTATAAAAACCCAATGATAGCATTGTTTACTATTTCTAAACAGGTGTTCATGCTAAGTGTTCAACAACCTTAATATGAAATATCAGCTGGTTTGGGATAAAATTGATGCATGTACTTTATTCTATTTCTTTTCTTCTCTTTTAAAATATCTTAGTTTTCAACAACGAGAATGTTTTTTTATTGAGATGCCGAGATTATTTAGATATTAAATTTTCTTCCGCAATAAACGTATAGTAAGTACTATTACTGTTATTATGATTAAATTCAACGACTTTTTACTTCTTATTTCTCACAAAAACAAATTTGTGTTGTAAAATTTGCCCAACTCTACTTATGAGAAACTTTTATTTTAATTGGACGCAAATGAATTAAAAAAAACATAATTTATTTCAGTTCGTGCGTTGTGTAAGCCATAGTCGAAACATCCACACGTAACAATCGAACGAGACTGACCTCGCACGCCTTCACACTTCTACTTAGTAACCCACTCTTGCATACCCTACAGTCGTATTAAAGTGCAGTGGCGCGACGAATACTTTAAAAATATCTTTGTAATTTTTAAAATTTGAATTTGCGCAAAATATTTTGGATTTGAGTCTAATAAAATTAAATCTTTCCATTAATCATACTCTGTCCCCTTATTTCAAATACACCCTGTATATAAGAAATTTTACCACATAGTGGAAATTCGAAGCATGTGGGATGATATTGAGCTATTTTTATGTTATGTGCAATTAGAAATAAAATACTTTCACTTACTTATTTCCGGGTTTTCTTTTACGACTTTAATGGTATCCTGAACAGGAACTGGAGTGCTAATAGGAGGCGTGGGAGGTCCACAGTTACTAATTATAGGCGCAGGAGTTGTGGAAGGTGGAAGACTGTTACCATCTGTTGATTCACTTTCAGGTTCATTGGTGTCTGCTTCGTCATTTACCGAACCGGAATCGCTAGACGGACTCTGTAAACGACAAAATATACAATAAACAACACGCACAGATGTACATTGTGGTATTAATTTATTGTTCTACTCCCGTCTTTAAAACGCCATTTTTCGTATATGTTACAATGACGCTAAGTTGGTTCAGACTTGTCATAAATCTGCTAAACAACTAATTTTGTACTATTTTGATTATTTGCTGTCGTAGAGAAAGTACAGTATGAAACTCATTATTCACTCGTTTTACTAAACCAAAGAGTAGAGAAGTGTAAAGAGAGGACAGTCAGATGGAGACGATAAAATACAAGAGAGATAGATGCACGCTGTGCTCCCATTTAAATAGCCAGTCGTGCAAACTCGATTATGACCGCCGGCTGACGCATAACATGTTTGCTGATCGGCTGTCTCCGGCGTGCTTTTATTCCGCGAATATACAGAAGCAATTTCGCTCCAATTTGGTTTATCGCGCTGGCAGGTTTATTCACGAGTCACCTACAATTGCTTGCCACGAACGGACCGATACTCCGATTTAAAGGGACAGCGGCGCTCAAGGTCATAGAAACGGTAAAACAAAGATCAAAGCTGCCCACGAGAGTGTCGCCTCTTACACTTCTCTACTCTTTGACTAAACAGTCGCTCCGCTCCGCTTCG
Source organism: Amphimallon solstitiale (assembly GCA_963170755.1). NCBI lineage: Eukaryota > Metazoa > Arthropoda > Insecta > Coleoptera > Scarabaeidae > Amphimallon > Amphimallon solstitiale. The sequence continues at coordinate 133,500,318 of OY720677.1, forward strand.
CTCGTGATTAATAAAACTCGTGACTAAATGAGCTCTATAAAACTTTATACATAATATCCTATTAAAAAATAAGAAATGTAAGTTTTTTGACACTTTGTGTCACTCATGCTTACACCATACTTTTTTTTTAGATTTTTTAAAAAATAGAATACTTGCAATACCGTACATGTTGTTTAGCTACTTTTTTTGTGAATAATAATCTAAAAGTATTTGTAAAACAATGTCTTGTGATAGACTGACTAGCAATTACTTCAAATTTGGGGGCAGCTTTTATTAACATTTTTAAGACATAAAATTAAAATGCTGCTTCAATTCGAAATGAATACTTATATATCTCATCAATTTTCTAATTTAAAAATCCTACTGTTGCTTAGGTTTCGGATGATAATAATATGTACCAAAAATAGTCCAGACATAGAAAATATTTTTAGTAATAGTGTATACAGGTATCTAATAAACAATATCGGAAAAAAAATGTGAGCTGATTCATTAACAACAATTTGTATTTTTCAATTTTTAACAGTTTCTGAAATTGACTTTCATGCCATTGAAAAGCATTATTTGCAATATCGCCCACAGAAGTGTACGAAAGTAGGTATTTCTAAATAGTACAATTTAAGTACATTTCAGTGACATCTAAATATACCCACAAAATTACTTTTAGAATTTATAACTTTAGGGATGTTATGTAATTCTTACGGAAATGCATTTTTAAAAAAGTACAGCTACTCCGTTATTAGATACCGATATGGACTTACCGCTTACCTAAGACACTCGGTATACAGATTGTCGTAGTTAAAAGTTAATATGCATCTTCAAATACACACACATAAACATGTACCTATGTATGTATGTATACAACACCGGTGGTGTGGGGAGATCGAGAGCGCGCGCAGACATGGCATTCGTTCCGTAACTTTAGAGCGTGAACGTACATACATTGTATCTGAGCAGACTCGCAAATATTAAAATAAAATGTCCTTAACTGTCGAGGAAAAAATACAGATTGTGTTATGGTATGCCGAGGATAATTCGTACAAAGACGTGCAAAATTTATTTGTTGCGGCGTATGAAAATCGTCCACCTCCCTCTGTGCCAGCTATCCATAAGATTGTGAAACAATTTCGTACAGAAGGTTGTGTTAATTCACTGCATACTAAAAGACACGTTGTGCACTAAAGCCTCGGTACCCCGGTGTCCCGATATCACGCCCGATATGAACTCATCTGTACTCCCCTACTATCGTACCCCTCCATTTCATGTTTGCATGCACATGTGTGCGTGTTTGTGTTTCCCTATATCTACTTTTATTTCAGTCAAACAGTATACAACATCGAAGGTAGGTGCACGATCACTCGTGTGTAGACGTACGATATACGTGTAATTATGTGTGTGTGTGCTTTATGAAGTAATAATAACAAATACATTATTTAAAACATCTTCTTCGTTAAATAATAACGATATAAATTAAAAAAAAAGTATTAATTACAAAAATAATGTAAAAAACGAACCTCATTTTATTATTACAAATAGATGTACTAACAAAATTCTTGCTTAATTTCGCGTAAAATACCGCTTTCAATTCTCCCACAAGCGTGGCTTTCTATATTACACATCTATGGTATTGTTTAGGTATAAAAGGCCTAATTGTCTGTCTAGTTTCATGTATAATTTTACATTGATATTAATTTGCTAAATTTCGTCTCGGGCATGTCCTGAAGTATTTCTTGTTTTATGGATTAAAACGGTGTTGTCCCTTCTTCTACTGGCGACGTTTTGTCCACCATTCTAAGTGGCATCTTCAGGACTATTAATCCTTCTGTGATTAACTGAATCAGAGTTTCCATTAAACCATCAGAGAAACTATTTCCTTTATATTACATTACTACGGAACCGTAATTTTCATAACAATATGTACATACATAAATATCACATAATTCAAACTTCTCTATTATTTCGATTGCAAAATGAGATATTGTGATTTAGTGGATGGCCTAAGTAATTCTTTTAACTTATGCTTGGCTCGATTTGTAGCTATTGAGCAAATTATTTTCACCAAGTGAAGTAATAAAAAATCGATGCTTTATGAATCACAAGTAAAGTAGAGGAAATACTGGGTATGATTATGAATACAGAGGTAACGGAACTGGTATGTCTTATGCCAAAAAATAATATTTTGATTCTAAAATATGTTTCCGACATTCCGAATCGAATCAATGACTAGTTTCGCATTACCTGGCGCTCATCAAATTATTGTACGAATATGTAAATGGTATTTCGTATACTATCCGTATATGTATATATACGAACTGTTAGTAGCGTTGTGCGCATGAGATATTCTATAATTCGGTAAATCTTTATTTTTTTATTTATATTTCATACACAACGTTACTATACTAATACATATTTTTAGATAGTTTATAAGAAATTTGGACATCACCCGCAAAATTATACTATATGTCCTTTTTAAATTATTATATTTAATATTGTAATTCATCAACTGTGAGCTTTAGAAAAAAATACAGAACTGCTTTGAAAATATATCTAATATATAAAATTCTCGTGTCACAGTGTTTGTCACAAAACTCCTCCGAAACGGCTTGACCGATTCTTATGAAATTTTGTGTGTATATTCAGCAGGTCTGAGAATAGGACGTAAACTATTTTTCATACCCCTAAGTGATAAGGGTGGTCCACCCCAAAAAATTTTTTGTTTGTTTTTTGGACAAATTTTTTTATTTTATTTTTTTTATGATTCGGCATTAAAAACTACATACAACCCTAAATTTTCACCCTTCCACCACCAACCCCTATTTTTTAATAGCGATATTAGTACTTTAATAATGTTCTACTCTCGGCGGTCGATAATTGATCAGTTACCACTCGATCAGTTATTCCCGCCAGGCGTCTACCGGTGTCACTTCTCACCCCGTAAACAGCACAGAGTAGGGATGAGAAGGAAGCCGGTCTCCTGTCTTTCTCACACAATAAGCTTTCTCTCACTCACTAAACTTTAGGGCCTAAACCGTTTTCGGCCATTATTATTGATTGTGCGTCGATCGTAGCAGTGACGCTTATACTTATCATTTTACTTTCTCAGTGCAACTCTCATATTAAGTATATTCTCATCAAGGCCAAACGATGTCTGTTTGTGGCTTAGATTTGGGCACGCCGTGTTTTTCACACGGACAATTATACGTGGCATGTTCTTGCGTGGGTAAACCATGCAGTTTGTTTGTGGTGGCTAAAGATGGACTCACTAAAAATATCGTACATTTCATTACACTAAGAGACTAATAAAGAATTTTTTTTTAATTGTCATTATTTGTGATAGAGGTGTAATTAGAAATTTATTAGTTAAGATAATAAAAGTACAATGAATTCAAAAAATTAATGTTTGGTGTTTCGTTATTTTTATAGGCCATCATCGTTCACAGCGCTCCATTCCTCCTTCAGTCATATACCACATCCGCACACACTTACAATAAGTTACTTATTTTTTATTATACGACCAAAATATCCACTAGAAATAATTTATATGCCAAAACAACGTTTGCCGGGTCAGCTGGTAATATATAATATTGCATTGGAAAATAACGAAAAATATAATTACCTCTGCTCTTTCTCGTTTCTTCTTAAATAATCCCAAATCCTTTTCGTCAGTCTCCGTATCATCCGTTTTGTCTTGTGCCCGTTTTCTACTTTTCGAAGGAGTTTCTGGTTTGTCGTTCTTTCCTTTCTTTTTCCCAGGCGTACTCGGTGTACTATTACTTTTATCCAAGGGACTGCCGCCCGAACCCTGTTTCGACGGTGTTTTTGGTTCTGGAGTCTCCGTGCCTCGTTTGGGTCGTGCCCTATTTGTGTTTTGCTCCTTGGCTGCTTTATTTCTAGTTCTCATTCGTTGAGGACTTGCGTCCGGACTGTCCGCTACCGGTCTAAAGAGATAAGATGATTCTTTACTGTCTTTATCCTTTTCTTTGTTCGAACCATCCTTTTCTTTATTTTCTTTTACGCATTCCTTTGGCGTCGACTCTTTCGTACCATTCGTCGCTGGAGGTACAACGCCACCCGCCACTCCAGGTGTCAGAGGTGGTAGCTCATTAGTTTTCTTCAGATGAGCTCGACAATCCCAACAGTACAACTGGCGATCTTTACCAGCAGTTTGCCAATCTCTCGAGCCTATGTACACAAAAGAAAAGAAATTATTTGTATTATCTATTAATAACATTTGTTTAAACAATTAAGGTTTCCGTTTACCTACAGGTAAATTGCAATTCTTTAAAAGCATTAAGAGGTGGAGTATAGATATTCACCTAATAAAATCAAATAATATTGGTAGTATACACTGGGTCAAAAAGTCTCCTTACAGGCCCCTCAGCATTTTCGAATTACACTTCTAACTTAGGTACCTAATATGATGTTTAGGACCGAAATATCATTGCAGGAAATATTGTAATAACTAAAGAAATACAAAAATAAAATATTGTTCTACAAGATCAGAATATGTTATAAAGGTATAAAAATGTAGTCAAAAAAGATTCCATACAAAAGATGTATAACATAATACAATTTTTTTTTAATGATAATTAATGACTTGTACTAACGCCTTTGGCACGTAAAACTTCCAATAACCGTGTTGGCATTCCGTGTACAATTTTTTTAATCACTTCCTCATCAAATGTAATATTGCCGCCTGAAGCATGATTTTAATGTCGTGTTTGTGTATCCTCTTTCCAATCTCATCCCATAAATGCTTCATATCGGGCGATTGTGGAGGTGTACGAAACTGCTTTCCCACTTTTAATCTTAACCATTCCTTTACTCGTTTTGCAGTGTATTTCGGGTCAATCAGCACAACTACGTATCGAATATGTTACAGTAACATAACATATGTAATGTTTCGCTAACGATAAAAATAAACGTACTAGGTAACAGGAGAAGTTAAATTTCATACTATGTATCTGTGAGTAACAGTTTACGTTACCGTTCACGTTAGGAATTGGAAACTGAAATAGTAGTATACATATTGCATGTAGTTAAAAAAGGATAAATCACCAACTCTTTATAGTAAACATAACCTTATTAAACAACAGTAGTGCTAGCTTATAGAGAGTTTTTCTATTCTTTATTATCTTAGTTTAAAAATGATTTCTAACCTTCTAAAACGTTCGAAACAAACCACAAATGCCCAATATGATGAGCTATTGCAATTTTTAGAGCAGAACAAAGTTTTAATTTACGGAAAAACCGCAAGAAGCAGGAAACGTTTAGAAATTACGGGACAACTTCGCAAAATATATAAATCCTATGGGTTTAGGACCTATAAAAACAGGCGAACAATGGAAAAAAGTAAGTACATTATTATAATTTTATTACAAAGCGAATAATGAGCCGTGCAAAATAAACAAATTGAAATTTTATCATATTTGATTAAACGTTGCTTAGTTATTTCGAATTAGAAACCTACTTTTTAAAACCCCAAAAAAGCATTTACCCATATATAAATTACCGCTACAAACACAGGATACTCAACAACTGAATTTTCATATAATTTGAATAATCATACCATTACTTAAGGGTCTTCGCTAGTGAATGGGAAATGTAATATTGGTTGCATAGCATATAATTTAATAAGCCAAGGATGTCCGAGTACTTATTACACATAGGGAATATATAATAAATATTTGAAATAATAACTCAATATCTAAGCGAATAGAAATTCATTTATGACCAAATATTTACACATTTGTAACCGCGGGAAAGATGTATAGCAGAATAACAATTAATTGTAATGTGGGTTGCCTAATTTTAATTTATTTTATATCCATTTCAAACAAAGTAAAGAATAGTTAAACGAAAAATAAGTGCACAGTCGGGTAGCTTTCTATTCAATTTATAACGTGAACCCAAGCAAACAAATCTCCTCCGAAGGATTTTTGAGAAAACTGGTTTTTAATATTTTGACATATTAATTAATTTTCTTTAATCCGTTAATTTTTTTCTAAATTTGATTCTTCAGCCGGGTAGATTACTAAATTCTTCATAAGTTTACGATGAAATGTTTTCTCCATCTTTAAAATCAACAAAAATATCTGGCATCTAAAATCTGCTATTTTTCCATTGTTGACAGATCCACTAGCGAGGACCCTTAACTACAAAATTTATTGTTTAACTTATTGACATATCAAAACTATAAACATTTTGTTTAATAGATTTTTGTGGAATGGAAAAGTAATGTCAAAAGAAACAGCAGAGAATCAAAAATCGAAAGAGATCGCACTGGTGGCGAAATGTGGAAATCCAGCCAAGAAATTAACCGATCTGGAAAAGGGGCTTCTCAATTTATTTCGAATATACATTTAGGACTAGAAGAATTACCAGATCGTCTAGGCTCTGCAAACCAACAAGTGGTAGTAGAGGAAAATAGCAATGTAGGTTGTGATAGTAACATTTCAAATGAAAGCCCTACAGAAGAAGTGGAAGAAATTCCAAAGTTGATTGACAATATTAGTGAAGCGGAAGAAATTCCAAAGTTGATTGACAATATTAGCGAAGCGGAAGAAATTCCAAAGTTGATTTACTGTATTAGCGCAGACGAAATAATGATTGAGCCAACTGATGAATTGCTTGCTTCCGAAGACACGATTTCTAAAGAAATAAAAACAAATCCACTAACTACTAACAATAGAAAGAGCAAAGAGTGCTCAGAAAAAAAATACACAAGTAGGTTTTTAGAATCGGCTGCGACTTCATACAACGCAGCGCAAGATATGCGATACAACAGAATCAGTAACTTATCTTGCTGAAGCCATCAACAATTACGCCGAGGTTTACAGGGAGCATTTGGAAATAGAAAAACTGAAAGTAGAAACTGAAGCTATAAAGGCACGAGCACAATTAATGAAAGCCAAGACAGAAATGATGAAGATGGAAGAGAGTTTATTCGAAAAGCACTAGACTACCTACTTTATAAACACATACGAATTTGTTCCTTTTTTTTCTGTTATATATCTTAAGCAATATTTCTTTTAGTTACATAGCTTTTATACATGTTATATGTAAATACATTACAAATATTAAAGTTAATTGAATGCGCTAAAAAAAATAAAAAAAAATATGCCACAATAATTATTATTATTATATAAAATAATTTGCGAATAAAATTTCTCACCTTTGGTCTAAATTCTGAATGTGACGCATTAGAAATAAATTAATTAAACCATCAAGCGCCATGGTTAATTTCTTAACGACACCCTCATACCACTTGTTACAATTCGACCGTTAAGGAAAGATAAACGGAGGATGATAACCATTTACATTAAACAACATTTAACTGTTACACGATACATGGTACGAATATATAATGGCCATGTTAAAATCTCATTGACGTGTATGTTGCCTTAACATACATGATACATAGTTGGCCTGAATATTTTGTTGAAAGATAAGTGAACCGTCTAGCTTAAGTTTTGGGAACATATTTCCTGTAAAACATATTTTATCCATAATCCCACCTATAAACACCAAGTTTCCAACACGCGCAGCGCTCACACAACCTCACACGAGAACGCCCATGCTTTGCAGTAGGGCGCATTTTTTTCAAGTGCTCGTTCTTCTTCCGCGAAATCATAGTTCTCCCATCTGACTCAAATGCATTGCATTTAGAAACATCACTGAAAATTACGGACACCCAAAATGATATCGTCTTGTTGAGATATGTTTTAGCGAATTCAAAACTTAGTGTTTTGTTCTTCTTGCTAATGTATGGCTTCTTCCTGGGAACACCAGTGTGCATACTTTATTCTCGTAACACATTTCTAATTTCTACAATTTTATCAAGTGCACTAGTTCGCGGATGTTCATTAAAATTGTGTTTACGAATAGCGCTCAATTTCGTAAGTGGCTTCCGATTTTCACAGGTTTGTAATTCTTGATATCCACATACTATATGTTGCATGAGATTTCTTTATAATTTGACCTATTTTTCTTAAAAGATTTTCCTTCTTTCCTCGAGTTAATAATTATCTTGCGAATACGTTGCGGAACCTCAATTTTCTATAAAGCTGCAGAATAAAGCTCGCTTCGTTTCTGAGCGAAATAGGTAATTCCCCGTGTTCGTTCTCTATGGAAACTTATTTGACTACGATTTCTGCGTGTACGAAGGATTATTTATTTCCCTTAAATTTATTCCAATTAAATAAAATATTATATTTGTGATACCGATCTGTGTGTTACAATAACATAATTATATATTTGTTATAAATACGATATTATGTAGGTAAACTGGAGCCGTAAATTGAAAATTATGTGGTATGTAAGGAATCTTTTTGAACCCAGTGCACGATCAACGAGAAACGACGAAGATGTTAAAAGTTTTCCCTCTTTCTTCGGTGGGTAAAGCAAGCGTGGTTGTCTGCGCGGCCGTCTGTCTATATCAGATATGTTCTATTTAAATTTTTATAATTTTGGTGCGCAACATTAAATTGAACCAGTCTGTATATTACAAAATAATTTAAAAACGTACCCCTAATGAACCTAAACAACTCTTCATAAAAAAATTGTTAAAATATTTTGCCACTTTTTGGTTATAAACCGACGGAAATGTGGTGCGCCACGCTGTATAGCCCCTTTACAATTTTGATTTTGGCAATATTTACATGAAAATGTATACGACTGCCGTAACCTAGCTATGGCAACACTAACCTGTCGGTTTCTAAACAGGAAAAACTCTTTGTCTATACCTGTTTCTAGGTATGCAGTAGCCTCAATGTATATTTATTTAAAATACAGACTGTTTGATAAAAAAAACGTCCCATTCCGTAACTTTTTTATTTATTATCCGACTTCAATAAATAAAAAAAGTATAAAAACGATTTGACAAACTCTATGAACTGCCCATAATACCAATTTTTCAAAGCTATTATTTAATGGACACCTGTAGTTTTTTTTTAATTTAGTCTGGTAGTTAATTTTTTTCTGAATCTAGTTTAGTTTTCATTCGGTTGATAATTAATTTAAAAAAATTTAATTATCCGCTTACTATGAATTTTTTTAAGTGTGACAAATATGTCATTTAAACGTCTGTCATTCGAAAATTAGCTAGAAGTCTGCACCTGTTTTTTACATTTTTTTATTTGTTACACTACTGCACAGCAGTCATTCATAATTCATTCGGCATCACGAGTCTAAAACAAAAATCAGTGAGATTTAAGGACAAAAATAAAATTAAATTAACAATAGTAATCAATAAGGCCCGGATTTTAGGTAAAATACCTATTTCATGGGTTCAAGGCATTTCAAAATTACATATATATAAATTCGTTTTATGATATTTGCAGTTATATGACACCAAGTTTATAGCACCTAAAACACCTATTTTTTGTTTTATTAACCTAAAACCAGACGCACGACCTAAATTCATTTTTTGTCACCTACTTTTACCTAAAAATTAAAATTTCTAAAAAATTAAGCAATATAAAGCTTACCAGAAATAAAAAAAAATTAAGAAAAAAATAAAGAAATAATTTTAATTTAGTCAATTTGTTGTAACTTTAAGCGCAGTCACCAGTCCTTAAATTGTGACTGTAAACACCAAACGTCAACCGACAGATTTTAGAATTTAGAACATAACCTCAATAATATCGTTACCTCGTCTCTCGTCTCGTAAGTCGTAATCTCGAGTTTGTGTTTTTTTTTGTATATTAAAGCTTAAATATGCCAAAAATTTCAAAGAGTATTAAGGTTAAATTTCAAAGTTGGCTAGGAAAATGTGATCCTACTTTGTATGAACAACTGCAGAATAATGTTGTATTTTGCAAAGCTTGCGGTAAAACAATAAGTTTTTTGGTTCTTTTATTTTATATATTTTGTTATAAAAAAGTGTATTTTATATTAGATTTACCAAGTTTAAATGCGAGAAGAAAAGTCATTTTGATCAGCATATAAATGGAGAAAGTCATAAAACTCAAATGCTTACTCCTCTTCGACAAACCACAATGACGCAGGCTTCTGGTTCAACGAAAACCAATCGCAGTTTTAACATGGATTTATGCCAAACGTTACTTGCAGCAGATATTCCATGGAATAAACTGAACAATCCTACCTTGAACAGTTTTCTCGAAACCTATTGTCAAAGAAAAATCCCGAATGAATCTACACTAAGAAAAAATTACCTGGTGGAATGTTACACTGAGGTGAATAACCTAACGGTTTTACAATGTGCCTACACTACTCAAATGTTGTAAATAAATTTATTTTGATAGACCATCCAATCGATAAGGAAAGAAATTGGAGATAGCAATATATGGATATCAACAGATGAGACTACAGATTCTATTGGTCGAAATATGGCTAATTTGATTATTGGTAAACTGATAGACACAGAACCTGGAGTGCCATATTTACTGGCAACTAAGCAATTGGAAAACACAACTGCTGTTAACATTTGTCGTTTTATTAACGAGTCATTGGGTAACAGATTCAGTTTCTCTTGTTAGTAAATTAATCTACATTTATTTTAATTTTAAGGAATTCTTTGGCCAAATGGTATTAGGTATGGGAAAGTAAAATTATTTTTATCAGATGGTGCTGCCTATATGCTCAAATGTGGGAGAGATTTAAAAAAAATTTACCCAGACGTTATTCATCTCACCTGTCTAGCTCACGCCATTAATTTAGTAGCAGAAACCGTTCGTAACAATTTTGAGCAAGTAGATGCTCTCATTTCTAACGTAAAAAAAGTTTTTCTGAAAGCGCCTCTTCGAATTCAGTATTACAAGGAGCATTTACCTGATCTTCCACTGCCACCACAGCCTGTGCTTACAAGATGGGGCACGTGGCTGGAGGCAGCACTATTTTATGCTGACCATTTTGAAGAAATAAAATCAGTAAATAGGTATATTTACATTAATTTATATTTTATTTAAAAATTTCATTTTCAGGTAGTTGCAGCATTTGAGTCAAGTGATGCAGCTTGTATCGTGAGAGCACAGTATGCTTTTAAACAAAATTGCATTAAAAAACAATTTTCTGTATATTAAAAGCCATTTTAAAATTCTCATTGTAAGCATAAAAAAGCTCGAAGAAAGCGGTCTTCAGTTAACTGATTCGCTGAAAGTGTTGGATGATTTAAGACAATCTCTAAGTGCAGCCAATGGAGAGGTAGCAGCAAAAGCCATGCAAAAACTTACTTCTTTATTGGAAAAAAATCCGGATGAAATTTTAAATAATATTAGAAAACTTTTAAATGGCAATTCTAATTTACAAATGAATTTCGATTGGTCAATTTACAAGTTTGCACCAACCACGTCTTGTGACGTTGAAAGATCTTTTTCTTGGCTAAAAAATATTTTATCTGATAAGAGGACTTCATTTACAGTAGACAATTTTGAGAAGTATTTGGTTTGTCATGCTTACAAATGCCACTAATATATTTATACCTCCTATAATAGCATAAAACTGTTTAAATATGTACCTGTTCTAGTGCAATTTTTTTAATACATAAAAAAAAAAATTCCAAAAAAATATGCAACCTATTTTACCTATTTTTCCAAAATTTCGACCTAAGATGACCTAATTTAAGCTTTTTGATAACCTAGGTAGGTATCTATTCGAAAAATTTTTACTACCTAAAATCCGGGCCTTAGTAATCAAAATAAAAACAAATTAGAAACAATTAACAAACGACAAATTACTGGAAATCTCTCGAGTTGAATAAGCGGATTCTGAGAAGAACATTCATTTCAACATTTTTGCCAAATCATCGCTGTTCTCATTTCAAGTTTTCAAAAGCACCATAGCGCCTCAAATTTTCTTCGAGCCGTCTAAATTGACGGGGGTTTGGAGCGTCCCTGTTCGAAAAACGGTCACCATAATTGATTTCGATTGCTATTATATTCGACGTAAATTTCAAACGTAATAATATACATATCGGTGAGATAATTATTGTTCATGATTGCGGTGGAATCGTTATTCCACAATAAATTATGCTTTAAAATTGTAAGGCACACTAATTTTCGAATGACACGTTTGGAAGACATATTTGTTGCATATATGTTGCGTTTCTTTTTATAACACACTTGAAAATTTCATAGTAAGCTGATAAAGGTTGCAGATAAATCTTTTTTGAAGTGTAAACTTCTTTGGGCGCGTTGCGCGATGATTGTAGGCACTGAACAAGACTGACCGTCACGCTCGAATATGTAACGCTCGTTCGGGTAATATCGGCTCGAGTCGACTAAGGGAACAAGTAAATATCATATAGAGGTATTTAATTTCAATGAAATTGAAATTTAAATGAATAAATAAATTCATGTCCCAGAGCAGATGTGAACCGGAGCCGCCTGGGTGAGAGGCCGGCACTTAACCATTAGACCAAGCGTCGGGATCGTAAGCGAGTATTCATATCATCTATTTATACATATACATACGTCCGAACCGACCCAACGAAACGGCCGCTCGGGTCACTGCTATACTCGTTTTGCGACCGTTACATGGGAGAGAATGACGCATCAGTCGTATAATACGTTACTGAATATTATACGCGTGTGTACATGTGTAAATGTAATAAATGTGCGAATACGTTTTATTTAAAACGTTACTGAATATTATACGCGTGTATTTCGTATTATTAACCTCGCCTTGATTAAGTTTACACTTCTGCTGTGTGGTTTTAAGCACACCCATTTTCTTTTGTTATTTTTTAATTAAATAACAACCAAATAATAACTAAATGAACATTACTAAATTCCGAAAAAAAATATCTACCAGACTAAAAGAAAAAAACTACAGGTGTCCATTAAAAAAATGTTGACTATCGTTACGTATTCAAAACAGCGTTGAAAAACTTGGGATTATGTGCAGTTTATAGAGTTTGTCAAACCATTTTTATGCTTTTTCTAATTATTGAAATCGGATAATAAATAAGGAAGTGATGGGGATGGGGCGTTTCTTATCAAACAGCCTGTATATTACATTTAATTCTTACTTGTTGTGAAACAGTGAGTACATCTATATTGTGCGTCTCGACTATCACTATCATCTTCGGAATTATCGTCCTCCGTCACCGAGCTGGTTTCGCCAGGTTCTTTGCCAGGTTGCGGTGAAGGTCTGTTATTTTCGGTTTCAACTGGAGCCCGACCTTAACACAAACACGAAAAGAAATCAGTTTATGGTATCGTGCCCAAAAGTGGACCCTACCTGTGGTAGGTGGTGCGTTACCTCCTCTACTATTTCTTGTATTTCGTATTCGCCGCAAAGAACCGGGTCTCCTCCTTCTGTGCGGACGATTGTTATTGGCTCCGGGAGTTTTCTTCCATAGATAATAGAACTCAACTAATTCGGGCTAGAGTATAATTTCAATGACGTAAATTATTTTTAAGAAAATTGTTCAATAACTGTATTTTGAAATATAAATACAGTTAGTTATATATTACTATACTGTGTGTCCAAAAAGTCTGGAAACACGCAAATAAAATCGAAACGGATGATTTTTGAGAAAAATGCAAAAACAGGTCAATTAGTATTTTCAAAAAACTACTGGCTGATGGTATCTGTTTGGAATTTTTGATTACCTTGAAAAAGTTATGATGTCATCAAAAAAATTTAAATGGCAACTTCGCATTTTTAATTTTATTTTTGATAGATCTTTTAATTGTCTAAATGACTGTAAAAAAATTTTTCATTTTACTTAAGAAAATGACCGAGAAAAATTTAATTACTTCTGCGAAAATGGAAAAGTTTGTCTTTAAAAAAAAACATAGTTGGCTTAAAAGTCGATTATTTTTCAAACACATTTTGTTTTATTTGTGACATTCTGTCAAATACGAATTGTGCGTAAGTTAAAAAAATCTGTTTAAAAATGGTTTTTTGTGAGAGGGAACGTATTCAAATATTGATGATGATTGGTTTTGGGGATAGGGCTCGTTCAATTAGAGAAGTTTGCGACTTATTTAATACAGAACATCGGGAGCGTGCCCCAATTAGTATTTCTACAGTGAGTAAGATTCACAAAAAAGAAGAAGAAGAAGATACGCAACTCGACGTATTATTGTCAGTAGAGGAAACTCCAAATTCTAGTACACGGCAGCTTGCTCGGGAGTTTAACGTGTCGAAGAGTACAATTGGTAATATTTTCCGGAAAACTAAGTATCATCCCTACAAAATCTGTTTGGTTCATGAGCTGTCTGAAGACGACTTCGACAGGCGTGTACAGTTTTGCGAACAACTGATGCCTATGTGTGATAATATCCGTTTTTTATCAGAAATATCTTATTCTCAGATGAAGCTACGTTCACATTACATGGGACTGTTAATAGACAAAACTGCAGGTACTGGGCACGCCAAAATCCACGCTGGATGAGAGAGGTACGAACTCAGTATCCTCAGAAATTAAATGTATGGGCTGGTTTAATTGGTAACAGAATTATGGGCCTTTTTTCTTCAACGGTAACCTGACGGCGGAAATGTATTTGGATTTTTTACAAAATTATTTAATTCCGTCATTAGCAAAAATATTTCCGAACCATGAAGATCCTAATTTGCCCAGCCAAAGAATTTCGTTTCAACAAGATGGGGCTTCACCCCACTATGCGGGAAATGTTCGGCATTATCTCGAGAATACCTTCCCAAACAGATGGATTGGCAGGAGGGGGGCTATCGAGTGGCCGGCTAGGTCGCCAGATCTAACGCCTATTGATTATTTTTTGTGGGGTTACCTAAAAAATAAGGTATACGCAACTGAACCTGAAAATTTGGAAGACTTGCGTCAACGGATTGAGATTGAAGTACGAAGGATCACTCCTGAAATGATAGAAAACGTTCAAACTGAATTTTATTATCGTTTAGGGTATTGCCAAGATGCTCAAGGACAACATTTTGAACATTTATTGTAAGAGTTTTTGCTGATTTCTACGATTTAAATTTTCTTTGTTTTCTATAATGATTTTTTTTTCAAAATTTCTCTTAAGTAGATGAAAAATTTTACTGTCGTTTAGACAATTAAAAGATCTATCAAAAATAAAATTTAAAATGCGACGTTGCCATTTAAATTTTTTTTGATGACATAACTTTTTCAAGGTCATCAAAAATTCCAAACAGATACCATCAGCTAGTAGTTTTTTGAAAATACTAATTGACCTGTTTTTGCATTTTTCTCAAAAATCATCCGTTTCGATTTTATTTGGGTGTTTCCAGACTTTTTGGACACACAGTATAAGTTATTAGTGTAGGTATTAATTACAAGGTTTTAAGTAGGACTCTGAAGACTTTAAAAGAAAAATCATTTAATTATCAGTTATATTGTATAGCCTAAGGAAAGCAATAATGTTACCCGCGGGTCAGATTTCTTTCAACTCGCGACCTCCCAATCGCTACACAGGCGGATATTCTCCGGGTTACCGAAGGAAATGATTTCGAATCTTTAAATCGTGCTGAATCACATCAAGCAGCAGCTGTTAAAGAGAGAAGCCCGATCTCAGAAGTATTTACTAATTTTAAAATTATTCTTTTTAATTTAGTAAAGCAACTATGGTTTTTCAAAAAAAGATTTCATAATTTTGAATTATTTTCAGAGTTAAATCAAATAGATCTTCATGGAACGCGGATAGTAACCATTTTTTGGTAATTTCTAATTTAAAGTAAGAAGGTCCTGCAGAAAAAGAAAGACAAAATAAGATCAAGTCTACTGAAAAAGGAAGCATAGAAAACAATAGAAGAACAATTGGATAAAATACAGACTGTAAAAGCTGCAAACATCTGTTTGGGAAAGGCGGTAGATAAAAGAACAGAGGAATGGTATGATATGGAATGTAAAGAATCGATAATCCACATAAATATAACAAAACTGAGAAAAGATCGCAACAGAACAGTATACAATTAGAAATTATAAAGACAAAAGAAAAACCGCGAACCTAATATGCAGACAAAAAAGGGAAGGTGTTGGAGAAACAGTTAAAAGCAAGAGTAACACTACGTAAACAGAGAGATCAGAAAATTCTATCAAGAAATAAAGCAGAGCAAGAACACTAAAATGATGTACTGTGGAGATGAATATGGACTTATTACTAGAAGACACAAAAGACAAATTAACTAGATGGAGGCTGCTAAATGAATATGCAGGAAAGGAAAAACAAATAACAACCGCAAGAAATTGATACAAACAAGAAAAGAGCAAACAGGAAAAAATAAAAGAACCAAGACAACAGGTGCTTTACAATATTAAGGCACTTAAGAATAACAAAAGTTCAGGTAAGAGTGGCTACCAGCAGAAATCCTAAAACAAGGGGGAGTGGAAGAACGTAAAATCTTGTTACCATTGACCCATTGACCCCTCCCCTCACAAACATAGAACGACGCTGTTCTACACGACTCCAGATACAATTTTAGTTGTCAAAGGGAGTCTTGGAAAATGCCTTCTGTCAGTCACTTCAGTCAGTGATTGTTTGTCAGTTAGTTGTCAAGTGACATATTTTTTTTGAGATATCAATTGTGTTCGTAAATTCATTTCCCTATTTGTTGATCAATAAAGCGTTAATATTGTGTTTGATACTTTAAAAATTTGTTTATCTTTAGATTACGCCTACCCAATCGACGGTAGTAATAATCAAGAGGTAACATAGTGGCGCCCAACGTGGGGCGCCACTATGTTCGTGAGGGGAGGGGTCAATGGTAACATATAATCGAGAGGTAACAAGCTTGCATCACTTAGTACTAAGGATATGGACAGAAGACAAAATGCTAGAAGAATGGAGTGAGTAGGGCAGTCAACATTTTGACAAAACTACAGAAATAACCTTACTTGAGGTATTTTACAAAGTTGTAGCAAAAAACATACGAAACAAACTAAGGAGATACGAGTATGAGATAATAGGGGATTAACAAGGAGGTTTCAGTTCTGCAAGATCAACAACAGATCAAATATTCACATTAAAGATGTTGCAAAATAACAAGTTATGAGCAAAAACTACACATAATTTTCCTTTAAACAGGCGTACAAGTCAATCTCTCGAAGGAAAATGTATGAAACTTTAGTAGAATTACATATATCATATACACGTTTGGCTTACGATTATCTTGCATGCGGCTTCCCGTACATAACACGAAAAGAGTTACCAAACCGTACCTACCTAACAAATATACATACGAGAGCCGACAAGTAGACCGAAACTAAATTAAATTCAATCATAAAAATTATAAATCTGAAGGAATTCTTATGATTTAACTTAGGATACTTTTTTAAGAATATTACGAATGGGAATAATACCTAAAAGTTAAGATAACATCCCCTGAAACATGCACACATGCACATTATATTGGAATCTTATGATGATAATGATCGTATCGGCTTGTTGTCTAGCGTCGCACAGTACTTGCCCACATGTGTATAAATATTGGCAACAACGTTCGTTTCAATCTATGGACTTTTTGCTCGCATGCAAGGTAAAAACAGACCGAACCTATATGTAAACTGGTAGTGTTAATAAGAAAGACACTCTCGGAACCGACCAGTAAAATTTTAGGTGATGGAAGAAAAATACACCCGCTATCGCCTGACCTATTCAATCTGGTGCTAGAAGGAATTATGACGCAATGCAAAATCCAAACAAACTGCGTAATTTTCCACAAAGTACAATTTATTACATACGCAGATGATATGGGCATATTATCGAGGTCAAAGAGCGAACTAAAGAAAGTTTTTGGACAAATTTTAGAAGAAGCACGAAAATACGGATTACAAGTGAACTAGGAGAATACAAAGCATGTGGAAATGAAAACGGAAGCGAGAGAAGAAAATAGATATACCAGATTCAAATCAGGTCAAAATGAATATAAATTAGAAAGAGTGAAGCAGTTAGAATATTTGGGTGTGACAATAGTTAGTAAAGGTCAAGAAAGGAGAGAAATTGATAAACGGATCGTATGAAGGAATAGAGCAGTTGGTGCATTAACAAGTGTACTTAGAGCAAAAAAACGTATCTAGAAGAGTCAAGATACGGATATATGAACAAATAATACGACCAGCAGTAATATACGCAAGTAAAACATGGACAATAGCAAAACAAAACGAAGAAAAACTTAAAATCTGGGAGAGAAAGTACTTAGCAAAGTTTTTTGAAGAGTCAAGGAAGAGGATAACAAATGCCGATGAAGAACAAACATAGAGTTACAAGCAGTGTATAGAAAACCAAATATAACACAAATAATTCGATCACGAATAGCAAGTTGGTTGGGATATATAACTAATTAACTATAAGCAGAGAGTTGTGAGGAAATCCTTACACGGAGGAGAAGGTGGTAAGCGAGAAAGAGGCCGTCCAAGGAAAAGTGGCTCCAAGAAGTGGGTAAAGAAGAGGAGGAAGGAGTGGAGAATTGATGGCTTTGTGTGGGTTAATCAACACTGTACAAAGTTTTTCAATGAGGAATGTTGACAGAATTAATCATAGAATCTATTTAAATGAACTTTGCCCCCGAGAATTTCTAGTCACGATAAATGTATTTTCGCTGAGGAAATTATGTATTTTTTTTATAAATATTGTATAATAATAAACAATGTTTGTATATAAAAATCATTTTGGATGAGTCGAACCCAAGACTTTGGACAGACGTGTTTCGTAACAACTTGGTCAAAAGGCCATTCCTTAACTTTTGTGGTGTGATTATTGAAGAATTCACTGTTTTCCTTGTCTGTAAGCTGTTGCATTACCCTTTTATTGGAAATATATCTTAAGTGTCGTAATAAAGAATTTTCGAAATTTTAGGTTTGTTCCAACATACGTTTGAACGGATCCGTGATTGTACGGAGCAAGCGCAGTGAATAATCACTGTTCCAACAACGCGAACTGACAAATCCGGGATCAATTGCAATCTGTTCCAACATAACATGATCTAGTTTGAGGACTGTCAAAACATAGTCCGAGCGGTTTGCTGATCTTTTACAAACTGAAATTTGTGGATACTTAGCGCATGCGCACCAATGTCAATTGTACTACGATATCTCTAACGCTAACCTCAGTTATTGTATTGGTAAAATAATTTATTACTTTAGGTACATATCTACTGCATTATTTGAATGTTTTGAATGAACGATAAACATGAGTGATAGTGACATTAGTTTAGACACAATGATTCTTCTTTACTTTCTCCACTTATCTACGTATGTAATACTAATTTTAATGCTAATTTACTTGAATTAATACTAATAATCTTCTATGTAATCATACGATTCATCAAATACTTGTCAATCACTGAACAAAAGAGCTAAAATAGTGTTCCAACACACTTTAATTGCGGTTCGGTTGAATATTGGGTCTGATAAAACATGCGCAGTTGCAACAGTCATAGATCGTACCAAGACTGATCAGTGATTTCTTTGTTGGAACAAACCTTTTGTATGCACTGTATCACTAAAGAATAATATACCAATAATTCACCTACAAGAAACAACAAGCCATATGCCTATTCTTTGTAAATGCATACGTAATGACTCACAATCTATCAGGGAAAGGCCTCAATATGAAGGTGATTGGATAACAAGCAGAGAGCATACCACCCATGTTTCATAGAAAATAAGAGTTTATCGATGTCCAGAGATAACTGCATGCGATTCTCCAACCAACTGTTTTTCCGTATGCAGCACCAATGACAGAATAATTATTTTTTTAGTATGATGGGAAAAAATTGTGGGCAATTGGTTTAATTAAGTTAGTACAGTAAAAATATGGTCAGCTAATTCCCCACATGTTAAATCAATAGACTACTAGAGATATTGTGAGACATGATGCTGCATGAAATATACCACCAGAAATGCTTCAGAAATTTTGAATTGTCGCTTCTGACAGTAATTTCCAATCTCAGTATTTCTTTGTAAGACATGCTCCAATAAAATCTAACATTGAATATTTTCGTATTTTTCAGCACTAAAGGTGCAAGATTGAATACTCTACCGAAAGGATCACATTAAAACTTGTCCAAACAAGTTAAAATGATGTGTTCTAACATTCGTTAAACTAATTTTCTAATTTTAGTATAGATTAGTACAATTGAATTAAAATAATTGTTTTTTATTAATAAAGGAATTAATTATATATACAGTGAGATCAAATAAGATGGATTTTGCTACTGTAGTGTTATATTTGCACTTCTATTATACGTTTTATTTGGTATTAATAAAATAGTAAACAAATATAGTAGGTACAAGGAAAATTGTTTCGGAAATCATAATCACAACTCCGCATTTTTTACGTTAAAATTGGAAAGATTTTAATGTGTAGGCGATGCAAAGAGAACAGTTTTTAAACAATTTTGGAGAGGCTACCTGAAGAGAAGTAGGTTAATTATGTATATGTTAAAATTATCAATTTATTGCTGTGATCAAAGATATATCTGCTGGGAAAATATAATATACTATTATTATTATTATTACTAAATTGCTGTAATTATATAAATAATTCTTACATCATTGTAAAGTTGAAAATATGCCAATACAAAATGCAGAATTGGTTAGTGTCGAAGCAAATACTGTTCCGTCTTGAAATATGTGCACAGATCAGCTTAACTCGAGCTAATTAAACAAAACAAATGATGTAATAATTATTAAATGCGATAGTAAAGTAAGTTTATAATGTCTGATGACGCAAAAATAATAAATATAGACATAACCTCTAATATAAATTTGTCAAAAATTGTCACCCGTCTTGCACTAATACAACATAGCGTAAATTTAGCGTGCGCTGGTGCTCTACGGAAATGAAAAATAGATAAAAAATATAGAGGTAGTTTGAATATAAAACCATAGATGTCGCATGAATAAAATGCCAAATAAATCTCGCTGTCGCTAAGCAATATCATGGCCGTAAGATAATGGGATTTTGCTGATTCTGTTAACCTAAAAATTCCCTTCTCTACCTGGCGTCATCTGTCGAAAGCATTATGAACTATATGATAATCATGGAGCACCTTTAAAATCTCGTGCTAAAATTATGACTGGATTATACAGAGTCCAGTTAAAACTTAATTAATTACTCAGTTATTAACATTTGACTGATTTGACATTTACTTTGTATATTTTACAAAATTCCTCTACTTGAAGTCTTCTGACTACAAACATTCAGACTTTCCAGTTAATGTGGCCTAGATACATACTTACCATACTATATTTTGGAAAACTCTATATGTAATTTGTTCGCGGAAAAAATATGGAGGTTGTGATTATTTAATTCTTACCAAAATAGTTTGCTCTTAAACGGAAATAATTCTCAAGGCACTTCAGAAAATGAGAATTGATTATACGAAATATAATATAAGCAAAATTCTTGGTAAATAGTCATAATTTTGCATTTTTACGTTAAACTTACAGAGATATTAATATTTATGTATGTGCAAAGAGAACACTTCTAATGGAATTTGGTCACTAATTTTAACAATAATAATATCTAAATATGAGAACTCTAAGGTATTTAAGGATTGGTTATCAGAAATTTGTATTATTAATATTTCAACATTGTCAATTCATATTCTGTAATTAGACTTGTAGCTGTTGGATAATTAAAAATGGTATAATTATTATTTAAACGTTGTAATTATTATCAATAATGGATTTGTTATTATCGTAAAATTGAAAAGTGCCATTAAAGAAATATTGTACAACATAGTTAAGATTTTATTGCCTTTACACGATGCTGTAGAAAACTGATGTTTCCACATGTTAGGCTTCAAGTAGGTGCAAATGATGTTACCAATGCGAGAGCACCTGAATATGCTATGAGACAAATATTGCGGTGTGGAGTAGTAAAAGTTTTAAAACGTAAATAAAATTGTTATTCTTGAAACTATCCAATAATTTAGTTTTTCAGCACCAATGTTTTTAATTTTGTTTCATTCTATTTCGTTATTTTAAAATTATTAATATTAATTATGGTAATGTTAATGCCTAAAATGTTATTTCAAAATTTATAGTAATAAAAAATTATAAACCATTCTTTTTGAGTTTATTATTTTGCTAACAGATGGCGTTACATGAGGGACGATATTTTGAGGTTAGGTTAGAGAGTTATGTTACGGCCTTAATATCGCGCAGCGAAAGCAAAATCCAGTTATAGCAGAAAGCAGCAATCAATCCACTTCCGTCATAAAGGAAAAATAATTACGTCTGCATTGCCAATTTCATAACAACGAACATAATTATGTTATATATTTCTAAATTTATAGTTTCATTTATGTAGAATATATTATATGTACATAATAATAATTATAGGATTATTTTAATGATTAATTAATTAAAAAATGAGGTTTGGCCACTACACGACTTTCTTATACGTATGAGCGTTTCAAATTATAGAATTTAAGAATTTTTTTTACAAAAATTATTCAAAATCCTATTCTAAGTACTTCTATTCTCTTAATAAAACTCTATAGAATGCATACTTTGCAAGATATTATCAAAAAAGTGCTCTTCGCTAACAGTAAAAGTGCTACTTCCGATCCGAATTTTGAAATTTCAAATATACAAAAAATATTACAAATCCAGTTTTAAATATTTTTGTACTCTTGATAAATTTACATAGAATGGCATAACTTACCAACATATTTGCAAAAAATCGCTATTCGATAAGAGTAAAAGTGGTACTTCCGGTCTGAATTTTGAAATTTTTTTTATATGAAAGATTGAGAATTATGTTTTAAATACTTTTATACCCGTAACGTACTTGTCTAAAAAGCATGATTTTCGATAAGAGTAAAAGACCTACTTCCGGTAGGAATTTCGGAAAACTTTTTAAATAAAATTATTCTCAATTTTAATTTTAAGCATATATGAATTCTTTATAAATTTGTCTAAACTTAGTAGCTGACTAAATATTGGCAAACTTCGATTTTTTCGCTGAAGTAAACTGCTACTTCCGGTCTACCGATTTTACTGAAAAACTAATCAGATCTCAAGAGGGAGATTATACACGTAAATACAAAATTTGGAATTGATATCTACAGCGGTTTGACCGCTATCATGGTCACACACGCAGAGAGAGAGAGACATACAGACATTTTTTAAAAACCACTTTTTCGGTATCAGGGGACTTCAAAACGTGGACATCTGCAAAAATCTCGAGGTCGAAAATTTTCGTCATCACAATACTTCCTTATACTACGTATAAGAAAGTAAAAAGGCTAATTTATGTTTCCAAGGGTGTAATGAATCTGACGGGATAATCGCATCTGTGTAACTGGGTTTTCTAAAAATATTGAATGTTAATCTACTATTTTCTTTGGATATATAAAATTTAGAAAGTTATTAATTTGTCTGGTTGTTTCGTTCAAACCAACTATTATATCATCTACATAACGATGTCAGAAAAGTAAGTGTAGGATAACTCGTGTGCTAAAATTTTTTGTATAATATGATTCATAAAGATATCTGCTAATAATGGGCTAAGTGAAGAGCCCATAGGGAGACCTTCATTTTGGATATAAAATTTATCTTTGAATTTAAAATAATTTTGGTTTAGAAGAGCCATCTATGATTGTTATGGATAATGCTGGCTATCATAGCGTTTTCTATGATAACTGCCCGAATAATTCTTGGAACAAAGATCAAATAAGAGTGTAGTTAAACGACCATAATATACCTGCTGCAGATGATTTATTATTAGATTTAGTCAAGTGGTATGCACTTAAGTATGTATTTTTCATTTCCTGTAGTAACATTTCATGTTTTAGTAATAATCCAGAAAAGAAATATATTTCTGACATATTAGCAGAAAAACATGGTCATACAGTTGTACGTCTACCACCATACCATTGTATATTCAACCCAAGAGAGCATATCTGGGGAATATCCAAAACATATTATAATAAGCACATTGGGGAACAAGGTTATGGGAGAAAAATGCAGTTAAAATGTGGAATAAGGCACTAGAAATGATCACTCCTGAAATTTGGGCGAATACTGTTAGGCACACACACAGTGAAATCAGAAAATGGTGGGACCGAGAATTGTTGTTTGACAGAAAAGAGGTAACACCATTTATTATAAGTGTAAATCAATGCTCAGACTCTGAAACAGTAGAAAGAGTGATAGTGAATAATGTCTGTAAAATCTATTACTTTTTTCTGATATTTTTTTTATATATTAGTATAATTAATTTGTAAAATTGAAGATTAATAACTTGAAATAAAAAAAAGACATAGGTTGTCTTTTTTTTTACAGAAGTAAAATATTATAGGCATATGTCGTTATTATACAATGTAGCACTGTAAGTGTATTTTGGATGTTAATGATGTAATTAATTAATGACGATTACAGTTAGTTTAATATTTATTGATGACATGTAATTATTAATGATGTAATATAATGTGATATGTTGTTTATGCGATGGAAATAGCATAAACAACATATTAAATTAGTATTTATATTTGTACTTTATACTAAAAAAGTTTCATATTACCAGCAGTTTTATTATTTTATGTGCTCTTCTTTGCTTATGGGACAGTGAGGGGCATATTTAATATGTCATGTAAATGTATAAGAATTTTGAGTATATTTTCATTACACTTCGAGAATTTTGGTTTCAAGTCAAAGATGTATTAATTTATTTAATTGTACTTATAATTAAATTTATAAGATAAATACGTACGCAGAAAATGTACAATATATGTTATAATAAAATCGCTACATATACTGATTTAAATTTTGTACTCAATGTTATACCGATTATAAGAAAAAAGAAATATAAAAATAAATATCTACATTTTGTTACTTGCCTGTAACATTTAGAACTTTCTTTTTGTTGTATTTGTGTATATCCTAAGTTGAAGAGGGTTGTCATTAATAATTTATTACAAATTTGGATAAGTGACGAGTTAATTTGTGTTAAGCTGTACCATCCTTTGAAACAAGTTAATTGTAAAGTACGACATTAATATAAATTGAAGTCAGGTTCAAAAAGATATTTTAAACAATGAAGAAGTATTGAAAAAGTTTGCTTCCTAAAATATACATTTTATATAACTATTGTTAAGTCTTCAGTATTAAGAAATAATCACTAGAACAAAAGTACGAAGAGTTTGATTTTTTATTTTTACTATTCATTAAGTGAAACGGTGAATTCAAGATGTAGTTTTATTTCATTATACTCACAGAATACATTGTTTTACTTTAACAAAAAGTATTTTATTTACATTCAGAAAATTTGGTAAATTTTGATGTAAATATAACCTCAAAGTAAACTTCAGAAATCGTAAATTTTATTCGTCGATCACAATACTAACATTGACGTACTACAACTGTTACATCATGGATTTTGATGACGAAGGTGGATTGTTTGGTGCTTTCTACCATAGCCATGATGCTATCGAGAATATGACATACGTCACAATTACACTATTTCAATAAAGAGGAACGGTTAATGTTATTTGATCTCTCTGTATATGTCATTATAAAGGCTGGTCATATTAAATAATTAGTGGTTGGATATTTTTAGAAATTGTATTGTTGTTATCGTAGTGGTAAAAAAAAATAGCTGAATATTTCCGCAAACCAACGTGTATATCGCTTTAAAAACACAATTGATTTCAAAGTCCACACTTCCTTAACATATCCGCTCATTAATTATAAATACAAATCATTGCAAATTATCTAGAATTACCGTATCCCTATGTGGTAACAAATCCTTTCTGATACGAAAAAAATTTTTGCCGAACTGACGTAGACCCTTGACGAACCTTTTAGTTTCCTCTTCACTCCACTTCTTGTCAATACCTTTAGGAACTGGACACTTAACTAGCGCCTGTAGTGCTCTGCCAGGATCGTATCCGCTGTCATGGAGCTGAGAGCGTGCAAGTCTATTAGTTAAACGGAACTTATAAGGCTGACGGATCACTTACGACATCCAATGCGTTTATTGTAGTGTCATCCCTCGACGCAGCGTTAGCACCATCTTCAGGACAACCGCCATCACACATTCCAGCAAATGCCGCCATCGAACGGGCCGCCCTTAAGTACATCAAGAGGTCCGTGTCCAGTGTCATAGCAGGGATCCATCGTAGTTCCTCTCTAGTCCTGCTAAATTCTGGATCGGGCGATAGCTGTTCAGGTGGTACCCCTGGTCTATAATCTGGGAGACGGGCCTGTGTATAAAAGAAACAACTTGTAAAGCAAACTATAAAGCAAAAAATATTTAATTAACAGTACCCATGTGTGTATAGCATGTCAAAAACATTAAAGAAGAAGTCATATTATTGTATGGCATTATATAATTTGTTCTAAATATTTATGTTATTGTCAATTTTCCTTAACTGAAAATAACGGGTCTTTCAATAACTTAATTTTTTTAAAAATTCCGTCATTTGATCTGTGTAATGTTAAATTGAGATTGCGTAGACATAGTTTTACTTCTGCCTGCAGTTGGTGGGTGGCGCATATTAAAATCTGTTGACGAAATTTTAGGCAGGGCTTAGCTACACAGAACTGGCTGTTGTTGTTGTTGGTTATTATTAGAGCGCGGACACGTACGGTTGATGACTCATCGCCCATGGGCGCACTACTGAAATGTTGTATTTTTAAAGACGTTTTAATTTTATTTATATAATTGGATAACAAGTGGCCGGTGATCTATAAAATACAAAATACCTTATTATTTGTTCATTTTCTCTTCTGTAAAACTTGTTCTCTTTGAATTAAGTACATCCTTGTAGATAGAAAACGTCCTTTCTACATCGCAACTGGTTATAGGTGCGTACTGGAAATATTATTTTATTTCAGCGTATTTAGCATACACAATTGCCGCAATGTTATTAAATCTGGATTTCTATTAAAAACTGCATCTAACTTTTGCCGAAGGCCACATCCGAAGTCACTTGGAATACTTTTGAAATTATTAATAACCCACGTCTAATGTGGTTAATGCAACTCTTAATTTGAGATTTCGATTTTCAAAATATGTGATTAGTTTAGGCAAATTTCCAAAGTGTTCCTGAAGGAATAACAACTGATTTTTTAAATTTGGGATTTGTGTTAGTTCCTTGCACTCAGAAATACTTCGAGCATCGTCATTTAAACATGTAACCTATCGAAATTCTGTGCATAAAAACTATTTCTGTGTATGTTTTAGCAAAGCTAAGTGACGAACGTGCGATATTTTGGGATTCTGAAACGATATTTTACAGACTTTGTAATAAATTTCCGAATCACTGACAATTCATTTTCATATCAGAAAAAGTAACATAAACAACGTTCTAGATCTAAATAAATGATAACTGAAAAATGTACGCGTATGTTATTGAAACTAAACGAAATTCAGTGCACACTTACGTCTAAATAATTGGGAGAAGTCGATTCAATAAACCGGTATTAAACAGACTATTACAAAAATTACGAAGTACGTAATTAACAGTCAAAACAACGAAAAAACGAAACTAATGTAAGTGTGAATGAAAATTTTATTTCTCTTGCGAAATATAAGGTAAATATAATAAATTTTAAAAACCCCTCACGCTCCTATCTACGCCGATGAGGAAAGGATTTTACTCATAAATTCCTTATTTTATGGGCATTTTTTGCTCTCATTCTCGGGCGTAAACAGATGTTGCAGTTCACCATATGAATTAGTGCTATTCAGTAAGCGTGTGTTGTTTACATTATTTCTTTGCTCCGTTGTAACTTCGTCGTAGTTTAAACCGATCATGTCCGCGCCCTACTTATTATTAGTAACTATGGTAACTATATGTGGTATAGCTTTGTAAATATTTCTGTTGACAGTTTTTAATATTATTAATCACGATTATAAAATATTAACTTATTACTTAAAATTGTATGTACGTAAGTATTTATTCTGCATAATTCGAGTAATTTATTTATTTATTAGCACTTTTTCTAGACTTCCTAGTAATTATGCCGACAAGAAAATGTTATGTGTCAAATTGTGATCAACATGTAAAAATTTTCCATGCATTTCCACATCCAAAATCAATTCGTTTTCATGAGTAGTTGGAAGCTACAGGAGATCCTAATTTTTTCAATGTTATAAGGGAAGATTGACGATTTCCATTTAAGGCTCCTCGATACTGAAACGGTAATCGCAGTATCGGTTGCATAGCACATACTTTAATATCCGAAGGTTGTCCGAGTACCTATTACACATAGGGAATATACAGCATGTGTCAATTTTCATTAGCCATACGCGATAAATTCATGCAATACGTGACAACATGGCACCCCTACTTTCCTCTCCAATGCCAGCGCGACTGATACAAGCTCAAGTTAGCAGTAACTATTGGACCACTGACTTGGGTGTTCGTAATGCGTTCAGAAATAATATTTACGAGTTGCAAGGATTTGTTTTTCTTTTTCCTTTCAGTAAATGCAGAGAATTATTAAGCTGTGTTCACGCTGCATGACACAAACAAAAGCGTAATTCTAATAAAATTAAAAATAAGGTAAATAAAAAAGGATTCTGAAAATAATAATAAACTACTAGATCAGGAGATCGCGGCGGCCATTTGATGTTTCCCGTTCCAGTAATAAGACGGCTTTTATTGCAGACTAGATCGCAACGTGTTCGCAGCTAAACATTGAATGTAAAATCTGGTGGGGAGATCGGAGAAAATCCTTGTGATGTCGATTGTTTCCGGGATTGGTGACGGACAGTAGGGGTGACACGTTGCCATGTATTATTTGTATACGTATAAATCGCACGTAAACATTGAATCCCTATACCTAATGAAAATTGACACATACAGTATAACAAATATTTGAATAATAAATCAATATCTAAGCGAATAAAAATTCATTTATGATCAAATATTTACACATTTGTAACCGCGGGAAAGATTTTTACCAGAATAATATTCATTGTAATGTGGGGGTTGCCTAATTTTAATTTATTTTATATTCATTTAAAATAAAGTAAAGAATAGTTGAACGAAAAATAAGTGCAGAGCGGGGTAGCTTTTTATTCAATTTATAACGTGAACTAAAGCAAACAAATCTGCTACAAAGGATTTTTGAGAAAATTTGTTTTTAATATTTTGACATATTAATTAATTTTCTTTAATCAGATCATTTTTTTCTAAATTTGATTATTCAGCGGGGTAGATTACTAAATTCGTCATAAGTTGACGTTGAAAGGTTTTCTCCACATTTAAAATCGACAAAAATATCTTCCATCAAAAATCTCCTATTTTTCAACTATTCACATATCCACTATATAGGACCCCCCTAAGATAAATAGAAAATGGAATAGAAATACATAATATTTAAGTTTCCCGATTCATCGGTTTGATCCATTTTAAACTTGAAAGGATGAATCGTTTATAAACGATTTTGCGATTAGCGGTCCTCTATTCAAGAAACACGAAGCGACTAGAAACGATTGCAATCACTAACGCTGTAGATAATTGACGCATGTGCATTCGGATCAAAACGAAAAAATTGAACGCCTCTGATGTTTGAAAAAAGAGGTTATGTAATTTAGCGGTAAATTCAAACGGCCATTGGGGATAACTTTTGCATGATTTATAAAAATCAATAGACTCGATATTACGCCGAGAAACATTTGTTTTGTTCAGGATACAACTGAGCATAATTATCCAATCTTGCTCATGTAAATTTGGATAATATTACAGAAACCATAGAAGCACTAGGTAATAGTTATTAAGTAAAATACATGAAAAAGTAAACTACATATGTATAATCAACAATACAAAAGAATTTAAGCTACGTTAATTATAAATAATAACAATGCTTGATTCTCGAAGTGCGGGTGACAAACTCGTTTTAGTATATACACTAACAAAAGATCCAAATCGTATAAGCTATCATAATTCGTAATCTATTATCTCTATCCAAATCTTTCGAGGGATTTGCGAATCGATGCAGCAACATTGTTTTATCAATAGGACAATAAGGACCACATCACCTATTGCTACTAACAATAACAATAATAACATTTATTAATTACAACTAGGATGCCTTAATTAACTGTAAGTAAACTGTAAACAAATTTGTACGATAAGTCTTTTGAAGATTATTCATTTGAAAGATTCAAAGCGGATTTCAAACAATTGTTATTATATGTAATAGGTACGTAAAAGAATTTAATGTTTTAGTATTTTAAAGCATTTTCTATCTTATATGTTCCAAGTATGAACTATTACGATCATGAACATATTTGGCCCAAGATTTTTTCAGACTTCCTGACAACAACAGAAATGTGTTTTTTTGAATGATGCCTGTCTGTGTTTTATTGTTCGTTTGGTTGGCAAGTGAACTTATTTTGGAAACTCGTTCAAGTAAATTCAAATATATTTTTACTGAGATGAAATGGTATAAAAGATTGTATGCTTTTAATAGGATTTCTAATTATATTTTATTTTTTGTCCGTTATCTCTGGAAGTAGTAATTTAGTTGCGGGAAAATTATATTTTGAGAATATCTGGTCAAGTCTAGTTTTACCAAAATTCTGAAAAAAAGTAATTTTCAAAAATTTGGAACCTTTGCATAAGAAATAAATCTAAATTTGAACTTACAAGTACAAGAAAGTGATATAGTGATCACACCAACATTATACTTTTCAGAATTATTAGAGCAATTTTTGATATGCTCTTTATGTATTTTAATGGATGGTTTAATATCTTCATTAGGAATGTATCCCACAAGCTCAGCAACGTTTACTTTATAAAACAACTTAACACTTCTAAGAGGAAGTATCCTGAAGAACTAAGGGTCTTTGTACTAACCTAATAATTAATCGCCACGTGGCACGATAAGTGTGATTTGGTTTGATTAAAGTCCTTGTATAAGGAAGTCTTCTGAATAACTTGACCAAGCGCCACCTAACGGGCCCAGGGTTTGTGTTTTCTTTTTTAGCACAAAAGAACATAATGAGGGAGGATCGAAACGTAACGCACAACATTTTTTTTAGAAGAAAATGTAATAGATGACACACTAAGAATACATAAAAAATATAGGCACATCTTTACACTATTTTTCCACATAGTCGCTAAGTCTTGCAACACATTTCTTCCATTGTGGCACAAGGTTGCAAATACCCTTTGCATAGAACTCCGTCTTTTGTGAGTAGAGCCATCTGCGGACAGTTGATTTGACTTTGTTATCGGAAGTAAAGTGTTTGCCAGCCAAGAATGTCTTCATCGGGCCGAAAAGATGATAATCTAACGGTGTCAGATCCGGACTAAACGGTGGATGCTGGGACACCTTCAACCCAAACCGCTCTAGCTGACCACAAACAGGAGCAGCCACATGGGGGGCGTGCAATGTCATGAAGGAATTTAACATTGCCAACATTAGAGCGTTTGTCACGACGATTACGACGCAACTTGTCCAATGTTTGTCTCGTGCTTTCAGGTATATAGTGGTACGCCGTGATTTTGTTCGGTGGATGCTGTTTCAGGACGCCCGGAACGTGGCAAATCCACGAGACTCACATAGTCCTCTACAAAAAACGAACAACACCTCTCTGCTCTTCACACGTAGATGACTGTAACACGTGCGCCATATTTGCTGAGTAGTTCGCTCTTCTACCGTTAGAGGTACTCCTGCACACAAAATTGTCAACTACGGCGGGAACTTCAAAGTACGTTTGATGCAAGTTTCGCGTCCCAGGTCACTATAATGTAACAGGCAAAAATTGTTGTGCGTTACTTATCGATCCTTCCTCGTATATTGTGAATATGAGTCATTTTGATAAATAATAAATATAGAATTTGTTAATAACTTGACTACAGCGCCACATATGGTCTTGGCAAAACAAATATATTGTGTGAGTGTGACATCAATCGGTCAAGTCATTCAGAAGTTACACTATCACTAACAGACGGACCGAGGATTATACACAACGTGTCTGTTAATGTTTGTACGCCAATTAAGTTGGTATGCCTGCAATTATATCAAAGTTTAGTGGTAACTCTGCCGCTTGAGTTGTGTACAAAGATGTAGATAAATAAATTGTTGATAAATTCCATAAATTGTTATTGATTGTATTGGCAGTTGTATCATCGGCCTTGTAAAAATAATTTGCTCTGAATTCTTCATATTTATACGTTTAATTTCGAACGGTTCTTTATTGAGCTCAATAATTATCGTTTGTAAGTTGTCTTGAAGAAAGCCCCAATAAATCACTATGAAGGCAATCAGCACAGTCAGGTGCACAAACCAGAGTATTTAAATAAGCGCAGGTCCTTAATTATGTGTCCTTTTCAGACATTAGTAGAGCCAGTTGTGAAAAAGCTCTACCCAAAAATTTATATATGCAACCCTATTTAGTTTCGGTTGTGCAGCAATTGTACCTTCGTAATTATCAACAATGTATAATGTACTGTCAATGGTTAAACGAGCACCTTAATAATAATGATTTACTGGACCTAACCTTCTTCACTGATGAAGCATGGTTCTATTTATCTGGTTATGTAAATAGCCAGAATTTCCGAGCGTGGGCTACGGAGAACCCTCACAATTTCGTTGAAAAGGATTTGCATCCACTAAAAGCTGGAATTTGGATTGCAATTTCAAGGCGGAGAATAATAGGGCCAGTATCGAAACAATGAATGCAGGGAGATATCAAATTGGACAGAAATTATTAATCAGCTGCATAATGATGAAATAACAAGGGGCTATTTCCAACAAGACGCTGCTCATACTGCACAAACCACCCCATAGATTATTTGCAAGACTGTTATGGGGTCCAGATTTAACACCACCAGATTATTTTCTTTTGGGACAGGTAAAGAATACTGTGTCTAAAAACCTCTTGCACAATTTGGAGGAACTTCAACAAGCGATTAGGCGCGAAATTTAAAACATAACACAAGGACAGCTTTGCCATGTATTTGAAAACATGAAACGACGAATATTGTTGTGTTTACAAGCTTATGGAGAACATTTTCAGCAATGTTTATAAATAAACTTATTCTCTACTTGTCAGTGTTATTTTTATTTAATAATAGCGTTTTTAATGTGTCTATTAACAAGTATGTACAATATAACCTCATTGTGCCCTAGTACTTGTCATTATTCAGAATAATATGGTCATGCCGTGCTTATAAACTCCGCCACTGAATTTCACCAACTTTAGAAAAATAAAATCCATACTACCAACCTAATTGGCGTACAAACATTTACAGACAGTTTGCATTATTATATAAGGATAAAGTACTTATGCTTCTAATAACTGACAGTTTCGAAATGAACCATAACGTATCATTTTTATCTTGTTAAAAATTAATAAACTGTCTCCCTCTAATGCTGTCATCACTAATTCCCATTTATTTAGACTGCAGGGTGTAGTTAGTATTATTAGGTCAATGGAATCTATTGCCATTTACAAAATGACGGGCTATTTTCTTGAACAAAGTTTATTAATTACTAAAACGCATTATCAAAATTCAGAGAATTTAACGCTCACATATGGGAATGTTCTCGTTTCGGTAGACATGACTATTCTACTGTCACGCGTATCTAATGCGTGATTTGGTAAAACGAATTTTGAACGTTCGTTTTTTCCGAAAGGCGGAACACCACTTGTGCGCTGTCATTATGATCGTTCACAAGAAAACATAGCCCCAGTTAGGGACAGTGTGTCACAAGATTCAAAACAGCTCCATATGCCATTGTTCTCAACAATTAGCCGTGCCACCAACAACCTTTCATCGCATTTTGCATGAAGAACTTCACCTCAAAGCCTAGAAGATTCGATTAACTCAAAAATTGAAGATAAAGACACTGATGTTCATCACCAAATAATCTTCTCCGGTTAATCTCAATTCCACTTAGGTGGCCACGTTAATAGGGTCGAATTTGGGGAGAAGAACAACCACATGCCATTCATGAGGTACCCATGCATCCCAGAAAAGTGGCATTTGGCCCCAAGGCGTGATCGGGTCATACTTTTTTGTCAAAATGCCACTGGTGTCAGTCACGATCAAGGGTGCACATGATCGTGAAGTAAAAACCAACTTTTTTTGACACCAATTTGAAGGCGTTGATGTGGAAGATAGTGTAACCTGTCACACAGCGAGAGGGACTTTGCAATAATTACAAACAAACTTCCGGGTCGAAAAATTCTCATTTTGGAGACCAGAATTGACGGCTTGACCTGCAAAAACAATTCTCAAACAATTCCAGAACTAAAGAATGAGTTCCAACGCCACATCATTGAAATAAAACCGAAATGCCCAAATGTAATGAAAAACTTTGTACTTTAAAACCCAATACAAATTTCCGAATCAATTTACAAATTTAAATCTAAAATAAGGTTGCTATTGGAACACCCGTTATATCACGTTAAAGTATGGCAAAACATTGAAAATTACATATCAGTTATAAACGATTGTTACTCAACGATGCAGATAAATAATCCTTAATTACTGTAATTAATTGTAAAAACGTATATTAGCAATACGGATGTTATTCTTCAACTCGAATAATATTTATATCTCAATCAAATTTACAAATAAAACAGAAGGCGGAGCAGCAACATAAAAACTCAATAAAAAAAAAGATAAACCTATGCGTCATGTTAGCCCCGAGCGCGTACAACATTTACATCGCATTGCCGAAAATATCAGTTCATTGCGCACTTTTAAATTCGAGTTCAACTAGCGGAAGTATCAGGAAGTATATTCAAGGAATATTTAATTAGTTTAGTCAAACAATAACGCAATTTTAAAGAATTTATTAAACCTAACTTTGAGGATTTTCTCGATAAAGCCCGCCTGCCAGAATAAAATTCCTTCGCGAGCTTCATTACTATGCTTGCAGCATATAAATGTGTTTCAATTCGTATTTTATGTTCCTCCCGGAGCGCGAATGGGGGTGCCCACCATGAATCATAAACGTGGTACGAGTATGTCGGATTCGATATCAAAATCTGCTGCCACCTTTCATTAATATGAAATGGGAGTTATAGAGAGCTCGACTCTACATTAGCATCATGGTTTTTTATTCGTTGAAAATAACTATGAAGTCAAGAGGTCAAATTTGACAGTTTTGGTTTTAAGAAGGTATAAATTATATAAGGAACATGACTTCCGTTAGATTCTGAATAAATAAAGAGTATAGAATACAATTCTTTATTTTTGAAATTGTGTCTGCGCCAGTAGCAGAAGAAGGAACGACAACCGTGAAAGCCTACGACCTATATATATTTTAAATTAACATCAACCAAACAGGTGTACTGTTCGCCAAAGAAGATGAATTTGCATCCTTTTTAACAACGTGATAAAGCCGGGTTCGTCACTTATCAAGAGTAGCTAAGCTATGTGGATATTGGTACAAAATTCAATGTATTTTCTTATGTATTTTCATTTTGCATTTCAAGGACGTTTGTGATTTATTCAAGGTGTAATTACATTCAGGTCCCAGTCGAAGCTTTTGAGCTTTCCAGACTCCAGAATCGGATTGTTGGTATGTAGTATACTTCTTATGAAACTAACTATTCACTTTGATTCAGAATTTATAATATGTGTGGCAAACTTCAAACCTCTCGCAAAGTAAAAGCTGTTCAGAACTGCTTAATGCTCTTCAAAGTTCTCCAAAAGTTGTTAGAAAGCTGCTGAAAAGCTCTTCGAAAGTTGTTCGCAAGTTGTTCATACCATGTTCAAATCCTTTGACGTAAGGCCAAAACAAAAAATCTAAAATCTTAAAAGACCTAGGTACTAGGAATTTTTGCTTACGGTGGCAGATTTTAGTATAATAATGCAAAACATACAATCTTTTTAAGCATTAGAACCAGATACATGTGGGTATGTTATGTTTCTACACCTTCAAGCAACCGGACTTAAATATTTGTATGTATAGATATAAATAAAGTATGGTCTATAATTAGTGTTTCAATTATACATTACATTTTATTCAAAACGTTTTTTTTTGTTAATATAAAAATTATAGATATTATAAAAGGATTCTTCAATATAAAATATGTTGTGATGTTTTTAAAAGTTAAATGCCCCAGTGTCGAAAGTGGAATTTAATCATTAATAACAATATGTTATTATATATGACTATAAAATAAGAAAGAACAATTTCAAATGTGCTGCCATCTATTGCAGCATCACAAGTGTTGAGATCCAGAATTAAAAATTCGCATTAGTGATTTAATAATGAATTTCTTATCTAATTAGTTGTATAATTATATAATCTATGATGGCCTTCAGTTACATCACTTATACGTTAAAAACCCACCCACCCGCACCTACACTCAAAATTTATTGAATTTACGAAACAAATTTAATAATATACCGCGAGATCAAAATAGTTATTTACGAACCAAGTGCGGGAAGTCTATTTTCCCGCATGAGCGCACATTGTAAGCACGAGCGACCGCAGGAAGCGAGTGCTTTTAATTGCGCGAATGCGTGGAAGATGTCTTCACGCAAGTGGTTTGTACAATATTTTTTGTACGAACATTAAATTAAAAAAAATATTATTGATTAATGTCATTGGTATCATACCTAACCTAAGAGAGATTACCTAATTAATTTAAGCATTTCATATACGTAACTATTACTCACCTTTCCATAAAATTAAGTTATTATATTCTCACACATGACAAACATGAGGTATTTATTCTTATATTTATAAATTTATAGTACATTTATTGCGTTTTTTGGTTTAAATACAAACAATTCCGAACTGCCAATATGAATGTCGATGTGGTTCAAATAGATGGCGCTTGAATCTTACTTAAGATGTCGCTTAAAATGACGTCAAATAGATGCGCCACAATTTTTTTGGAAGAATTTTTAATTATTACTCCTATTTCCCCAACTTTTAGTGAAGAATAGTGGAGTGAAGTAGTATTTTATAGACTAAATTTTATTACTACCACGTTAGATTTTTTTTTAAATGTCCCAAAGTGCCAGTGTTTTTTTTCAATTTTTACAATCGCCTCAACCGGGAAAACGTATTTCCCAGTCGAGCTACACATGCGCCAAATGTCAGTTTACAGGCGGTGAGTACAAAAATTATATTGATAAATGTTTGCCGTGGAATGTAAAACGTCCGTCTTAGATATCATTCTTTTGAGATAATTCTGATTAAATTATTAGGTTAACTGTCATACTGACATTTGACTGACATATAGTTTGTAAATATATGTTTATTTAATTAAAATGATTTACATGTTTGAATAACATTTTATTTAAAATTAATAAACAAATTAGAATAAATGTTCAAAATGACCCCCGCCTTGTTCGATGCACACGTTTACGCGCCTTTTCATGCTATCAAAAGCATTTTGCAACATTTGTGTCGTTATGGTTGCACATACTTTAATAATCTTTTGTTGCAGTTCTTGCAAATTATGTACAGGAGTTCTGAAAATTCTATTTTTGCAGTGAGGGAACACAAAATAGTCCATAATAGTCAAACCAGGTGACCTCGGAGGATACTCAACTTGCGTATGCAAACTTATAAGTCGATCATCAAAAAACTCACGGAGAAAGGCTACAGTTACTCGTGTCTTATGTGCTGTTGCTCCGTTATGTTGGAAATAACCAGTATGAAGTTCATCGTCGTGTAGTTGTTGAACAAATTCATTCAAAATGTTATTTCTGTACCTCTCTGCATTCTGTATATCTCTTGCACATTCTTATACTTTGAGAATTTACGTACCCCGAAAGACAAAAAAAATGTTAAGTTTAACAGGTCGCTATTCATTAAATTGCTGACGAACCACTGGCAGTACGCAAGACATCTGGGGGTGGTCTGTTGGCAAAAGAGCTTGATATGATTGCATCTTATATGGATGCATGTTCAAGTTCTCCTTTACAATGGTTCGGCATGTTCCATAAGAAACTCCAATTTCTTAGGACAGGTGTGTCAAAGATTTTGTGGGGTCCTGTTCCATACGATTATGAACGTCAATAATCACTCCTTATGTACGAATAGTTGGCATACCAGTACCTTTTTTATAAGTAACCGATACAGTTTCGCGAAATACACCAATACTATGTGCGAGGCACATATAAAAATGTTGCTCTACTACTGCGAAATTTGGGAAGTGTTCATGAAAATTATCCAAACATAAACGCTAACTGTATTCAAAATACCATTAACGAGCACATCTGTTCTCAAATACGCTTCAATCATGTAAGTTTTGTGTGATGTGCTGTAAACCATAATTAAAAAACTACAAGATGTCAGAGAGAAAATATAATGGCAAATATTAATGACAGTATGACACTTAATGATATAACTTAAGACAGACGTTTTACATTCCATGGCAAACCTTTATCAACATAATTTTTGATCTCGCGGTATTAATGATATAACTTAAGACAGACGTTCTACATTCCATGGCAAACCTTTATCAACATAATTTTTGATCTCGCGGTATTATGTATCAAGTTTAATAAGCCTCATTTGAGTCACGAGTTTTATTAATCACAAGCGAAGCGTAGCGGAGCGAGTGTTTAGGAAAGCGAGTTACGTACAAAGGCGTAACTAAGCTGGGGGCCCGAGGTAGGGGGACCTTCAAGACAAGGGAGAAAAATTAAGTTGTAATATTTCATTCGATGTAAAATATTACAGCAAGTAACACTGCATCCAAATCCTTACAATGACATTAGACATTGTCACTGCTTACGAGACTTCGGAAAATCGCCTCCTGGCACTTACCTATTAAGAATCTTTTGATGAAACAATGAAAGAGGCTACTGCAATTAGTGCAAAGTGGGGAATCGTGCGCCAATTTTCTAACAGTAGAATTATGAAAGTAAAGAAGCAGTACGATGAGCTTTGAGAGGACAAAAGGTTAGTTCATAACAAGGATAGATTTAGAGTGATGGTATTTTACCCAATGATTGACATTATAATTTCCCCGAAGATCTACAGGCATCAAGGCAGTTGTGGTCACGTACGGAGTTGTACATCTCTCCTTCCGCGCTAATGCCTCTGATAACGACCTACAAAATGAAGCCAAGAAGTTTGCTGAGACCTTTTCGGAATATACTTCGCCAATATTTACTGGCCAAATTTTCTAGACAAAATCATCATTCAAAAATCAAATAACCAAGATAACGTCTGTAAAAGATCTGGCAAACTTGTTGTTGATAAAGCACACCGCATAAATATCTACTTACTCTGATATAGGTACAGCTCGTGTATCTGACTATTCAGTTACAGTAGCAACACCAGAGCGCTCTTTTTCTAAATTGAAAATACAAAAAAAAAATTAGATCAAGAATGAAATAGGATCGACTAGCTGGTTTGGCATTTTTTTCAATTGCAAATGAACGAGCTAAAAAAATTAATTTCTCGTTAAATTTTTTTCATAGAAAAAAACTAGGAAAACGTCATTTTAGTAGTCTAATATGGTATATACGGTTTTGCTCTGTCAGAAGTTTAAGACTACCTTGCAAGTTCGTAGATACAATGACTCATAAGTAATACATCTTTACAATTCTCTATAAATTTATGAAATTAAAGGAGTAAAATAAGTAGGTATTTCTTTAATTATCCTTATGGAATGATAGCAACTGTGCCCAAAGAAATAGCAGAAGAAATCAACAAATACTTCGCAAATATAGGTCAATCTTTGGCAGAAGAACAAATGTCAAAAAACACAAAAGCCCCAATAACAACAAAGACGAAGAAACAAATACCTGAATTAAAATTTAGAGTGGTAACTCTGAGAGAAGTGACAACAATAATAAATCAATTAAAAAACAACACAGCACCAGGTTTTGATAAAATAACAACAGCAATAGTTAAAAGGAAGAAAGACGTATTGTCACCAATTTTGACCAAATTAATTAACAACGTTATACATGATGGAAAATTCCCCGAATATCTAAAAAAAACTATTATTGTGCCCATATACAAAAAAGGCAACAGGCAGAACGGAGAAAATTATCGTCCTATCTCGTTACTATCTACACTGAACAAAATCTTAGAGAAAAGCTTACAAATTCAATTGTCTGATCATCTAACAATAAATAAAATTGTGGGCTCGAACCAATATGCTTTCCAGAAGAACTCCGGTACAACATCTGCAACAATAGATTTTATAAATGAAATTAAAGAAAAAGTGGAAAAGGGAAACATAGTAACAGCACTATACATAGACATGAAGAAAGCATTCGATACAATATCCAAAACCAAACTTATCGAAAAATTGCAGAGCATAGGTATAAAAAATACAGAACAAAAATAATTGAAACTTACCTAATGAATCGTCCACAAAAAATAAAAATAAACAAAGTCGAAAGTGACGTACGTTTTGCTAAATATGGAATACCACAGGGCGGGAACTTACCACCATTACTTTACATACTGTATACCAATGATATATTTGAATTACCACTCCATGGTAAAATATACGGATACGCAGACGACACCTGTATTATATACAGTAACAAAAACCCCCACATAATAGAAAACAATATTAATAATGATATGAAGAAAATAGAAGAATGGTGCTTTAATAATTTAATAACAATTAACGAAGATAAGACAAGCTTTATCTTCTCAAATAAAGCACAATAATCAAAACTAAATATACAACTTAAAGGCAAGAAAATCCATCAAAGAAAACAAGTAACTTACCTAGGGTTAGAAATCCAAGAAAACCTAAAATGGGACGGTCATGTCCAAAACCTTATCAAAAAAAACTCAAAAGCAATAGCTGGAATACATAAAATTAAAAATATAATACCACCAAGCATGAGACCGGCAATATACCACGCCATGTTTGCATCTCATACGAATTACCTCGTCAATATATGGGGCCAAACAACGTTAAAAAATATAAACAAATTACAGAGACAACAAAATAGATTCATAAAGCTAATATATCGACTAAATAAAAGAACTCCAACAGCACAACTATATAATATCACTGGAATACCAAATATTGAGAAACTTATAAGAATTAAAAATATACTGCTGATACATAAAATAGACAAGGGACTAATCAAAACAAAAACAAAACTACAAACCAACAATGAAATACATAACTACCGAACGAGAGGACACACACACATAAGAGCAAAAAAACACAGAATAGTAAGATGCGTACAAATACCAACAGCAGATGCGATAAAGGACTACAACAAATTAACAACAAAAATAAACCACCATAACTTTCACAAGGAAATCAAGAAGAGGATATTGAAATATAAATAAAATCGAGAAGAAACCTGAGAGACATCCAGAAAAAAATAAAAGAAGAGAAACAACACACAGGAGCCCTCAATACCGCTTGTGTGGGAAACTGGAAAAAACCAGGATCTTGCAATGAGGCTGAGGACCGAAGGAGACATGTTATGTACAGTATATGTGTATATGTATATATTTATCTATGTGTATGTACATGTTTTTTTGGAATAAAATGTTTAAATCTTATAACTTCTATGACCTTATTAAGTATAAGACTGTGCTTATGATATTTTTCATTTCAAATGCTTATTTCAATTTAATATTGTAACTGTAAGCTAATAGTTCTATCGACTGTATAGTCAAAACATGTAAAATATCTACGTTGTATGAATGGTAATTTGTTTACAGTGACTAGAAGGCATAAATCGAATATCTTACTGTTCTATTGGGATCAAATTTATGACGCATGGCATGGGAGGCTTCAGAGAAGTATGTTTAATTATTTGCTCAAGGCGCCTAATTTGCGTTTTTCCCTCGGAGACCCCCTAAATGCCTAGTTACGTTCCTGGTTGCATACTACACTTTTTCTCCGACAGCAAATAATCAAAATAATTCAAAATTACTTGTCTGTTGTCGGGGCACATCGCATTATTTTGACAGATTGATAACAAGTGTCAGCAAACTTGATTGAGTTAAAAACCGACTTTTGCAATTAAAATCCCTAAAACTAACATGAGCCCATTACTAAAGAGTCTGTTGCTAGGTTCACCCTGTGACTAAAGCCTTGTGAAAGTCACAGCTTGGCAAGATGCATTTAAAAGATCACTTAGCGTCATGGAAGCTACATGATAAATAGCATTTTAAAGATAGGAGTAGAAAAATAGATTACAATTTAATCAAGTTCTTTTTTATTTGTGTTAAACTCATATTTGCTTCTAAAATGAATCACATTTCTTGTTTAATTTAAAAGAAGAAACATGACTTTTCTACGTAAAGTGGATGTTAAACATGACCAGAATAGAATCGATTTGCAGGAAGCAAGCGAAAAAAAAAACAATAAAAACACAAACAGCAGTTGAATCAAATCAAGTGCGCGGAAAAATCCGTCACCCCAGCCTTAAAACCAAACATTATTAGATCGTTTTCCCCAAGATTAACCTCCCGCACCCTTCCCGTTTCCGCAGCAGAGCGCTACCGCTCCCCCGAAACGATATGTCGGGATTAAGTTCGCCCTACAACGCTGACAGTATGTTAAAACATCACCGTGAGCCGCGAGTAATCCGAGAAAATCCGCAAAAAGACGAGCATATAATGGACAGGAGGAGATATCGATTCGATCCTAGCTTTTTCTTTTTCTACCCAGCTATCGTCGTCTTTTTCCGACAGCGTTATCTTTTCGCGAATGGGAGACCTTGTCGGAAAATCGTGTAACAACCTATAATCCTCTCAAGTGAGTTGGAAATTTGATTTACTTTGATATATATTGCCGGCTATTCGCAGATACTTCAAGAGTAATATCACGGTCGACTCTCTTTTGTTACACGCTTTTATTTTTATTTTCGTCTTTAATAAATCAACTTTGCGTTAATTGAGTACAACATTCTGTTATATTTAGCCTACATTGTGGGTCACCTAATGAACGTTACGAATAAGGATTATTCATACATAAAAAGCAAACAGTTCATAACACTGATTAATAACGAGGCGCAGCTATTTACATACAAAAGAAGCATTAAGATACCTTAAAATAAACGATTTACTAGATTATATATTTGATTAGGAATGATGCATTTTTCAGAATTATATAATACATAATAACAACGACCTAAGAAGATGTATTTTAATAGATGCTGCCGGTGTTTGTTCATATATTTAATTCTTGTCTAGAGATGGGATAGTTTCCGGATATGTGGAAGACAAATTGTGTTGTTCTGCTGGTTAAGTGCGATAAACTAAGGAATATTATGATCTTCAACTAATTAGTATTCGGCCTGCGTTGTCTAAAGTGTTATTATTATATACAAACAAAACTAAGAACCTATCTCTCTAACTCTCTGCTTCCTGATTCCCAATCGGGTACATTGTACGACTTCTCTCGCACTTGACTGATGACATAGCTAAAGCATCTGATTGTGAGGAGTTGACGCTCTTAATACTACTGTCTACTGCTACAAATGTTTATTCTTCAATACATGTGTTGTACAGCGGAGTCCTTTGGCATGCTTGCATTCTATTTGAGTAATAGAAAGCGGTTGTGACCGATAACCTTAGGATGCCCACGCTAGGGTCACATTTGACCCCAATACTATATTTTTCATCAAAATTGAATAAGTTTTGATACGATAGTTTTCCTATTTTTACTATTTAACTTTTTTATTATTTAGATGTTTCTGTGTACCCACAATTGTATAAAAACTGTTAGAAATGCATCATGGGCATTTCCTGTACAAAAATATAAATCACAATTATACCGTAGTCGACATATTTTAATTTCTGATACGAAAGTAGAAAGAGGAAAAGAGCGCGACGAAAAGATAAACATAAGCGAGGCTGCCAAGACAGTACACTCGACAAACGTTTCCTATGAAATGTAAGGCGTGAGCGTCCCCCGACATTGCGTTGCTCTCCCACCACTGTTAGCAAGCAGGCATCGCTGCATATTATAAGGTCATCTTCTGCATGGGATAGAAGTATGTGTGGTATTTAC
Organism: Amphimallon solstitiale; assembly: GCA_963170755.1. Taxonomy (NCBI): domain Eukaryota; kingdom Metazoa; phylum Arthropoda; class Insecta; order Coleoptera; family Scarabaeidae; genus Amphimallon; species Amphimallon solstitiale. The sequence continues at coordinate 133,544,126 of OY720677.1, forward strand.
CGTTTGAGAATTGTGTGTATATGTTATACTCATTAAAATGCCAGTACTCTATTCAGTATATTTCTTTATATAAGATGCAGCCATATATGTACGATATTATTTTTCTCTTGAGTTAGTTCTACAGACACGTTAATATTGAATACACACATATTCAAGTATACTGTGTTTTATTTTAATACCTATTCCCTATAAAAACAAAGAAAGTGAAAAATATTACGATTTTTTAGCATGGGGTTACATTTCAGGTAGTGATGATATCATTATTACTGTGCCCAATTCGGAATTACAATATTCATTTAAGTCCAGTTCTGCAATGTACAACTGACTGCCGATCCCTAATGATGACACACCAAATTATACTGGTGTGCAATGCGCAAGAGAGCTATTGAAATACTCATCGATAAATAATGGTACATTGAGCAAAATCAAGTCATGAATTCAACATTATACATTTACCACTTCATAACTGGAACAATTTCTATGGTCGAGTACTCATCATAACTAAAATTAAGTTAATCCAAGCTTGCAGAATCAAAGTTTTTCGAAAGGTCCTTATTTTTTAATACTTTATTGTGTGGACGATGCTTACGCTAATTAGTGAGTACTGTACTGACAAATTATATGATTTGTGTCACAACCAAATGAAGCAGTACTTCATGATTACGTAGTAAGGCGCCATAAACCACGACTTTGTTTTTCATGAAAATCCTGGGCACAAAAGGTGACATTTTACTGACTTTGAAATTACCCGTATTGCGTCACCATTTACCGGATAGAAAAATTTAACAATGCGGCTTACTTTATATTTGTTACATAGACATCCCCTGAAGTATCCGACATATCTCCTAAAGATAAATAATGACGACAGTTAATTAGTTTAAACAGTAAAAAAAAATATTGTTAATTAAAAAAAACGGTTTAAAACTTGAATCAAACTTGTAAACTTCCATTACTTGTATTTAAATAAGAAATATTGAATTTATTTTTAACACATCTTAAAAATATAGTTAATTATCTTCTTTATATTATTGACGTTTACTAAAAACCGCATCATATTTATTGTGGTAAATGCCGATCTTTATGCGCATTTCTACTGGAACATGTCATAAAGATACCATTAATGTTACCGCAAATGTGCTAATTTGCACAAATTTTCTTCCGAATGTGAAAACAAGAACACTAAAAGGGAAAAAGATTACCGACTGTTGCCGAATATAAAATGTAAAGTAAAATAAAGCTGTGAAATGCATATTTTATAATAATATTTTTAAAAATATTTATCACTTTTATACGTATCAAGCGATAAATATTATGTGAATAGTCTTACATTAAAAAGACATGTTTGAAAAAATAGTTATCGTATGTTATGCAATTTTCGAGAATTAATAGTTTAATATTTGTACTGTTAATACATGCTATACATCACAAGAATATATATTTACTTAGTGCATACATATATATACCTGACATTATACATTAATTGTTATAAAATTATATAGAGTGAACAAAAAGAAAAGTTTATAGTTTTTACATTATTCGACAGATAAATGACAGCAATGGTCAACTACTTAGGTGGAGTTTATAATATATTAAAAATATAATATATTTATCTGTCTCCCATATTTATTTGCATTTAAACGCTAGTTTTCTTCGGGAGACGTTTATGAAATCTACTTAGTCATGAAAACAATGACTAATAGGTAAGATTAAGCGTCAGCTATTTCGTATTCTGACTTAAATCGTAGAAATGCAGCTCTTTTTTATAGTTTAGGTAGCGATTTAAATAATCATTTTATCATTGGCATTGACACAATGAATTATCATTGCACGCCTGTGGCGTGACTTAAGTTGATACTTCTCCGCATTCGTCCAGAGTGAGAGTAAGATCGCAACTTGCAAGATTTGCAGACAGTAATTCTGAACATTCTATATAATGATTATAATTAAACGAAGCGAGATGGATTCCAAATCATCAATAATTAAACTTTTCAGACGAAACGTTTACCACGAATTGTTATAGATAATGAGGCAAATATTTTACAATGTGTTATACATCGCGGAAATTGCAACATTTATCTTCATATCTAACACTTTGTATAAAGAAGATTCTAACATAGCTTATTGACACAAAACAAAAACGAACATTCTTATCAGGTATCCCACAAAATTTCCAGGAAGTGAACGTCGATTTGACCGGCTTGCATCTAATTATTTCACAGGCCAACTAAACTCGGTGTGCGTCATCAAAAAAACACTACTAGGTGCTCAAAATGTGATATTGGAGTTCACACAGTGTTCTTTTATGTCTCATACAACATAATAAATTCTTGCGGCTATACTTTTTAAGTTCCAAATGAATAAAAATTATAAAATTGATACAAACTGTAAATTTTCATTAGGTATAGGGATTCAATGTTTCCGTGCGATTTATACTTATACAAGTAACACGTGGCAACGTGGAACCCCTACTGTCGTGACCAATCCCGGCAACAATCGACATCACATCGATTTTCTCCGATCTTCCCACTTCTCCCCACCAGATTTTACATTCAATGTTTAGCTGCGAACACGTTGCGATCTAGTCCGCAATAAAAGCCGTCTTATTACTGGAACGGGAAACATCAAATGGCCGCGGCGATCTCCTGATCTAGTAGTTTATTATTGTTTTCAGAATCCTTTTTTATTTACCTTATTAGGGTTATTTTTTAATTTTATTAGAATTACGCTTTTGTTTGTGTCATGCAGCGTGAACGCAGTTAATAATTCCCTGCATTTACTGACAGGAAAAAGAAAAACAAATCCTTGCAACTCGTAAATATTATTTCTGAACGCATTACAAACACCCAAGTCAGTGGTCGAATAGTTACTGCTAGGCCAACTTGTATTTTCGAGCATGTATCGGTCGCGCTGGCATTGGAGAGGAATGTAGGGGTGCCACGTTGTCACGTATTGCATGAATTGATCGCCCATGGCTAATGAAAATTGTCACATGCTGTATATGCTCCTACTGAAGAGACTTGACGAGACATAACATTTCTGAAATGCCCAAAGAAGATTTACGCATATCTGGGTTAAAATTCAAATAATAATAAGTTTTGATAATAGTGGTACAATAAAATTGAAATGATGTTAAAAGTACTTTATAAATAATTGTATATCTGTTAACCGTGTTTTTAATTAGCAGATCGTCACTGCGTGCAAAGTTTAATTTGTCTATTAAATTAATATAAAAAATGTCTTATACAACTCAAACGTTTTCAAAAATCGATAAGATCACAATAAACAAACAAAACGTTAGTCAGTATGTTCATCTAATGTTCTCACTAAATAGCTTAACATATTTCTCACATACTGTTAAGCAATTTAAAAATATATATGCTTGAGTTAATGACATGGACATTATTACAACAAAAATTACATGTAAAAACATCATTACATGCATTTAATCACCAATTAAGGTGTTTGAGAGGCCGATATTAAAAGATATAAAAACTATATTACCAGGCAAAAACTTCACAAGAAATGGAATGAATAAAAATTAATTTGATAGTTATCTGTATTTGAGATATTCAAATTGAACGGCACTTTTTTTTTATCTACGTTCATCTTCTTCCGCTACTGAAATTTTAACGTGGAATACGAGGGCTGACCCTTATGTTCCAATCACAACTTTAAGTGTAAACAATTAAATTAAGATGACTGCAGAGAAAATTCATAACATGTTTTGCAAGGAATACAATTTTATATATCGTCACAAATTAGTAATAATTCTATTATGAATGTTATTGTATACTGTAATGTGTTGGCCGACATTTTGTAATAAATTGATTCTGGGAGTGATTGTTCGAGCTACTACCTCCGACTTGCTTTACTCGATCGATCAAGGTTTAGTGTTAAATAATTATGATATTCACGAGTCGAAAGCCCATGGGGTGTGAGTGTAGGGACATTACATCTTGAGTCTTTCGGTATACAAAAATTGTAACAGGGTCAGCGTAATGCACCAATCGAGTATTATAACCTCATGTAATCATACTCAATAGCCTCAGTCGAACCGAGGTTAGAAAAGGCGCCATTGGTAGATTTGTTTGGGGATCAAATCCACTACCTGCGGACCTGTAGTCAAGCGTCCTACTAAAATAATGTTATAATACAGTAGAACCCCGATTATCCGTGCTCCACGGGACCGGACGAGGCACGGAAAATTGAAAAGCACGGATAATCCGAACATTTATTTCTTATATGTATGTATGCATACATACTAAAAAGATAACAGAATAAAAACCAGAATTCTACATAAGTAAACTTTTACACTAAAGAAGAAAAAATAAACTCTACATAGGTAGGTTAACTTGCATTTATGTACATAAAGCAGATGAAAAGCGAATGATTCCCAGGGATTCCCCTAGTATACTGCTGGCGATATCGATATTGCGTCATCATGCGTATGACACGGATAATCCGCAGCCCGGATAATTCGCACACGGATAACCGGGGTTCTACTGTAATAAACCAACCTTCCTGGTAGTGTGTTTCAAATATACAAGGTCTGTTTCCAGCGCAAGGTGGCACCACTGTGCATAGCGGAACGACGACAGCTTAATGCGAATACTTGAATTTTCTTTCCATATATGAGTGTACCAGTCGCTACCTGTTGGTCGCCGAGTGAATGTCGAATTTTTAATTTCTTGAAGATAAAACCTTTGTCAAAAGCTTGGTGAGTCTCAAAACGAAACAATTCGTAAGATTCAGCAGGTGTATGGAGATGATGTTATGGGAGTTAAATAAATTTAGGAGTGGTTCAACGGATTCAAAAACCGCATATTTATGGAAAGTGCCCCGTGTTTTGCGGGGACCACAAACCGCTTGGAATGCAGCTGTTGGTGGGAGAGACGTGCAATTCCTGAACTGAAAAAAACTCCGTCTTGAGATTGCACAGGACCTGCTCGACACTACCAACACTGATCCTGACACATCGTGATAAATGGAAATGCGTCATAAGTGTAGAGGTACGGCCCGGAAACAAAAGCACAGTCGTCGCAATGGAAGCATCTCTCTTCTACAAAGTCGAAAACAGACACTTGTGAAATAAAATCAAGGTTATTCTGTGTTCTTTGATATTCATGGAATTGTGCATCTCGAATATGCACGCGTCGGAAGAACAAACAGTTATAAAAGAAACAACAACAACAAATTCCTCGGCGACTCCGTGATACAGTTTGGCGCAAAAGTACCAGACCTCTGGACGTTAAAAACTCATGAAAATGCTCTAACTCATTCATTGCACCTGATTTTCTTGGGAAAGCATGGAATTGCAGTCGTTCACCATTCTCCCTACTCTTCAGACATGGTTCCTTGCGACTTCTGATTGTTTCAGAAATTGAAGACGCCACTGAAAGGATCCCGTCTTGAGAATAGAGAATATGGAGGCGCAAGGGGTCCACTTTGAAAAGGAGTAGAGACCCAATCTCATCACGTAAGCATTATATATCTTCGGCTCAAAGATAGAATACTGTTTAGACAAAGCCTCGTATTTTCCTGATGTTACTTCATAGTCCCAATGAATTTAAATTTTAATTAGCGAAAGAAAAATTTATGACATTGAACAAAAATAAAAATTGTGGTCCTCTGAAAATGAAAATATCTTTCCCAAATGCAATAGCACGAAGCAAATGACATAGCATAAGAAAACCGTCAATTTTCAAGTAAGGGTCTGCCATTAAAAAGAAAAGAGATAAACTAATTATTAATTAGGTCATCATCTCTTTCAGGCGGATAAAAAGAGAAGTCGATTAAAGAAAACATTCATATTTTGTATAAAAATTGAATATTAAAAAAAATTACTTAATTCCCAAATTATCCTTCTTCTAGTTCTCTTTTTGCCTTTTTAGGCGGTAAAGGTTGCTTTTTATTTAGTAACTCATATTTTCCAATACTCTCAATCTTTAACCAAGTCATTTCACTTTCCTCCTCTTTTTTTCAATCAGCTCAATCCAGATTTTGATAAATAGACTCCTTGCTCCAAAATGGATCTTGCAGAGTCGGCTGTCCCTAAATTTACAAACCGAAAATGCCTCTAAAACACCTAGTCAGTGCTACAAATTATTCCACATAGAATCTTTCCAAATATCTTGCGAATATGCTCAAATCCTGCATTAAAAACCCAATTCATTTATCTAAAACTGCCAGAATTTCATACATATGTTCACCTTGAAAAGTAATCCTCAGAATGTTCAGATAAATTTCAACATTGAATCTTTTATTGACCTATGCTTCCATATCAAACGCTATATACGTAGATAATTCGTCAAATCTATTTGGCAATCAATTTGATGATTTGGTGGTAATATGTTTTACCTCGACCTCTTTCCAATTTCGTGCCATAAGTCCCCTCTATCTCAAGTAATCATCAACAAATACTGTATTCTTATAATATAAAGTGAAGTATTTCTTCAGATAAGTTGATGATACCGTCGTTATTTGCTCAGATGGACTTCATCCCCTGAAGAAGCTGCTTGCATTTCTGAACTCAACACATTCCCATTGGTTTCACCACTGAGATTGAGTCTCTTCTCTTCCTAGACATCATGGTCAACTATCAAATCGATTTTTCATTCAGTTTAATAGAAACCGACAAACCGGTAGATATTTGAATGCTCCCGTCCATCATTATCTGTCCAGAAATTTCTTGTCTCAAAGCGAAGCAAATTATGTGCTCCAAGAACTCAATTATATTACCAAAGATTATATAAACAGTAATTACTACAGACAATATACCCAACGAACTGTTTATATGTACCAGAACCAATTCTTCCGAATTCCATATACAACCAATTTTTTCTCTTTATAAAACCCATCACCCCTATATATGAAATATTTCAAAGCGCATTGCAAAAATTCCCACATAAAGATTACATTCAAGCCCCATTATAAATGCTCGCAGAATCTCTGTCAAATACCGCAGCCCTCTTTTAGAACAGCAGTAGTTTGCAGAATTCCATGTTCATTCGACTGGCACTCCAATGCCAGTACATAAACGTCTAGCTGGTCCAGCACTTGCTCGAAACCAAAATCCAAATTTCTTCAGCCGCAAAGTCCCAGGATCCACTGCAAACACTCTAATAATTTCCACTATAAAGGTGGCCATTCCCTAGATAATATTTGATATTCCTTCATAACAAAACCATAACGACCTGCTAACCTGTATTAGAACGCCAGTCCAAATGCAGTGTTGACAATAGCAAAAAGAAAGCCCTGGAGACGCCCCACACAATTGGTGCCAATCCACGGGTGCAGAATCAGCCAAGAAGCAGTTCGAGTCAAAAAGAGAATGTTATAAGTGGTTCTTGTGCAAAAAGGAATAGTATAAAATGTAAATTTAACACCTTCAGACCTTCTAATAGTTTAAACAAGGCATTCTATCAGAATATGTTGCGGCGTGTTTAATTTTTCTGTGTAAACAGAATTCACATGTATTTTATAAAAAAATGCGTCCTTGCGTATTACTATAACTTAATTTAACATATAATTAGCTGACATTCCAACATCGTTATTTTTGTGTACATCAAACTGTTTTATATTAAAGGTAAGCGTGCAATGTACTGTAATTTTGCTTTATAATCATTACTCTTTATTTATTCTAGAAAATGTAGTTCTAAAGGATACAAATGATAATAATTGTTTCATGTTTGAACACTCTATATAATTTCAAAAGATTTTATAATGATCAGGATCTAGATATATACGTATGACAGATCTATAAGACTACAGAACAAAGACTACCACAAATAAACAATAATTTACAAAATAGTAAAACACCTCCTCCCACAAAAAAAAGAATAAGATAAATAAAAAATTACGAGTATTTTCGATAACCCTTTGTATACGTGAATTTAAGATAGATCGCATCTACGTCTTCCAGTAAGTTAGACGAATTTTTTTTTATTCGTAGCATGCTTCATGAACATGCATAAAAATGTATCAAAAATAAAGAATTTACTCATGCCAATTTCTACTAAACAGCAGCACCAACCACAACATCGGTACACGCAAAATCGAATTGAACTGCGCCGAACACAAATCATAATATATGAAAAAGAAAACAGTATGGGATCTTTTATTTTGAATGTTGGTACTACTGTGTATTATTTTAAAAATTTTGAAGAAAAGAAAAAATTTCTTTCTTTTGGTTACCGTCTCGTGTTTTTTTACGTACATAAATGTCTTTTACCTGGTTCCCCGAACCAATTCTTATCTCACCCTGTGTGGTAGCCATTGTCTTGGTATTCTTGTTGGTCTTCGTTTTCTTTTGAAACTCGTGTTTCTTTTCAGAAATTCTCTTTCTTCGAATTACATGGGTACTTATTCTGTAAAAGGAAATATATTAAGAAGTAATGATTACATCTTTAACACAAGAATAACGATGTTTCGGTCATAAACGATATGAAATTCTTTTATAATAGGCTTCTGTTATACACAATTATAAGAGAAATGGCTCTGGTTGTAAAATAAAAATTAACTTACTATCTCTGTGAATTAATTACTAAATTAACATACATTTACATAAACACCATATGGCATAACAATTATTATTTAGTGAGCTTGTGTATACAATGATTTCAAATCCGAAACATATCGATCTTTTATTGTATTACTTGTGTCATAATAACCTTTTAATATCACTAATATCTTATATTTTTGATTCACATTTAGAGTTTAAAATGATTCAGGAAAGTTTTTTCAGACTTAATTACATACAACGAAAAAAGTTAGCCGAACGGCTGATTTTTCCAACGGTTAGCGCTAATGATTGAATAAGAATATTGTTAATCGGAGAAATTGTAACCAGTATTTGTGGTACCTGATAAAATATTAGACAGTGTATGCGATTTCTTACATATGCGCATAACCTTAATTTTTTTTTTAATATTATATGTTTTCATATGCATTTGGTTTGCTGTACGAAAATATTTTTTGGAATTAATTAATAATTATTTTCATTAGTAAATTAGTAATGATATTGTTTATTTTATAAATGAAGTGAACATATTATTATACACATAAATAACGTAATATTTATCTACCACAAAAGAATGCATGTCACTTTTAGCTTACTGCCGAAGTAAGTAAATCTTCTCTGATGAGGACAAATGAGTTTTGGAATTCCGCTACAACTCTGGGAATTTGGCTAAATTCGTGAGGATCCCAAAATATTCTAGGCATTTTTTATGCTTGGTCTTGGTATTTTTCATTTAACATAATTTTGTTAAAACTTAATTTTACTCGAACTTATCTTGAGCTCATTCAATACATGTCATTAACATATTAAATTATAATAAAAAATTGCAAATGAAAATGAAAACATCAAAAAACAATTGAACAGAAGCTGGCAGATTCGCGTTGGGTAGCTTATCCACACTTTACGTAAGTGAAATACTAGTTTTACTTTATTAAAGACAAACTATAGAATTTCCTTTTAGGTTTCAAAGCGAAAGAGAGTGCAAATAACAAAAAGGAAATAAAAAGAAAGTAAGGGCCGTGGTGGGTAATCTCTATTACACTTTAGAGCCGATATTGAAGTCTAAATCGAATACTGTCTTATAGAAAATAGCCATGATATTGCTATTTTCTATAAGACAGTATTCGATTTTGACTTCAATATCCGGACGGATTTTTTTTTTGTAAAATAAATTAAAAACTGTCTGTTCGAAAAACTTCAGGTTCCCATGCGTCACTCAGTGCTGACAAGTGTCAGTTAGTAAACAAACGGTCCATCTCAACCTCATTATACAGTACAAGTTTAATAGGGATATTGCATCTCTTATTATCTTTAGTAGTCTCTTAATAAAGCTAAACTTTTATATTGTCTTTAATTTACCTATATATAATTTCTGTTAAATCGTTCTTTTTAGAACGCATATTATCTTTTTCAAGCATTAAGTAAGTATGCATACCTACATATATCTATAAATTCTGATAAACGTGATACATATACTTTTTACAGATTGCTACATGATATGGGTTTTGAATTTCAAAAAGTGGGACGAAAGAGTATTCTAATTGAAAGAGATGACATCATTAGGTGGAGACATAAATACTTACGAAACATCAGGAAATTCAGAGACGAAGGTATAGTTACCATTTAATTTGTTATACTTTTATGTTCATTACGCAATTTATTATTTGCTTGTGTTTGATTCTGATTGTTTTATTTTCAGGTAGAACTATAATATATACCGATGAATCTTGGGTGAATGCAGGACACACGGTAAAGCGATCGACAAGCTTTTACACAAGGACTCAGCATTGGTTTAAAATCACCAAGTGGTCTTGGGCCTCGATTTGCATTAATTCATGCTGGAGGCGAGCAAGGTTTTGTTGTTGGTGCTGAATGTACATTTCTTTGTTAGAAAAATACTGCAGATACATATTAAGATTGGTTTAAGAATAAATTGCTTCCAAATATACCAGACAACTCGATTGTTGGTCTCGATAATGCCTCATATCATACGAGAAAATTAAAAAAGTTTCCAACAGTAGCACGGAGAAGACCAAATTATTGAATGGCTTACTGAGAAGAATATACCACTAGATAATGACATGTTAAAAAGACATTTACTGGCTTGTGTGTCAGAGGTTAGGTCTCAGTATGACAGAAACAAAATTGATAAATATTTAAAGAATAAAGGGCATTATGTTCTTCGGCTTCCGCCTTATCATTGTGAATTAATCCCAATTGAAATGATGTAAGCACAAGTTTAGCACTACGTTGAAATGCACAATACGACATACAAACAAAGACATATTGAACAATTAATTGTGGAGGGTTATCAGAATGTAATAATGAACAACTGGCAGAATTACATTGGCCACGTAAAAGACATCGAGCAAAATGTGGGTAGTAGATAACTAGCAAAACGATGTTGAAGAGTTTATAACTAGTGTCACACATTCATCGTCAGATCAAGATTCTTTAAGTGATTGAAGAAAAATAAAACAATATGTCTACCTACTCCTTTGTATGGTCATGGTTAGTTTTTTCATAAATATCATCATGTATTATTAACTTGTTCTTATAAATGGGCAAGTATATTTTTGCAAAATGAATTTGTGAGAAATTTCTGTCTTTAAATGTGTATAACGGAATGTAGATTAACATATTAATATTCAATAAGACTATATAAGTCATGTACCATATTAAAAAATAAAAGCATATGTGTATGTGTGGTTATTGTTATTCTTTTCATAAATATGTATTATTTAAGTTGTTTATATAAATGGAAAAGTCTTTTTATGAAAAATAAATTTGTGATTAACTTTATCTTTGTCTGAATTTATAGTGGATAGTAGATTAAGATGTCAATATTCAGTAACGAAGAAAATTGTATTCTTTAAGTATTTCTTTGAAATATTAATTTATTTACTCTGGTTTACTATATTCAGTTAGATTTTAAATAATTTTCTACAGAACAACCCCAAAGGATTATAGTATTACAAATATTTTCACTAATCCATCTTCCCAAATATTCTTTCCTTTTAGTGTTTCATATTACTATTAATTTTTTGTATGCATCAATTGAATGACAAACAGTCGTATAGGTTATGTTTTGATAACAAAAAATGTCAGATATTGAACCGGAACTGTAACGACATTATACAATGAGACGATTTGGCAACCATGAAATCAATTGCCATAAGACCTGTACTGCATAATGGGATTGAGACGGACTATAGAAGCATTATTTTTTCAACAATAAAAGGATAGTGTTGTGTATTTTGCATTTTAATGAGAGTTGGCAAGTTTAATTTATTATTTAAAGAATATCAAATAGAATAAATTGTAATAAAAATAAATAACAGTGTACGAGTATTTACGTGCATCACTGTATACAAATTAAAATATAAAAATGTAAACATTATCTGTGTACCTCTAATAGAATAGGTAGGTAGCAGTGTGTAAACAAGATGTAAAATCGTTCTGTTTTTAATTCGTCGGGCAATTATTTATTTGCGACGCGTTCAGTAGAAACAGGGAAAAACTTTACCTTCGATGATGAATATGATGTGTCTTTCTGTTGACGACTTGCAGCTCGTGATCAGTGGAATTCGGACGTATTGAATATATGTGTAGACAATAAACATCTATATTAATAATAATAAGAATAAACATATTGAGATGCTATAAATAAAATATGAATGAGTTCGCAAAATGTTACGTTAGTTAGTTTCTTAGGAAATATTATTTTCCACATATTATATTTACTTTTCTTTTAATAAAATAAAATTGGTCCCATTTTCGAAAACTAACATTAAAGCAATGTGTTTATTTTTTGTCTTTAAGGCATCTTCAAAGAATGTGGTGGATAAGATAACCCATTCTAAATTATGTATATTTTGTGTATAATTAAGTATGCAATATGGAATATTTTGATTGTTCGTGGATCTAAAGTGCTGTAGTGAATTACTAAACCCCTGTAGATACATTACGAATTGATGTTTAGTATTAATACATTTTGTGAACTTATAACATTATTCTGAAATTTGTACAATATATAACTGCAAATAGTTTTAGAATGCCTTTAGATATATAGTAAATAATAAAATGATCCTAAAATTTAAAACTTTATAAATAAGATTATTATGAAATCAATATATACGAGGGGCGTTCAATGTATACTCGGTATCAGTATGAAAAAAGTACAAATTAAAATTTAATCAATTTTTATTTTTCAATGTAATCTTCCATAACTTCAATACATTAAAATTTAATATTACACCTTGGAATTACAATATCGAAAAAATGTGTATTTATTGCCCCGTCTTGAGCTCTTCATCGTCGGAAAATCGTTTTCCAATTTGAGAACAGAAATAATCACTAAGGGCCAAGGCGGGGTTATAGGGTGGCTGGTCGATTTCTTCGGAGCCGCATTCTCGCACATAAGCCTTCGAAACACGCACCGTGTCAACCGGTGCGTGTTTCGAAGAAGCAACACACCAGCGATCAGTTTTGCCTTTTTTCTTTAATTTCTTCCCTTAAATTACGCAAAGTGGTTGCCGTAAAATGCTGCTTTTATGGTTTCACCTTTTATCACGTAATCGATCAGCAAAATCCTTTAGCATCCCAAAACTCTGTGGCTATAAGTTTCCCGACAGATGGAGTGACTTTAAATTTCTCAGGATGATCTGCACCCTTCTTATGCCATTGCAGCTTAGTTTCAGGGTCATAGTGATGTGCCCAATCGAGCCATATTTCATCTCCAGTAAAAATTTGGTCGAAAATACACGTACAATATTCACCACAGAGCTCCAAAACACTCGATTCACACTTGTTTCTGAGATGCAGTGAGAACATTCGCTGCACTTATCTTGCACTAACTATTAAAAGGTTGAAATGGTCATGAAGTCATCTCTGCTAATATTTTAACATTTATTCGAGCTTCCTCCGGTACAAGTTTCTCAACTTTTCTTACGTTTTCTTCTGTAGCGACAGTAACGGGGCCACCCGAGTGAGAGAAATCCGCCATCCCCGTCCTTTTTGAATTCACTTTTGAACTAGATCATGAAGGTGCAAACTCGTTATAAGCAGTCACCATGTCTTCCTAAAAGATTTTTTTACTATTTCCATGTTTTGTAAGGAATTTAATCACAGAGTCGTGCCAGTCGTCATTTCAATCGTCTTTCACCGAGGATTACTGGAGAACTATTGATCATAATTATATGAAATTTTATATTTATACCCTCAGATAACGTAATTATTTAATACAGTTATAATATTACCCACTTAATTAGTTTATTACCCCGATACCGAGAATACATTGAACACCACTCTTTTTTTTTCGTCGGTATGTGACTTTGGTTTCTTTGTAATTTAGTTTAACATTAAAGTTAATTTTTATATCAGTTGTAATTTTTCTTTTATAATAATCCTTACTTTTATAAAGCTAATTGTGTTTAATTTTTGTAATGATTTAAAAAAGTTAATAAAATTAAATGTGTACATTTTAGAAAAAAACAAAAAGAAACATGTTAATGAAGTGATATCAAGTAAATTAAATATCAATACTAGCTATATTTTACATATAAATGTTCAATAGACGAGTACCTATAACACAGCAATATGCATATATTATTGCTTTAACGTTAATACATGAATAAAACCGAGCTCTTTGCAATTACTAATGCATTATAATAACATTTCAGCAATTGTCATGTTTTTATTTCCCATCTCTTAGGAAAAAAACGTCTTATTTGGAACTGGATTTGAATTGCGCGCCATTTGTTTTCTATGAACTATAAGAAGGCGCCAATATGTAGCAATTGTCGTCTACAAACAGTACGACGTCAACATGGTGCGTAGTTAGTTAGTTATTAATGTTATTATTTTCAACGACGTATATTTGTGAATTGGGCATTAGATAAGATCCTGATTTTTGCGACAATTTTTTTCTAAGCGAGGAGGCACATTTTATCTTGGTGGAAGAATCAATAAACAAAATCGTTCGCCTTTGGGATGAAGAAAATCGACATGCTGTTTACGAAAGAACTGTTTGGTGTGCATTTTGGGGTAGTGGTGTAATCGGACCATACCGTGCCTTCAAATACTTTCCTCGTTAAAGACGGCCATGTTTTTTTTTAATGGTTGGTGGCAGTGCACATAATCAGACACAAACACATAATTTTGATAGTTTGGTTATGTCATGTAAATAATAATAAGCGTCTACAATTTGTATTTATGTATGACATCAATACGCCTGCAAGATTATATAACTTAACACCATTGGATTCTTTTCTCTAGGGTTACGTAAGGGGAAAGTATAGGCCAATAAGTCAGCAACAATCATAACCTCAAAGAAAATATTCAACGTGTTACTTGAGAAATAGAGCCAGGTTTATGTGCCAGTGTTTTTGCTAAACGAATAAGATCATGCCAGAGCAGTCGAGACGGTTATATGAATGATAGTCTTTTCCATGTGTAGCTATAAAATCTAGAATTTAACTTAATGTCACTATTACAAATATTATGTGTTATATGTGTCAGAAATCAAATCGTATAGTTCCAAATGAGACACTTTAATAACATTTGATAGAATTTGTAATATATTAATAACTGCGATATTGTTTTATTGATATTGAACGGTTCTTTTGCAATTTTCTCGAAAGTTGCAATTCAGGGATATAAAGATAAACCTAATCCCTATATAATATTATTGTACAGCAGCTTAAAAGTATTATTGAAAAAATAGAGGTCGTTAATGCTGGTCCAAAAAATAATCATTCGAAGTATCAATATGATGTATGTTTGTGTTTTCCCTACGATTAATTTTAATAACTGGTGCAGATATTGAAGATTATACAATTATGCGGTAATAGACCCCTTTTTATATTAAGCATAGCATAAATTAATATAGAGTTTATTGGAATTCGCTAAAGTTTGGCATACTGTTGGAAGGATTTAGACTCAATCATTTTAGATAATCATCAGTTTTACACCATTTGTTTTCGAAATACGAGGGTAATTTGATGTTTTTTGAAGTGAAAACTTCTATGGGCGCGTTGATGCATTGATTGTTGGGCACTGAACGAGACTGAGCCGTCTCCCTCGGAATGTAACGCTCGTTCGGGTAAAGTCAGCTCGAGTCGAGTCGACTAAGGGAGCGAGAGAGATATAATTAACGCTTCTCTGCCGGTCTCTGCTATACTCGCTCGGCAACCGTTTCACGCTCGGCTTTGTATTATTGTAACACTAACTAGCGGTATTTAATTTCAATTAAATTGATATTTAGAATAAATACGCGAAATATTGTATTTTTATTTTCTGAAAAATTCTTGTCCGCGTGCAGATGCGGTCCCGAGCCGCCCGGGTATGAGGCCGGCACGTTACCATTAGACCAGCGCGGGTACTCGTATGAGAATTATCATATCGTCTATTTGTATATATACATGCGTACGTATGAATTTTTGAAGTGAAAACTTGAGCAGACCGAACGAAATGTACTAGAATAATGTATACACAATAATAATAAATATATATTTTTTAAATGTAATATAGAACGAAAATGGAAAATGTAAATGAATATAGAACGAAAAAAAAGTTGTATTTCGTATTATTAACCTCGCCTTGATGAAGTTTTCACTTCTGCCGTGTGGTCTTAAGCACACCCATACTTTTTTTTAAATAGCACGAGGGATCAAGTGTAACATTTATGAAAATAGTGTTCTTTTCTGTATTGAGTGATGTTAACACATGCGCGCCTTAATTTGCATAAAAACAGAAATATTTTGTTTATGAACTCAATTTTGAGGAAAAGTAAAATTAGGATGAGATGTTTAATCTGTAGTCAACTGTTTGACAAGCCCAATTCGACGAACAATAATAAAACCAACGCATTTTATTAAAATTGAACTCTTATACATTTTAAGAAAATGAAAAAAATGTTTAAATTGTATAAATATTTTATATTACAAAATATGCTCCCTTAGACTTCTTTGAACCGGGGAACAATATTTTGATGTAAAAGTTGTATCCTTCAGAAGTTAAATTACTAATAATGAAAAAAGGACCCGTAATATTCCCAGCAATGATTCCACATCAAATCTCTAATGATGGAGTCTAAATCCTTCTAACAGTGTACCATATTCAAGCGAGTTCCAATAAATCGTTTTCAAAGTATTTAGCGTATCCATATTTTTACCCCACCCTGAAAGTAAGTACACTGCAGATTTTCGTAAATGCCTCCATGCATGAATAAATAAATAATATTTTTTGAATGTATTGGAAATTCATAAAGAGAATATTAAAAAGTGGAGATTTCGCTAGCATCAACTCTGTTCAATATATACACGACAATAATACAGAATAACTTAGGAAAAGAAGTTCTAAGTAGAACAAACTACCTTTATTAAGAGAAAACAAACTTATCTTCTCCGAAAAAAAAGAAAGTCATATGTAGAACACAGCAGCCAAAAAAAAATATTAACTCTAAAGTACTGTGATCCAGAGGAGCTAAAGCAAAGATACTAGGGATATGTCGACAACATGGGCGTGGCTGATGAAACCTTATATAGAATATGTCAAGTGGAAGATGAAACCGTGAACCACATACTTCTTTTCCGCAACAAATCTAATCTATAATCTATTGTCGCATAGCGTCTGTGAATTTCAAAACGATCTAATGGTTTTTGACAAAAATGCAAGTATTCAGATTAAAAATAACTGGTATCGTTTAACAGAAATGGCATTGACGTATTATTCTTTTGTTTTGTTTGGAAAATGTTTGTTCTATTGTCGTTTTATACGTCATCTCATCACTAATGAAGTCAATTACTACTGCATATTGTGAATATGGTGTATTTTCAAAAGATAAAAGATAATACATATTTTCACGTTTTCTATAATATTAGGTTATATGTATTGTTCATCAGTTGAAATAGGTATTATTTCAGTTTTTGAATGTATGTTTTGTTTGTATGTTGGTATTAAGATAAAATAAATTTACAGAAAATATTTTAAAGATGAAATAAATGCAACCAGAACAACTATTTTGAGTTGTAATTCTATGCAATCTTAACTTCAGTACTTAATGTATTTGTAATTTTTAAATAATAAGAATAGGTGTTTTAAAAGCAAAATTAGAATTTATAAGAAAACACAAAAATTAACAATATTCGCCTTAGGTGACTTAGATCAAGATTTAAACCTCTTGTTTTATTTTAGATAAGAATATATGTACTTATTATTTACGAGTGTATTTAACATTGATTTATGAATCGTCAGTTTTAACCTTTTTTTCTCTACATTTTTTGTAATTATGTTTGTAAACACATAAGTTTGATTAAATTTTCATTACTTACTGGGTAAACACTGTAAGTTCCAATTATCGCTGTTTGCCCAGTATTTGTTGAAACGACCGTTTTGGAAATGTTCTATATCATCAGGCAAGTGCAAGACTAGTTATGCCAACTAGAACTCTTTGAAATTAGTTTATTGTTTCGAGGCTTACATCAAAGACTGGTCTGTCATGTTTAAAATCGGTGAAGATAGTCTAGTTCTAGACAGTCTACAACTGACGATAATATGCGACGAAAAATTGGCACTGTCATGTTTAAAGAAATGTGGAACATATAACTGTCATCTTGAAGTCTATTTCGCCACACTTCATAAAATACAAAACTATGACTATCCTGGGATGCTACACTAGACGAAACCATCAAAGAGGCATTTATCAGCGAGTATAACATGATAGAAGAACGATCACATGCGATTGCTGTCCTACCCATACATCTCCGAAAGTATTTGGTGTAGATTTTGATCCCGAGGGGTGTTTGGGTCATGTTTTGTTTAAAATTACGCTAGTGATACAGTTACGATTAATGGTGTTTGTTATCGTGAAATGATATCCCGCTTTTTTGACACAAGTTGGAAAACGTTACTGTGGATCATGTTTACTTCCAATAAGACAGCTAAGAGAGTATGCAATTATTGCGAAGCAAATTACCGGGTCGAATAATTTCTCGGTTTGGAGACCAGAATTGTCCGGCAAATTGTGCAACTGACCCCGTTGGACTCTCTTTTTTGACGTATATGAAAAGTCAGGTCTACAAAATGAATCCACAAACAATTTCACATCTAAAGAATTAAATCCAACGTCACATCACTAAAATCGCCTCTACTTCAGTTCACCTTATGCCAAAATGTTTTGAAAAACTTTGTTAAAAGAGTGAAAGTCATTCTGTTTCACATGCAATCGCAGACTTTGTACTTTAAAAATCAATAAGATTTTCGAAACAATTTACTAAATAATGTCCTTTTTAAATCAAAAACAAAAATAATATTGAAACACCTTTATGAAGATTTGAATATTAACGAATCCTTAAAGTGTCTGCATGAGCTTTCATAAGAAAGTGCAAGGACTTGATGGAATCACTGCATATGCAAGTTCTACTGTTTGTAAATTCCAGACGAGAATCGAACCAACATTTTTTACCTCAGTTTCCCGTTCTAAAACGATACTGTGCAGATAACAGATATTATTGGAGTTAGCTGTTTCGTATAAATAACAACTGACCATGTCTCAACATTCAACGCAATCTTGTTGTAGAGGAAATATGAAAACAGTTTTCTATGTTGGATTTTTCTGTAAATCTTAAGATCATTAACATAAGCCAACACAATATAATTTAATGCCAAAGGAAAACATTTAACAGCAGTGGGTCAAGGTGGGACCCTTGGGGGACACCAGACACGCGCTAAAATAACCTGATATGGTAACCACTGAAGCTCAAGAGCTGAATCGACTCCTGAGATACAAAAACAAGAGCATCAATAAATCTGAAGAAAAACCTATATGCATATTTTTGTGTTCTTATACATACTATGTGAAAAAAAAAACGAGCGCATGACTCCTGCACTTATCGGAGGATTTTAATTATCTATACACCAGATAAATGGTTTCGAATAGACCACTAAATGGTTTAATAAAACCACGTATAGTCCTAACGGCTTAATGCTTGCCAAACATTCTTTTTCAAATTTGTATAAATATATACTTTTTCTTAGTAATTCTAAAAATTCAAGTAATCAAAAAAATAAAACACTTGTGTAAAAACATAACAATGAAAATATATGGCGTTACAATGTAACAACTAAATTAATTTGGCTGTGAAAACAAGTAATAACAAATAATAATCGCACAACTTGTCAAATCGAACTTCTGCAAAATTCTAAAATGAACGAACAATGTTTAGACATGCTTCGAGTTTATTTTGAGTCGGGTTATAATACTTATCAAGCTTCACAACTTTATCAGCAAGGCTATCCGAACAGAGATCCCCCAAGTCTTACTGAGTTATGGGGCTTTCAAGAAACCGAAACGAACTTAGCGTCAACTATGAAACCTTCCTCGTAAAATATTATCCATTGCAACATATGGGGTTGCGCAGGGATGCCGTCAATGTTTAGCGCAAAATGGAGCGCAGCTTGAGCATAGTAATTGTTTTCTTTTTCCTTTTTTTTTTTGTATGTAAGCGTATACTTGTAATACACTGCTGTTTTCAGAATAAAAATCAGAATTACCAAAAAAAAAAGTATAAGGTTCGACTTTGAAATAAAAAATATAGACAGTTTTAGACTTAAACCCTAGGGCTTACGTGACTTTATTAAATCAATTAGTAGCCTATCCATAACCATTTAGTTTGGTGTAGAGATAATTAAAATCATATAAGTAAGATAGTTACTTGGTTTCACATTGATGTTGAAAAAGGGAACTTTTTTAATCTCTGATATTTTGACTTTGAGATTTTTGCAGATAGTCCCCTGATACCAAAAAGTGGTTCTTGAAACATGTCTGTGTGTGTTTGTCTGCCTGTCTGTTTGAGCCAGCCCAACGGTTAAAGTTATCAATATCAAACTTCTTGAGATCTGATTAGATTTTTAGTGAAATCAGTAGGCCGGAAGGTTTTTACTCTTATAGGAAAATGTGTTTTTGCATATATTGCGTAAGTTATGCTTCCTTCTAAACAGATATATTAAGAGAATAAAATGTATTATGCGGTTTAAACTAAAAAATATGCAATTTTGTTTTTAAAAAATGAGGTATGGCCAACACACGACTTTCTTATACGTACGAGCGTTTCAAATTATAGTTTTAAGTTTTTTTTAAAAAAAAATTATTCAAAATCCTGTTATAAGTACTCGCTAAGAGTAAAAGTGATACTTCCGGTCCGAATTTTGAAATTTCATTTATACAAAAAATATTGCAAATCCAACTGTAAATACTTTTGACAAATATATATAGAATGCACAATTTGCGATACCTATATTGGCAAAAAATCGCTATTCGTTAAAAGTAAAAATGAGGTGTGGCCACCACACGACTTTCTTATACGTATAAGCGTTTCAAACTATACAATTATAAGAATTTTTTATACAAAACTTATTCAAAATCCTATTCTAAGTACTTTCATTCTCTTAATAAATCGCTATAGAATGCATACTTTGCAAGATAATCGAAAAAAAGTGCTACTCGCTAAGAATAAAAGTGCTACTTCCGGTCCGAATTTTGAAATTTCATGTATACAAAAAATATTGCAAATCCGACTCTAAATACTTTTGCACTCTTAAGAAATATATATAGAATGCATAATTTACGACATATTCGCAAAAAATCGTTATTCGGTAAGAGTGAAAGTGATACTTCCGGTCCGAATTTTTAATTTTTTTTTATACAAAAGATATTGGAAATTAAGTTCTAAATACTTTTATATTCGTAGTGTACCTGTCTAAAAAGCATGACTTGCAAAATATTTGCAAAAAACTGATTTTCGATAAGAGTAAAAGACCTACTTCCGGTAGTAATTTCGAAAAACTTTTTAAATAAAATGGTTTTCAATTTTAATTTTAAGTACATATGAATTCTTTATAAATTTGTTTAAACTTAGTAGTTGACAAAATATTTGCAAAATTCGATTTTTTCACTGAAGTAAAGTACTACTTCCGGTCTACCGATTTTACTGAAACACTAATCAGATCTCAAGAGGCAGATTATACACGTAAATACAAAATTTGGAATTGATATCTACAGCGGTTTGACCGCTATCGTGGTCACAGACAGACACACACACACACACAGAGAGAGAGAGAGAGAGAGAGAGAGAAATTTTTTAAAAACCACTTTTTTGGTATCAGGGGACTTCAAAACGTGGACATCTGCAAATATCTCGAGGTCGAAAATTTCCGTCATCACAATACTTCCTTATACTACGTATAAGAAAGTAAAAAGTGATACTTCCGGTCCGAATTTTGAATTTCTTTTATACAAAAGATATTGGAAATTAAGTTATAAATACTTTTATATTCATAACGTACCTATCTAAAAAGCATGCCTTGCGAAATATTTGCAAAAAAACTGATTTTGGACAAGAGTAAAAGACCTACTTTCGGCATCAATTTCGAAAAAGTTTCGTAATAAAATTCTTCTCAAATTCAATTTTGAGTACATATGAATTCTTTATAAATTTGATTAAACTTAGTAGTTTGCGAAATATTGGCAAAATTCGATTTTTTCACTGAAGTAAACGACTACTTCCGGTCTGCCGATTTTACTGAAAATCTAATCAGATCTCAAGAGGGAGATTATACTCGTAAATATAAAATTTGGAATTGATACCTATAGCGGTTTGACCGCTATCGTGGTCACAGACAAACAGAGAGAGATTTTTTTAAAGCCACTTTTTCGGTATCAGGAGACCTCAAAACGTGGACATCTGCAAAAATCTCGAGGTTGAACATTTTCATCGTCACAATACATACTTATAAGAAAGTAAAACCTGTACTTTGGCAACCAAGAGCAAAAACAAACATTTTTAAATTAGTATTTGTAATATTAACAAATTTTATAATCAGATTGTCGTTCATTGGAATCATTTTAAAATACCCCGGCAACACTGTATACATTCCATAGTTAAATCATTGGCGATTCCTCAATAAGTAAATTTTATTTTATTTATCTCTTTGACAACTATTCCATCGTTTTGTAAATACAGCAACCGATATAAATCCCTATTAAATAATAATAAATACATTTTACGGTTCCAAGTATGTAAAATACCGTTAAACGTAAATTTATGCAAAATCTAAAACGTCATTATATATTCTTAAATCGTCTACTTTGAAATGCAAATTCCATCATTAGTAATTTAGGTAATTGATAATAAATTTTGTTCCGAGCAATAAAATTATAACAGCAAGGTAATATAAAGCCAATTTAATAATATCCGAGAATGTCGAGTTCCATCGCCTTCACTTGTTAATATCGGATCATCGCTTTTAATTAATCTTAAATCTGACAACTTTTATAGCTTGGATCAAGATAACGAATATTATGCGTATTTGATACACGCTGAGATACTAAAAATATTCCTTAATATTATTGACTTTTTCTATTTATAGGTACATATTTTCTTATATGTAATTGGCTAATAAAATATAACAAAGTGTTCCTGAATCACTTGAATGTAGGTGATAAATATGGCAACTTTTCATGGCCAATTTGATTCTGAAGAGAAATATGTTTTATTTACCGCCGTTTCCGGGTTATGACTGGAAAACAAACAATCCGGAGATAGGGAAATATTTTTTAGTATGTTACGTTTTCGTTATATGATGAGTATTTTTTATCGCTACCATACTTTACATGTATTTATTGTGCTTATTTGAAAACAAAGACTGCATCAAGCATATGCTTAAAATAAAATGCAAAACAGTCATAATATGAATAGATTGGAGAGCTTAAATGAAATAATAGATTTAACAAAAATAGCAGACAAACAGAATCTACTGGATTATTGGAATGTAGCTGGGGAAGATATTTAAGCAGAAAGGTATAAGAACAGGCCGAAATAATTATCGAATGTTACTGAGAAACAGAAGAATAAAGGAAAATAATACAAACGACAAGTTCATGAAACAAAAGCAATAGCGAGTGATAGCACGAAAGGAAGGAAAGCAAAAGACAAAGACCAGTAGTAGCATCAGAAAACAACGACCATAGAGAAGCGACAAAGATGTTAAAAGCGAGTCCCTGTTTTTTCAATAGGCAGGGCTGCTACCGTGGTTGTCTGGTGTCGTCATGGCCGCCTGATCATATGTTCAACCAAACGTCTAGCTAGTCTGGCCCAGGTTTGTCTCCCGTTAGTCTAGTCGGATTGAAATTTTGTTATTTTGATTAAAATGTCTGGTTATTATTGTGCAGTTCAAGAGTATTTACCTTAAACTGGATAAGCAGTTTCCAATAAATTAGTTCAAAATAATAGGGCAACATTAGTTTGTTTCATTCCGGTTATGAGTTTCCCATAAATTATATCAAAAAGTTGTTCATATATTGGATTCGTGATTTTACTTTCTTGTACGTAGTATAAGGAAGTATGTATTGTGATGATGAAAATTTTCGACATCTAGATTTTTGCAGTCGTCCACGTTTTGAAGTCCCCTAATACCAAAAAAGTGGTTTTTAAAAAATGTCTGTGTGTCTGTCTGTCTGTGTGTGTCTGTGTGTGTGTGGCCACGATAGCGGTCAAACCGCTACAGATATCAATTCCAAATTTTGTATTTACGAATGTAATCTCCCTCTTGAGAACTGATTAGATTTTGAGCAAAATCAGCAGACCGGAAGTAGTAGTTTACTTCAGTGAAAAAATCGAATTTTGCAAATATTTCATGAATTACTAAGTTTAAACAAATTTATAAAGAATTCATATGTACTTAAAATTGAAATTGTGAACGATTTTATTAAAAAGGTTTTTCGAAATTCCTACCGGAAGTAGGTCTTTTACTCTTATCGAAAATCAGTTTCTTGCAAATATTTTGCAAGTCATGCTTTTTAGACAGGTACGCTACGAATATAAAAGTATTTAGAACTTAATTTCCAATATCTTTTGTATAAAAAAAATTTCAAAATTCGGACCGGAAGTATCACTCCTGCTCTTACCGAATAACGATTTTTTGCAAATATGTCGTAAATTATGCATTCTATGTATATTTATGAAGAGTACAAAAGTATTTAGAGTTGGATTTGAAATATTTTTTGTATAAATGAAATTTCAAAATTCGGACCGGAAGTAACACTTTCATAATAAGAAATAATAAGAAAGTCGTGTGGTGGCCACACCTCATTTTTTTTATTCTTTCAAATACACAAACGGAGTGTTAAAATTAAAAACAGTTGACAAAAAGGCTGAGGGGAAACTAAAAATTCTTTGTCATATACAATTTTATTTATAACATACTAGTTGTGCGTAATTCGGCGTTGCATTTCTATAATAAAAATTAAAACCTGCTTTGTGTTTACTGCAATTGACCGATATAAAATTTTTGTTTATTCTCTAGCTAAACAACGAATCAATGATATTTTACTATAATCAATCTATCACTCCAATGCCTTTGGATACACAATATTCTTTATTATATAGTCATACACACAGCAGGTGATCTGTGTTGCGATGCCGTCAGTATGTGTGTATGACGCACCGACTGTGTGTCTTTCGTTTCCTATAGAATCGTGTAATTTCACATAATGTTATTTTTTTAATATTTCCGGATAAAATTTGAAAAAAATATATTATAACCACCCTCACACAACAGAAGGGATACATACAAAATTTTATCAAAATCGATTATGTAGTTTGCGAGTCTATAAATAACAAATGATTTTTATTTATATACAGATATGTATGTCTATAAATTCATAGGTTTTACTTAGATAAGATATAAATCATTTACTTATGAAACATATTAATAAGCATTCTACAAATTTTACAGCAGTAGCAAGAAAGTGTTTCGGTCATATGTTTTTGCTATAGTATCGCAAATTTATGTAATAGATGATATTGTTGATATTAAATAATTAATTAACACTATTAAGAATTTCAGATAATCTACAGAAAACACCACATAATTTGAAAGATATGTTTCAATAAACAAACGCACCTCTTTTATTTTTTTAATTTTTTTTTATGATGATGTTTATTGCCTTGACACAACTACTCTTTTCAAGTTTAAAAAAGGATGTATGGCCACCACACGACTTTCTTATACGTATGAGCGTTTCAAATTATAGTTTTAAAATTTTTGTATATAAAAATTATTTAAAGTCCTATTATTATAAGTACATACTTCTATTCTCTTAATAAATCTCTATAGAATGCATACTTTGCGAGATATTCGAAAGAAAGTGCTACTCGCTAAGAGTAAAAGTGTTACTTCCGGTCCGAATTTTGAAACTTCATTTATACAAAAAATATTTCAAAACCAACTCTAAATACTCTTGTTCTCTTGACAAATATTTATAGAATGCATAATTAACGACATACAGGCAAAAAATCGCTATTCGATAAGAGTAAAAGTGATACTTCCGGTTCAAATTTTGAAATCTTTTTTTATACAAAAGATATTGAAAAGTAAGTTCTAAATACTTATATATTCGTAGCGTACCTGTCTGAAAAGCATGACTTGCAAAATATTTGAAAAAAACTGATTTTCGATAAGAGTAAAAGACCTACTTCCGATAGGAATTTCGAAAAACTTTTTTAATAAAATTGTTCAAAATTTCAATTTTAAGTATTCTTTATAAATTAGTCTAAACTTAATAGTTGATGCAATATTGGCAAAATTCGATTTTTTCACCGAAGTAAACTACTACTTCCGGTCTGCCGATTTTACTGAAAATCTAATCAGTTCTCAAGAGGGAGATTATACTACTAAATGCAAAATTTGAAATAGATAGCTATAGCGGTCAAACCGCAAGTCATGCTTTTTAGACAGGTACGCTACGAATATAAAAGTATTTAGAACTTAATTTTCAATATCTTTTGTATAAAAAAAATTTCAAAATTCGGACCGGAAGTATCACTTTTATCGAATAGCGATGTTTTGCCAATATGTCGTAAATTATGCATTCTATAAATATTTGTCAAGAGTACAAAAGTATTTTAGAGTTGGTTTTGAAATATTTTTTGTATAAATGAAATTTCAAAATTCGGACCGGAAGTAATACTTTTACTCTTAGCGAGTAGCACTTTCTTTCGAATATCTCGCAAAGTATGCATTCTATAGAGATTTATTAAGAGAATAGAAGTACTTATAATAGGACTTTAAATAATTTTTATATACAAAAATTTTAAAACTCTATAATTTGAAACGCTCATACGTATAAGAAAGTCGTGTGATGGCCACACCTCATTTTTTAAACTTGAAAAAAGTAGTTGCGTC
This sequence comes from Amphimallon solstitiale, assembly GCA_963170755.1. NCBI lineage: Eukaryota > Metazoa > Arthropoda > Insecta > Coleoptera > Scarabaeidae > Amphimallon > Amphimallon solstitiale. The sequence goes on from OY720677.1 coordinate 133,570,887, forward strand.
AAAGCAATACGCATCATAAAAAAAAATTTTGGGTGTGCTTAAGACCACACGGCAGAAGTGAAAACTTCATCAAGGCGAGGTTAATAATACGAAATCCAACTTTTTTTTTCGTTCTATATTCATTTAAATTTTTAAATTCGATTTTTCACTGATATATGATACATTTTATAGTTCTAATTAAAATTTAATACAACCATTTCTTTTGTGTATTTTAACATTTGGCTATGTATTATAATACCTTATTTTAAAATAAATATAAATACATTTTCTGAGGGTATTTGGTGGTTGTTTATCACTCAAATACGACGAGTCGAAAGTGGGACACGAAAAATCAAACGATCCGACAATAGTGTCCCTTCTCTATGGTAGTTATTTTTTCGTAGTATCACCTACTTTACAGAGTGTGTACCGTAAACGCCAATTACCAACCATAACTACGATCAGCTACTGAAAACTTCGATAGATTAGTTTGCTTGTTTCTCTACCTTAGAGATATAACCAAAGATAATCGGTTAATAACATAATTCGAAATAGATAAAGAAGTAGTTTTTGGAATATTCAACCTAACTCATAAGAAAGTTGGAAAATTCCCCGACTGGAAGACAAACAGCCTAATAACGACGCGCTTTCTTTTCTCTCATTTTTTGCTGTATTTTTTTTTTACTCTATTTAGTAAGGTTGTGATTTATACCACAGGGCAAGTGTTTTGCAGAAGAATTTACAGTTTTAAAACATCAGGAACACTTCTTTCATTTCCCCTAGGGTATCCTTAGAACAATGTTTACCAAACTCTTTTAAAAAGCAACCCGCTTTTGGAAAGTATTCTATACGCGGCATCTTTTTTAACAATTTTATTTGCAGAAAATAAAATAGTATCACGCAATTAAATTTAAAGGATAAAATGTGTTCGTTACTGGCGCCATCTAGGATCGAATAGCGCATGTTCTTTATTTTCCATCACTTTCAGCATCGTCACAAAAGAACACTACAATACTAGATCTCTCTGGACTTTCTGGAATCATTCATTTGCCTTTATATAAGCAGCAAGGCACTTTCATTTCATGAACTACTAACGAAGCTAGGGAGTTATCGAGTTGCATATAGCATTGCAAAAATCAGTAAATCACATACAATTACTGAAGATTTAATTTTACCAGCAGTTGTTGACATGGTGGAAATATAGATAGATTAAAAGAAAGCAACAAAATTAAAAGCAATACATCTCTCCGGTAATACTAGCCAATAAATGAATTGGCAGAAGATATAGTGCCAAGTTGAGAGCGATAATTTCGAATGTTGCAAGACTTCGTAATACCAACATTACAGAATCATGATACTGAAAGCATTATTTATAAGAAAGACGTAGCTCACAATACTGTAAGAACACTATTAAGTAACACATTTGATAATATCGAGTAATTAGTAAGCATTTTCCAAACAGGTGGTCTGCTAGGTCACCAGACGTCAATCTGGCTGACTACTGGTTATGGGATTACCTCAAAGAAAGGGTATTTCTTAGAAGACCGACTACTTGTAAGGAACTAAAACAATTGATATCAGATTTCATTGAAAACATACCTAAGAAGCACTTCCTAATGCCGTTTAACGACTAATACTTATTGAAGAACACGGTGGTCGTCATATTTAACTTATGGCTGTCTTCTTGTTGTAATAAAATCCCGTTTCTTTATGAACAAATTACTGCTTTTATTTTTGTGCATATTCAAAATTTGCCAACCTTATGGCCATTTCAAATTAGGAACATACTTTATAAAGAATAACCCTATATATAAATATGTAAGTAAATACAAAACTTGAAAAGTTTCACTTGATCAACTTGGTCGAGAAATGGATAACTGTAAAATAAACAACAAGTGGTGAATTGTAGTAATATGTTCCTTCCAATAGACAAATCTATACATTGTTTTCGTTGAATAAATACAAATAATGAGGTACAGAATGAAACATTTCATTGTAACTTAGAAAAATGCAATATTCTTCAAAAAGCAAGAGAAATAACACAGTATGTCCAATAAAACTGTTACTGATATGCTAGCTCCGAATAGAGCTTTGCTTGATCGCAGAATCCCTTCAAAAGTGATTTAATGGGTTTTATATCTAAAAAAAATGACGTATGGGCACCACACGACTTTCTTATACGAATGTGCGTTCCAAAATATGTATATAAAAGTTGTTCCAAAGTACCTTTTAAATTCTGTATATTTTTAACAAAATAAAGCTCCGGGTAACATTGTTACTTCCTGTCCGAATTTTGAAAAAAATTTTATACATAAATTATCATAAATGCAGTTCAAAGTAGTTTTATTTACTTAATAAATCTCTATAGAATGTATAATTTGCGAGTTATTTGCAAAAAACTGCTACTTTTTAAGAGCAGAAGTATTACTTCCGACCGGAATTTTGAAATTCTTTATTACAAAAATTGTTCAACATGAGCTCTAAGAGCCGTTTGCACCGTAACAATTAAGCCTGGTTTAACGTTAAGTGCAGCTTAAATTTTAAAATTCGTTTGCACAGTATGCTAAGTGTTCCTTAAATCTGTTTAAGGAAAGTTTAATTTAAGCCCGGAATTTTGAAGGCTTAACGGCCCCTTAACCTAAAGAAAAGTTACAAGCTTGCGCACTTTACAACATGGAATATCATACGTACAATATCGGAAATGGCGGGAAATGCCTCTGATGTAAATTTTGTCAACGTCTGTGAATGTTTTCGTTGTTTTTTATGATCTGCAACAAAATCGTCCTGCTTTCTTACCGACAGAAATGGACAAGACCTGATTTGATCAGTTTTTGAAGTGTAAATTTCTTTTGGCGCGTTGCGCTGATTGTAGGCAGTGAACAAGACTGACCTGCAACGCTCGGATATGTAACGCTCTTCGGGTAAAGTCGGCTAAGGGAACAAGATAAATAAATTTATCATATAGAGGTATTTAATTTCAATTAAATTGAAATTTAAATGAATAAATAAATTCATGTCCCAGAGCAGATGTGAACCGGAGCCGCCTGGGTGAGAGGCCAGCACTTAACCATTAGACCAAGGGCGGGAGTCGAAAGCAAGTATTTATATCGTCTATTTATATATATACATGCGTCCGAAAATCTCCTTAATAATGCTTGCAGCCGAGGTAAGACAATCTCGAGTACGTTAAAGTTTTTCGCGGACAAGATATACACACAATTTTTTGGGAAACCGTTAAATTTTTCAATCGATTTAATTTAAATTGAGACACGATTTAATTTAATTTAGTTCTAAAGGTGCTAAATTAAAGTGGTTTACTTGCTTTACATGCGTTATCATGGAAATGAGACGAATATAATAAACTACAAACACCACGCGATCATTTAAATTCTAAATTATAGCAGGCGGGATTTTTTTTTATTAGGTTGTCCAGAATGTCAATTATTGATCACTTTGACAATTCAAATTGTAATTTAGTACTTATATACCAACTTAATTTAAATTTCACAGCCTGCTCTAATTTAGAATTTAAATGATCGCGCGGTACTTGATAGTTGTCAAAATAAGTCGTAGAATGTGTGATTAAACATGTGTCAAAATGTGTATTTACTTTAACGGCCGCTGCCATCAACGGCCGCAAAATTGTATTTCGCGAACTGTGTTGCGTTCGCGAATTGGTAACTTCGCGGACGATTATTTCAATGTAATATAGAACAAAATAAAGTTGTATTTCGTATTATTAACCTCGCCTTGATGAAGTTTACACTTCTGCTATGTGGTTTTAAGCACGCCCATTTTCTTTTAGTTCTGTAAACTACTAAAAGTTCAATTTACTGTGATTTAGACCAAATGAAGGAAGAACAAAATACAACATTGCCAAGTGTATTCAGAACTTTGCTAAACTTCCTTTTATTTTTAACGGTGCAATACATTTAACTTTAAGCTACACTTAATTATTTAAGGATCCTTAGTTATGCTACCCTTAAATTTAGAACGGTGCAAACGGCCCTAAATACTTTTGTATTTTAGATAAATCTGTATAGAATGCGTAATATGCGAGATAGTTGCAAAAAACCGTTTTTCGATAAGACAAAACTATTTTTAAATTTTTTTTAGTACTTTTATGTTCTCTATAAACTTGCCTAAACTAAATAGTTGACAAGATGTTAGAAAATTCTGTTTTTTTTTACTGAAACAAACTACCACTACCGGTCTTCCAATTTTAATGAAAATAATCGTAAATATAAAGATTAGTATTGATAACTTCAGCAGTTTGGACGCTGTCGTGGTCACACACACAGAGAGATATTTTTTTTAAAAACCGCACTTTCGGTATCAGGGAACATCAAAACGTCGACATGTGCAAAAATCTCGAAGTCCAACATTTTCATCATCACAATACTTCCTTATGCTATAAGTAAAAGGAACTATAATGGCAATTAGTAGCAATATTCATATTACAAAACAAGTCAAGATTTAAAACCCGTAAAAAAGCTTAAACATAAACAAATTTATTATAGGGGTCAGCTGGAACGTGCATAAAGCAAGTATTATTCAATAATGACAATTCAATAGACTGCTGCATCGAACGTATAGCCCACCTTGCCGTATCTTTTCCTTTGAAGTTGATATAAAAACATCTCACCGGAAACATTTCTGTTCAAACAATGACAGGTAGGTATATAGTTCAACAAGTGTTTACAAAGACAATAAATGTATATCTAGATGTATAAATTAATTATAGGTATTTTTTAGTGCTCGGCATTTTTGAATATTGCAAAAAAACTACTATTTTTACTTTCCTAAGTATAAGGAAGTATTGTGATGACGAAAATGTTCGACCTTGAAATTTTTACAGTCCACGTTTTGAACCACTGACACCGAAAAGTGGTTTTTAAAAAATGCCTCTCTCCCTCTATGTGTGTGTGTGTGTGTGTGGCCACGATAACGGTCAGACAGCTAAAACTATCAATTCCAAAAATTTATAAAATATTAATTTTACAAATTTTTCGTCAACTACTAAGTTTAAACAAATTAATAAGGAATTCAAATGTACTCAAAAGTGAATTTGAGAAAAATGTTAACATAAAATTTGTCGAAATTCAACTTTTGTATATAATTTGAAACGCTCATACGTATAAGAAAGCCTTGTGTGTGTTTTAATTTGAGAGAGCCTTAGATGCAACATTTTTTCCTGAAAAATACTTGGCTCCGAAGAACTTTCGGGTATGGAGGCTTCGTCACTCCTTCACCTGATCTTTACCAACCCAACTTAACCCAAACAAACCAACTCAACACTCAAAAACAATCAAAGTCTAACTGAACCTCATCCAACACGTGCTACTCCGGGCTGTCTCAAAAGTTTTGGGAAGCCACATATTTTATAGGTAAAATTTGTTGCATTTATAACCATCCCCAGGCAAAAATACCTGCGTTTCATTCAAACTTAAATAAATCATATAAAAACCTACCTCAGCAAGCAGGTGCAATAAAAAAAAATTGATTCAGACGGAAATGACGCTACTTACTTTTCTACCACAATTTACAGTACTCGACTATTATTGTATTTAAACATGAGGTAAGTAGGTATAATAACTACATTATAATTGCATTCTGTCGCGATAAGGAGTAGTAATTATTATTATCGCGTTAAACCGCCATGTAAACTATTTTAAGGACTCAAAAAGTCCAGCCGATAACCAAACCGTGTTTATGATAACTTTTGATAAATGTTTCCTACTTATTACTCAATTAAATTAAATAAGTGCGTGGCGTAAAATTGGCGCAAACTAGTTCATCAAAATTATTAACCATCACCTTCAATTATATGCGGAAAATATTGAATGCGTTAAGTGCGAAACATTTACATAGGAGAGCATTTAAATATCGGATGTATCGGCATCATAATAACCATTAAAATGTTACTCCAGCAATTACTTACTCAATTGATATCTAAAGTTATAAAAAAAATGTTACTGTTAGATTATAAAATAACAAAGATTATTAAGAAATAACAATGCAAACATAATATTACTAGATTCAGAGGACAGAAAGAACCAATACTAATCCGATGGCAAAGAAAATTCATGAGACCCTCAGAATTTTACCGCATCCTAAGACTGGGAAAATGTTTCATTTTATGACACATAAATTTTTATGTGATCACTTGTCATGGTCACAAAAGATAATATTTTACAAACATTGCGCACGATATGGCCTTTCATGTGAAACAAAATAGGTCTGTAAAGGTTCCAAATTTACAAATCAATTTCTATAAATATAGTAGTGTGATAAATACTAATAAATATTAAATTCGCAAAGAAATTATGAACATACGGCACATAATATTTTCAAGTAGTTTACCTAAACCAATAAAACTTGTCCATTGGAAATTATCCTTGCAATAGTATGTATTTAATAATCTAACTTAAACATAAAACTCATAATAACTTAAACACAATAAAAAGTGATATCTTTTACGACCGCATAATAAATATACTCGCATAATTTTGTAGTTGTTGTAATTAAACAAATTAATAACTTTTCATTAGACTTACATAGATATATTATTAGGAAACCAATTAACATCCCAGAACGAGGCTCATAAAATCCGAACAATAAAATAGTAACCTCGAAAAGACCATCATTAAATTTAATATTAGGTAGAAGCTAACATTCGATATTAACGATATGATCGGTACTAAAATGTAGAAGCGCCCGTAGGTCATAAACACTTATTAAATTTGCACATTAAAACCCCTCCAAAAACAAGTAATCGGCCCAAACCGCAAGATCAAAGAATTATAAAGAACGCTTTGGACATTTGTAAAAGTCTCGGTTGACTGTGAACAAGTGACTACGACAGGAATTAATTAGCAAAGCACGGACTACTTGATTATTTTAAAGGCATACGGATAATGCTGAAACACATTCATGGTTATCTAAAGCTGTTAGCATAAATTATCATCACCCAACGAAAATAAATTTGCTTTTATTTATTTTTCCTGTTCGTTTTTACGCAACAATTGACTGACGCTAAAAAAATAATAAAAATACTTCATACTAAAACAACAAACATGAAAGAAAAACTAACCATTCCATTTCGGCACTATATAAATATTTATCTTTGAATGGATGATGATAATATACACTAATAAATTATACACATACCCCCACCACACTCTTAATATGTATACATTAGCAATTAACTTGTCACTCTGTATAATTAAGAGTAATTAAATGTTACGGGGTCGTTCGGTGGTAAATACGCAGAAATACAAATTAGATGTATTATTTTAACAATAATGGGCTTTATGTGTACTATTATTCAAAATTACTTACCAGTTTTAAAACAATAGTTACATATTAATGATATTAAAACAGTCAATGTGTTTAACGTGGGAGACACAAGCAGCACTGCACTCGATTCATTGGACGCGAAACACTTCATACACACGAAAGTCACAGTTTGCTGTCTTTTAAATTGTCCCAAAATAGTCTAAAATGGACTCAAAATATAAGTTATTGCATTTATTGATTTAGTCCGCCATTTTGCAGTCGTTTTTCGGTCTTTCTTCTGTGCAAGTCCCAACCACAACCTACACGAAGTTTCAAAGCGACCTCTGCCGCCTTATAAATACATTTATTTTTTCGGTTTATTTTGTTTGATTAATTACACTAACACCAATATTAATTTGGAATATCGAATATACATAATTAAAAAAATATATACGCCTGCAATATTGTATTTATAAATCTGGAATTTAAATTTCAAATTTGAGAGCTATGCCATCTATGCTTAACTGTTTAAACTAGTTTGACATTTAATTGTTGTGATTTTTTGTAATATGTTGTAATGTCAAAGTTGTCAAAATATTTATGATAAATACTTTTATTTTCGCCTGATACACATGTGATTCAAACATTACTCTCTAAATTGCAATCATATAACCATGGACGAACTCAAACACAAAATTTTCAGCTTAATCAACAAGCAGGCAAGTATTTCAATACTGGTTTGAGGTTATGTTTGAATTCTATTTAAACTACATTTCATACTAAACAATTACTATTTTGTTTTCTTATTTTAGTCTCATAAAATACCTTCCATGGGATTTTCTGACTCTAGTTACCATTTCTCACAAGTTGAAAATTTATCTATAAATAGTAAAACTGTAACTGAATCAGATAGACCTGCTGACCAAGATATTCTCGAAAGTATTGAAGCGGCATATTTTTCAATGAATGCAGATTTTGATATTTGTAGATTCGAATTAAGTGTACGTATAAGATTATGGAAAGTATTTCAGATGAATTAGTATATGCTTTGTAGAAACTCACAAATATATTAGAATGTGACCAAATTCAAAGGGATTTTAAGAATTTAAAGCAACAGCATCAAGTTGTATCCAAAAAAGTTCTCCAGCTTATCTTGGAGCATCAAAATGCTTGTAATCAAGAATTCAAACAAATGTTAGACATTCAAGATAAACTAAATGCAGCTTTCGAATTATGTAAAACTAGTAGAGAAGACCTTGCAATAGCTGAAAAACAGTTTTCTGATAGTTTAGGTATATTGGCTAACTATCGCAAAAGAAAATTGGCTCAAAATTTATTGAAAAGTTTAGTGACAATAAAAAACCTGGTAAGTTTTCATGCTTTTCCCTTAAAATATAAAAATTAATTTATAATTCGTTAAAAGCACCATACTGATGCAAGGCTACATAAACTGTTAGAGGAAGAGAATTATCCTGGTGCCATAGAATTACTGTTAGAATGCAGGATATCTGCAAATACCTACAGACATTTTACATGTGTTGCTGCTTTAACCAACAAATTACAAGAAACTTTAGAAAATACTGAGCAACAACTTGATAGAGTTTTAGCACAGGTAAATTTAGTTTAAGCATTTAGTTGCTTGGAAAAATTTTGATATGATTGTTTGTCTGTTGTAGGTAGGTATTATTTATCCAATACGCCTTCATGTTAATTAGAGATATAGAAGATGTACAAGTACCCATTTTCTGTCACCTTTTATGAGTAACTTTCTAATATTAAAGATACAGCATTGATTAAACAGGCATAGTCCATCAGAAATTACAGCACTATTTTTATTTTGTTGTTAAAATTAATACTTTTCACTCTACTTAAAAAATTGAAAAATGTTGAGTCTTTCAGATTTGTCATAAATAATAATATTCATACACCTTTTGATATTTGTCATAATTACATTTTGATGTTTGTTATTATTGTCGTCTAAACAATTTAAATTTCTCAACAATGTTGCCTACTAAACAGAACAGCCAAGTATTAAATATAATATAATCCTATTTGATAACTTTATTTTTAGTATTCAATTTGCAACTGGCTTTCTTGTAATAGTATTTTAGTAATTGAAGATATATATTCTGAAATATTTATTAATTTAGTTTTATTTTATTGTTCAGAAACTTTTCCAAATCACAATTAAATAATAATGAAAAATAATCAAATAGTTTTACCCTTTTACACCCCTGTTTAATGATAGCCCTGACGTATAATCTATTTATTAGTTTATTGTTTACGTCAAGTGTGCTATCAAATCTAATGATACATAAAAATATTGCTTGCTAATGAATTCTGAAATTATAATTTTTTTGGTGGTAACTATTCTCTATTGTACCCGATCAATCATTTAGTTATCACATTTTTGTTCTCGATAGAAAATATTTATTTTTGATGCTAAATTAAGAATTTTTTTTGTAGATGTGCTATTACTTTGATAGTATTAAATATAACAAATTGCAAATGGCATACAAGCTCTTGGGAAAGACTCAAATTGCTGTCGATCATTTACATATGCACTATATAAGTGCAATATACACTACAGCTTTAAATATTGTCCATATGTATACTTCCATCTCAGAAACTGTTGAGACAACAGATAATACAAAGAAAATTTATAAAAATTTGTGTTTGGTGAGAATTAAATACATTATCTTCCTAATATCACCTAACTTATGACTGATGTATGATTTGTAGTCTGTTAGCCAAGAATCCTTCCTACCATGCCTGATAGATTTGTGTAAAGCTCTCTTTAAAATAGTCTTAAGTTATCATCAATTGGTTAAGTGGCACAATCAGCAGGAGACTAGCGAAGAGCAAAGCAAAGATATAGAGGATAATTTCAATAAGCAGTACATAAAACAGAAACTCGAACATAATTTAGTGAAGATATGGCAAGATGTGCAAAGCAAAGTGGCTAATTTACTGTTGAACAGTGATTTAGCAATGTACAAGTTTGACCAATTTGTTCAAGTATTAGGCATAGTACATAGGTAAGTAATTATTACAACCGAGTATGATTTAATTTATGTATACGATAAATTATTGTTCCAACAGGTTGATTAATGTTGGGGAAGAATTTTGTGGGAGTAAGTCACAAGAATTGCAAGAATCTATTAAGAAGCAGAGTGACAATTATTTTAAAAATTATCATGCCCAAAGGCTAGACGAGTTGAAGATATTTTTAGACAACGAGAGTTGGGAAATATGTCCTGTCAAGCCAACGTTTGAAATTACTCAGTTACAGGTTGAAATTGTCAAAAGATACTTTATAATATAAACATTTATTTATGTTTTATTTCAGGAATTTAAATCTTTAAGATCGGTGCTTAAAAATTTTAAAAGTAGACAACAGTATATACCAAATTTACCATATTCTAATTCACCAGATTGTAATTCTTCTAATCATTCACAAGATGGCAGTAGTATTACAGGTATGTCCATATACTCCATATATACAGGGTGTTCCTAAATATCATGTACATAAGGAAGGGGGTAACTATTTGGTTTATTTTGTGCCTAAAATTTTATATAAACATAGGTCTGCAAACGCTTCGTTACCAATATGCAGGGTGTTGAAATTTCAAGAATTTTTCACTTTTTACTGTATAGCTCCTGCAGTTTTTGAGATATTTTGTTCAAATTTGGAAGGTAGGTTACGCTATAAGGCCTGCATCATTAGCCATGCCAAATGATTATGTAAATCTACAGGGTAATAATTTTTTCGGGGTCATGCCCTCTTTTCTCACCCTGAACTTTTTTGCGATGCGCCACTGCTAGATTCTAAAATACGCAATAAATTTTCTGTCTTGTTTAGAAACTTTTTGATCTCTTATATTTTTTTCTTATCTCTGACCGTTATCGAGAAAAAAATAGAAAACAATTTTCTGTAATTCGCCAGAGAAAATTAAATTTTTTAAAATGGTCTAACAGGCTCTGGCTTTATTCAGATAATCACTTGAGTTTATTAATTTGACAATTGACATTAGAAATCGTAACTTGTGTCTGTATAAGTAAAGTTTTAAATTGCAAACTGTAAGGTGTAAAAGTGTTTTAAAAACTCGTTATAATTTTGTAAATATGCTAAATTTCACGAATTCTGAAATGGCTGACATGCATTTTATCTACGGCCTTGCGAATGGAAATGCAAGAGAAGCCAGGCGTCTGTACATGGAGCGCTATCCCAATAGAATGATACCCGATCATCGAATATTTTCAAATATTCATAGGCGTCTTGGAGAAACTGGAACTTTTAAAAAGAATACTAATGATGCAGGTAAACCACGTACTGTTAGAACACCACAGATCGAAGAGGCTGTTCTGAATGAAATAGACAGACATCCTCGCACCAGTACCAGAAAAATAAGTGAACATTTAAATATTAGTCATCAAGTGGTTTGGCGTATTCTACGTGTTTCCCTGCTATACCCTTACCACATTCAGAGAGTGCAGGCTCTTCTTCCCCGAGACTTCCCTTTAAGGTTTGATTTCTGCCAATGGTACCTTAATAAGCTAGCAGTAGACCGCATTTTTGATTGTAAAATCCTTTTTACCGATGAAGCGAATTTTTCAAGGACTTCAATTATGAATTTCCACAACAACCACACGTGGGCAGATGAAAATCCACATGAAATTGTAGAAACGCATTTTTAAGAACAGTTCTCATTAAATATATGGGGTGGTATAATTGGAGATAATTTGATTGGTCCTTGTTTTTTGCCTGGTCGACTTACTGGTCAGTCATACAGGCTGTTTTTGCAGAATGAATTGCCTTTATTACTTGAAGACTTGCCCCTTTTACTTAGAAATCAAATGTGGTATATGCACGATGGCGCCCCATCACATTTTTCTATTTTGGCTCGGGAGTATTTAAATGAAGTATATGAGAATAGGTGGATAGGGCGAGGTGGACCTCAGCCATGGCCCCCTAGGTCTCCTGACTTAAATAGTCTAGATTTTTTTTTTGTGGGGACATCTCAAATCTCTAGTGTATACAACACCTGTGAATACTGTTGATGACTTACGAAATCGAATAATCGATGGATTTGAAACGATAAGAAATACTCCAGGAGTATTTGAGAGAGTGCGAGCATCAATGAGAAGAAGAGCGGACGCCTGTATAGGGGTTGAAGGAGGACACTTTCAACAATTGTTGTAGCATAGTTTCATTGTCATTGTTATTACTTAGGGTTTTTATTGTTATTAGTTATGTTACTTTGTATTGTAATAAAACAATGCTACGAAAACCGGGTCATCCTATTTTTTAACAGGTAGTAGCACCTTAACTCTTAAAATTAATAAACTCAAGTGATTATCTGAATAAAGCCAGAGCCTGCTAGACCATTTTAAAAAATTTAATTTTCTCTGGCGAATTACAGAAAATTGTTTTCTATTTTTTTTCTCGATAACGGTCAGAGATAAGAAAAAAATACAAGAGATCAAAAAGTTTCTAAACAAGACATAAAATTTATTGCGTATTTTAGAATCTAGCAGTGGCGCATCGCAAAAAAGTTCAGGGTGAGAAAAGAGGGCATGACCCCGAAAAAATTATTACCCTGTAGATTTACATAATCATTTGGCATGGCTAATGATGCAGGCCTTATAGCGTAACCTACCTTCCAAATTTGAACAAAATATCTCAAAAACTGCATGAGCTATACAGTAAAAAGTGAAAAATTCTTGAAATTTCAACACCCTGCATATTGGTAACGAAGCGTTTGCAGACCTATGTTTATATGAAATTTTAGGCACAAAATAAACCAAATAGTTACCCCCTTCCTTATGTACATGATATTTAGGAACACCCTGTATATTGCGTGTAGGAAGAGAGAACATCAACAAAACATTATAGATTTTGAACACGTAATGCGCATAGAAGGTATGCTCTTGCGCAGTCATGATGACGCGCATTCAATCTTATATGTAGTACTACCTGTTCAATATAGTGTTGAATTCATAGTCACTCCATTTCTATAAAGTCTTTGTTTAGCATAAATGAAAACAAGATATAATCTAAAAAAAATAATAGGGGTTATCTTAAGAGTAAGTAATATGTATATAGAGAGGGCATAATGTTAATTTGTCAACAAATAAATTGAAGTCTGGTGGGGTTATAGGGATGGTAATAAAATGCATTAACTATATAAATTTGTATGTTAATTTTTTTAAATCAAATTTGCCTCTATTAATTATGCTTTAGAAAAAGGCACTATAACTTTTTTTAATAAAAAGCGTTTAGTATAAAATTATTAAATACGTAATTTATTAATGTTTAATTATAGAACACCAAATTATTGTTAATTTTCATTACATAATCAAGTACTACGTGATCATTTTGAACTGTCCTGAGTTTACCATACAGATTTTAATTTGGGAACACAGTGTAATTGGCAAGCCTTTTTTATTTATTTTTGTGGTTAGGTTTACTATTTAAAATTTTCTTGTGATAAATGTCAACGAAATAGGGTTAGTATTAAGTTGAATTACATATATGAAAGAATTTTTGTAGAAATATAGTATGTAATTGCACTTTATTTTTTATCATAAACAATAATAAATATGTTACAATTTTATTACTGTAAAACATAATTCCATAATTATTTCACAAAATGAATACATTTTACAAAAGTTGTTTGAAATGTCCACCATTATTCTCAATGCATAGATTGACATGTCTTCTCATATTATTGAACACTTCTGGAGCGTTTCTCGTGTGATATTTTGTAATTCTATTCTAATTGCCTCTTCAAGTTCATCGAGATTATGCAATCTGTTCCGAAACACTTTTATTATCTGTTAAATTAGAAATGTTTCCTTTACGTTAATAAAGTTTAAATTGTAAAGGCTGGATTATATTACACGAAACATAATTACTTCTCTACTTAAGAAAATCCAATTTCTCCTAATACAGTCCATCACTTCATTTACAAGTTTTCTCGGTAGCTGCGGCAAGAAGTAGCGGATAGTTCCCGATAATCCTTTTAAATCCTAAAAGTTTCGCTCGTTATATCGATGGACAGACTATAACTTAAATTAAAATTTATAAACTTAAAAGGACACTGCTTTGCTAACTATATGCGCAAACAGAACGAATTTACTTTATATACCAAATATAATAGTGCCACGATATTTTCGTTTAACCTGGATGTACGGCATTTAATATTTAGGGTAGGTTGCGGAACTTGATTAGATTTGTTATGTACCTTTTCACGAATTTAAGTTGCTAGGTGTTGATTAAAGTCAATCGCAAAAGCATCGAGCTCCTATGTTATACCCCCCTTTTCACTAGAGAATATTCTTTTCGTTTGGAGCACAAACCTATTTTACTTTTGCACAAGGTTGTTATACGATACACGTTATGTTTTGATACAACAAGTTTACTTCAAAATCACTTTATCGAAAGCCTCTTAGATTTTTTTTCGAGAGTGTTTCATTCTCTGGGTCTTTGTAACTGAAATGTTAGAAAGACACTGTTATCTAACTCGTATTATAATTTTATGTTTAAGGGAACTACTTTATACGTTATGTTGAACATGGGACTCCGTTTGATTCTGTTTTGGATGAAACGATAATTGAAGAAGATATTTTGGCGAACTTAGGCGACGAAGCGTCATGTTATTTCTCTGAGGATAGTGAAGAAGAAGACGAAGAATTAAAGAAAGATTTCGTTGATGAATTTACCGATGATGTAAAAATGTAAGTCATTTTCGATTGTGAAAGTCTTGGATTTTCTACTTTACTTTTTAGGCCAATACATGATGAGAAAAGAGAGAAACACATTATTAAAGCTCCTATTTTGACAAACACAACTTTAACAGTCCTCAGGCAAATGGGCAAATACCTCCAGATGTCCAGACTACTAAGGCCAATTGCTCTAGAAATACTTTTGTGCATGAATCAACTTTTTGAATACTACACGTATGCCGTCCATGAATTTTTCTCATCCGATCTTGTAAGTATTAAGTAAACTACAACGAGATTACTAAAAACAGTTTTGACGATTCAATACTTGATATTTTTACTTTTTTAGACTGTATCAAGTAATAATTTATACACACCGACATTGAACGCAGTTTTAAAACGAATATCAGATAATCTCGTTAGAGATTCTATGAGTGGTGATGAAATAATATCCAAGCAACGAGTACCGAAACCAGTTTTATCAGAAATTGTTGACTTGAAGAGACCAGAACAATTACATGGCTTAGCCGCGCGAGCAGCTGCTGTTGAAAGTGTTATATTTTTATCAAAACAGTACGAGTTCTTACAGGAATTTATGGAATACTTGGTACCTCCGCAAAACAAGATAATATTACAACAATTTTTTAGCCAAGTAAGTGATTCTATGGCGAGTAAATCAAAATTTTCAGTTTATTTCTAACTGTACTTTGTTTTGTTAATTCCGCGGACCACCATGTAGAGCCACTATATGATGATCATTTATTTTTGACAAATTTATGATAAAAGGTTATGTGTACATTATGATAGGTATGTATATATGCACCGATATGCATGCACTTGTTCAATATTTTACTTAATATTTTAATAGTTTTTCTTGTGTTACAGAGAGAACTCAAGAATATATTGCTAACTAGTAACACAAAAAGTAAAGTATATTTTCTAATGTACAACTTTAAAAATATTTATAAACTCCTTAATCTGTATTTTAACTAAGAAAACTTAAAAATATTATTATGTGGACCTATGTTTAATTTATTGTTTTTTGTTACTATCTGCATCACTATCACTTGCAGTTGAAATGATACATGGCTCCACGATATTCGGCCCTATGCTGTATCATTTACATTAAAATAACAGCCGCTGTTATTTCGAAAATAACATATACGATTTAACAGATACGATAACATGTTTAGTAAATAATGGTATGATGTATCACCTCATAACGTGTATACGTTATGGACCCTGTTATAAGGACGATGTTAAAATAAAATCAAGTTTTGTACACAGCAAGAGAAAGGTAATACACTGTGCCTCACTGTGGTAATACAAAGTTTATGCAGTAAGAGTGAGTTAGTATAATATTCAGAATTTTAGGTTAACTTTGTACATGTTATGTGATTTTTTGTATTTGTTATGCTGTGTTTACACGGTCAAATAAATTCATGAAGTATTTGACCTTGAATTTATTGGAGCGTGTAAACGCTCAACTTGCCGTCAATTTTTTCTTGTCAAATAAATTCACGAATAAATTGTCGAATTAGAACCCGCTCTAATTTTTCGTCAATTTTCTAGGGGAATATAGTAACATTTTAGTTTAAAATACATGCCAACTTTCGTATTGTGAACCTTCTGCCGCGTGAGTAATTTTTTTATTATAAAAGATTGATAAAGTTAGTAAAATCAGTCGTATTTGTAAAGAAATATTAATGCTCCAATAAATAATATGCAACTATTGCTATTCTATACAAACGTTGCAGAAGACCGACAAAAAATTGATTGTGAGAAGTGAATAATTTCATGATCAAGTCTCACAAAAAAGATATTTTGATTACTACAATCAAGTACATATAAAAATATTCGGAAATGCTTTTGTATCCATCAGCAAGCTATAAGTCCATATTTTGCATATACAGGGTGATTCTTAATATATGCGACAAACTTTAGGAGCTGATTCCTGGGGTTATTTTGATCATAAAAGTTCATAAGAACATATGTCCAAAACCGCTTAGTTCAGAAGTTATACAATGTTTAATAGAAAGTTAAAATAATAAATGGTTTTATTATAAATTAACAAAATAATTAGTAAAACAAAATTAACTTATAGTAACTGTTGAAATTGACCGCCCCCAACTGTACTACGAGCTGCTCTCCTCCGTCGCATTGACTGTCGAGTCCGTTCGAAAATACCAGGGGTATTTCGAATTGTTTCAAAAGCTGCTATAATACGATTTCTTAGTTCATCGACATTTTCCATGGGAGTCGTGTAAAGTAATGATTTAAGGTGGCCCCAGAGAAAAAAGTCCAATGAATTTAAGTCTGGAGACCGAGGAGGCCACGGTTGTGGACCTCCCCGTCCTATCCACCGATTTGGATACGTACTGTCCAGAAACTCGCGAGCAAGTAAACTAAAATGCGCTGAAGCACCATCATGCATAAAATACATTTGTAATCTTAACTGCAACCGAACTTCTTCTAGCAGTAGTGGTAACTCCTCTTCAAGAAAATTGCGGTATACCTCGCCATTTAACCGCATCGGTAAAAAATGTGGACCTGACAAGTGATCTGCAACAATTCCAGCCCATACATTGACAGAGAATTGATGCTGATGACAGGCATTCATTATTTCTCGCGGATTTTCTTCGACCCATATGTGATTATTATGAAAATTAATAATCGCGTTTCTAGAGAAAGTAGCCTCGTCGGTGAAGAATATTTGAGCCAAATGGTTAGGATTTTGTACGACTTCGTGTTGCATCCATTGACAAAAAGTTAATCTTTGTGGAAAATCTGCTGGCAATAGAGCCTGCACCCGTTGAATGTGATATGGATACAACAGTTGATCTTTCAATATTCTCCAAACTGTGGCCTGACTAATGTTTAAATCAAAGGCAATTTTTCTGGTGCTTGTTGTAGGATGTTCCTCAATTTCAGTTAATACCATTTCTTCAACTTGTGGAGTTCTCACTGTAGATGGGGGCCCGCTATCAGTCGTCCGTTTTTTAAAACTTCCCGTTTCACTAAGACGTTGATGAAGACGGGCAAATATGGAATGATGCGGTATGATACGGTTCGGGTATCGTTCTGCATAAAGACGTCCAGCAGCACGCGCATTTCCATTGGCAAGACCGTAAAGGAAATGCATATCACACATCTCAGCATTCGTATAATTCATTTTAGAAAACAAAAACTGGCAATAAACTGAATGAATACTCTGACACTATTGACAAATATTGAAATGACAAATAAACAATTCCAAAATACCGTACATAATCACAACACGTGCTTCTTGAGCAACTGGTAAACACCAACTGATTAGCATCGACAACGCGACCACTACGCATAATAGAGAAACAGGCACAGACTTGTTTACGAGCTTGTATTACAGTTGGGAGCGGTCATTTTCAACAGTTACTATAAGTTAATTTTGTTTTACTAATTATTTTGTTAATTTATAATAAAACCATTTATTATTTTAACTTTCTATTAAACATTGTATAACTTCTGAACTAAGCGGTTTTGGACATATGTTCTTATGAACTTTTATGATCAAAATAACCCCAGGAATCAGCTCCTAAAGTTTGTCGCATATATTAAGAATCAGCCTGTATAATCGCGTATTATTATACAAATATTTGATTAACAAGTTCCGCATAACCTCCAAATTGCTAAATAAAAACAAACACATTTAAAGGTTGCAAGAAAACAAATGTCACTATTTGATGGTTGGTACTAGTGGATATCGTCAATAAAATATTGGATGAATGTTTGCGTTTACACGGTCCAATAAATTGATGAATAAATTCATGAATTTCTTCGTGAATAAATTCGTCAATTTATTCATGAATTTATTTGACCGTGTAAACACGGCATTAGTTTTAAGAGTTAAAATTTGATTTAAAACCGTTGTACCTAATTCTTATATATTTTTCATATTTAACTCATTGTTATCGGTAAATGTATTGTTTATGACAGCATTTTATAGAAAAACTATAGAAATTAAATTAGGTTTTTCACGTTTTGTGTATTATCTTTAGGTTAACCGGAATAAAACATACTATTTTTTACCAAAATATATAATTTTTAATGTGTGTTGAATTTCTAGCTATTAAGTCTGTAAAATGCACCTTAAAATGTTAATGGCACTTTATCTCTCTAAGTATGGTGTTTTTGTTTTGGCGTTTTTAATATTATATTTTATTACTACACCAAGAAAAAGGTAATCATTTTCCTTAAATTTGTAATCTTTTTTTTCTATTTTTCTCTAATATCAGCAGCACCTGGATATTCAGTTCTTGCAAGGTTTTCAACTGAATAACATTGAAATTCCTTGTAGAAATTGGCATAAAGTATTTGGTTGTTAATTATATTAATTTTTGTGAGTTAACTGTGGTTTATATCTACATATCCAACATTTAGCATAAATATTTCGATTATAATTTAAAACTAAATGGGAGCTACAGAAAATGTGTTGAGGAAAATAAAATCTTAAGTGGGAAAACCAAGCCATCAGAAATTAGTAAAATAAACCAGTTACCTATAATAATAATAAGATAATAGAAATAATACACTTGTATACTATATTACAATTAATATATGGCGCCAAATAACAAGTACCTAGTGAATCTATTACAATGATAGTGATAAAAAGTACATATTTATAAACAACATATTTTTATTTATCCACACAAGTAACTTAATGTTTATTTTATCCAAGATAGAGCAGGAACACTAAAATTGCATCTTGCTCCAGAAATATCTCTACTTTATCTTCCATTTAATTTTACAGTAAAAAAAATAGGTGTAGGCACCACACGACTTTCTTATACAAATATACGCGGTCTGATCTTTTTATGCAAACATTTTTCAACGTTAGGTTTTCAGTTAAATAAAAATAAATTGCAAATAGTAATCAACAAATAATTCAAATTATTTGACATGAATATTGCTAAACTGCATTCAGGTTATTCATAACATGCGTACATTTACTTAAAACGCACGTTTTTTCTGAATGTTATTCGAGAGCTGTTATGAAAAAAATAACGTATACGCATAACATGTATACGTTTAACGTGTGTTAATTATAACAGAAATGATATAGCATAGCGCCAAATGTCAGTTAAGCCATCTAATAGACTCATTTTTTCTTCCTCTTTAATTACATGCTCTATACACTTTCTCCATTTAACACTATTAAAATTAGCTAATGCAATCAATAGTAATTGTTTGACTTCTGCCTATTTAAAATTTTTATAATTCGCGGCAACATAATTTTTTATTTCGGCCCATACCAATTCAGTGGGATTTAGTCACTGATCTGTATAATATAAATGGATAAGCAATAGCATGTTAGAAATTGTGATCAAATACGGACTGCGCACGGGGATGACGCACATGCGCAATAACATAAAATAAAGGCGCCAATTTGAAATCCCTAAAATCTTTGAAAAGTATGTAACAGAACATGAACTTTCAAATTAAAATCTGCATCTGAGGATATTGAAATGTTTATTTATTAAGGGAAATTTTAAAAAAATACTCAAAAAAACAATACATTCCTTTTGAAATATTTATTGGTTATAAAAAAAGTATTAATTTGGAGAGCTTTTTTCTTACAAGTTCCCCACATTCTACTTCTGTTTGTTTCTTTGCAATGCTTTAGCAGCGGATTTTCGTATAACATCGCACAACATGCTCAATTAGAAGAGAAGCGTGACTTTCATGTAAAATAGATGAATCAAGCATATGTGTATCTAAGGATACAAAATACTTATTTTCTTTTAACAGAGTATTAGAAATTGAACGTACAAATAGTTCAAAAAATACTGCCTCTGCAGGAAGTTTATTGTTGTTCTGTACAAGAATATGGCGTACTTGAACTTAAACTATTTTACATATTTTGGTGACCTCTTGTGAAGGACGTATTAAACCACCATGATTTCTTCGGTTCAAAGGATGAAAACAAAACGGTCAGAACATATACAACTGTCTGTCGATAAAACTTCATTCTCACGTCTATTTAAAGCACGCTTCCATGTAGGAAAACGAGCTTTGGTTAATCTACAAAACCAACAAATACTTCACCCGACTTTTACACTGTTTCAAATAGGTACATACTTTCAACAATTCTTGTAAAATGAATTATACATTTAATCTTTAAATACTCCTAAAAATCACTCACGTGAAGTAACACACTTATTAACATAACTTCCCTTATTACCACAAAAAAGCACTAAACAGTTTCGCATTTTCGTTAATGAAAATACAACAAAAATATAAACAAAAAGCCAGTCTATTCAAATAGGGGTTCAGAATTTCAGTGACGAATGTCAAATGACTAGCGATTGCGCATGCTCGTAAGCCCCGAGTTATATATTCAATTTGGCACAAAAATTCCACGCGCATCCTATCGCATTGCTTATCCATTTATATTATACAGATCAGTGGATTTAGTTCACAGTCGTACGGTGGTAATCTCAACCCGTGTTTGTTCTTTGCTGTTCCTATTTCATCAACAATATAACGGTTGAAATTGTGGCGATGTTATTTAATCAAATCCAGCAAAACTGGTCTACTAATTTCAAGTTGAAATTATATTTATTTTCATTGTAGCCATAGGGTTTTTTTTTTTTGGAATCTTCAACTTTGCGAGAATTATAGGACGCGTTATCCAGAATTATAATGGCATCGTCTGGTAATTTTTCTAAAACATCACTAAACCAGTTTTCAAATACAACAGAATTCATATTCTCATGGTAGTCGGCAGTTCTTTTGCTTTGGAAAACTAATAATCCACCTTCAATAAACCCATCTTCAGATCCTATGTGAAATAAAATGCAAAAGGAAAATCCCTTACCACAAAAAATATATATCAAAAAATCTAAATACGTATTTCGGCAACTAAGTTGCCATCTTCAGTAGATATCTGTATAAAACAAAAAAGAGTGTTAAACTGCTGCAGTGTTATCCCACTGGTGATTTGGTGAAGAGCATATCTTCTAAGGTTACACCTTAGCCAAAAATACCACGTTTAACACTCTTTTTTGTTTTATACAGATATCTACTGAAGATGGCAACTTAGTTGCCGAAATACGTATTTAGATTTTTTGATATATATTTTTTGTGGTGAGGGATTTTCCTTTTGCATTTTATTTCACATTTTTAGCCACAGTCTCCACCCATTATTGGTTCAGATCCTATATACACAATAATGTCTTTTCGTGTTGGAGATTTCAAATCTGTTGAGGCACATCTATAAATGCTTACCTGTGGTTATGTACATTAACATCAACCCACACTTTTGATTGTGTATGCCCTAGTCAAGTTTAAACTCAATAACTGCACCGAATTTTACATAAATATAGTATTGACAGGGATTGACCAATTTCGAAACCATTCGAAGTATTTTTTTTAAAGAAAAGGAAATACAATTAATAAATCAATCAACGCAAATGTATGCGTATATAAACGAATTGCGTAATGAGTCACAAAATATACAGAAACAATCTTCAAATGAAATTCCAAAAAATCGCGTAACCATTATAGTGTGTTGCATTCTTATTTATAAAATCATATAAGTCTATCATATATTTCTTCATAAAGAGACAGTAACTTAATAAATGATTTATGTTTATATAAAAATATTAAAACATTATTGAGCTAAATACAAATTTAGATTCAACTCAGCAAATTACTTTCGAAGCTATGAATTTCTTATGTATTAATTAGATTTTTTTGAAGTGACAAGTTAATTAACAAGAAAATACAAGTATAATAAATATCTGTTAACTATCACACAAAATCAAAAAATTTAAAGAAATTATTTAGCAATAAATAAATCTAGACATAACTTTTAGAAACGATTTTCAAAATATCTATGGAATAATAGTTCAAAAGATAACATTGGACATACATAGTCTTCAAAGTTTAAGTAAATATTTATAAAATTATATAATGATCAAAATTTCGTATTTCACGGATTTTATTAAAGCACTCTTTGAGAATATATTTTTATATAGTAGTGCTAGGATTCAACTTTGAACACGTACTCATTTCTTGAATATATATGAAAATCTTAGAGATACTTTATAGGGAATTTTGTCTGAAACTATTTACAATAAGACATTTCTGCTGTATATAAATAAATAATTATCTAAATCTAGGCCTTCAATTAATAAAACAAAATGATAAGCAATATGTAGAAATTTTAATATTAGCATTTAATATAATTCTTTATTAAACAATTAGATATCTTAAGTCACAATAACTTAAAATAAGTTAAATTAACCTTTAACCTAACTTAAAACCAGTTAAAACATAACCACCACTAGTCATATTAACTTCTGGATGAGTCCTTTCTGATAAAACTTGATAATTCCTAAGAAAGTTGTTCGAAAGCCTTATAGACACAAAATCACATGTACTTTTCAAATAAACATATAGTTCTTCCAAAGGTTCCCTCATCAAATGAAAAACTACAAATGATCTGGATGACTTTAAGAAATATATTAATTCCTTAGCTATATTAACAGGATGTTCTTTACATGTTATTATTAAGCCATCCACTTTATTTTGTAATATTCTGCAAGCTTTCTCATTATCGTATTGCCAGCATGGTTTTTTAGCTTTAGCATCATTATTATCATATGATAGTTTACGTTTTTTACCAACACTAACCAGTGTTACATTATTCGTCTCATCGTTCTGTAAATTTTGGGTTTCCTCCGAATTTCTCCCCTTATTATCAGATAAATTTGGTGAATCATCTTGAGTAACATTTTCTACATTATTTGACACTTCGTGTTGTACTATTGTATCACAGGGTTCTGTTTCTTTACTTTCTATATCACTCATAGTTTCACTCTTTTCATTAGATAATGATTCGGTACATGAGAAGACATCCTTTTCTTGATGAAAACACCGCAAAACTGAATAAATATTAACATTAATACATCTATCTAATTGTTCTTGTGGAAACTGCATCGCAAGCAATGCATTCTTTTGACATTCATTTCCAGGGTGCATGTGAATCAAATGTCCTTGCGTTTGAGGTCCTATCGAATGTAAAATAGCTGTTGTCATTAAACCAGAGGTTCCACTGTCATATAATATAAAGTTCCCATCAGATTGAATATTTCCATATGTTAAAATTTGGGATACATCATCTATTCTTAATCCTAAAATTTTGGCAGGATCTTGACGATAAAACATTTGCACAAGCAAACGAAGAGTTGGTTTACGAAACTGTACATATTCAAAATATTTCTTCTCTTTTTTCTTCATATACTTTT
This sequence comes from Amphimallon solstitiale, assembly GCA_963170755.1. Classification (NCBI taxonomy): domain Eukaryota; kingdom Metazoa; phylum Arthropoda; class Insecta; order Coleoptera; family Scarabaeidae; genus Amphimallon; species Amphimallon solstitiale. The sequence continues at coordinate 133,595,156 of OY720677.1, forward strand.
CCTGGCTGTATTCAGTTTTTGAACTAAACGTTCGAGAATTATTAATTAACTGACCTACAATATTAGCTGAACTTAATGATTCATCTTTGAGTTTTGTAATTTCTTCTTTTGTCATTGCTTGAGAAGTGCCATCGTCTTTTATGTTCCTGTTATCTTTCCCAGATGATTCAATATTTAATTGCGAAATCGTCGTTAACTGTTCAACTTTTTCCAAAGAATACAATTTCTTACTATTTTGTTTTGGTTTCATCTGGAACATGGTTTCATATTTTTCACCTATGACGCTATCTACTTCAACTAGAAAGGATCCCAACGTTAAATTCCCTTTCGCCTTCATTTTATGCAGTTTCGTGTATCGTTGTCTTTGTACAATAACATAATCACCAGGTTTTATAATACAAGAAGACATTTCAAAAGCGCTTTCACACGTATTATGTAGGTTATGCCTTTTAAGTTTTAAGGTTAACTTCACTGTCACTTGGGCTAATACCAACTGTTAACATTTCCCCATAAAATACTTTTACGAGGGTTTCGCAATAAGTATACCATAGATTATTGCAGTTTGTATTAAATTTCATATTATTTTCAGACAATATGTAGTTGTGCGGATTTAAGAAGACCAATTTACATGACTGTAGCTGCACAAGCATTCGACCTTCGTCAAATTTTAATATCGATGTCTAAAATCAATTGGGAAGTTAAAGAAGTTATGTCCCAACACAACTCTTATATTGACATAATTCTGAGGGTAATTATATTTTAAGGTATTTTTATAGTATAATTACATGTTTTTTTGCAATAGGAAATTCAAATTTTTACAATGCGCTTAGAACAGGTTAACACAAAGGTATACATTTCCAACGAAGTTTTAAAAGTACTTTGGGAAAATATTGCCCATATTGTCACACACACACTTGTGCAAGGGTATGTCTATTTTTTACTTATTTTGAAATTATTCCTGATGAAAACAAAAATAGTTTTTCAGAAGCGAAGAAATGTTCTAATGGTGGTCGGGCTCTTATGCAATTAGATTTTACTCAGTTTCTTTCGAAGTATGAGAAAATATCTTCATTACGTCCAGTTCCACACAGAGAATATGTGGAGAATTACGTAAAAGCGTATTACTTACCTGAAAACGAGCTAGAGAAATGGATCAAGGAACATTCAGTATGTATTTGATGATTAATTAATAAAAGCAATATAAACAAATGATTTCTTTTGTAGGAATATTCTTCAAAACATTTATTTGGATTAGTCAGTTGTGTATGTCAGAATAATAAAAAGACCAAACAACGATTGCTTCAAATAGTAGATGATCTAAAATTTTCAAGATAGCGTACGCTCTCTTCTGTAACCGTTAATTTTCACCAAGATGTTATTCATCAAATTAATTGCAAATAAAGCACAACTGTAAATAGTGATACAGTAGAATCTCGTGTATATTTTAGAGAAAACAACAATAGCAGACGAATGACAATTGGGGGTATTATTTTTAGACTGTACACATCGGAAACATTATTCTACATTTTGTTTCTTATTTTTATGTACTTACTATAATGAAGTTTTATTATGTATATAGATAGGATTAAGATTCTAAATTTGTGATAAGTTTCATTAATTAATTTCTACGATAAGTTAAAAATAATATAACGTTTTTGTTAATAAAAATATAACAATAGAAAAGTTTATTTCATTTAATCATTTTAATTTAATCTGAAAACTGATGTACTTAATATTGGAAAACATAAAATTTTAATTCTGACCTTAAGCAGTTTCAAACAATTACTTGTGCGCTCTTAATATAAAGGCCAACAAAAAACGCACATCAAGACATTGGATTTTAGTAATTATTTTCAATATTTGTCAAAGTTATGAGGCAGTTTGGATTTTGGTATCTGAATAAAATCATTACTCTGTAATAAAGTTTCATAGTGATATTTAGAATTGTACATATGAGCACATTCCGTATAGATGTGAAGATATATTCTTTCTCAGGAGAGCATGCAACTTGTCAAACTGTTATCTTTACGAGTTTATATTGTAGAAATTCCGTAGTAGGTACCGATTCTATATGTAGATGTTCTAAAATAACAATTTGTCTTCACTTAACATTTGAAGCAAAGAACTTTAAATGTAGTTTGATTATTATATTATTTCCATCAGAGTTAAATAAGAACGCTTTAAATATTCTTGTATCTACTTTTAACTACTATACAATATGATTACTGGGCAATTACTTCATTTATACCAGAGATAAGCAACTTTTAATCAAGTTAATGTTTAACAATTATGATGACATTTGTTATGTTAATAAATTGTTAATTGACTTCATTAATAGTGATATATAAAATGGTATCTGAATATACATATATGTACTAAACAAAACTAAAGAACGAACAATACTGTTTTCAAAATATTGTTATCGTTTCAATTTCACATCACTTATGTAAGATAAATAGATGAACTATACTCCATTCAGTCTAAGAATAAAGTAGATGGCGCTACAATATGAGCACAGTTTACACACGATGAACTTTGTATTTTGAAAACAAGTAAAACATATGTTTACTGTCAGATGGATAGCAGGGATATACATATCTGATATCATTATATTTTGACATTTACGTACATTTTTATACAAGTTGGTAACTCATTCCTCAAGAAAAAGGAATGCACATGTCGTCTAATTGTACTTTTTTGTGCTTCATCCAATTTATTGTAAGTATGACGATAATTTCTTTTTCTTGGAGGAGAAATTGGAACTCCATATAATTCCATTTCTTTAATAATGCAGTACATTGTATTCCTATTAATACCCACTTCCTCTGCTGTTTGATTGACTGCAGCTGTTTTAGACATATTGTTTTTATCCTTAATGTACACATTATAAGCCATTTGCCTTTGTCCAGATCTTATGTGTTTCCCTTTACGATTTTTTGAAGGACCTGGTAAAACTGCTTCCGCCATACTATAGAATATTAGCGATTACGAAAAGAAAGTTAACGAAATTGATAAAATACCCTAACAAATGAATATTTCACTTGCGAGTTCTAAGAAGAACTATTTTTTAAGAATATTAACAACAAATAACTATGTAAAATACGGAAATCGACAAAATCTTTGAACAAAACTGTCAGTAAACAAATTTTTGACAGAACGAGCTAAATGCGATTATTTTGCCGGTGTAAATGCACACTCGATTTCAACCAATCACAAACGTTTATTTTAAGCCCTATCTTTCCCAATGCTTTATTCTTAGACTGAATGGAGTATAGTTAGTTTAGTTCCTTTAGTCAGAGTTAACCCATGTTGCCAAATGCCTTTTAAATTTTAAGGTTAACTTAACTGTCACTTAGATGTACAATAGAAAAGTTTATTTCATTTCATCATTTTAAATTAATCTGAAAACTGATGTACTTAATATTGGAAAACATAAAATTTTAATTCTGACCTTAAGCAGTTTCAAACAATTACTTGTGCTCTCTTAATATAAAGACCAACAAAAAACGCACATCAAGACATTGGATTTTAGTAATTATTTTCATTATTTGTCAAAGTTATGAGGCAGTTTAGATTTTGGTATCTGAATAAAATCAGTACTCTTTAATAAAGTTTCGTAGTGACATTTAGTCTAGCACATTGTACATATGAGCACATTTAGTATAGATGTGAAGATATATTCCTTCTCAGGAGAGCATGCAACTTATAAAGACTGTTATCTTTACGAGTTTATATTGTAGAAATTCCGTAATAGGTACCGATTCTATATGTAGATGTTCTAAAATAACAACTTGTCTTCACTTAACATTTGAAGCAAAGAACTTTAAATGTAGTTTGATTATTATATTATTTCCATCAGAGTTAAATAAGAACCCTTTAAATATTCTTGTATCTACTTTTAACTACTATACAATATGATTACTGGGCTATTACTTCATTTATATCAGAGATACGCAACTTTTAATCAAGTTAATGTTTAACAATTATGATGACATTTGTTATGTTAATAAATTGTTAATTGGCTTCATTAATAATGATATATAAAATGGTATCTGAATATACATATTCTAAACAAAACTAAAGAACGAACGATACTGTTTTCAAAATATTGTTATCGTTTCAATTTCACATCACTTATGTAAGATAAATAGATGAACTAGTTTGTTTAGTTCCTTTAGTCAGAGTTAACCCATGTTGCCAAATGTATTGCTTCTACCTTAACACGTGCTTAACACAAATGAAGTAAGTTGCAATGAAATGTTGCCAAACTTGTTCAAATGCTTATACAGATTGCTTTGTTTATTGTGTTTACCATTAAAATCTAGCTTATTATATAGCGAAATGAGGATTCGTTTAAATTTCGTAATGTTGATAAATGTTGTGCTTTTTATTGACTCTGAGAAAAATGGATCTGTGACAAATGTTAGGTATTGCAATAAACCAAAAGTTTCCTTTTTTACAACTTTATTTCGAATCATAGAGAAAAAACTGAACACTTTTGATCTATCAAATGGCCTAATTAAAACTTTTGTAAAATATTTCAATTCTTTTTTTGATAGTTTTTAATATTAAGCGTTAATTGTCAAGTAATTCTCATTAGAGTATGTCTCAACAAATTAAAATACAATAATAAAAAATAAGACAATAAACCAATAATCATAGTGACTATTCTTATCTGTCCAATACACAAACAGCTGCGCACGCTTTTCCACATTTTGGATAGCTGTTGTATGGATAGATGGTTGTATGGTCGATAGTTATTAAATATGAAAATCTCGCCAACCATTCAACCACCATTTCAGTAAACACTTTGGAAACTTCTCACCTACATCATTCCTCACAATTGCTGCATTGCGATGTCTTGCTGCCGCTCTAAATCTCTTTAGGGATGGTTTAGTAGAATATTAATATCAGGAAGACGTTTTTTCTAAACCGATGTTATTTTATCTGAGATGCTGTAATGCCAATAATAATATTCCATAATCCTGTTTCATATTCCGATGTTGAATCTAATTCATTTGACCGGACGATTTTGTTTTAAAAAATTTCGTCATATTCTGTTGCAGTATTTCAGATGTTGAAGGATAATTATTGTTTTAAAAATACAATATTTAGAAAAACAACCTTTCTTTTATGGACTTAAGCAATCTTCTTATAGTACATCAAGAGTCTAAATAAACGTTAGGCCCGGAATATTGGGAAATAAATAGTAATTTTTAAGCCTGTTTTACATTTGTCAATTAATTCATGAATTTATTCACGAATAAATTCATGAACTTGTATCATTTTACACTTAACAATAAATTCATGAATATCATGATGACCAACCGTAATCACCTGAAATAGTAAATTTTAAATCACTTACATAGGACATAAATAAATAGTGGTGCTGGTTGGTATCTAACATAAAAATGTAAAAATTACTAAAACTTACTAGAAAATTGACGATATTTTAAAGCAAGTTCTAATTCATGAATTAGTTCACCAACTATTTCATGAACTGGAATTGACAACAATTTTTGTATTACACTCATCAATTTTTGTTCATGAACTAATTCATGAATTAGTTGACAAATGTAAAACAGGCTTTATAAAATCACATATTCAAACAGAATCAAGCCACATGCTGTTTTAAGGAATGTGGATCTTACTTAATGTATATGTTAATGATTAACATATTTACTGAAGGATTGGAAAAAAAGAGACTTAAAACTACTTATAAGCAACATTTATTACCTATTTTAACATGCTTTCTGAATATAATAGTAAAATCACACTGAAAGTATATAAAAATCACATAAAAATATTGGCACTGATACTCTACGATCCTTATAAAATAAAAATGTATAAAAAATGTACCCAAAGTAAAATGCATATTTAAATAATATTTAATTAATAGGAATGTATAACATGCTCCATCATAGTAACAAAGTCAAAAATACTGCGCCCCGCTTACAATCAATATACTTAAATATATAATTTCTCTATCGTAACAAATATAAAATTAAGACAATATGTACGTACACAAGATGATGAATTAAAATGAAAATAATAATGAATAATGAAAATTATCTTATCGCGTGAGATCGACAAGAGTGTCCAGTTCCTTACCTTAGAGATGATATATGTTTGAAACAAGTTCGTATTTATCTTATATAAAAACATTTTGAGCGAATATAATTTCATTTTAAAAAATATATAAAATTGCGATAATTTTTTTAAAATTTGAAGGAATAATGTCAACAATCAATTCAAAGTTCAGTTGTCATTTGTTTAGTCAAAGCTTTTACTCGTTCTGCATTGCAATTTTTACATAAAACGTGGTCGTCTAAAGGATAGCACCCTTTACCTTTGCCTTCGGAAGTTAAAAGATGACCACAATCCTGCAAACACACATATAAACAAATTATAATTTATGTTTCTAAATTTGCACACTGTTTTTAAATTTTATTCTTCACATTAACGGTAATATATATGATTGAATAGTCTAAATTAAAATGTCGACAAAACAATGCAATATACCAGTTGTTTCAAATATCATTAGGAATAGGAACTAAATATATACGTATGTACGATGTATACGTATGTATAGTTTATTTCAAATTATAAGAATATAACTTTGAACGGCTCTAATGCTTTTATTGCACCACCTTCTGTGACGATAATTATTATACCTGGTCTCCTTATCGAACTGGTACGGTTTACCTATTTGCAACGTATGAATCTAGGGGCCGTATTGACTATAAATTAGGGCCCTATAAGATAATAATAAAACGCTGTTAATTTCAAGTATATAATAAAAAATATCTATGCATTGGGTTTATATACAAAGAAAAAATTACAAATCGTGTGGTAACATGTGTAGTGGATACATGTAAATATATAAAGGTAATTAGTTTGTAATACACAATAAAATTTTTATGTGTTACCGCATTTCATAAATCATCTTCTGTGATTGAGTCGTCTTGCAAATCGGTGTCTGTATCTGAATCGTATTGCAAATTTATAATCAAAGGTGCTACTATTTTGTACATGCGCATATATGCGTCCTCTTTTGCTATTGCGTGTTTAACAGCATTTTTCCAATTTACAGCAGTTATATGTTCCATAGCATTTTTTTTATGTGTGTTACACTGCTTTTACTAAATTTCGGTGTTTGATTTATTCGTCTTATGGTATTTTTCAGTTGGGCTCATATCAATTCAATGGGATTGAAAATGCAATGGTATGGTGGTAAACGCAAAATTGTATGTCCTGCTTCTTTGGCTCTGTTATCCACATAATAATCCTTTAAATATTTTTTTGTCTTCATCACCTCTATTAATTGGTTTTTTGTATAATGATCCTCAAAATATAAATCATTTACTTCTAAAAATTCTTTAATATCTTTCTTATTATTACATTTTGTAGGAACTTTGGCAGCAAAGTGTCACAAAACCATTCTTCAAATAAAGATGAGGTCATATCTTCATGGTAATCTAAACTTGAGGATTTAACATTTTTAGCAGATAATAGCGGCTGTCCGATCCATCCTTTTTCTGACCCAGTATGAAGAATAATTATTCTCTTCCCTCTCGAAACCGGCGCGTCCAACTGACACATACTTGAACTATCCACCCAACCTTTGCAAATTGTGTCATACCACGTCTCGTCTAAATAACATATGAATCCTTCCTGTTTATACCTTCTAATTGCCGTTCGAAGTTTCTGTAACCTCGGGCTTTTCATAACTGTGCGACGTTTATCTATAGTGCCAAACTTAAAATCAGCTTTCTTTAGCGTCCTCACACAAGGTTGCTTTAGAACACTGAATATTTATAGGCTCATCATTAAATTTTATTTCATCTAAATTGCAGTAATTACAATTTACTTGAATTTTGTCATTACGGCCCTCAGCAGTTTGTTTGCGTAAAAGATAATCGTATTGAGCGGCCAGGTAATTATTGCCGTAGGTGGTGCAATAAAAGCATTAGAGCCGTTCAAAGTTATATTCCTATAATTTGAAATAAACTATATGTGTATAGCAACCCCACACCCACTGTCCGTCCCAATGCCGGCCACGTATACATCGACGTATACGTATACATTGATTTTCTAGGCCTAATCATATTTGACACATGCGGTATACGTTTGTGTAGTCAGTCAGTTGTCCCATTATTCATTACAAAGTCTGTAAAAAAAAAATAAAAAGACACTAACCTCGCATCTGTAACACTCCACATGAAAGCTTCTATCCAGAGCGACAACTCGTACGGTTTGCTCCTGACCAGGTTCTGGCATAATTGGCAGTTTGCAGACGCAACACCGTGGTGCAAATTTCCTAAAACAACAAAAAATATCGAATTAATACAAACATACGATATGGTATCAAGGAGTTTCGAGATAAGCTTTATTTAGAAGAAAGTACACCTTGAATATGCACATAAATACAGAGGCTACAGAAAAAACCAGGGGACGGTGCCTTATGCGCATGCGTCGAGAGTAGATGCCAACTTAATTCCTTACAATACCAACCACATAACATAGAACGTGTTTCCCCTAAACGCGTGTAACATGTCAAAAATATGCCGGCAAATTCTCACTTTTTCCCGCTTCTTTGTTCGATCAGCATCAGCTTTACTCATTCACAGAAAGCGACTACTTTTGTTTATAAGTTTCATATTTATTAGCTTTATTACCGTTGTTTCAAATAATAATTAATTAGTTTTGAAGGTTAGGTAAGTACTTAGGTTCGAAGCGAATCAGGAAAGTGTCAGTATTGTGGTAAAAATTTCGCCAACTGCAAATTGAAGAACCGTCACATCAAGAGAGTACATAGGATAGTTGTGGAAAATTCATGAAAAGGTCGCATTTTATGTCCATTGTGTGAAGTGGGAAGCGACGTCAAAACATATGAAAATTTGCGGAAACACCTTGAAGAAAATCACGGGGTAAGTATTGAAAAATTAACTCTTCAATTTTCTAGCAGTCAGGAGTACGAAGTGTGGAAAAATGCAGAAAAAATAGAGACCAATTATGCAATGCACAGAGCAAGCCAGTTGAAGGACCACAAGGAAGTACACTATGAGTGCAACAAAAGTGATACAAGAGGTAGAGTAACATACTTATGTATTATACAAATTTTCCAATACACAGAAATAAATGATTTTCTAGGATATCAACCGAAGTATTGCAAAAAGACCGAGAAATCTGGGGGAACAGTAAAAATGCATGGTGTGTGCCCGTCCAAGTTAATTGTCAAATTTTATAATGGTAAAAATTTATAATTAGTGAAGCTTTTTATAAATTTTATTTTCGAGTAGGTGGTAAAGTGACTGTCAACTTTTGGAAAACACATGCTAGGCATAATGAAAAGGAACTGAGAAACAAACATCTGTCGACAACAGAGAAGAATATGGTGGTGGAGAAATTGAAATCTGGGGTACCAATAGACAGAATTTTGGAAGATCTAAGAAAATTGGAAATGCCGAAACCAGAAACGATCAATTTGCTAAGCAGGGATGACGTCACTTATTTATCGACAATGTACAATATTGACAAGAAGAGAGACAACAACGAGATGGTGGCAGCTGCATTGAAAGTTCAGGAATGGAATGCAGGTGGTAAGAATTTTGCTTTTTTGTTTAAGCAAGAAGGCACAGCTCACAGACTGAGACCTGGCCGATGAGATGTCCCTCCCACAAGTTGCGCAGTGAATCCTTATAATATTAGGATAAGCACGAGCAGTCTGGAAAAATTGTCAAGCGCTACACATATATGTATCTCTTTTCGGTATATTACAATTTCTTATCTGCGTTTACTCGTTCGCCCGGCCAACGTATGTGATGGTGAACAAATGTTATCATTTCTTTTTTTTGCGCGACTTATAGGTCGAGGCTCCTCCCATCGGCCAAGACTCAGTCTCTGTATTGTAAGTTGTTAGTCATTTTTTTATTGTTGGTATTATGTATAAAGCAACCCATTGTAATTCCATGAAAAAGCTATGGTGATGGTATTCAGGTTACATTAAATTGCCATTTTTTGCCATTCATTCCTAAATTAATTGTATTATGTCTAACTAATTAACAGCTAAGCACTAACTCTATTTTAGACGAAGCTGCTGAAGCTTTAGGGCAATATTCGCAAATCAAGACCTATCACCAAGAAGAGATTGAGCAGTTTGTGGAAGAGAAAATGACGGAACATATAGCGGACCAAGTGGATGAGTCAAATAGGCGAACTATTCAGAAAGAACGTTTGATTAATTGGATACACGGCTTGGATGATGACGCTTTTGACAGATTCAGGAAGAACATTCAAGGAGCCATGACAGAAGAGGATCAAAGAAGAAACAAGGCAACAACAACCAAGAGGAAAATGGAAAAGCAGGAATATTTTCCTTCAAAAAAATTCAGGGTTAAAATGAGACACAAATGGGAAAAAAGAAGAAAATACGGAACAGAATGATGGAAAATCCATTAAATGAGAGGTATTTAGCTATGTTTTTTTTAAATATTATTGTCTTGCATAGTTTATTATATAGTGAATACAAATTGTTCCTTTTAGATACCTATTTTGTAAATACCACATGTAATAATTTATTTTTGTTTGTGTGTATTGTGTGATAAAATAAGGTTGAAAAATATTATCTTCTCAGTACTCTCATAAGTTCCTGTAGGTTCTTCTTATGAGCAGTAATTGAACCTACTACAATACAGTTAATATCATGCAAAGCTTTTGTTTCATTTATATTATATTTTATAATTTTTTAGTCAATATTTAAAATAAAATCAAGACACTCATAGATGGCGTCTCTAACAGTAATTTTGTTTAATATTGTTTTAGACAATTTTTTTGTTAATTTTCACAGATAAAAGCAGTCAAGTTCAAAAAACGACAAATTTAAATTTGCCGCTAATGTCACGCGTAGACGTCCGTCACGCATGCGCATAAAGCGCGTCCCCTGCGTCTTTTCCTGTAGTCTTAAATACAGGCCACTAGCGTTGCTTTGACTTCTGGAGTGTGTCCTGTGCAGGTCTCGGCTAATCACGATGGGATTGTATTACGTCATTTTGACGTCACAGTGACTGTTTGCCGTCCAAGTGGTGATCGTAAAATACAAGCGTCCTTTTCACAGCATTACTTAGAGTGCCTTTGAAATGAGAATGGTGACAAGAGATAGGAAATCAATACAAACAAAAGCGGCCATTTTGTGGGTACCCTGTTAGTATCTCTCAAATAGCATAATAACCTAAATTCAGTATTATTAAATACGGACTGATATAATAATCTATAATTGGCGTGTTAAATGGATATGTACTTAAAAAACGTGATAAATAAAGATAAGAACGTAATAATTGTGAAAGACATTTTTAAACAAGACGCCATTACTACGCTAATAACGCCTTCTACTGACAAAACGAGAATTGATATATATATTCGTTTTATTTGATTTTATTAATCAAATTAATTAAATTCATTAATTGTCTTGTGCAGAAAAACCCAGAGTCAAAGTAATTCATGAACATTTGAAGTATTATCTAAGATAAGACAAATAATGACAGACAACATTTTATATTTAAATTTAATACAAATTACAGATGTAAGTTAGAACAAATGTTTCTTTGTTTACATTGTGTACAGAGAAACGTTCGTCCATATCAAGTAAATTGATTCAGTGAATAACCATTACTTACTACATTAAAATTCATCTTTAAAAACCTTTATAATAAAAAATCAACTTCTAAATAAAAGTAAAAATGTACTTAATTTAAAATAATACTATATTAATCAAACATAAAAAACATTTTCTTTTTACTTTTTAGGAGATATGCGAACGAAGCAACCACAATGCATAATCAAAATAAATAAAGCGATGGTAAATCAAAAATTAAAAAACGATTATGACAAATAGTACAAAGACTCGAGAAAACAACCTTTTAACATATAACCAGCAACGCAGGAGATATGAAAAAGTCAAGCATACTTTATAACAATCACTGACCAGTGAACCACCAATTCACAGAAACGAAAATTAAAAACACAATCTATATAAAAATGCATTGCCACTGCTCATCGAGACAGGGACGCGTTTCTAACTCATTGGCTTTCTTCGGCTTGACGTACAGCTTTGCAATGACAATTTCATGTATTTATATATATGAAGTGTGGCGTAATTTTCATAATTTATATAAAGAGTAATAGGTGTGGAGTTAGCAGTCGAACGGTCAAGTAAAATGCGAGCGGTCTTGTGCTGCCATCTTTTGATGTGTTACAAAACTAATCTCAAAACATTTTGATACCATCTCATAGAATAGTTAGTTCTATCATAAACAGGTAAAACGCGTAAAAGTATCTGTTTTACATACTTGTGAAAATCCTCGATGCAGTGAATTTGATTAGTAGAATCAACAGTAAAGGGTATACCATCCAGTATTTTTCCACAGATCACGCAACGGAAGCACTGTGGGTGGTATGGTTTTCCAGTAGCTCTTAAGATTCTATCTAATATTGGCTTCATACAAACGCAACATTTCTCTAGTGTATTCTGTAGATAATAAAAATTAATATTTTATAGGAACTTGAACAAATTATAAGCTCGTATACCATGTAATCTTCTTCACAGTATGGCTTACCGTCAAGCGCATAGAACGGTTTTCCTTCAAGATTGATAGCACAATGGTGGCATGTGAAGCAATTTGTATGATATATTTGTTCCATCGCAGTACAACCACTGTTTTCGCCAACAATCTGTAATAAAACAAACATGTGAATCCTATAACTTAACTCTTTAAATATGTTCTGAAACACATTATATATTAATTTTCAATATTTTCTAAGAAGTTAAACTACTTAAAAACATTAGAATTGGCGATTTTCAATTGATGTTTTATATATTGTCCTAAAAATTAATAAATGAAGCACATTTTAGGATAATGAAAGATTTTCGTTTGTAGTTAATATTGAAGCGTTTTCGGGTTCGCAATAAACAACTCGTGCAAATATTTTAAAACTGTCTGTATATTTTCACACTTAAAACATCATAATATAAAAAATTATAAATAAATGTAACGCACTTAAAACTACTATGAATAAATTAACATACGTATTTATTTCTATTACTACTATTTATGTCTGTAATATTTATTTACTTCTTGACCTATAATAACACTGCACCATTCACTGTATTTATGTTTATTTGCACTGTACGAATACTACTGAATGAATTAATTCTTTCTGGGCACCGGTCGCTTTTTATATCGGCATATAAGACTCCGGAAATATACGCGAAAATTCTCTCTTTCTTCTCGATGTTTGTAGTAAATACGAGAAGGGATCCAGACTTTCTGTCGCTTACACATTACATATATGTGGATGATTTATGACTTATTTACGGTGCGTCGCGCCGATGTTTATTTTTCTTTTGTGGCTTTCGTTACAATATTATAACGGAACCTACGCAATCTGAAAGTATTCCTCCTAGATCAGTTAATGTGACTTTACAGGTCGGTTGTAGGAAAAAAGAAAATTTAAAAAAAATGATTAACCACTATACGACGTGTCCTTAAATTCGCGAAACACCTGAATGGTTCGTAATTATGTGAGGACAAAGGATCATGAGGAAAATATGAAAAAAAATCCATCGCTGTTAATTTCAAAGAAATTCATATTCAAAGTTAACACTTTAGATGCCGTTTGTCTAAATTACTGTAAAACATTTAAAGATTGGTCAATGGGATAACAATTTTGAACAACTATAAACAGGTTTGTAATTAATCACTCTTCCAATTATACCATTTACAGAAAAAATCATTTTACACTAATTTTTCCTGAAAAAACATATGGCAACGTCGTCCTGAATTTACACTTAATCCACTTTAACGTACGAAAATATCGAAATCAAAATTACTTATTAATGTCATTTTGACATTGTCAATTTGTCATGCTTATTTCAACCCTATTACTACAGTACACAGACTGAGTCTTGGCCGATGGGAGGAGCGTCGACGTATAAGTGGCGCAGATTTATAGGTCAGTGCGTGACAGAGAAAGTATTCGGAAAAAAGAAATGATAACATTTGTTCACCATCGCATACATTAGCCGGACGAACGAGTAAATGCAGATAAGAAATTGTGATATACTGAAAAGAGATACATATATGTGTAGCGCTTGACAATTTTTCCAGACTGCTCGTGCTTATCCTAATATTATAAGGATTCACTGCGCACCTTGTGGAAGGGGCGGCATCTCATCGGCCAGGTCTCGGTCTGTGAGCTGTACCTTATTAATTTTCGTTTCATTTTGGATGTTCAAGTATGTATTTTCCGTTGATTAGTTCTTTAGTGTCTGTGCTAATTTTCGCGTTTTGCTGACTTGTGTTGGTGTTTTTTTTTTAATTTATGTTAAAATGTTTACAAACGACGAATATTCAGATATGCATCTGGTGCTGGGCTAATGCGGAAACAATGCTGCTGCTGCTGTTAGATCTATCGCGAAAGGTATCCTCTAAGAAGACATCTTAGTAGTAATGTCTTTAGACGTTTAAACCGAAAAATAAGAGAAACAGGAAGCGTATCACCAACAGGTGCCTTTTATCGATATAGAGAGGTCGTCCAAAAACTACAAGGGTTTTAAATTTATTCCCAGACAACCCAACAATATCAACACGTGAACTCGGTAATTACTAGACATATCAACGAATTATTAAGGATGAGCGGTTTCACCCTTATCATCACAGAAAAGTTCAAGCTTTATTACCTGACGATTTTCCACGTCATGAGAATTTTGGAACTGGTTTTTAGAACAAATACAAAGAAATACTCAATTTCGCTGAAATATCTTGTGGAGAGTCAGCCAAATTCACATTTTTTTGCTTTGAAAAATCCTCAGGTATTTAAACCAGCTAACCACAAGCATAAGTTTGGCGTAAATGTCTGGGCAGGTATTATCGGAAATCGGTTAATCGGTCCAGTCATTATTCCTAACAGGCTGGCCGGGTACAACTTTCTAGAATTTTCGGTAAATGGTTTTAAAAAATTGGTAGATGAATTTCCATTAGCGTTAATCAATAATATGTGGCTACAAATGGACGGTGTTCCTGCTCATCATGCGGCACCGGTGAGAAACTGGTTAAATGAGCAATTTGCCGGAAGGTGGATAGGAAAAGGTGGCTCGCTCCGTTGGCTAGCTAGATCTCCCGACCTCACCCCTTTGGACTTTTTCTTTTGGAATCACATTAAACAACTACAGTTCAAAATTATCTCTTTGTATATACAGTATATAGAAACTGGAAGTTATTTTTAGAAGAAAAAGTTTAAGATACTTCTATTAATAATGCTATATTTGTAAATATGTCCTATACACTCATGATAATACCCTAATGTATATGTTACGACAATTTAATTCATCTGTCAAAAACATGACATTTTAATACACGCTGTGTTAGTTTGCTATCGGATAAACTGCATGTTTGCTAGCGGATAAACTGCATGTTGATTTTCCATGGCAACGAAAATTCAATTCTGACAGTATCGTTCAAATAAATTTCATACATAAACATTTATATTTTTCTCTTTCTTTTGTATATGTATTCAAAGGAATGTTAAATAAAAATATTTCGGTTTATTAATATTAATTAAATGATTCATTAAATTGTCTTACCAAATACCATTCGAGTTTGTGTTTATTTCCGGAACAAACTTTCATTTTGACAAAACTCAAACTTTGTTGCTTAAGGGTAACACGACTCGAACAAATAACAAAAGGTAAAACCGCGACACCGAAGGTGGAGCGGTTTTACCATGTTATTTGTTCTCGTCAGTTACCAAGCAACAAAGCTTTCGTTCAAAATGAAAGTTTGTCCGGATAAACACAAACTCTTATGGTATTACCCCCGATAAAATGAATAAATATCGTATACCTTTCGAATAATATAAGATTTTAGTCGTATTCAAATCGCGCAACCGCCATTAACATGGCCTAACGATAACCGAAATAGCAGAGACCTAGGGTTTTCCGTAACATCTGAAGCACGGTAGCAGCTCACAAAAATTTTCAGAAAAAAATAAAATGTGATCGGGAATCGATTCCTGGACATATACAGGGTTATGATAAAGTAACGCACAAAATTCATAAAACGTACAATGTTCAGTTTTGAAAAAAAATGCAAAAACACGTCAAACAGTTGATTTTATTCCGCGTCTTTTAACATAAGTCAAAAAAATAAAACGTCAAATTTATCAAAGTTATGACGTCATCAATATTTTTTTTAAATATGAAGCTTGGTTTTTTTTTTTACTTTATTTGATAAAGCTTGTTTTTCTGCATTATAAAGAAATAATTGAAGTAGGGGTCACATAAGAAAAAACTGAGAGAATTAATAAAAAACAAAATAAACTAGTTTTTGAATTTATGAAAAGAAACTAAATATTAAAAGAATTAAAACTTAAAGTTACCTAGTAATAAAAGAACTGTTTGTCAGTGTCAGTCTTACAATTAGTGTCATACCAATTTTATTATGATGGCTCCTTTAACGGAAATAGAAAGGATAGAAATTCTAATGATGGTAGGTTACGGCGATAGACTTCGAAGTCATGAAGAAGCATTTGTTTTATTTAACGAAACACATTTTGAAAGACCTCCAATTGCTAGAAGCACACTAAGCAGAATTGTTGCAAAATTTAATGAAACAGGAAGCGTTAGTGATGCTCCAAAATCTGGAAGACCGGGAATAAGCGACAATGCAAAGTAAGATATTTTGCTGTCATTAGAAGACAACCCTCACGCAACTACAGCAGAAATTGCCTTACAACAAGATGTTAGTCAGTCGTTTGTAGTAAAATTTTTAAAAAAAGAAAAACTGCACCCATACAAAGTTCAACTTGTTCACGAACTCTCAGAAGATGATCCGTTCAGACGTTTGGAATTTTGTGAAATCTTCATGAGGCATTGTGACGAAAATCCAAATTTGCTTAATAGAGTAGTATTTTCAGACGATGCAACGTTTTATTTAAGTGGTACAGTAAATCGACACAATTGTCGCTACTGGGCTCGGGAAAATCCCAAATGGATTCAGACAAAACACACCCAGCGTCCCCAAAAAATTAATGTATCGTCAGGGGAAAATTTATTGGTCCTTATTTCTTTCGTGGGAATTTAACAGCTGAGCGATATTTGCAACATCTTCGTATGGCAGTGCTTCCGGATCTAATTGCGGCATTTCCGGATCCAAATAATAGGGAAAACTTGGATCCCAGTATTTGGTTCCAACAAGATGGTGCACCACCACATTATGGTCTTAATGTTCGAAGGTTTCTGGATAACCAGTTTGAAGGGAGGTGGATTGGAAGACGTGGACCAATGAAGTGGCCACCTAGGTCACTTGATCTCACCCCCCTTGATTTCTTTCTGTGGGGACATTTAAAAAGTCGGATCTACGTTAACCGACCAGACAATTTAGAAGACTTAATGGAACGAATTAGACATGAAATGACTCGTATAACTCCAGATGATCGAAGACTCTGTAAATCAGGTCTACCATCGTCTTGGCCTATGTCAGATAGTGAACGGGACACAGTTTGAACAATTCCTGTAAGAAATCGTTTTGGTTTAATGGACTGCTTAGTTAATTTAAATGTTATTACTATAATAAAGTTTATTTTGTTTTTTATTAATTCTCTGTTTTTTCTTATGTGACCCCTGCTTCAATTATTTCTTTATAATGCAGAAAAACAAGCTTTATCAAATAAAGTTAAAAAAAAAACCAAGCTTCATATTTAAAAAAAAATATTGATGACGTCATAACTTTGACAAATTTGACGTTTTATTTTTTTGACTTATGTTAAAAGACGCGGAATAAAATAAACTGTTTGACGTGTTTTTGCATTTTTTTCAAAAATGAACATTCTACGTTTTATGAATTTTGTGCGTTACTTTATCATAACCCTGTATATTGACAAGCCTATGTCGAAGAATTAACGATACGATACGATACGATACCACGAAGTTAGATATACATTTTTGTAGCAGACACATTCAATAACATTTATATATAAATGAGCTGCAACAAGTTAACTCTTCCAGAGTATATAGAATTATCAGTAATCAGAATTTTAAATGTCATTTGCATATTGGTTACATCTGTGGTTACATCTGTAATACACTATGACAGATATGTTTAAGACTTACAGCACCGTGCAACATTAAATATCTTTTAATGCCATTTACATATTAATTAAGTTCGTAATACACATGAAAGATGTGTTTTAGACTAAAGCAACATGCATCATTAAAATTTTAGTAGAATCGCTTTAGCAAATGGGCCAATAGCTTAAAATATCGTCAAATTTGAGATGTTGCAGAACTTTACTTGTCAAAAAATATAACCTACAAAATCCATTTCAGAACTGTCATAAATGATATTTATACAGCATTTGATATTGTTATAACTGTACTGAAAACAATACAAATTTGTCAACAAGACTTACCACCTTCTATACAGAATAACAGAGTATTAAATAAAATATAAATATAAAAAAGTAATCTTTAATATGTTTTATGTAGTAGTATTTTACTTGTGGAAGCTGTATATTCTGAAATATTAATTAAATAATTTAATATCTTTGTTCTGAAATTGCTCCGGTCGATGCTACTATATCATACATTGGGGATTATACTGACAAGCTTTTAAATTTTTTATCTTAGAACAGATAACACTAGGAATCATATTCAGTTTGGATTACAGTAATTTTTGTAAATAAATTCTTAGAGACAGTGCCCTCCTTTTTATATCTATGTAACGAATGAAGTATACTCAGCTTTTGAACATAACTTTTCAAGTGGCACTATAAGTAAAGGTTACAATACATGTGAAGATTTTTTTATCAATTCCTCATTCGAAAAAACACTTCAAGAGGGAACTTACTTTATAGGATGTAAGTTACATAATAGTTTACCAAATTCTATTAGAGATAGTTTTAATTCTACTTGGGGTTTTCTGGTATTGTTTACATTATTTTCTACAATTCTAATGTCTGTTTTATATATTTACTTTTCGACCTGGTTCTGACATATAAAAACAAAATAAATTACTTCAAGTATGACAAGAACTGTATACCTTTTCACGACATTTAACACATATGCCGTAACAGTCTCCTTCTACTTCATTTTCCATGCCTTGTACCAATAAATCAGTCAGAGCATCAACTTCCTGTTCCTTGTGTCCACCCAATCTGCTCGCCGACTGGCTAGGTCCTGACATATGACTGCCTCCACTGACGTAAGGTGCATATAGAGAATAATTCGATCTTGACGACATCTGACTGGGAGGTCTGGGGTTGATAGGCTCATAGATGGATTCGTAGGTGGATGACTATAATAAAGTAAAATTAGTAACGATAATAACGTGCGCAAGTACATAAAGTAGATAGACATCAAGAAACTAAGCCTTAAATTGTCTCGTTTAGATTAGGTTAGTAGAGAAAGCCTATATAAGTGTGAGTTTTAGAAATTGTATGAAAGTATTTTTGAAGCAGATTATTGAATGTTAAATCAGAAAGGTTAAATCTATGTATTAAATAATGTACTTAGCTATTTCCAAGATTGTAAGCAATCTGCAAGTTTGTTTCAGAGTATATAGCTTATTACAGAAAGAGATCAATAAATTTAGATTAATTCTTTAATTTCTAAATGCAATGTTGTAAAGAATATAGTATGTATTGATTTATTAGAAACACTATAAGAGTTACACAAAAGATTTTTCACTGCAAACAATAAAACTTTAACCTTAGATATAACAAATTCTATGTCGGAAATTGCAGATATATTTAAGCTTAAAATATATTGAATGCCATATATGAAGCATTTCATAGTGCAAAGAGGAGCTTTAAAAATAAAGCCAGTAGGTCTATCTACACAGGACTGGATTTTTATAGTTCGCCAAATAGCTGAAAAAATAATAAGTCCAAACAACAACACATGTTTGCTGTATACACCTAGAAAAGGCATTTGACAGTTTGCCCATGGCGAAAATTCAGGTGTCATTGCGCAAGACAGGGATAGACGCAAAGATGATCGAAGTCGTGCGGGGGTTATGACAATACAGAGAAGTGTTTGAGGTAACACTTCAAGAAGATTTATAACTTTAAGTATGCTACACTACCGTAGTCGACAAATTTTAATTTTTGATACGAAAGTAGAAAGAGGAAAAGAGCAGGACGAAATAAAATAAAGATAAACATATAGCGAGGCTGCCAAATATGCGAATAAATGGTTCTAATTTGTAAGTCGAAGTGGGGTACCATAGGTATAGTATAAGATTCAATCAGTACTGTGTAGTTGTCAGTAGGCTTTGTACATGAAGGGGGTGCAGAACGCATCTTAGAAATTAAAATTCGCTACGAATATTTACAGAAAAATATTTCACGGTGTATTACTTTTATGAGGATGTACAACAAAACCTATATTCTCCGCGTATTAATAGAATTAAATACATATTCATTCTTAATTTAGTAAAAGAAAGTAAATGTAACTCTTATGAAAAGAAAATAAATATAACTCTAATTTCCGGTAGGAATTTCGAAAAACTTTTTAAATAAAATTGTTGTCAATTTTATTTTTAAGAACATGAATTCTTTATAAATTTGTTTAAACTTAGTTGACGAAATATTTGCAAAATTCGATTTTTTCACTGAAGTAAACTGCTACTTCCGGTCTACCGATTTTACTGAAAAAGTAATCAGATCTCAAGAGGGAGATTATACACCTAAATACAAAATTTTAAATTAATATCTCCAGCGGTTTGAGCGCTATCGTGGTCACAGACAGACAGGCACACACACAGAGAGAGAGACATTTTTTAAAAACCACTTTTTCGGCATCAAGGGACCTCAAAACGTGGACATCTGCAAAAATCTCGAGGTCGAAAATTTTCATCATCACAATACTTCCTTATACTGTACTATCTAGAAAGATTGTAGACCACGTGTTTAGTAGTTTTCTAAAATCTGGTAATTATCGTGTTCATACGTTTATGAGATTCGCGTATCGCTAGTATTTGAGAGTAGCGTACATTTTATTCACAAATACTGCTGTCATTGTTGACAAGTCAAATATAGCTGCATTACGGAAAAAGGAATATGTATGTATGGTGCGCCACTGTCTAGAATATTTTACATAAAACATTCAATACTACCAACTGCTGTTAATTGGGTTGCCTAATTTGGTAGTCATGTGGTCTACAGGAATTGTTGATATCTCTGTACTACATATAAGAAAGTAAAAGATAGTACAAGCAATGCTTGACAGAAATTGCGCATCAAAAAAGATACGAAAGCTTTAGTGTACAAGAATAGAGTACAGTTTTTGTTATACAGATTCGCCTGTCGGCTGAAAGTTCGACAAACCTCCTACACAAGATTTCTTTAATTAATGGGAGTTTATAAGCTTCTACAGCAGCTCTTATATTAATATATACCTTACACAGAAATTAGGGGCACAATATTTAAAGAGGATAACATAATAAAAGAATTTAAAGTTTAGAAATGAATGCTTGAAATAAATTCGAAACAATGGTAAATTCAAAATTACGGAGGGGCTCCACCCCGCACATTACAACAATTTAAAAAGAAAGAAAATTAAATCTGACACAAGAAATTATTTTTATTATTTCACGACAAGTGAATTTAAAAGAATCTAAGATAAGTTTAAATATAACAAACTCCTACGTTATTATGGTGCGGATGAATTGTTCTATGAAAATATAGAAATTCATATTAATAGATATGACGCAGTTCAAATTTTTGAGCATTTTATAATAAAAATAGACAAGAAACGAATAATAACAATTCACAATGAATTGTAAAATATATTTTTATATTTTATATCGGTGATAAAAACACCTAATGCCATTATAGCAACTGATATTTCTTTTTCAGTCATTTTTGCAATCCAAAATAATAGATCCTTTTTCTTAGAATAACAATATAATGATAAATCTTTACATTAGTCTATAGTGCGCATTGGCCTAATTTATCCCTGTTCTACTATGTATTAGGTTTATCTGATCGAGGTTTTCACCTCGGAAAAGATACTTCACCTAGTCGTTAGACCATATCCTGCTCCACGCGAGAGCAAAGCCCATGGAAGTACAACACCAAATGGGGTGACTGTGCAGAAGTTAGAAAGTCACTAATAGTAAAGATAAATTTATAAAAGTGTTCTAAAGAAACGTAGTCCAATGTTGGCCCTGGTCTGTGGTTACAACTAATTTAATTACTTTTTTTTCCCCAAAAATGGATGTTAGACCTAATAAATCACAGTATATACCCTTTGATAATTTACTTCAGATTGTTTACAATACATGATGGGTGTCAGTACAAGCAATCTCGGAAGTATTTAACATGCAAATTTAGTTATAGAGCATAAGAGTTACGTTAGTACAAAAATTTTTATATTACCTGTCCATAAGTCCCATACAAGGAGTCAGTATCACTAAACTAATAAGGATACATAAGCATTAGTACTCGAATTGAGATATAACCATATACAAAATAGAAACCAAGCACTTACGTTTATATTCTATAAAGTCTATTTCAATATAAAAAATTACAGATATCATTTATAGATTTGTTTTAATTAATAGGCTTGTGTAAGATGAAATTATACAGAGCGGCTTCAGATTAAAATGAATGTAAAGATATATACCGGGTGTCCACACGAAAACTTTATATTGAATTATTTCTGGTGTTTTTGAAGACAAAAACTTGAAATTTTGGGTGGTTGTTCAGGATATAGGGGGACAATGAATAGTGTATTTCATACCGCCCCATCGGGTCACCCGCCGCCGCCGGCCACCCCCACTCCAATATTTTAAATGACACCCTGTATTTTTTTTTGGTGGTTTTGAAAGAACACAATTTTCTTGATATTCCTATGTGAAAAAACTAGTAACACACATTATGACATTTATGAGATATTTAAATTTAAAAGTTTCAGATATCAGAAATTATTAACTCCGAAAAATCTTAAGTTAGTCATGGAAATAGTTTGCTTTAAATTAGAATTGTCAAAATTGTGACTTTTGTGTTTCATTAATATTAATACTTGCACAGACTAAACAATCCAGACCGGCAACTTAATCCTAGATTTTATCCAGAGTACTCATCCTTGTTTAACAAACGTAAATTTGAATACTCTACCATGTCTGTCAAATTCACTGAACTTGGAGATGAGATGGCGCTAGCGTCAATTGAAATGTTTGTTATGCTGTGGTTATATGTCATTCAAAACTACATTTCAAATTTGACACGTTTGACATATTTTTGCAATCCTTTCTCGTACATCGTATTAATTATATGTTGATACAAATATGGTGTCAAAGTGTTTAGTGTGCGGGTTTGGACAAGATGAAGTTAACAAAAAGCATAGGTTTAAGATAAGATTGGCATTTCCTTTGTTTAAGAAGCGCATTTTTGACATGCTCTTTGCCTTGCAGGTTTGATACCTTTTGATTTATGTATTAGTATTATTATTACTATGCTGAATTTGTTCCTTTTGGTACATATTGGTTTTATTTTTATTTGTCATATTACACAAGATTTGTATTATTATTATTGTCTTCTCATTATTGGTTGTGTAATTTAATTTTATTACGTTTTATTGTATAAGTATATGTATCAATAAAAACTATTATTATTATATCCCTATGTTTTCCTTGACAGTTTTCACTTATTAGATTATTATATTTCTCTTAATCTTATATAGAGTAGTAGTTTATTGTGTCTAATAGGTCACCGTAAGAGTAATGTTATGCAAGTAAAAGATTAATATTTATATTTCGTATCACATATTTAATATGTAACACCACAAAATTACACATAAGATGCTCAAACTATGGCTATAATTGTTACTGTAACTAATATTTATTACCATAGTTTTAGTAACTTTTGTGTATGTTTTTGTTACATAAATAACGTATTTAATAAGCGTATTCTAAAAACAAGCTCATTTCAAATTTCGCGCCAAAATGCTGCTAGCGCCATCTTCGTACCAAGTTCACTGATGTGTAACAAGGATAGAAGATCTTGGATATTTTTTTTTCAAGTAGTTGCCGGTCTGGGTTGTTTAGTCTGTGATACTTGTAAAATTGTTCTTAAAGTTTCGGCTTTTTCGCTGAAATGGTTTATACTCTTGAAGAGAGAACTGAAATAGTGATTTTGTATGGGATTGCAAACAAAAATTATTCCCAAGCGGCGACGTTATTCAATGAAAACCATCCAAACAGAAACGTATCTGTTGCTTATGTCAGAACGCTAATAGAAAAATTTTTGCAAACTGGATCTGTAAATAATAAAAAACGGAATACGAATAATTGTGGTGTACTAAATGAAGCTATGCAACTAGCAGTTCTTGGGCATATTAATTTAGACCCAGAGCTTTCGTTGAGAAAATTATCCGAAGTTTCGGGAGTGCCAAAATCAACCTGCCATAAGATATTAAAATTAAACAAAATGCACCCTTATAAAATTCAACTTCACCAAGAGTTGGGTGACGGTGATTTCGACAGAAGAGTCGAATTTTGTGAAATAATGACAGATATGATTCGGCAAAATGGAAATGTTTTGCGAAGTATTTGCTTTAGTGATGAAAGTTGCTTTTACTTAAATGGTTTTGTGAATAGACACAACTGTCGATATTGGAGCGACGTAAAACCCCATTTTTTCCGAGAAGGCAACACACAATATCCCCAAAAAATTAATGTATGGGCTGGAATTCTTAATAACCAAGTAATTGGCCCGATATTCTTCCAGGAAAATTTAAATGGACCTAAGTACTTACAATTTTTGGAAGAGCTAATACATCCTCTTATCATACAGTGTCTAGAAGAAAACTTGAATGAAATAGAGGAGGAGCAATTATATTTTCAACAAGATGGAGCTGAGCCACATTACTGTTTAGACGTTAGGAATTATTTGGATAATATTTTCCCAGGACATTGGATTGGACGTAGGGGCTCTATTGAATGGCCAGCTCGCTCCCCCGATTTAACTCCCCTAGATTTCTTTTTGTGGGGACATTTGAAGTCTGTTGTTTATAAGACACCGCCACAATCAATAGCTGATTTACGTAATAGAATAACAGAGGAATGTCGAAATTTAACGCCACAAGTGTTCGAAAATTTTAGAAATGCTTTTGAAAATACTTTATTTATGTTTAAATGTAAACGGTGAACAATTTGAGCATTTAATTTAACTAAAATGTTGTGAATAAATCTTGTTTTAAGTATTTCCATGACTAACTTATGATTTTTCGGAGTTAATAATTTCTGATATCTGAAACTTTTAAATTTAAATATCTCATAAATGTCATAATGTGTGTTACTAGTTTTTTCACATAGGAATATCAAGAAAATTGTGTTCTTTCAAAACCACCAAAAAAAATACAGGGTGTCATTTAAAATATTGGAGTGGGGGTGGCCGGCGGCGGCGGGTGACCCGATGGGGCGGTATGAAATACACTATTCATTGTCCCCCTATATCCTGAACAACCACCCAAAATTTCAAGTTTTTGTCTTCAAAAACACCAGAAATAATTCAATATAAAGTTTTCGTGTGGACACCCGGTATATAACATCAATAAGCCGATTAGAATATTTTTTATGCAAAAAATAATTTTAGTATAGATTAGGGAAAGCGACAATGAAGCTTCACTGGATTTGGTTTTGTATTTCAATGATGAATATTATTAAATAAACGTAAAAGTTACCTGTGATCCTATTCCATAGCTGTGGTAATCTTGACTTGGCTGGGTGGCTCTCCTTAATTCGCTATAGCTGGAGCTGACTGGTGAAGGTGGCGGAGGTAGTTCTTCGGGTGGAGGGGGAAATGCACCACCTACTGAACAACCACCGTAATCTGCTAGAGCTGCCGTTTCCAATGGTGGTGGGGGTGGAGGTAAATCATCGGCTCCTGAGATATATTCAAAGAAAACAGAATGTAGTTATTTATTATTAAAAGTAAACACATAAATTTTATAGAAATAAAAATACAAAAGGATGCAGTACTATCATCGTAGACGAAATTGGGATCATTAATTCTTCCTAATCCACTATAATCCGGATCAACAGGTGGCGGTGGTGGTGGTGGTTCATCCGGTGGTAGTAGAGGACACGTTCTTGGTGCTAAGAAATCGCTGTAGTCTGTCACACCTGGTGTTTGTAACGGTGGTGGAAGTGGAAGCATATCAGCTGCTCCTAAATTATTTCAAAAAAGAAAAATGTAAAGAACTAGTGTGTTGACGAAGATGAAACGAAATGAAGCTGCACTACTACAATTGACGTATACGAAAAGAAATGGGACAGTGAAACAATAAGACATTAACGAACAATTAAGTAACAAGTATTCATAAATATGTTTCGGGTGATGAGCAAAGCAGTTCACTTTAATGAATAATTCAAACTAAATTAGTACACATTCCAATCATATCGCATACTTTTAGCGCGTAAAGTTAAATGTGGTTCATGGGCTTAAATGATAGAGAAAATAAATATTCATTAAAAATATGAAACCGATAGAGGTAGTTCAGGTCGTTGGATACTAGATGGCAGTCAGAGAATCCCCGCCTCCTACGTTTTGATGTTTTTCAGCTCAACTAGCTCGTGTAAAAATAGAGTTTCAGATATCTTACTGCTGAGCACCGTAAGTACAGTTCTAGAAACCCTTATACTTTTCAAGATCAACCAGCACCTGGAGGAGCACGAGCTAGTCGATCCGGACCTATATGGCTTCAGGAAGCAACACTCGACCACCCTGCACAGGTGCACAGGCTCACGGAGCAGATAACCTCATCGTTCAACAGGAATGAATACACCCTGATAGTGGCACGCGACCTAGAGAAAGCCTTCGATAAGATCCGCCACAAGGGAGTCTTGTGGAAGATGCGCAAGGCAAACTTCCCGCCGAGGATCCTGAAAACCCTCCGATCCTACCTCCACGACAGGAAATTCAACACCATAGTTAACGGTGTGAACTCCGACACGAGGCGGATGGGATCCGGAGTACCACAAGGATCAGCCCTCGGGCCTGTCCTCTTCACCATCTACGTGAACGACATCCCGAAGCCAGAGAACCACATGACACCACAATAGTGGCAAAGTCTATGAAGCCCGACATCGCAGCCAGGTTGGCTCAAAACCAACTGGATAAGGCGAAGGACTTATATGATTTATGGGGCCTCAATATCAACCGGAAGAAGTCGTAGACAGCGATAATATCGCAGAGGACATGTAAGTAATCCCATAAAATTCAAATTTCAGGTACAGAGGTCGACTGGAGCCAGGAGATTGACTACTTGGGAGTAACACTCGACACCCACCTAACATTCAGGAGGTACGCCACCAGGATACACGGAAAAGCTGTAGGAAGATTGACCCAGCTTATGTCATTGATGATATCTTGGAGAACCGAAGAGCACGCCGATGACGCACATCAGGAACATCGCCAAATTAACTCTCTGGCATAGTTTATCCAAGAAATGAACAGGAAGTTCTTCCGAAAGGCCAACTAGAACATAGCAAACTCATCTCTGGATGACACTATGAAGGCAAAACCCCGAGGAAAGCACAAGACCGTTACGGAGGCACTCAGCCTCCTGTAGAAGCCGCAGAAAACCGGATGGAAAACACGTAAGAAACACCTTAAAATTATTAATATTCATGTATCTAGCTTATGTATTTCTAAAGTGGGCGATACACGATCAAATATTTACATGTAAAATTGACATAAAAATGCATGTAAAAATTGATGTAAAAGTTGCAGTAATATATGTTTCAATAAATTCACAATATAATGTACAATACTTGTAGTGAAAATGTTGGTACTAATTACAGAAAGTAAATTTTACCAGAATTATTCAATAATTGTAGCTGACTTCCACGTGATCTTACTAGTTGTCATCTGTCATAGTTGTCATAACAACAACACATTGAGAAAGAATAGGTAGGGAGACGACGTCATGTGATCAAACCGGGTATAGGTCCGCCAAATTGATAACACACTTATGTCAAACAGGTAGTGTTGGTAAAAAGTGAAGTGTTTGTTAAGTGCATCGTGTATTAGAGTTATACAGGCTGTCCAGAAACTCTCATGACAAACGAAGACCGTAGATTCCTCAGATAATTTTAAGACAATTTAACCCAATTCACCCTAGTCCGAAAATGCTTCCTAAGGGAGCTAGAGCTCTTTGAAGATGGCGCCTTGTAATTTTTTAACTAGTGCAAAAAATAATAAATTGAATTTTAATGACGAAAAAACGAAAAATTTTCAAATCGATTTTTCTAGAAAACGGTGTATCCTACCGACTTAAAGTAAGAGTACCTTTTAGTACTAGAATACCTGAAAATTTAATAATCTAGTGTCACAAATGCTTAAAAGTTAAAGACAAAAAAGTTATGCGTTAAACCGTTAACCTACCCAAAACGGACGCCTATGACCGGTACTAGAAATTCGCAATTGATGGAATCGATTCATCTCTGGAGGATAAATAAGCATACCAGTTTTTGTTTTTCTAAATAGAAGCGTTCGGGAGATATTAAAAAAAAACTAATTACAAGGCGCCATCTTCAAAGAGCTCTAGCTCCCTTAGGAAGCATATTCGGACTAGGGTGAATTGTGTTAAATTGTCTTAAAATTATCTGAGGAATCTCCGGTCTTCGTTTGTCAGGAGAGTTTCTGGACACCCTGTATAATAAGTTAAATATTAAAAGACATTAATGGTTTCTTGTGCTCTACGTAGCTGCAACAGCAGAGACGGCGTTGATAAGAAGAATTCGTCTGAAATAACATTTCGTAGGTTTGTGTAAACATGACAGATAATATATATAGATATATTTTACTAGGTAAGGCAGCCATATTTGTGCCACACTTAGCCCCGCCCAATGCTCCTGTTTTGAGAATACAGCAAAGATGCTTTACAGCGTGTCCAATGGACACGCTGTAAAGCTATGGATGAGGAAGAATGCTATGGACACTGTCCATAGCATTCTTCCTCAATGCAACACATATTAATGCGATACCAGGATATGAAGAATGACAACTCATAACATAACAATACACAAAACGCACGTGGTAGTTTGTGCACGCATGTATAAATAATAAAGAAATTAGCTTCAATTCTACTCAAACCAACGGATATTTCATACAGGGTACCAATAGTAAACACTTAAAGTTCTAAAAATTCCTTTAAATTCACGTCAATGGCCTTGAGAAATAGGACGTGTTCTATATCTCAAATTTGACATGTAAGAATTGATGTAAATCCTTTTTGTCACCATAAATGTTCAAATTTGCACTTTGTCAATAAATCCATGTATATTACATGTAATTTATTATCGTGTATTGCAACCTTAACACTATATTTCCACGTAATAAATGAGACTCCGGTGCCAGAGTCCGGACTCTTATTTGACCGATTTTACAGGACGAATAACATACTCAATCGCATCTAAAATGCGCGAACTTCAAACACTCATATCTCGGGAACTAGCTCTGCGATTTGTTTCATATTTGAACAGGGAGTCCTTAGAAGACTCTGAATTCAAACACACACACAGTCAAAAGCCCTAGTAAGAGTGGCGACGCGTGACACTAGTAGATCGGATCCCATGAGAACAGCAAACTACAGCCGGGTCAGATTATCAGAGAAGGAATTTGATGAGATTAAAGGCTGGCAAACGTATTAATTGAAAGTGGCAGTAATACATTATTTTCTTATCAGTTATACATCCTAACGCTAACGTTTGTTTTATTTCTTTTCTAAACGATTTAAACTCGTTATTCTGCAATCTATGGCTCACTAATCCATAGTTTGATTATTATTGTAGTTATCCAAAAATTTTCAAATAGAAGTTACTGTAAGTGAATTTTAAAGGTGGAGCATGCAACAGAAGATTGTAACTCTTCGGTGCAACAATTTTGCGCGACGAAGATACGTTGTGATAAAGTTTCGAGATGCAACAGAAAACATTGTCGCGTACCATCAGGGCGAACACAATGCCGTCCCATCCTCCCATGAGCAATCCAAGCAAGATGGACTTTGTGGGTGCAGCATATATAGCTATGTATGTACTATTTAGTGAAGAAGAAAAATTTAGGCCAAGACGCTGGTGGCAGGCGCAATGATATACGTTATAGGATAGCCGTGATGTACTCTTGGATCTCAAATTTCAAGCAGTTAGTGGCTTATACAACAATTTCACTAGAATGTCACTAACAGACTTTGAGTTTTTGATAAATTTAATTGGTCCAAAATAGCACGAAAAGATACAAAGTGGAGAAATAAGCCTTCTGACGACCGGAGATTCGTTCACAGACAATGTGGCAGACGCAATTATACCGTGCAGTTTTTTTAACGTGGGACATAGGAATTTGCGTGCTAAAAAATCTACCCCATGTTAACTTTTGTTTGCGGACAAATTTGACAGAAATTTGCGTTTGATTTAATAAATCAAACATTTTTCTACCAATTGTACAATGTTTTAATGACATGAAGTTGTTTTTTTTAATTATTTTTTCGTTTTCAGTTGTAATTAATTTCCACAAAATTGAGTGGCTTGCTATATACTGTGCTATATAGATGACATCGCTTGTCACTTCGCTATTGACAAGTAATGCTACCCCTTGTATATAAAATTTAACGATATGCTTTAAATGGCCATAGCCATCTCCAACCCGTATATACAAGTAGGCAAAAGATATGGCACCACCACGATAACTAACCTTCTTTCTATAAGTCAATTAAACAGTCCACTTAAAATTCTGAGAGACGCTTGTTCAATAAATGTATACCAACTTATAACCCAATTATGGTCTTACCTTCACCCTTCCCAGGGGTTGTTGTAAAATCTGATGTGTAGCACCGCCTCTAGCTAGTCGAGGAAATGGGCATGGTTCGAATTCAAGTAAATCGAAGGTATTATAATAAGGGCACCAGTTCCGATATTGTAACTATGCCATACACCAAGCTGACTACCATAAATCCGGAACTAATTTATTCTTGAACCCCAGGTAGAATGATAAGTAAAACCAACACACTCATTCAAAATTCAACAACAGGTTTATTAAAAATTTAAATATTGTACCAATAGTTCGTGTTCAAATATTTAGAACAAAACAGGCTATTGCTAACTAATCTCTCCGTCAACGCTTAATCGTGGCTCATTACAACTTGAGTCCAGTTACATTAAAAAAAAACCACACAAGAAATACATTGAATTATGAATTACAACAACGCAACCCAGTTGCCAGTATTTAAAGATTTCTGAAGGAATGAATAAATGACTAAAAATGGCCACCAAGGTGATCCACAACTTCAAATTACAAATGACAAATAATTACAAAATAAAAGAAATTCCAAAATGGAAATCAAATGAGACAACCCTAAGGTTAATTTAATTACCTAACAATATTCTTACAACAAGCACATAATTATTAATCAACTTGCCGAAAAGTCTTTCCAAAGTCGAACAGTTTGATCGTAAATTGCAACACGACAACACTCCAAAATGAAACACTCTGTATACCAGAGGCAACCGACAGAAGAGTGCAGACTCTAAGTTATATGGTATCTAATACTATAAATATAAGCGCTAGTTAACTATGCTTTACATAAGAAAACGTGATTAAAATTAAATTCAATAATTTCTTACAGGATCCCACATTAATAAATTTAAATGGTTGACTAATTACACTAAATAACAAGCAATAAATGTACACATTACAGATGCGAGGCTACAATGCCAATACACATCCGAAATCTGCTCAAAATTCTAAATCCAAAAAAAAAAAAGGCTACGTAACGTCTTCAAAATTGACAAAGTAACCCCCAACTGGAGTCACTGTTACTTATAAAACTACGTTAATTGAATAAATTCAAATTATAAAGGCTCACATGCCACAAAGAAGTTAATTTAAGAAATTACGATGACTTAAATGATTAGTTAGGCCGAGAAAATTGAAATTTACTGTACGAAAGTACTCGAAATTGACATAAATTTACCAAAACTGATTGGCAAATAAACCCCACGTTATGGGTAATATCAGATAAATTACACAGTCACAGTACCTTAAAAAAAAATTCCACATCCACAGCTACGATACACGATTCCTTCTACAAAGCACACTACGTTATAAGGGAAAACTGCTCCACATAACCTCGGTTAACGACAACATCGGAAACTCGCGTAGGAAGGCTACAGCAAAACAACGGACTGCACCTTAAGTTACGTCCTCACCGTAGGATACAGCAACTTATTCCCTTGGAATCGTAAAATACATCAGGCACGTGGTTCCTCAAAATTTACCCAACGAAAGTGCTCTAATGAGTTTCTGCCATGCACTAGCAGCAAACTATAATTGGATTTGAGAAACAGGCACAATTAAGAACGATCAGACACGTGAAAATTATACTTACAGCAGTTAAACAATTCTTAAGCCAGTGAAAAAAAATATCCTCGCAAGATTTCAACCAAAACGCCAAATCCAACAGTAACACTTGAGAAATACCATAACATCCGCTTTTGTAAGCGATTACATACGATAAAACTTAAACATTCCAATAATTCCTCAAGCACTGACTAAAAAAAATGCATCTGCTCTTGCGATGTATAAGTGTTTCTCCTAAGACAGTCGAAGAACAAAAGAGAAGGAATTGACTTGTCATTTAGCGATCTCAAAGCGTTATCAACAAACATTAGAACTAATGACCGAAAGACCTAAACTGATATTTTACACACACGACATAAATGTAGATTCAAATGACAATACCAAAGTGGAAAATAATTATAATTAATTTGTCTCATAACTCCAAGCCCCAAAAGAACTTCCAAAACTAAATTAGAAAATAATTAAAAATACCCAAACTATTAAATAAAACATCGTGCGCCATCTACCCGCCAGCAAATGTATACATTACACACCTGAGATAAGGCAGATCGCACGGCAATAGGAATCTTATGAAATTCTCTCCTATCTCCTAGATGGCAGAAGGCATCGATAACATTAATTTAAGAGAAGGATGATCTATTTAATCCGAAATAGACAACATAATTTAGGTATTCAACCAGTAAAACTAAAATTCTCAACTAAGAGATAAAATACAGCAAAATAATTGTAACAGTAAATTTACGAAAAAAATGTCTATGTACGCAGTTGCAGAACGAGTGGAAAATGTTACGGCATGTATCCAAGGAATGTCCTTCAGAAATATTGTTGACAACTTTGCTGCAGCATATCCTGATCGACCAGTTTTAAGTATTTCGACAGTGTCTCGAATTTACAATGAATTCCAGAGCACAGGCTGCGTAAATTGTGACCACAGGAAACAAATTAGAAATCCATCTGCAGTTACAGAAGAGACCAAAATAAACATTTGTTTGATGGTTGAAAACGAGGCCTCCACAAGCTTAAATATGCTTGCCGATCAGTTCCAAATTTCATAAAGCAGTTGCCATAAAGCGTTGAAAACCGAAAAGTACAAATCTTATAAGATTAAAAATGTTCACAAATTGTTACCAACAGATTTCTTCCCAAGAATGGAGCACGACAAGATCAAATTGTTACCAACAGATTTCTTCCCAAGAATTTGGGCACGACAAAATCCTTATAAGCTTCGAGAGGCTAACACGCAGTGGCCTCAGAAAGTTAATGTTTGGGTGGGAATAGTGGGGAATAATATGTTGGGGCCA
Organism: Amphimallon solstitiale; assembly: GCA_963170755.1. Classification (NCBI taxonomy): domain Eukaryota; kingdom Metazoa; phylum Arthropoda; class Insecta; order Coleoptera; family Scarabaeidae; genus Amphimallon; species Amphimallon solstitiale. The sequence continues at coordinate 133,628,872 of OY720677.1, forward strand.
TTTTTTATAGACGGGAATTTAAATCAACGGAAATATTTAGATCTACTTCCGATGGAAGTAGGTCCCCCGTCTGGATGATTTGCGAGGTAATGGGGAAATAATATTCCAGCAAGACGGAGCACCAGCTCATAGTGCTGTCACAATCACGGTATTCTTGAATCAAAATTTCTCCAACAGTTGATTGGACGATATGGACCATTTAGATGGCCTGCCAGAAGTCCAGACCTTACCCCACTCGATTTCTTTTTTGTGGGGTCATGTATCAAGTAAAGTCTACGACAATGTTCGAGAGAAACCTGAAAATTCATTGGAAGAGCGAAGAGCAAGAATCACAGACGGTTGCAATTCAAGTGCGACAATTGCAAAATACTCGTAGAACTTTCTACGATCGGTTAGAATATTGTGCAACTGCTGTAGGCTAACATTTTGAACAATTACTTTAAATTATTTTTATGTTCACTAATTCAATAAATTATCTCACAGTGTGTACAATTACATTTATTTTTATTATTTATACCGCAACAAAAGTCAACATGGGGTAAAACTTTTAGCACCCAAATTCCTATGTTCCGCGTATAATCGTAAATAAATTTCTTCAGATTTGGATCATTATTTATTTTTTCCATCCAAAATTGGCAAAATTCCATTCTTGGGAAGAAGTCGGTTGGTAACAATTAGTGAACATCTTAATTCTTATAAGATATGTACTTTTCGGTCTTCAACGCTTTATGGCAACTGCTTCTTAAAATTTGGAACTGATCGGCAAGCATATTTAAGCTTGTGGAGCCCTCGTTTTCAACCACCAAACAAATGTTTATTTTGGTCTCTTCCAGTGGCGTAACCAGCGGGGGGTTGGGGGTTAGAACCCCCAACCCCCCATCGTAAAAAAAGAAAAGAAAAATTGGGTCATTAAGTACTTGTTAATTTTAAAAGTCTTGAAAAATGTATTATTTTAACACACTCTGATGGAAAGAAATACTAATACTATCAGTACTGACAAATGCGAAAGAAAAACGGGTTCGAAAAATGGAGAAATAAGTCTTCTGGCGGCCGAATATTCCTTCATGGCCTGTAATACCTTTTCAACATTCCTATGCCATCGATAAGCGCTATAGTTCCAGAAGTGTGTGAGGCTCTCGTGGAAGAATTAAAAGGGAACATTTGATTTTACATTCAATTTTAATCCTTATTGCAATGAAATTATTACTTCACCTCATACATGTTCACCAGGCCCGTCCAAACATGCATCGTGAATGTGCAACATTCCTTTAATGCGATGCCGAAAAACCGACAACGGATGGGACGCCGTCATGTTACGAAGTTGCGTTACGACGTTCTGTTGGATGTGTGTAGCCACCTTAATATTCTACTAAATTATACAGGTTACTGTTGTGGATATTCTATTTGTCGACTTTTCAAACACGTTTGACCGAGTTCAACATTCGCTTATTTAAAAAAGCTTGATCTCTTCGGAGCTAGAAACAATATAATTACTATTTTGGAATCTTATCTAAGATACTAATTGTGTGCCTTATATGAATGAAACAGTTATATACCAGTCAAATAACGGAGTTCCGCAAAGCTCTGTGCAGGTTTTTGATCGCCTAAAATCTAAAATCCTTAAGACACTATTACGATGATGTGTCCTGGTAAAACGCTACCGTAATTCTCATTAAATTGTGTTTCAAAAGACGCATTGTATTTTTCGTACAATAAGAATGTAGCATCCTTTATTATTTTATAATCTCGAAACCCTCAATTTATGAATTATCACTTCAAACAGCAACAGTATATTAGTATTTTTATAAATCTTAAAAGCTATATCATACGCTGAAAATACTTTCGTAACCTTAAAAACCTTTAAACTAGGACTGCATAGACACGGAACGAATCAAGCGCAAAAGTAATACACAATGATCACAAATGATTAAATCTCTGTGGCGTAAAGCTGTCATCGCCATAAAGCTGACATGGTTATAATTAAAGTTTAACTCACCAGCATTTGAATAAAGATTGTTGGTGTGCGGTAAATTGCTGTAAACCGTGTTCTCGGGTGGTGGACGCCTCAAATTACTATAAATCAGTCCGTCATTTCTGTTTCCGACTTGCACATTGCTATATGTCACATGCTGATCCGGTTTTCTATTGTAAGCTTTAGGTACTAGATTAGAACTCATGGGCGGAATCGGTGTTACACTCGCGGGCATCGGTGAGGCCCTCGACATCGGACTCTGGTGTCCTCTTAGGCCAGACAAATTGGAATAGTGCACGTTTGGGTCGGGTTGAATGTTCGCGTAATGAGATGTGTTTCCGTAAAGATTACTTTGGGACACGCTCGCACCTAATGGCAACGTAGAAGTGCTGGACAATGATTTGGAATGCGATGTGGGTGGTCCGTGATAAGATTGACGCGAGGGACTTGGGCTGGCAGTGGGTATTCTTGCAGTGTATGATGGTTCCTTCTGTTTGACGCTACACGAATGAGGTATCTGCAAGAAAATACAAGAAGAGTAAGACTAACTGATCCTCTCTTATTCCATATTTAACTGTTTTAAATTATATTTAAAAAGTCTTAATTAAGTAACATTTTTTACTAAAGCTATCGCTTTCAAGAAATAATAGCGTAAAGATAATTTGATTTGTTAAGTTGTACTTTATTTTTAGCTGATAGCATCATTTTCAGAGCGAGATCTTCAATTGTGTTTCAAAATACTACTATTAAATATGGTGATATTGTGAAGAGGATAAAGCAACTGAATTATACCGGTTGTGTCAAATAACATTAGCCATAGAAAATCAATGTATACGTATATACGATGTATACGTCGCCGGCAGTAGGTACCGGGTTGGCATACATATACATACGTATACATCGTATATACGTATGCATGAGAGTCACTATGGTTAATGCTATTTGACACAACCGGTATAAAATATACGTCAAAATAAAATGTATGAATGCGTAGTTTGTTAAGAAAAATTGTTTGTTTTAAATTGGTCAACACACAACAGCTTAAAAGAACCCAACTAGTTGTGTTGCAAATGTAACTATCCGTTACTAAAGTATTCGTTACTCGATAAGATCCGAAGTAACGAATACTGATTTCACATAATAAACAGTTACTCTCATAATATTATATAACTTTTAGAATACATTCTTGTCTGAAATATTTGAATTTAACCAAGTATTAGTGCTACTTGTATTTGCGTAGGTCGATTTCATTATAAAAAATGAGGTGTGGCCACCACACGACTTTCTTATATGTATGAGCGTTTCAAACTATACAATTTTAAGAATTTCTTTATACAAAACTTATTCAAAATCCTATTATAAGTACTTTCATTCTCTTAATAAATCGCCTTAGAATGCATAATTTACGACATATTTGCAAAAAATTGCTATTCGGTAAGAGTAAAAGTGGTACTTCCGGTCCGAATTTTGAAATTTTTTTTACACAAAAGATATTTAAAATTATAATTTAAATGCTTTTATATTCGTAATGTACCTGCCTAGAAAGCATGACTTGCGAGATATTCGCAAAAAACTGATTTTCGATAAGAGTAAAAGACCTACTTCCGGTTGGAATTTCGAAAAACTTTTTTAAGACAATTTGTCTCAAATTTAATTTTGAGTACATTTGAATTATATATAAATTTGTTTAAGTTTAGTAATTGACGAAATATTTGCAAAATTCGATTTTTCACTGAAGTAAACTACTACTTCCGGTCTCCCGATTTTATTGAAAAACTAATCAGATCTCAAGAGGGAGATTATACACGTAATTACAAAATTTGGAATAGATATCTACAGCGGTTTGACCGTTATCGTGGTCACAGACAGACAGCACACAGACATTTTTTAAAAACCACTTTTTTGGTATCAGGGGACTTCAAAACGTGGACATCTGCAAAAATCTCGAGGTCGAAAATTTTCATCATCACAATACTTCCTTATACTACGTATAAGAAAGTAAAAACACATATTTAACCGCAAAACCAATATATAACGAGCCATAACTATTTTCAAGATTAAAGTTTTCATTCAAGTCGCACGTACAATCATATCATTGATGATTTGGTAACAACATAATTCTCGTAAATTACGTAAAACCACTGATTTGACGAGATATTTCCAATTAAAAGGTCGCCAGACTTTCCAAATAACCAGTAGTTTTAATTAATGTAAGTTTTAAGAAAACTGATTTATATATTTTAAGGAGAATTTTATATTTGAAGGAGACAAGTTTTATTTAAAAAAACGTGAATTACTATAGATTGCAATGTTTCAATAGATTCAAATTATAGATTAAATCAGGAAACTTTTAAAAACAAATTAATGTAATTATTGTATTTATCTGTAATACAAGAATAATATTTGAAAGCTATATTCTGGCTCCAGATATTATTCTTAATGTATTACCAGAACAGGTAAGTTATTAATACATTAAGAGAATAATAAACAAATGTGTAATAGTAAAAAGAAAAATACCTAGTAGATCAACCTGACATATAACTTCTTGAAAAATATTATAAAATGTTAGCACAATGCCATGAATATAATATCTCGGATTGGTTTGGATTGGGACCACGTACGAAATAAAATCAAACGTGACATAAAAGCAAAAATAAACTAGAAACTAACAGAACATAACGAAGGAAATGATTAGAACAATGAATGTGGAAAATGTTGTTATGACTAACTTGAAAGCAAATATAAACTTAATGTTAAATTATTTTTACATATAAAATACATTTCTTCAGTTTAGTATGACTACACGAAAAGGAATCTATCGAAATTCAAGACAGGGAATCCTCACTAGGACTTCCGGTATTGCGATCTCCTATATTTGAGGATTTTGCTATTATTGCGCCCTATGTTAGAAGTTTTGAAATTGTATAAGTTAATAAGATGTGATTTGTTACGTGTTTGACATTTTAGTCGTTAATTCAACAGTTTTCCTTGATTTATAATTAAATACATACTGTAAATATGAGTTTGAACACATACTTTATACGTTTTCTTATAATTGTAATATTTAAAGATTTACACTGGAAATAAAATGAATCGATTATGGGAAAAAAAGAGAACCATAACATAGATCCAATGGTCTACCCAAAAACTCAAAGCCAGGGAAACATTGTTAACAGTATGTCGACAATATAAATAATGTTTGATATGCATTGATAAGCAAACAAATAATACTACTGATAAGGATTCTAAATTATATTACACCACAAGTCATGCAAGTTTAAAAAGCAGTGCTCTTATGAAGCTATAAACAAAATCTCTTAACTTTCGAAACAAACAAATTATAAGTTGTTTACGAACAAGAAAAGCATTACAGAAACGTTAGCGCATTGTGGAAAGACTTAGTGAATTAAAAGTTGTTTTACACTCAAATTTATTTCAAATAAATATGTATTCGAAACTTGAATTAGAACTGGAAGCATGGATAAGAAAGATCTTGTCAAAGTAAACAATATACTTGTCATAGTTTGGCTTAGTAATTTCAAGGTTGAATAAATGGTTAGGTTATTCTCTAGATAGTCTTATTTTTAAAACTGAAACTCGAGCAGCATGGCTAGAAATAAAATGTTCATTCAAAATCTTGGGTTTCTATTCTAAATTACTCGTATATATATATATCAATTTTATTTGACCTATTAATATGTTCTAGATGCAACTAAATGTATTCAAGCAACTGAAGTATGTAAACAACACATACTGTTTAAAGAAGAAACATAAGTACTATAGTCAAATTCAAGTGGGCATGGCTATACTAAATGTTACTTTGTTATTTATTGTTCATAAGTTAAAGAAATAATGATATTAAAAATAACATGATTTAGTGATCGGCAGTCTGGAGTTAAAAGAATTATGTATTTCGAATTTGGGCACAGTAATAGAATAATACGTAGCTCGGGTTCTTCAACCTTCCTTGCCTTCAAAAGCGATGTTTACAAGTTACGATATGTATGTATAAAAGTAGTTACATCTATCGCGGCGAATGTAGGCGACGTTGTAAGGCGGGCTTTTGCGCCGAAAGTATTTTAGTTAAATCGTAAGCACTGTGTGTGTGTGTGTGTAGCAGGCCGATCATTTATTTACTTTTATTAGTTACCAGTATTCTATTGCGTATGTCCCGTCCATATCCGTGGCGAATACTGTTGAAAGTTGGATATGAGGATTGCCTGAGTTAGAATTCGACGGTATTCAATTTCGATTCAAAATTTGCAATGCATTACTGTGTGGCAAGCGAAAATCCGCGTAGTAGTAAATATGTCGTCGGATACAAATAAAGCACGTATTGCTGGCTCTGCAACTGGTTATGAACGGCAGAAACCATTTAATTCGGATCTACTTAAAGTACTGGTAGCGTACAACAACCCACGGTATACGGAGAATCATCTTGAGCTTACTTACTATGTACAAAAAAGAATTAACAGTAAATATAGTGACGTGTGGAATCCATCTTGAGAAAGTATTATTTGTCCCATATGTACGGTGAAATTAAGACTTGAAATGTCAGTGTATACGTATACTGATAATATAGAATACGAACTTGTTGGATTTTATGACAAAGAAATTTTAATTTAATGAGAGATGCAGATGGAGCTCTATATTTATTTATAATTGTGCGCATAGACAAGAATATACATTCATTTCCGTGCAAGCTAAATTATTGAATTAATATGAGAACTAGACACTTAAAAAGTGCATATTTACACATTAAAACTACACGACAGTTATCCCATAGTTCTGATGATAAGAATGGTTCCAACAACAATGTTCGTTTGTCCTAAACTAGTATGACACCAATCATCTCCATCTTTAGTGAAATGTATTAAATGATTGGTCAACTGACAAAACAAGATAAAAGTTATTCATCTAAACATGTAAGCGCGAGATATCAAGTACTCGATAAAAACAATAAACGTAGTAATATTAAACATGGCTGAAATCGCAAAACTTTAGCAATCATATATTAAACGTATTTATCAAATCAATACTTCAGAACGTAATTAGTATTTAAATTATGGCACTGTTATTGTTTGCAATTGCAGGAGGTCCACGTTTAATGTCACAATGTGTATGATTAAAATGTATTTCTCAATTGGTTTATTTTTCCGCTATGTCGTCAGCTTTTCTCTTCTTTTTTCTTCAATGACATTTTAACCGCTCCAGGATTGAAGTGTAGTATTCTCCTGTTATGGAAACGCCTTTATCTTTGAAATCAATTAACAAAATTTCTTCTGACTCCCAAAAAACAGTAATCATCAGTTTCCAGGCCACACCAGTGGAACCTTTAACTTGGTGGTATGCCTCTTTTATGCCACTACATGGGATCAGGTGCAAAATAAGAAACCCAAATTTCATCTGTAGTAACAATTCGATTCAATACACCATCCCTCCCTTCATTACAGAGGTCAAAAAACGCACGGACATATTCCACACTCTGATGTTTTTGCGCCAGCGTCAGCATTCTGGGCCATCTTACGCTGATCTTAGTCATGCGAAGATGTTCATGAAGAATTTTGAAAATGTTTGTATCAGATACTCCAGTCATTCCTGCGAGTTGTGTCTTCCTTAGCCGAGTATCTTCTGTTATTGATTTTTCGACTTTTTTAACAAGTTCTGGAATGCTTACTTTGGTAGACCGCCCCGGCCGTGAGTCGTCTTCAAGTGATTCCCTACCTTCCTTGTTGATAACGGCGCGATACTCGATTTTCTCCATTTTTCACACGATAAAAGCCATTCTAAAAAAAGGCAAGACATGTGTAACTCCTCCCAGTAAATCGCGTCGCGAGCGTTACATCTTTGGGTACGTATATACTGGATATTTCTCCATTGCGTGTGCTATATTTGGTGTCTGCTGGCGGAACCACGCTCGACATCAAAAGCTCCGAAAAGAGACCGCGGGCTTACGTGAAGAAAAATCGGCGCTTGTGACCGAAAATAGATTCAAAACACTTCAAAAATCGTCAGATGTGACAGAGACATTGAAAAGTTTCACGGTTCACATTTTCACGAAAGAATCCAACGCTATCTAGGTTTCGCGTGCAGACGAAGGCTCAGAATCCTAGAGAAAAAACTTTTACGCAACGTTCGGCAGCAATCTCCACTTTCCAATTATTTCTATAAAGAAGGTACAGCTCATTTAAAGCCTCTCTGCAGGCGTATCCAGTGAAAAATCTCATTATCAAAAGTAGGAGAGAGCTTGTTTATACTAATAACTAATTAATCAACACGGTACGACACAATGAAGCTCTCCCATAACTATTCAACCTCTTCATTCCCCGAACTTAAAAAGGCTCCCTCGTAACTACAGATATATTTATTGTATTTAATCGGTCTTTAGTAGATTACTGTTAATATTTACTAACGTAATAACCCAAGCAAGACTTAAAATTTACACTTTTTATTACATATTCTAAAAATTGTTTCACTGCTTGTGACTTTTTCAGTTATTTGAAGTAATTTGAACTAAACTAACAATTAACTTAGTATAGTAAAACTGCAAAAGAGCAACTTGAAACAAAACAAACAAAAACATAATCACAGTTGTTGTATTACTTAGTACGTGTAAATAACATGAATTGATAAACAAAAATCTTATTTACATTAAAGCGATTATTTCCTTAATATAAAACGTTCACAATATCTATTAATATCAGTAAAAGAATTGAATATACAAAGAAATAATAACTCGTAACACATTCGATTTTAAAATAACTTATTTTTTAATAAGATGCAAGTTAATTACAAATTTCATTTTTACAAAAGCTAAAAACTTTTAAAATCTAGTATGTTAGATTCTTGGGTAATACAATTTTCTTTTGTTTTATAAGTTTTAAAATTGATCGTTTGCAAAGAAAAGTGTATAATTTTACTTCGATTCTTTATTCCCAAGCAACTATAGTGTTACTGCATAATTATACTGTTTTATATTGCTATTCTTGATATGCCAATCTATATACTATTACGTCTATTATTATCCATCGGTAATCTATTTTTTATAAAATCTATAGTTGACACATTTGTTTTAAAAGATTGCGTAAAAACATACTGCACATATTTGTTGATAAATATGGTTTCCTCTTTAATAATATTTACTTCATACATATAAAGGAACTATGTGGCGAAACAATTGTTATATTATATAATAAAAAGAGAAATTCTCTCAATGTTGTGTGAGGTATTGCATTAATCGATATACAGGTATTTATTTCATTTCAGTATGGGAACCAAAACGTATGTATTAATAAAAATCTTGAAATACAATTTCTTTCTTAAAATAAATAAGATTTTGTTGTTTAAAGTTTTCTCAAATATCCACACATTCGCAAACACCCAGTATATATTAAAACATGTTCTGCATATAGATATCATTTGGCACATCTGGTATGCACGCCATACTAAATTATTTCGTGTTTCGTCATGGCACTCTTGAATTATTGACAATTAAAAAGATAGTGAACTTTTTGATTTAAAAAAGTTCCTATTTTTACGTGAAATCTAAATTTGAACGTATATATGGTGATTCAATTTAAATAAATACGTATACATTCCGTATGCCAATGGTTTATGCATCACTCTGTATGTGTATTAAATATACAAACAATTATTTTTCTAATTAAGTCTAGATTAATTTATTGTACAATTATTTATTTAAATTTTTTGATTTCCTATTAAAAAAAAACTTTTAACTTTGACTGTTATGTTTAGCATCTTTTTATTACTTGCCACATCAAATAAATATAATAAATATCTTGTATTTCATTCTATTATTTAAGCATAGATTATTATTATTCATTATTTTAGGTATTATGTATAACGTATAACCATCAGTCCATCATTGTGAATATGATGTTTGGTCAATAAATTACTGTTTTTAACATTATATATGTATATATATATCAATATTTTAAATAATATAGCAATACAGCAGTTTTGAAATCCTTCGTATAGGTAATAAAACTTGACTATTTTGTAAATTATAAAAAAAATAATTATATTGAAAATTGTAAGTTACTAAATATAAGGAATATTATATAATAAAGTGCAAAATATTTTTTGATTTCAATAAAAAATAAACCATATTCCTAGGTAAATATTTCCTTCTTAAAATCCAAAATTCCTGATATCTTACTTTCAGTTCTTATATTATTAAAATTTATGTTTAAGAACAAGAGTGGTGTGTAAATACAAATTACATACTTTATCCTACTGCATAATACTTAGTACAATATTCTCAGATCTCCAGTATTAATACCTATATAAACAACAATAGACTGACCAATTTTATAATGTATTTTCCAACTGAATATACAAATTGTTCAATTTCGTATTATTATACAATATCAGAAAATTTTTAAAGTACATATTCACATATATTCCCTACTGTATGGATATAAAAAATATTTCTTACCTGCGGTTGAGGTTTTTTAGGTTTTGGAGGCACAACAGGTGCTATCTTCCTCCCCATTGTACCTTGCCTCTGCTGGGATGGATTAGGCGGTAATTCAGCATTATTTATTAATTGTAATTCGGCCAATTGCTTATCCAAATCATCCATGTCCTTCAATACAAAATCAAAGTCATTTTTTGTTGTAAAATATGAATTTCTCTCCATTGTATTTAATCTCGATTTGTAAAAATACAAACACTATTAAATAAATATCTCCCAACAGGAAAGGCTAGAACAACGGACTTTCCTCGATTAATCCTCCGACGGATAGGTAAAAAATATCTACTGATAATAAATTTCTTAATAACCCGTGCGGTTTTTGTGCGCTGAAAATCTTATCAACACAGTTGCAAGTATTTTTATTCACGAATATATTAACTTTTGCATTGCACGATACTGAATTTAAACGTTATTGCTTCATCTGGCTAATCTAAATCAATTAAATATCATCAGAGCATAGCAATAAATCAATTAACAAAAACAACAAAAACGTTAAATATGCAATATTATATTCAAAAGCATGTTTAATTAGAAACCTCCTCTTTTCGGTAAAGATCTTAGATCGTTTCTTTTTATGCGAATAGTAAACATATGAAAAAAACCTGTACCACGGAGATAAACTTTCCCTTGCTTAGATACAACATTGAAATAGGTTATGTTTATAAAGAAAATACGTTTAACAGTAAATACAAAATAACTCATTATTATTAGAGACAAATACAGCAACTTACCATATAATATTTCTATGTTCCTTTTAATAAATACTCATATGACTAAACAAATAAGACGCGTCAAAAGGATAGGAAGACAAGAATCGCGTATAAGTGGCGCCATCTCATGAAGCATATGTATAACACTGCTATTGATCGCGAAAATTATATATCGAAAACTGTAACACATAACTTAAGAGAAAAGCAATGTTAGTAAAAGAACCTATAGAGTTCACTAACGTTTAAAATAAGGTTTCAGGTTAGAATTTATTATTATTTTATTATTTATTTTAGTTGCAATGTGACGAAATAGGTAAGTTATCGCGCTAGTGCTTTCCAATAATTGTTTTCTGGTTTAGACTAAAATTTAATGTAACGCGAAAAGTTAATTATAATTATAGAATCAGTGATTTGAATTGTCTTACTGTTTTTGCTTGTTTTACTTTTCCATATAAAATGACTGGGAGGAATACACATCACTGTTGCGCACCAAATTGCAAGAATGTATATTATTTATATATTACAGATACTTCTTACAGAAATAAACACTTTTTTCAAGTTACTGCAAACAGGGAAATGATTTGGATAGAATCAGTTCGCAAATTTTGTAAAGCTGATTTTAACCTCCCGAGCAAAAATAGTTTCTTTTGCGAAGACCACTTTGAATTAAAATGTTTTAAAAATACTAAGAAGAATAGTCTCAACAAAAATGCAGTGCCAACAATATTTTGTGAATCAAACATTAGCTCAACATCCGTTAATTCTCTTAATGGTAACATTTGCTTGAAAAATACTGTAGAGTCAGTTAAACAGTTTGTTAGTGAAACATTAAAGAATGCTGAAATTAATAAATGCCAAACATCAGTTTCAGATGATTTTTCAGAACCACCATTTAAAAAGCCAAAATACACTTATTCCAAATTGCCATCTGTAAATACCACTGCGAGTACTAGTACTGTTATTGTTGACGACACCATGCCGGATGAAGCAGAATCAAATACTGGTTGTGTAAGTACTTCACCTAATACTTCATTTTGTCAAAACTCTACTTTTAAGTCGAATACAAGACAGCAACAAACACTTTTGCAATCTCTCAATGTAAAAAGAGGGTCTCACCTTTCAAAAGATCTTAAAAAGTTTTATTATTTAGACCGTAAACAAAAAAATCAGATTTTAAAATTAAAAACAAAATTATTAAAGTGTAGAAATAATTTGTTCAATGTTCGTAATATCGCTTATTCCAATTTATTCACAAATTTATCTCAACGTATCGATCCTATCGGAGTAAAATTTATTGAATCACAAATTAACAACTGTAAAAAGAGACGTCCTATATATAACTCAGAAAATAAAGCACTTGCTTTAGCCATTTATAAACGGGGTCCAAGGTGCTATCGATTTTTACAGAAATTTTTCATACTACCTTCTAAATCTTCCATTAGAAAATATTTAGGCCAAATACCTTTAGAAGTAGGAATCAATAAAAAATTTTTATCCAAATTATCAGAACGTGTAAAGAAAATGTATCCAAGGGACCGGGTTTGTTGTTTAGTATTTGATGAAATAGCTTTGTCTGCTGGTTTAAATTATAATATTTCTAAAGATCAAGTAATCGGATATGTAGATCTTGGATCTCTGGGTAGACAAAATGAAGTAGCAAATCACGCTTTGGTGTTTTTGGTGCAAGGTATTAGTAAACATTGGAAGCAACCTATTGCATACTATTTTACTAAAGATGTGGTAAAAACACATGATTTAAAAGTGTTATTGCCTGAAATAATTTCAGCTTTACAATCTTGTGGATTAACAGTAATTTGCACAGTTTGTGATCAGGGTTCCACTAACAGATCAGCCATCAGACAGTTACTTTTAGACTCGCAAAATAAATCTACTTTTAATGTTAATGGTCAAGAAATTATTCCTATTTTTGATGTTCCTCATTTATTAAAAAATACCAGAAATGCTTTATATAAATATAATATAAAATTTTCACAGAATAAGACGGCTAAATTTAATCATATTGTTCAATGTTATGAAATAGATAAATCGAAACGTTTCCAAGGTTTACGAAAGTTACATGACCATTATTTTGATCTCAGTCGTAGTAACATTAAAATGAAAGTTAAAATTGCAGCACAAACATTAAGTGCCTCTGTAGCTCATGAGATTGAGTCAATGGTTAGTAATCCCAGTACCGGTATACCTGCTGAGGCTATTCATACAGCAGAATTTGCTAATGATATCAACAATCTTTTTGATAGTTTAAATTCTCGGTTAATTCAATTAAATAAAAATAGTTCTTTAAAATCTTGCGTCACTAAAAACTCAGGACATATGAAATTTTGGAGTAGCATGTTAGAGAAAATTAATTCTTGGCAATTTGAATCAGTTGAAAATAATAAAATTAAAAACATTCTTCCTGTAAAATCTGGTTGGATTTTTACGATAAAGGGTATTCAGAAAATTTGGAAAGAATGTTCAGAGAAACATGGCTTCACCTATTTAAGAACGAGATATTTAAATCAAGACCCTGTAGAAAATTTATTTAGTTCTGTTCGGCAGTGCGGTGGATTCAATGATAACCCAACTCCTTCGCAGTTTATTTCAGCCTTAAAAACATGTATTGTTAATAATTTAGTAAGTAACCAAAATAGAGGTTCAAATTGTGAAGAAGACGGGGCAACCCTTTTGGAAAACCTTCAGAAGTTTTTTGTAAACGATCCTGAGAGTAGTAGTACTATAAATAATAATAATGAAAATGAAGAATTTAAAAATTTTGTTGTTCCAGTAGTTTTAGAATCAGACATTTCCGATGAAAAATTTGATACTCAAGCCGTTGCATATGTTTGTGGATTTTTAATAAAAAAAATTAGATTATCAGAATGTATTTATTGTAAAAAGTGTTTACTAACAGAAAATTTAGAACCACAACATATTTTAACCATGTTTAAGGAATTTGATGATTCCCGTCGTCTGAACTACGTTACTCGAAATTTGGTAATTTATGTTATTAACATACATGATGCAACAATAAATTTCTTAAACTCATTTGGTCATATCAGTTCATTACGAACAAAATTGTTATCCGTATTAAGTCAAATAGATTTTTCATGGTTTTCATGTTCAGAACATTTTCATCAGATTAAAAGTCAATTATTAGATACCTCTTCATTATTAATAATAAGAAAACATTTTGACGATATCAATAGTAATTTTAAAAGTCACACTCGCAGAAAGGCAATTCAAAGAAAAATGAAAATCCTTTGTCAATCTAAAGTTTGATTAAAGATTGAAAACAATTATTTAAGTATATGCAACCGTTGTTAATTGTTTTTAGAGTTTATATTTTGTTAATTTGTTTAAAGAATGTTAAATTTTATTTTAAAGTAATGACAGAATATGCATTACTTGGCATATTTATCGATTCCATTCGCTTTTATACCGGTTTTGTGCCAAATATATGTTTATTTCGGTGATTATTTACTGAAGAAATTGCGTACATTGTTTTTGATTTTTTAATGGATATAAATAGTTTTTTTAAGCAATGGTAGATACATATGTCTACGATTCTACTGATTTTTCTAACTCATACTGTTACTATGAGTACTTACTTAAACTTTCACTGAAAATAATAATCAGTAGTACATCGTACTGACGAGAACCAATATAGTTCGAAACAAATGTATCTAACAATAATATTTTTCATAAAGACAGATAAAGGTAAGTATGTTTGTCATATTAATCAATATTAATTACTAGTGATTATATTTTCCTATTTACAACAGAATAAAGCATTTAAAAAACAACTACTGCTTCTTACAATTTTTAGTCATTGCTTAAAATGTGAAACCAATTATAGCTAAATGGATATATTAAAAAATTCTATCTCTAATACCATTATTGTGTAACTTATATGAAATAAAATTCATTATTTATTGACTACGAAATTTTGTAAAAAATCAGGTCAATTTTTATATTAGAACTTGTATTTTTTTACGAAAATTTGTAGTCAATGATTATGAATTTTATCCCATATATATATGTTGTACTATAAAAATTGTGGCATATTTAAATTTACCGCCAACTGCTGGGTATTGAAGATTGTTTGGGAGTGACATCTATTGTACAGTTTTTGAGTTATATTTGTCTCAAACCAAAAACGCATAGGGCAATGTAGTTGCTATTTGTTTACATATGGAACGTTAGATGGCGCTAGTTGAGTCGTGCTTCCCATGAAAGACAGAGAAAAGAATCCTCTTATTTAGTTACTCATATGTAAATACTCATTAAAGTCGATATTATCACTTATAATCTCACACAAAGCTAACCTTCACTCACGATTAGTAAACACACCTGAATGAAGTTTGTCACCAATTCTCAACGAAATGTTCTGAAAGTAGAAAAGAATAATGTCTTTGTCTACCGCTAAAAACATTAATTTCTTTTAAGTGTCTTTGTCACATATTTTTGTGGTTGTTTAAATGGAAGAAGAACCTGTAAATATCTGTATGATAAGGATTATATTTTAGTTTGACGTATAAAATATTTCTTGAATTTTTCGAAATTTTCCTCTTAATTATTTACAGTTTATGGCCTTCTGTTAAAATAATTTAAATGAATCATTGGAATCCAGGTTTTACTATATGAGTGCGAGTGTCAAAACCCAAAACATTCTTGGTAGTGCTTGACTCATATGTTACACATTTCATATTTTGTTTATATTAGATATTATGAATACTTACCCATACTTACATGGTTATTAAAAACGAAAACCTTGATAAACTGCAATAATAAATGATTGAATAATACAAATCTTAAGTACCAATTAAATAAATATTTGAATCATCAGACACGTTTTGATTTTCAGAACAGTGCGCCTATGTACGAGGTTCACTCAAAAGATATTGTGTAAAACAAATATTTTTATAATCAATTTATCTTGTGTATTTAAATAAATAGGTACTCTACATATAAGATACATGCATTTGCATAACAGATAAATATAACTTCTTCAAGGAATCTTTTGTCATAGTTAGATGCATATAAAGTATATATGAAATAATTTTCTTGGAAATTAAGTTACTTTTGAGTTATGTTATAATGTTACATTTACAATATTTATTCATTAAGATGAATATTTTTTTACAAAAGATTTTCAAAACTTTATTAAATGTATATTTTTTTATTCTGTGGTTTTATTCCCAACACTATATACCAGGGGTCGGCAAGTAATTCTCAGTGGGGTCCGGATTCAGTGTAAAATTTTTTATGGAGGTCCAGAAAAAAACTAATCATTAATAGGTACTGTTTTTTATTTTGTTTTCAAGTCGAGTTAGTTTCCAAAAAAAAAAAGGGTAAACCAAGTAAAACAAGTAGTTCTCAGTTAATACTGTAATATATTCAATGTGAGAAATTACATCGACGGTCTTGAGCCAGTTTTTTAAAGTTTGGTGTACGAGATGTGCAGAAAATGCGAAGTATGTCTTCGAGGTGAGCGTCCGTCAACCTTGACCGATATGTGTTCTTCGAAAAATTCATTTTCGAGAACGACGATTCGCATATATATGTCGAACCAAACATAGTGGCCAGATTGATAGCTACTTTCTTACAATTTTCATATTTTTCTGAAACATGTTTATCCCAAAATTCTTCAGTAGATACAGTTTTATACATTTGCAAAGAAATATCTTCTTGCAAGTCGATTATCTCCATTTGAAGTGAAGCCTTTGAAACGCTGAACAACTTAGCAGCCACATCAGTCGATTCTGCCGATGCATCAACTTCATAAGGAAATTTTAGGAATTGAGACAGCTTTCCAATTTCTGCGAAGTCTTGAAATCTTGTAGGAAATTCCTCCCTTAGATCGGACAGAAATCTTACAAACACTGCAATGTCTTCTTCACAGTTCTCTTTTTTATATTCAAGAATTGTTGGGAAATGAATAAATTTGTGCTTTGCAATATCTTTTTCAAAAATATCCAGCTTACGACGAAAAGCAGACACGCTTTCTATCAGATCACATATTAATTTCCCATTCCCTTGTAACTCTATGTAGAGCGCATTTAAATATTTTAGAATATCCTTCAGAAAAGCCACAGCTGGTATATTGCGCTCGTTATTTATGAACTCTAAGTGCTTCTTTGCTCCCTGCGTATCCAAGATTTGCAAGAAGGAGGTTACTTCTTCCTTTATTAGCCAGAAACGTTCAACAACTTGACCTTTACTTAACCAACGAACATTGTTGTATTGCAATAAGTCAGAATACGCAGCATCACATTCTGAAAGAAACTTCTTGAACTTTCGGTGTTGAAGAGAAGAATGAGATCTCATAAAATTAATCAACTTCACCAAGCTGTCCATTACTTCATTCAGTGTAGCATTGAGTTTTCCACAAAGAGCGGTCTGATGAATTATGCACTGATACGATATTAGACCTGGATTCTCATCCCTGATTTTCTTTACTACACCTTTTTCTTTGCCAATCATCGCTCGGGCGCCGTCAGTTGAAAGCGACACTATTTTATCATAACGAATGTTGGAATTATTAATAAATTCGTCAATAGCTTTGAATAAATCTTCTCCTCGAGTGTTACCTTTCAAAGGCAATATTGCGAGCAATTCTTCCCTGAATATCTTATTTTCAATGTCGAAAAATCTCACGAAAATAGATATTTGTTCATCATCAACAATGTCACATGATTCGTCAAGTGCAATGGCGTAGCAAGGTGCCTTTTCCAAAAGTTCAAGCAGAGTGCTTTTAATATCAGCAGCTAAAATTTCCGTTCTTCTTGTACTACTTCTTGCCGACATTGGAATACTTTGAATTGCAGCGACATCATTTTTTTCTTTAAAAAGTGCCGAGGCTACTTCCAACATACATTCTTTCATTATTTCAGAATCTGAAAATGGTTTCTGGTGTTTACTAAGTGTCCAGCACACACGTAACGCTGCTTCTGCCGATTTTTCTTGTTCACTCATGCAGCAAACCAGCAATTTCGTGCTTTTTTCGTAAGAAGTGAGATATTCCTGTAATTTAAATTTAAATTTTATCGTGCTAAGTTTACAAAGCAGTTATACATATCACATTTTTACATTAATAGGATTATATTACCTGTACTTTCTCTTTACGAGCCTCACTGCCAAGAGGAAAGTTTCTGTGGAATTGCTAATGAGTTGTTTCATAGTGTCGCTTTAAATTGCCACTTTTAATAACAGCGACAGTTTTATTACATATTATGCAAACTAGAACCGCTTGAGGCCTATCTGGCAGCGTAAAACAATATTGTTCAGTCCATTCAGTCAAAAATCTCCTATTTTCAGTGTCCACTTTTCGCTTTTTAGGACCCATTATTAGTTTTTCACACGACAACTTGTAAAACAAATGAATAATTGCTCTGCGCTCTCTTCGACTAAAGCGACAGGTTCGGACTTGTTTAACAAATGAACGAGTGAGCAGTGACGCGTGGTGGGAGGCAGTACTCGACGATCAGACACGTCTTGTTGGACGTCGGATTGTATTTAAGAATATTTGGCGGTCCGAGGTTCGACCTTCCGCGGTCCGTATACGGACCGCGGTCCGCCTGTTGCCGATCCCTGCTATATACCCTACATCTCATAAACTAAAAATTGCGGTTTTCTGTACAAAACGCACATATTATTTAACTAAAATGAGAAACGGAAACAGACATTTATTTTAAATACCATCAATTAATATTTGAATATAAGCTATTATTGTCAGTGTCTGTCCAATTTGTCTTACCATTCTTTCGTTAATTTATGTAATTACAATACACAAACGTAGCTCCTCATCTCATATAACTTAAGCGCAAGAGAGAAGGATAAAAACATACAAATGAAAAACATTTGCCTATTTAACGTAGAAAATAAGTATCGAAATGCGATTTACATACTCTATAGTAGTCAAAAAAAAGAAAGAAGATATGTAAACAATCGTAACTTGTTTTGTTTAACTGGAATCCGTCATGCTGCGGATATAATACGATAATCGACCAACGTTTGAAATTTTTTGCGTGAAATGTCAAAATTGACAGTTCGGATTTGCAAAGATTTTAACTTTATCCGTGCTTTAGTCGATAATAATAATAATATTATAATATTGAAGACAATATTTTTGTAATAAGTAATTGTACTGTTTAAAACTAATAATGGTCTAAGTGATAACAAATTTACAAAATTAAATAAAAGAATGTGAGTAGACGAAGTAAACAAAGGTATACTTGTTACAATTTTAAAAAGATTTCGCACATATGCTAGTAGCCTGCAAGATGATTCCAATTGTGTCAAATAACAGAAAATGTTTTATTTTGCATCACGTAAACACTGCTGTTTTCTATTTATTGTATAGTTTATATTCAGTAGTAAAGTCGCAGGGATAAGTACCAATAACTTTGAGCATTCAATAATATGTTAAAAAATAATAACTACATTTACAAGTAACTGAAACTTATTGTAAATCTATAAAAGGTAATTTAATTAAATTATGTATTTAGTACATTAGTATATAGCAATCAACGTTCTATTGAGGTATTGTCAAACTATTAATTTTGATAATTTACAAATAAATTCAGGTCTAGAATGGTAAAGAAAAATTGGATGGACGGCAGGTATTTAATTATTAAACTTTATATGTAGCATACTTATTAAAATAATGCACGGCTTAGCAAAATTAAAGCTCACCCACGTTGGGTGCCATGTAATTATGCTGGGAGATGCATAATTTTAATAAATATAAGTTTAAGTTTGTTTTCTTTTTATAATCATTGAAGATACTCCCTCCCTTCCTCTAACATCTAACAAACATTTACTTTTAGTTTCTGAGTCACGGATATAGGTGTTTGTGAATAGGTAATTTTGTATTAGGAGAATCACAAGCCCAGATGATAGATAAAAAATTATATTTGAACAGATTAAGTACACAAAAATACAGATAATACAATTTTAATAGTTCAAAAAGTATAAAATGTATACTATAGTAGTTAACAATTCAGCGTTACTATAGTAGTTAACAATTCAGCGTTAGTTAATTATCAGCTAGAAAAGGTCGCAATCATCTTATGTATACCTAGAGATTTAGTGGGTAAAACTTAAAAATACATATCCGAGCTACCACTGTATTCGTTACTGGTATTTATTAAATCATGTTCAAAAAACGTTTGATGATCCAACATGCCTTGACAAAAATATTCATCGACGTCATGAATTTTCTGAAATAAAAAGAATTTGCAGTTATTTTCGAAGAATGATTAGTAATAACGTTTTCTAGAAATCATCCAATACGGTAAAACCTTTCTTATTAAGTTCTGTTGGTTGAGACTATTTACGCAGTGTCGGTTGTGTACTCGGACAAAAGGACTTCTTTGAATCAAAGCAATATGCATTGAATTATAGAAATGGTTGTTTTAAATAGTGGCAAAGTAATATTTGTCTGGCTAAAAATTATTTACTTCATTCAAACAAATTTTATATTTCTATCAAATTTATTTGATCCAAGACAACTTTCTCTCAATCAAGCCAATAATAACAATAATTGTATTTCGTATATTTTAACTTCCCAGCAAACATGGAAGTAACGGCCGTCAGTCGGGCTACTGTCGGCAATGCTGGTCAGATGACGGCAACGGCATGCTAATAAAGGGCCATTGTAAAAAGTATGCCGGCAAAACTGTGTAAGAGGATGTAGTTCTCCGTAACTGGCCCGCTGGCGGCCAAAATACTTTAGTGGAGCTCGTGACCTGCAGCTCCTAAGTTAATCTACATTTATATGATACAAATACGGACGCTAGTGAAATTTCGATAAGTAAATAAATAGAGTGAACATACAAAAACTATTCATTTTTACTTCTGCTTATAAATCTTTTTATTTCCAGTGATAGGTATAAATTCTTCGGAAAGTTGGCAAAACATATGTATCATATTCAGCTGCGATTGGTTGGATTTAGAGGAGCAGATTAGGGACTAGTGTCGTCATAAGCAGCTGTCAAATAAATTGTGTGTTGTGTTGTTTTTCGTCGCGTTTATGCTATTTCACGAATATTGTGCTAACTGATTGATTTAAAAATGAACCTGGGAGATTCTCAAACCATTAACGCGCCAAAAAGGTGAGTATGTTTTCGTTTAATTTAAAATGTTTAACGTTTCTCACGCGTCTTAACTCATAACCTCATTCACATTTGTTGGGGATGTGGATTTCTCGCTTGAAGTTTCTTTTTTATTGCAACCGTTTTTCATTCATTTTAATTTACTTTAATTTATTAAATAGCTATATGGCAGCAAGGTTCAATCATTTTAAAAATTATCGTAGAAGTTATAGATACAAGTTAATTATAAGGGATACTTCTGAAACTTTGAAATTGGGTGAAATTGACGCAAGAAGCAATGCACAGATTTCAAAACGAATACTGGTGAAACAGTAGAAAGTGTAGAAGCTGATTAGGTATATCATTAATAATTGTGATACACCGACTAATTTAGATAATAGTAATAATCTACAACTTGAACAAAGAACCGTCGATTTTCAGAAATTTCAAATCACTTACTTTTATAACTTTTCAGGTTTCTTTTTGTCAGTTCTCGAGCGGGAAAGATGTGTTGGATACGACAAGGCGATTTTTAGGTAAAATTGTGGGACAGAATTTAGTTGAAACTTATAACTGGTGTGGAAAAAATAACAAACCAGCTTTCCGCAGTTTAAAAAAGAGAGTATGTAACCTTCATTGTTGGTAGGTAGGTAGAACTTTTTTATAAATGAAATTATTATTTATTTTTGCTTCTAGTAGTAGTAAGAAAAAATAAATTCAGTAAAAACACTACTCAGCAGGAAGTAGAAACGATTATCAAAAGCTGGCCGAGGACTGCTACTGACAGAAATGGCGGAAGGAACAGAAGACATAGTGCTACTAAAAGTGCCGATAATAAATATTAAAACCCATTCATTAGAAATTAAGTTTATAATCGCGTTATTTATTGCCTTGTGAAGTTTTCTTTATTTGTTCAAGAGATTTAATGTTCATTTTAAGATTTAAAATGTTACGTTTTGTGAACTGTTCAAGAGATTAAAAATTCATTTTACGAAATAAAATTTTTATGTTTTAAATTGTGAATTGAAATATTAAAATAAATATTTTTAAATAAAATTAATTTTTGGCTTGTTTTTGTGAGCGGCGATCGATCGGCATTGTAGCGGATATTAGTCGCATCAACTATGGGCCATTGCTGTAAAAAAGGCCTTATTCCTGCGTTGGCCCGGCTAGCGGCCGCAGTCTCCTATTGATTGCGGGCCAATATAGAATTCAGTTAGAGGTCCGCCGTCCGCATAATCGGCTAGCGGGCATTTGGCCGTTGAAGGCTCAGCATTAAAATGTTTGCTGGGTTCTTAAAGACACGATAAACTGGTTGCCGCAAATCGTATATTTAAGATACGAACTAGTTCATTAGTCGTATTCCATCACCAATCAGTTTTTACCTACGTCACTTGCAATGAAAAACCGATTCCGAGTTCCACGTACCTAAGCGACAACCAAATATGCAGAGAAGCATTGCCGGCTGGTGTGTACGTTTTGAGGGGGGTGGCAATTACATAGACAAGACTTATTCGTTTATGATCGGTGATATGTTAGGTATCTGGGAGTATTTCGCCGATATATATATAGCGAGTTTTTGCTGTTATTTCCACTTCTCTCATCCTAAGCGCCATTTATCTCTATCGATCCACTCTCCTCCCGTAGACCTCTCTTCCTCATTTCTTCTTTTATATTTTCCATCCATCGCCTTCTTGGTCCGCCTCGTTTATTCCTTTGAGGTGGACTCCAATTCCATACTCTTCTTGGTAATCTTTCTTCCTCCATTCGAAGCAGATGTCCATACCACCTCAGCTGCCTCCCATTTAGCATCAATAGTCTCCTTCACCCCCATTCTATCTCTGATGTTCTCATTTCTGACATGGTCGTATAATGTTATTCCGCAGCATCTTCTCCAATATGTCATTTCCGCCGAAAGCAACCTTTGATTCATTCTTTTGTCTATCACCCATATCTCTGACCCGTATGTCATAACTGGTTCAATGATTGCTTTAAATATGTTCGTTTTTGTCTTTTTTGTCAGGTTCTTGTTCCACAGAGTAGGATGTTTCGTCATATTCCTTGCTCTGCCTATTTTCTTCATTATGTCCTTGTCGTGTCTTCCGTCCTCGTCTATTGTGACCCCCAAGTATTCATACTGGCTTACATTTTTTATTGTTCCGCTGTCTAACTCTATATCCCCTCCTTTCCCTCCTATGATCATATATGTACTGGGTTTTCTCCATGTTTAACTGCAGGCCCCACTTAGAATATTCTTCTATGAGCTTGTTCAACATGTATGCCATATCCTGTTGATCCTCCGCTACTACTATTTGGTCATCTGCAAATAGTATCGTATATATCGGGCTGTCATTTAGCCAAGTTCCCATTGGGCTACATTTTTGGGTCCCATGTTTTAAGGCCGCGTCCAGGTATATTTTAAAAAGGGTGGGGGACAGACAGCATTCTTGCTTTAGTCCCTTTGATGGTGTGAATGGCGATGATAGTTTCCCATAGCTTTTGAAGCGGAACGGAATCAAATGCTTTTTTCAGATCTATAAACGTAACATGCAGTTCTCTTCCTTTATTTAGTTTTTTCTCTGCGAGGTGTCTTATCGTAAATGGATTATCTATACATGACCTTCCCGATCTAAAGCCGCTTTGTTCTTCTATCTAGCTTTGAGAATTCTTCCGTATAGTCTTCCCACTGATGACGTAACGCTTATTCCTCTATAATTCTTGCAATCTTTTCTACATCCTTTTTTGTAGATGGGAAATATCCCATATCGCCGATAATAACCGAATAAGTGTTGTATATGTAATTGTCCCGTCAAAACGTACTCAACAGCCGCCACTGCAGAGGAGGAGAGAATGCTCTTGTACCAGTATACATGCGCGAGATAGGGGAATACGGTTCAGTTTTACTTAGACTAGACCGACTCGGGTTTGTCGGCTCTCGGGGAAACCGGTAGGTATACGGTGCCCGAGAGCCGACAAAACACGAATCGGTCTAGTCTGAGTGAAACTAACCGTATTCCCCTATCTCGCCCATAGATATGCACCAGTGCCCATCCAATTTGCTTTCACATCGAAAGTGGTTTGTTTATGTTTGTGTAGGTTATGTTCCTTTTAATGGTTTGTGCATATATATATACCATTCCAGTGTTTGTGTATTAAATGACTGCATTTTTGTTTTTGATTTTTAAATGTAGTTTTAAGATAAAGTTGTTCCTTGTGAATCGTGTGGATAAAACATGAGCATAAGAAGTTAGAAAGTTTAGTTCCATGTGTTCAACCGTGAGGATTTATTATTGCATAAGAGTTTTAAATTGGCCATTAAATACATAAATATCCATATTAAAATATCGTCTAGTTTTGACGTGAAGATTATGTGCAAACGAAGCATTGTACCGTTGTACCATCTTTGACAATATTAATTCTGCTGGAGTTAATACACAAAATCTCACAAATGAATTATTAATATGGGAAAAAAATCTGAAAAAATCCAAGGTTACAAGGATGCCTGAGAAAACGTTTGAGTAAATTGATTTAATTTAAACGTCACTATTAAACGGGCTATTCAGCAAAACTGCCGTTTTATTTCTTATTGCCGTATTTGTCGCTAATTCATTTATAATTCTAGGTCCGCTTGAATTGTTTCTTTATGCTTCAAAGTGGCACTCTTTGGATACCACCTTCGTGCACCTAGTTCTGGGTCAAAATGGCGGATATTATCATACAATCTTTCGCGTATTTGTAAGAGCATTCTCCCCTTCTCTATATCTCTGACGAAAACTAGAGTGAAAAATAACAGGGTAGTCAGTTTTACAATACGAGTACCGGGTCTGTTGAAAGAATCGACAGAATTAATCGACATCTTTTCATAGACAATTAGCACATAACCTATAATTTGTTTCAATACTTGCATTTCAAAATATATTTATTCGCTAATGCTCCTTCACTTTTTGGTAAAGAAATGAAGTAGATAGGGAGAGGCACCACTGACACTAGTCATCAAAGATGGAATTGTAGTAATAGTTCGACAATAACAGGTAATAATGGCGCCCAACTTTATAACAAACTGGAATACAGATAAATATAGAAGATGTGTCAAGAAAAGAGAGCGACCAATAGAAGTACCAAGACCAGTAGCGATCAAAACTTGCAAGGAGAACATGAAAGGGATGGACAAGTTGGACTTCCTATTAAAGTGTTTACCCCTCCTATATAGGGTCCAGGACACTTAATATTTTCGAAAAGCATTTTTTGCATATATCTCGTAAATTATGCGTTATATATAGATTTACTAAGAGGATAAAAGTACATCTTTAAAACTTATAACGGAGCAACTTTTAATTTTTTTTTAATATAAGGAAGAAATAAGGTGTGGGCGCTACACGACTTATACGTATATACGAGTACGTTCCAAAAAAAGTTCTTCTCACTAAAATAGAACCTCTGAGTAAAAATTTTAATCTGTTTACAAAAATAATTGCAAATGCAGCTCTAAATACTTTTATACTCTTAATCTCTATAGAATGCATTATTTGCGAGATATTTGCAAAAATTTGCTATTAGATACGTGTAAAAGTGCTACTTCCGGTGGGAATTTTTAATTTTTTACACACAAAAATTATTCAAAATTAAGCTCTACATAATTTTGTACACACAATATATGTGTCTAGAAACAATAACTTGCGAGATATTAGCAAAGAAACTAAAGCAGCTACATCTGTTAGTAATATCGAAAAACTTTTTTTTATAAAAAATGTTATATTCTAAAAACTTTTGGATTCTTTAGAAATTTGCTTAAACTTTGTAGTTGACGAAATATTGGTAAATTTTGATTTTTTCTCTCTACTCAGATCTCAAGAGGATGGTTATACTAATAAATATTATGTTTAGTATTGATAGCCGCTATCTTGGTCAGAGAGAGAGGTTTCAAAAACTACTTTTTTGGTGTCAAAAAAAATATTTGGAAGTCAAAAATGTTCGGCACCACAATACTTCCTTACATTACGTATAAGAAAGTAACAATTATATTGTTCTAAATAAATAAATTACGTAAATAAAATACATGTTCTACAACCAACAAAATATTTTATTTGCTGAAAATGTCATTATTTTCTCTGGTTTTTATTTTTACATATACAGGGTGTATTTGAAATAAGGGGACAGAGTATAAAATGAAAGACGCAATTATGTAGAATATAAATCCCAAGAATTGTGAGTCAATTACGACACGAACGCCAAAATTAAAAACCCCCGAAAAGTGTTTAATGTGCCGCCTATGGATTTAGCAGGTATCGCGCCAGTTAGGCCAGACAGCCGACGTCATGAGTCGTAATAAATAATATTTTTATGGAATTACATAAACATATACATACATAGATACACACACCGCAATAACAGTTGTAAATGTTATAAAAACCCCAATGATAGATAGCATTGTTTACTATTTCTAAACAGGTGTTCATGCTAAGAGTTCAACAACCTTAATATGAAATATCAGCTGATTTGGGATAAAATTGATGCGTGTACTTTATTCGATTTCTTTTGTTCTCTTTTAAAATATCTTAGTTTTCAAGAACGACATTTTTTTTTATTGAGATGCCGAGATTATTTAGATATTAAATTTTCTTCCGCAATAAATGTATAGTAAGTACTATTACTGTTATTATGATTAAATTCAACGACTTTTTACTTCTTATTTCTTACAAAAACAAATTTGTGTTGTAAAATTTGCCCAACTCTACTTATGAGAAACTTTTATTTTAATTGGACGCAAATGAATTAAAAAAACCATAATTTATTTCAGTTCGTGCGTTGTGTAAGCCATAGTCGAAACATCCACACGTAACAATCGAACGAGACTGACCTCTTACACCTTCACACTCCTAATTAGTACCCCACTCTTGCATACCCTACAGTCGTATTAAAGTGCAGTGGCGCGACGAATATTTTAAAAATATCTTTGTAATTTTTAAAATTTGAATTTGCGCAAATTATTTTGGATTTGTGTCTAATAAAATTAAATCTTTCCATTAATCGTACTCTGTCCCCTTATTTCAAATACACCCTGTATAAATACTTACAGTTGTTTTCTTATGGGCTATACAAAACGTACAAACTTGGTGTCTGTTTAAATTAGAATTTTCACTTTCCATAGTTGGCCTTGGTATTCGCAAACAAGGTTGTTCAACTGGGCCTTAAAGTTTAAAATACTTGTAATATTCCTAAGAAGATAATATAAGAATTCAACTCTTTTTACCTGCGAGCAGTTGTGTTCCTAAATGCGATATGTAACTTGAGGCCAACCTTAATGTTTCTATTTTACTTAATTTTCTATCTTTGGGTTCTGTTGGTATGAGGTGCCTTAATGTCGTAAAAGCGGAATTAACACTGAAACAATGAAACCGATTTGTGTGCGACAAATGCACATGTAAAAGTCTTACCTTGCCAAGGCCAACTTATATCTGAAACAGAAATTGGTAACATATCGAAAATCATCAAAGAGAAGGTGGCCTTAACTAAGGTACAGAGCAAAATTTAAAATAATTTGACTCTGTTAAGGGAATGTTTATTTACATACCTATGTGTTCGATCCCTTTCCCGGGCATTGGCTTGACTTCTTTGTTTTAAAGAGCTGGGATTGTGCGGACTTTCGTAAGTGCGTTTTCTTTTGCTTTGAACAAATGCTACGTCGTTTTCGTTCGTACTGTATTGCATATACTCCATGTTTTAAGGCGACAGCTTACAGGAATTCTGAAATAAATCATATGCAGCGGATTTTATATACAGTAACAAGTCTGAGAGCTTTGGGTGGCAACAATGTTTTGGCATTCGAAGGGGATACTTTTTATCGACTATCTCGCAAAAGGTCAACTTATCAACGTGACATCATATTATTCTGCCCTTCTGAATAAAACCCGCAATGGCTCGAAAAAAGTGCTGTTACATCATGACAAAGTGACCTCATAGACCAAAAGGTCAACTTATCAACGTGACATCATATTATTCTGCCCTTCTGAATAAGACCCGCAATGGCTCGAAAAAAGTGCTGTTACATCATGACAAAGTGACCTCATAGACCAGTCGAATTTTTTGAGAAATACTGGATGAATTACGATTCTAGGATGTGCCCCAACCACCCTATTAACGTATCTAGCCACATCAAACTTCCAATTATTCCCAAAACTCAAGCTGCTTCTCACAGAAAGAAAATTCGAAACAGACAAGCAAGTTCTTGCTGGTAGTATTTTGACGACCTTGATGTTGATGAATATAAAACTGCTATAGTAGCACTCCAGCACCGCTGGTTCAAGTGCATTAAAGGGGACATTTTTTAATATAATTCAAGTCATAGATACTTTTCTTACTTAACACTCTCGCTGCCACTGCTAAAATGTCCAGATTCTCAGGGGCCAAGACTTTTTTTATGCATATGTTATTAAATTTTTACCCTAATCACTTGCAATCAACATTGTATAATAAACATTTACTTTCTAAAATGTATTTTTTTTTAAAAAAAAATTCACGCTTATAAGCGTCGGTGGCACAGGGACTCGGTAGTTGTTGTTACCGACCATCGACGCTTATATAATCGGCTTCATTTTTCAAAAAAACGTAGTTATATTACTTAAAAATACATGAAACACAATACACTGTAATAATCTAAATAAATACAAACTTCAGTCAACACTTTGGTCTACATAGAAACACAAATTATAAAAAAACAGTTTTCTAAAATCTATTTATGAGTGATAATACTACAATTCAAACAATATCCTGGATTACCCGGACAAATGTCACATTCATAAGCAGTGTCTGTACGCGTTTTATTGATTTCAAAGCACAATTTGCATCTTTTCCTTAGAGCTTGCTTCTTGCCAGGAATATGTTCTCGTTTTCTTAGAATGTGTATTGAGGCTTGTCTCGTTGAAACTCGTTCAGGTGTAGAAGATAAAAGTTCTTTTACAATGGATACTCTGAAGTCACACAAGGACAACTTGTTTCCCGAATATTTATTACATAAATGAAAAGCATTGGTCAGCATCATTTCATTAATGTGGAAAAACATTTTTTTGTGCCAACGAATGATTTTCCTCTCACAAAGATAATACGACAGCATTTGATCGTGTTGGTCAATCCCCGACATAAATTTATTATACTCTATTATTGGTAATGGTTTACTAACTTTCATCTTTCTTTTATTTTCTGTCTCAACCATGATATTTTGATGTGCATTAGAAATATAGAGAACCTCCCTTTTGTCTTTCCATTTGCCTACCATTATTCCATCAGCATATCTGGCAACAGTTTCCCCTTTTTTCAGCTTAGCAGAAATCACATCTTTTGGTAATTTTCGTCTACCTGATCGCAGCGTACCAGCATACCAGTACAATGGGTTTGATTTTTCGACAGCTTTTTAACCAAATCAATACTATTATAGAAATTATCCATAAATACGTGGTGACCCATATGCAATATATCTTCTAATAAATGGAAAACAACTTTCTCGTCATGCCCTTCGCCACCCTTCGCCACCCATCGAGTCCAACATATCCGTATAGACTGTGAATTTTTGGACTATTCCTTTGGGAGTAGTTAGTTCATACAATTTCAACCCATATTTATGGCGCTTGTTCTTTATATATTGCCTAAATATAAGTCGTCCACGAAAAAACACCATTGATTTGTCTAAGGACAGTTCAGACCCTGGAGAAAATACTTCGGACATTCTTCGATTGAAGAAGTTTATAAGGGGTCTAATTTTATAAAGCCCGTCTGCAGGTTTTGGATCGTTTGGTCCAGGGTTTCTAGCAAAATGTAGAGCACGTAAAATTACCAAAAATCTGTTTCTACTCATACTAGAAGCAATGCCTTTGTTGTGAAATAAAGGATCTTTCTTCCAGTAGTGTTCTAAGCGAGGCATTCGAACAACACCCATATGTAAAAATATGCCTATAAATGTCAACAATTCATTTTCTGTTACAGGTTTCCATGCACAAATTCGTGATTTCTCAGTTGTTTTATCAGATAAGAATATATATTCAGCGTTTACATTTGTTTCTTCAACTATTAAATGTAAAAGATTATTAGTGAATAGATTACGATAAAATCCAAAGGGTGTATTTTCAGAAGGTAAAATGTTCATAGTTTCTTTTCCAGTAAACTGAAAATGTTTCATGTCTGTAACAAGTTTCCAATTAAAATCTGGGTCTGTGTGTTGACTTTCTACATGTTCAACTTCGGTGTGAAACAAATTTTCTTGTTCAATGTTATCCTCTGATTCCGACCCTGAGTCCGGGTCTAGGTCCGACCCTGCCCACCCATCACTTGATTCTTGCTTAGTTTCATACTCACTATCACTGTCCTCCAATATTTGCATAAATTCCTCAGTAGTATATTTATGGTTACGACTGTATTTTGGCTTAGAAGGACCTGCCTCGTTGTCATCACTTTGCATTGTTATTAGAACTTCAAAAACAGAACAAACACAAAACCTCTAACACTTTTAGGTTAGAAATACTTTAAACTGTGTGCCTACATTTAAACGTTCACTCAAATGCGGTGCCAACGACACTGCCGCGATACAAGATTCAACAGGTACAAAACGCTTATAAGCCGTGGTGGGAAGATAAAGGTGTGCTGGTGCGCATTTCGTTATCTCATTCTAGCTATGTCTCTCTCGGGCGTGACGTCAAGTAAGTAACAGAGCGGTAGCCATACACGAGAAGTATACCATACTACAATCAATTTATTTTACGAATTTTGGAATCAGGAGTAATTAGATAGTCAAATTACTTTAGGAATAACACTATTTATTACAACTAATATGATTTTTGTCATAAATACATTATTAATTAATGGAAAATATATGCTATAAGTTACCGTTGCAATTCATTTGGTAGATAGATATACAACAATACTCACTCTCTTTCGGTTTTATTTTTTATTATTGGTAAACTTTCTCATCTTCCGATTTAATCTTTTCTGGCAAATTTGGAAAATTAATTTTTGGTCTTTCAACATTTCGCATGTCCTGTCGGTTATTATAATATTAAAAATGATTTTTTCTTTTCATAATAAAGCGCCATGCATTGTATTAAATTTAAAATTGTTGCCGCGTTTATTAATGAACTGTTCGAAAGCAAACGGGAACCCCTTGTGATATGTTGAATCCAATCATGTTATCTTTACTGGCCATATCACAGGGAGTTCTTAAACTATATTTATTTCTAAAACGACATGCCTCGTATCCAGCAATATATATTTCAAACCTTCTGAGTGCACAGTATCTTTAAAATTGAACAGTTCAAATTGAGTCAAAAGGTCTTGATATTCACATGGAATTTCTACAGATTGTATTGCTGTCGACATATTCATTTTATTCTGGTTCTATGAAAGAGTAGGGTATTTGAAGTTCGTCTGTAGGAACATTTTCATCTGGAATTAATTGAGCAATAACATTCCGTAACAAACTTCTGAAAAAGCAAGCTTCATTTTCTGATTCCAAATATTTCTCTCTTCGACACCTTCTTCAGTGTTTTTATTTAGGATGAAAGCAGTTGCTGAATGTTTTGATCTAATCAGTAGGTAAGTATGCATTTGATTTGGTACATTTCTTATAAGTATTTGTACAGGCTTACTAACGAAGCAATATTAAGTTCGCTGGCATTGTAATTGTGGAGCGTTAATTAGACGATTTATTTAATGCTTGTTTATTCGTTTTTTGAAATTAATTGCACCATTTAAAATACAAATCAGTGTATAACTATACGCGCTCGACCG
Source organism: Amphimallon solstitiale (assembly GCA_963170755.1). Classification (NCBI taxonomy): domain Eukaryota; kingdom Metazoa; phylum Arthropoda; class Insecta; order Coleoptera; family Scarabaeidae; genus Amphimallon; species Amphimallon solstitiale. The sequence goes on from OY720677.1 coordinate 133,660,921, forward strand.
CATTTGTTACTAGCATGACGTAGCTGCGCAAACCGGTCGAATTTGAGCCTCGGGACCAGCACACCTTTATCTTCCCACCACGTTATAAGCGTCAGTGGCATGCGCACAAAGCATGTCATGGCGCTTATTAGCGTTTTCGGCAGCGAAAGGGTTAAAGATATTTTCAGGTAAGATGGATTATATGGCCAACTGAAGCTAAAACTCGCACTAATTGATTGATATCTGGTCAAGTGAAAATATTTAGCTTCGTGTCTAGCAGTTTTTTACTAGAATTTGATCAATATGTATGTCAAAAATACTATATGGTAGATGATGTGCAGTTTCTTTTTGAAAATAAACCTCTTCGAAGGTATAAACACTGCTGACTACCACGATGACATGAATTTAATTTAATTATTTTTAAGGAATTGCTTGAACAAGTATTACATAAACTGCCAGATAATACTGTAATAATTACTGAACAATACATCACATCATTTATATAGAGTGAAAAGGCTAACTACACAAAGAATGTGGAATTATATTGTAAAACAATTTGATATTTGTGGTGGAAATAGCAATAGTGAAAGTGATTTCGAAACGTCAATTCTGGTTCACCAACAATATTTAAATTATATCGCCAATTAGACTAAATTTAAAATAATTGCCAAATTCTCATGTTTTCTTTTCGCGTTTCCTGAGCCATTTCTTTTATTTCCCACAATTTCTAATAAAATATGTTTTTCTCTTTCGGTGAAGTTTTTGTGTCGGCAGCGTTTATTCGCCATCTTTTCCTCTTTTTGTGCTCTTTACAATGCAAAGAATACAAAGATTAATATCCACGCAGCTAAAACTAAAATGTCAAAATTATCGAAGCTCTGACATTTTCTTATTATATCCGTGGTTAAAGAAGGCTTACAGCAAAATTCACTAATTGGTTCTTTGTCCATTTTAAAATAACAATTCAATTTCTATTATTAAAGTAACTGAAGATTATTTATCTACAATTTGTTAAATAGCATTTTAAAAAAAAATTAATTGTCGTTGGAGCAATCGTCCCTAATTTTTGTATATGTATAACTAACTTTGAAATTTCATTTTTGCGACATTTTCATAATAAATTTGAAAAGCAGTTTACATTTTCCATTAAATTTTATAATCAAACCCTATATAAATATTAATAATTTAAAATGTTTATATGATCAATTTTTCGCCAGTCCTTATTTCTTCGAAAATCGAAATTTTGACTGTTCTTCTACGTTTGTTCTAAATTGTTCTAAAATATTTCAAAGAAAGTCTTAATTGGACGAGATAATAAGAAAAAACTATTTGCTCATTGCCACTCTTTTTGCGAAAAATAAAATTCGTAAGTTGTTTTAGATTTGTTCTAATACATCGAAAGTGTGTCTCTTTTTGTCAGCCACCCTTTTTCCGAACATTAAAATTTTGACAGTGGCAAAGTATTTCAAAGGAAAGATCGTAATCGGTCGAGATAATTAAAACAAACAAAATTCCGAAAGCCTAATGTTAGATCCCCTTAGTTATTTTATTTTATGAATAAGGCTAGCCACTTTTAGTCTTTTCCTAGTTTTCTCTAAACACGTTTCCACATTTGTACCGATTTTGCTTATCTTTTGTAGCATCCGTAAACGTGTTGAAATAACGCACAGCATACATAAATAGTATGCCGTGCAAGAAAAATAAAAAAAAATATAAGAAATAAATGAATATTATATTTCTTGGAAAACTATATACAGTCATTTTCTTTTGCTTTTCCGCATTTGCCAATTGCATTTCACTATTATTTGTCAAATGACTTTCCATGTTTTTAAACGTCAGCTGACCTTGTCAAATGAAATTCCCTTTTTGTCAAATTACATTCCCTTTATAAAAATTGCTTTTCTTCTGTAAATGCAGTTTTTCTAACAGTATCCGGCAAAACTCCAAACTGTTGTCCAACATTCTTCATCATAGCTCCGTTATTCAAAGAATTAATGATTAATTCGTCTAGTTCATTGCTTATCTTATTCCTTCTCTGACGATTATTGTTACTAGTTTCCATTGTAATAATTCAAATATTTGTGCACGTGAAACTAAATTGACAAATAAGGAAAACCATTTGACAGAAACGGAAATTATTTGATAAAGGAAGCCTACTATATAAAATAATTGGAAAGTCATTTGATAAATAGTGAAATACAAATGACAAAAGCGGAAAAGCAAAAGAAAATGACTGTTTGCAGAAATGTTTATTCTAATTATTATTCATTTTATGCATTTGGGTATAGAGCGTATCCTCATCAAACGTTCTATTACACTATTTAATTCGGAAAGTCCAAGTCATTATGCCCATTATAAAATCGATTTCTCCCAATTTTGATTTTTTCTTTGAAATACTTTGGAACAGTTTGGAACAAACTAGTCCAGGATTTTTAGATATTCGCTCCGCAAAAAATCCTTATAATTGATTTTTCGATTGGATTATGTCAGAGGTGTCCCGTAAGTATAAAACCAAATTTGTGCCGTCCAAAACCGCGAGCGTTAGCCGCCATCTTGAAAAACGCCTTTTTGCAAATATCTCAAAAACGGTGAGTTTTACGTTAAAAATTGCGAGGACCTTGTTTGCAGAAGATAACATTTCCCGTCTATTTTGTTTGAAACTTTTTTCTCTATTATCAATATTTGCCGAGATATAGTCGATTGAAAAAGACGATTTTTTGTTTTTGGAAAATATCTCGCCAAATATTGACAATAGAGAAAAAAGTTTCAAACAAAAAAAGACGGGAAATGTTACCTTCTACAAAAAAGGTCCTTACAATTTTTTACGTAAAACTCACCGTTTTCGAGATATTTGCAAAAAGGCGTTTTTCAAGATGACGGCTAATGCTTGCGGTTTTGGACGACACAAATGTGGTTTTATACTTAGGGGACACCCCCTGACATAATCCAATCGAAAAAAATCAATTATTAGGATTTTTTGCGGAGCGAACCCCGTTTTTTGGTGCTAAAATTCCTGGACTAAACAGAATATCCCGGTTTTCCAGGGTTTCTGAATCAAAATTCCAGAAGAATTTTCTGTTGCTTTTCAAAGTATAAACATAATTTCAAATTAACAGAAACATTATTATTTATTTATTAAGAAAATATATAATTAAAAAGAAAACAATAAATTCTTTACCGGCTTATTTTGAGTAGGACTAGGGTACCTACTACTTGTTATTATGAACAACTAGTAACTTTTTAAATACATAATGACTACATTTCATTAAAAAAAAACGATTCTCTTTGCCTTGTTCTGCATCCACTCTCCTCTTCTTTGCGTCTGGGTGTTTCAATGTTAAGCTTTGTCTTTTCCTACTCTGCAGCTTGCAGCAAATTCTTTTTTTTGCAGCTCTTCATTATATTTAGCGTTCGCGTTTCTGAAATAATGTATCATTTTTTTATCAATGTCTGCACCTTCTACTCCTTTCTCCACCATTGCATCATATACAATCCTTTTAGTCCGGTCAATTTAGGCATAAAAATAGTGATCAAATAACAAAATTCCCACACAGCCAAATTTTGGTGGAGACCTTGGGTTTACCATTAAAAATAAAAATTTAAAAATCCCCATCAATCCCATGTGTGCTAAGAAAGTTATTCGGGGTCAAAGGTCAAAATTTCAGGTTTTTTGGGTTTTCTCGAAAACAGTAAGTTTTATCAAAGAAATACTTCAGACCAATGTTGTAGATCTCCTTATGATTTTTTCTCTAAGTATCACCGTTCCTGAGATATCGTAATTGTAAGAGTCAGTTTGAACAATTTTTCGCGTATGAATTAGCTCTTTACCCGTTATCGCTCTTCGATGCGGCTGGAATGCGTAAAACAGCAAAGTCAGCCATTTACGATTGCTTTCAGTCAGTCAATGCTGAGGTTGATTGTACTAATGCTGCTTACATTATCGATGGAGGATATCTACTACATCACGTTGTGTGGGATCGAGAAGAAACCTTCAACGTTATTTTTGAAAAATATGTTCAGTATTTACGTAGACATTATGGTCATATAGTGACGGTAGTATTTGATGGCTATAGTGACACAACAAAGAATATTAAAGCTGCAGAACAACGTCGTCGAACTAATAATACATCCTCTAGTTCCGACATGATCTTTGTTGAATTTATGACAGTTCCACCAAACCAACAACAATTTTTTGCTAACATTAATAATAAATCTCGTTTCATTTCCATGTTAAGTGACAAATTGACAGTTGAAAATATTGAAGTTAAACAAGCTCAGAATGACGCAGATGTTCTCATAATTGAAACAGCAATAGAAAAATTTAATGCAACAAACACAACAATTGTAGTGCGTGAAGATGTTGATTTGTTGGTACTACTTACTGCAAGGATTCCAATTGATAAAATTATTTACTTTCTGAAACCTGGAAAGGCTCAACAGCAAACAGAAATATATTTTTCAAAAAGTTTATCGGCTTATCCAAAATGCCAAAACTATATTTTATTTTTACATGCGATAACCGGTTGTGATACCGGTTGTGTACAGAAGGGGCAAAACTTCAGTATTAAAATTATTTGAAAAAAAAGATTTAATTGACTGCGCGAAAGTATTTACGGAAATTGATTCTTCACCTCAAACAATAATTACGAAAGGAATTCGCTTTCTTCTTGCTGTTTATGGAGCTCCAAAAAAAATAGATTGCATTGATAAATACAGATATTTAACCTTTGTCAAAAATACACGAAACAAGAAGCAAGTACAACTATCTTGTCTTCCTCCAACATCGGCATCTGCTATTCAACATTTGTATCGAGTATACTATCAAGTTCAGATATGGCAAAGCAATCAATTGAACCCTGAAGACTGGGGTTGGAAATTAATAAATAATACTTTGGAACCGATTCAAACTTTACTCCTCCCTGCTCCAGAAAAGCTTCTTAACACTATTTTTTGCAATTTCAAGAAAGGTTGTAGTGCCAAATGCGGCTGTAGAAAAGTAGGGTTACAGTGTTCTCCAGCGTGTACCAATTGCCAAGGTCAGTCTTGCTCAAATATCCAATTCAATTGAATACAACAGAGGAAGATTCATGTGATTTTTATGAAGAGACAACTGATTCATCTTCATTTGAACAATTTATGAATATCCAGCAAGAGGAAGAAGAAGAAGAAGAAATCGAAGAAGACATGATTGTTGAAGTTGACTATGAAGAGTATGAATCAGATTGAAATATCAAAAGAAATCAACAATTAAACTCAATAACCAATATCAATATTAATAATCTTCATGCAGTTAAATAAGTATTGCCTCCAAAAAGTACGTCATAACGGTTCGTGGAATAGGCCTACCGGGCGTGGAAACGTGTGCATATTATGTAGAACGTTACTCTTACATTGCGATATCTCAGGAACGGTAATACTTAGAAAAAATTTTTTTTGATAAAACTTACTGTTTTCGAGAAAAACCCAAAAAACCTGAAATTTCGACCTTTGATCCCGAATAACTTTCTTAGCACACATGGGATTGATGGGGACTTTTAAATTTTTATTTTTAATGGTAAACCCAAGGTCTCCACCAAAATTTGGCTGTGTGGGAATTTTTGTTATTTTAATTGTCTAAATTGACCGGACTATTTGTCCAATTAAAGATGTTCAAATAAATTTTCAGTTAAACAGAATCCCCTCTCAACAGCAGCGTTCCCGTGTGACAATGTCATAACAAGCTTGACAAATTGAATGAACTCCTCTGGGGCACTTTCTTGTTGGCATAAGCTGAAATATAATTTGTCCAGTCTGCCAGTATTTTTCTTCAACAGTATTATTACTTCTGTAAGTTTTATTAAACGCTTTAATCTCGTCGTTAACTGGCTTCTGTCTGACAAATTTATCGAAATATTTTGATATTGTATAAGCTGCCACTGTTGATAGTCTTTTAGTATAAACTAAACTTACCAGTGCCAGATCTAATCTACTAATGGCCACATTTTTTTCTAATATAACCACGGGATCTAAACAAGATATTCCCCTTACGATTTTATAACGTAGGGGTGACTTGCCCAACATTTTTTTTGCAAATTGTACCAAGGAATTTACGCATTCTTTTTTAAATACCAGAATATCAGCTTCCTTGTCAATTTTTCTCAGTTCCAATTTTGTTGCAAATCCTAGATTGACACCTTTTAAAACTTTATGATTTTCATTTTCAACAAACGTTCACATTATGATTTTTGTCCATAACTTCTGTTTTAATAAATCTTCCAAAAATTGCATTCATTAGGTCATGCAATTGCTCGTGCAATAAAGGTGGCAAGGGTTTATCTGCTTGAAATTTTCTTAAAAATGGTTGCTAATCCTCTGCTACGCTTTTAAAAAAGGCCAACTTACATGCTATCATTTTATCATCTAAACATTGTTTCACAATTTCATAGCTTCCACATTTCGGTTCCTTCTTTTCGAGTTTAGCGTGTTCTATGAATTTTTTTAAATTATATAAAATGTCTAAAGCTCACACTGCAACTTGAGCATTTTCCAGCCATCGCACAGTGCAAAATTTAATGGGAAATTAACATGAGCCAGTATAGCGAATATAATCAGCTCGTCTGGCTGATACATTTTTAAATAAGTTTTAAAGAGCTCGCAGAAATTTGATTACAACAGTTTGATACTGATTACTTCTCACGGCACATTTAAATGAATACAGTCCACAACTTCCCAATTCTAGAATGGATGGACCATCAGGCGTTTCTAGCTCCATTTTAAGGTCGAGAAGTTTGAAGTTCACATTTGGGCCATCCATAGAGAGTTGAAGTAAATTTTGTATATTGAAGTCTTTTAAGGCGTTTTTCAAAGCTTCTAGAAGATTTGCAGCAGTCGTATGGTCCAGAAAGGATGATGTTAAATATTTCGTCGATGTTTGGATCAAGTTCTTTGTCGTCTGTTTTAATTAATTTTCCCTGACTTATTTTATAAATCAAGCAAATTCCCTAACTTTTCCCTGTTTCCAGAATTAGAATGTAATTCCCTGACTTTTCCAGGTTTTCCCTGTTTTCCAGAAAGTATACACCCTGAACAAACCTAGAATAACCTGCAACAGTCGTCATAATTACGATTTTCGAGGAAAAAAGGGGACAGACGAAAAATTGTCTTTCACTATTTTCTCGGCGGATTATAGTTTTTTGTTCTAAATACTTTCGAAGAATTTAGAACAACCTGGAACAACAGTCACAATTTAGATTTTTACTAAAAGGTGTTCTAACTCCTTACTTTTGCGTTTCATTTTTTTCAATAAATTTTGATATACAGCTTGTGTAACGAAACACTTGATATTACCAGATAAATATTGCAACGTCGTATTCTTTGGCAGTACTGGGAGTGCGACGAAATATAGGAGAGAGTAGAGATGACTGCTATATTGCCAGACCTAGAACCACCTAGAATTATCGTCTGAATGTCGATGTTCAAAAAAAGGGTGAGGAACTCGTTTTTTTTCTAATTATCTCGGTCAATTTTTTTTTTTTTCCGAGATTCTTAGGAACAATGTTCAGAAAAACTAGAACAGCATAAAACAACCTTCCAAATTTATTATTCGAAAAAAGGGGACAGTTTACAACAAACCTAGAATAACTGGACAGATTTTCGATTTTCGAAAAAAAAGGGGGACAAAGTACACACACACACCCCGGAAAATCACTCTTCCGTTAAACCGCCCTCGCATAGTTCGTTTTTACCTTACATTGTGCATAAAATTGGGAACACATAATCATTTTTGCTAAGTATAGTAGGCATTTTGTTAGGCGTCCTTTTTTCACAGTTTTCATTGGAATCTATATGGATCTATTTGGGTGAATTAAGCGTATTTGGAAAACAAAAACCGGATTCGTATACGACAATGTTTGCGCTAAATTTAAAACAGTTTGTCAAGAAGAGAGAAATTTCTTTCATTTGTTGCATAAAATTTTGCGAAATAATTAAACTTCATTTGTCAATTATAGAATTAAACGTATATCAGGGCAACAAACTTAACTAGCAAACCCTGTAAAATTCTTATCGTCTATAAACACTTTATTTTTCTTGAAATACCTGCACTCTACAATTAGGTATATATTAATTTCTTTTAAATACGTTTTCTAACACCGTTTTGAGAAAAATTTCGATTGCTCATACCATCGCAATGTTATCACGTCTATTTTTAAGACAATTAAATTACTTCATACAGTTGATGAATATTTGAAAAATTCTCGGCTGAAGTAGAATAACACTTACGATTTGCCTTTTATTGTTTCCTATAATTTTATTGCTTTTCATAGCACAATTTAAAATTTCCATATATACAAGAGGACTTTTAGAGGCTGTTAGTTAAAAGTAGATATGAGACCTCGAGAAAACATATATAAAAAACGCACTTATAGTAAATAAATTAAAGGTTTAATCAACCAAGACATTTTAGAATATGTAGAGAAAATAATAAATAATTTTATGCAATACAGTTACGTCTGCGATATATAATTGACGTGTTACTCTATATAAAAATAATAATAACTAGTCATAAATTATCTATGGTTATACATTATGAATCACACCATGAAGGAGAAGTTAAACATTAAATATAATAGTATAAACATAGTGAATTTGGCATCATACGATTTTTTATTATTTCATATTTTAAATTAAAGAAATAAATTCAAAATATGTTTTATCTATACAAACTAATCATTAATATACATTATTTATTAGAACTGATGTGAGTAATTAAATGTAATGAGTAATGAATATTATTCTTTTGCATTTTCAAAGACAGCTTAGTAATTTTAATATATATTATTTAATGAATTTTAAATTTGTATTTTTCTACATTATTTTTTACTTGCGTCTTACCTCTTTCACAAAATGAGTTGGTGATTACTTCGAAACTGTTGCTGTAGATATTTATTTCAATAATAAACTCTATTATGATTCTATTTCTTATATCAATACTCGATCACTCATCAACACTTCAAATGGAAAGAGTTACTCATCAAAACGAAATTATTTATTATAAAAACCTTTTTAACACACAACTCCATATATAATACACAAGAAACACACAACTGTTAACTACCAAATGTTTCGTAGATTACTGGCTTAATTCGTTTAAATTTAATAGCTTTTCCAGATGCACATCTTGCGGTCTACTCAATTCACTCCTTCTGTGCGGATGATTTTGTCAAACGAAGGAAAGAAACATTTTCCGCATAATATGAAAAGTTAATTAACACGGTTGTGTTCTAAAGAAGTTAGCGGATTGTAAAGAAACTCTGGATATTATCAGTAAAATGAGGATTTCACGTGCATGGAAAAAAGTGGCGGTTTCAAAGGAAACTTGTTGCACATCTGTAAGAAGCATGTGTCAGCGACGTACATAATTATGTGAACTAGTGAACCCCCATATATCAAATTTTGACAAATATTTAGGGGCGGTATGTGTTACAGTTGATTGCCGTTCTGACGTAGATATTCTATGGATTCTTTAATTTTGTTAAAACTGATTCTTATAGGTATATATAAGATGATAACAATATACATCTATCTATAATAAATAATATAATAGTCACTTGTCGAAATTGAAGAATTTATAAAGTAATGATATTTAGGAGCATCTGTCGTATGTGTTTAGTTAAAAGGATTAATTACATTTTAAGATCGGCGCTACAATATCAAATTTATTGCTCAAAAAGTGTCATTACTACATTTTACTTTCTGAAGTATTGTGATGATGAAAATTTTCGACCTCAAGATTTATGCAGATTTCCACGTTTTGAACTCCCCTGATACCGAGAAAGTGGTTTTTAAAAATTGTCTCTCCCTCTCTCTGTCCGTGTATGTGTGACCACGATAGCGGTGGAACCGCTACAGCCAGCAATTCCAAATTTTGTATTTACGAGTATAATCTCCCTGTTGAGAACTGATTAGATTTTCAGTAAAATTGGCAGACCGGAAGTAGTAGTTTACTTCAGTGAAAAAATCAAATTTTTCCACTATTTCGTCAACTACTAATTTTAAACAAATTTATAAGGAATTCATATATACTCAAAATTAAGTTTGACAAGAATTTTATTATGAAAGTTTCTCAAAATTCCTACCGGAAGTAGGTCTTTTACTCTTATCGAAAATCAGTCTTTTGCCAATATTTTGCAAGGCATGCTCTTTAGACAGGTACGTTACGTGTATAAAAGTATTTAGAACTTAATTTTCAATACCTTTTGTATAAAAAAAATTTCAAAATTCTGACCGGAAGTACCACTTTTACGCTTACCGAATAGCGATTTTTTGCAAATATATGGTAAATTATGCATTTTATATAGGTATATTTATCAAGAGTACAAAAGTATTTAGAGCTGAATTTTCAATATTATTTGTATACATGAAATTCAAAATTCGTACCGTAAGTAACACTTTTACTGTTAGCGAGTAGTACTTTTTTTCGAATATCTTGCAAAATATGTATTCTATAGAGATTTATTAAGACAATAGAATTACTTAGAATAGGATTTTGAATAACTTTTGTTTAATTTTTTTTTAAAAATTGTATAGTTTGAAACGCTCATACGTATAAGAAAGTCGTGTGGTGGCCACACCTCATTTTTACTTTCTTATACGTAGTATAAGGAAGTATTGTGATGATGAAAATTTTCGACCTCGAGATTTTTGCAGATGTCCACGTTTTGAGGTCCCCTGATACCAAAAAAGTGGTTTTTAAAAAATGTCTGTGTGTCTGTCTGTGTGTCTGTGTGTGACCACTATAGCGGTCAAACCGCTGGAGATATCAATTCCAAATTTTGTATTTACGTGTATAATCTCCCTCTTGAGATCTGATTAGTTTTTCAGTAAAATCGGTAGACCGGAAGTAGCAGTTTACTTCAGTGAAAAAATCGAATTTTGCCAATACTTCGTCAAATACTAAGTTTATACAAATTTATAAAGAATTCATATGTACTTAAAATTAAAATTGAGAACAATTTTATTTAAAAAGTTTTTCGAAATTCCTACCGGAAGTAGGTCTTTTACTCTTATCGAAAATCGGTTTTTTGCGAATATTTCGCAAGTCAAGCTTTTTAGACAGGTACGTTACGTGTATAAAAGTATTTAAAACATAGTTTACAATACTTATCTTTTGTATAAAAAAGATTTCAAAATTCGGACCGGAAGTAACACTTTTACTCTTACCGAATAGCGATTTTTGGCAAATATGTCGTAAATTATGCATTCTATATATATTTATTAAGAGTACAAAAGTATTTAGAGTTATATTTGCAATATTTTTTGTATACATGAAATTTCAAAATTCGGACCGGAAGTAGCACTTTTACTCTTAGCGAGTAGCACTTTTTTTTCGAAAATCTTGCAAAGTATGCATTCTATAGCGATTTATTAAGAGAATAAAAGTACTTAGAATAGGATTTTGAATAAGTTTTGTATAAAAAAATTCTTAAGATTGTATAGTTTGAAACGCTCATACGTATAAGAAAGTCGTGTGGTGGCCACACCTCATTTTTTACTTTCTTATACATAATATAAGGATGTACCTATTTTGATGATGAAAATTTTCGGCCCTGAAATTTTTGCAGATGTCCACGTTTTGAATTCTCCTGATATCGAAAAAGAGGTTTTTAAAAAATGTCTCTCTATGTGTTTGTGAGTGTGTCAGTGTGTCAGTGTGTGTGTGACCACGATAGCGGTCAAACGGCTATAACTATGAAGTCCAAATTTTGGATTTACGAGAATAATCTCCCCCTTGAGATCTGATTAGATTTTCAGTAAAACCGGTAGACCGGAAGTAGTAGTTTACTTCGGTGAAACAATCGAATTTTGCCAATATTTCATCAGATACTATGTTTAATTTTATAAAGAATTCAAACATACTCAAAATTAAATTTGAGGAAAATTTTATCAAAGAAGCTTTTCGGAATTCCTACCGAAAATAGATCTTTTACTCTTATCGAATAGCGATTTTTTGCAAATATGTAAATAAAGTATTTAGAGCTGGATTTGCAATATTTTTTGTATACTTAAAATATCAATACCACTTTTTATGGTAAATCTGCAACAGATGCTTGCAAAACATTTTTTGACGTCTTTTGCGGTTACTATGACCAAGTTTTTCCCGAGAATTAAGTAAGAATCACAAACGATAAACAAGAAATTCCTCCCAATATAAAGAAAATGAAAAATACCTTGGATGCTCTATCAGCTGTTGCAAATGTAACCAAAAGTCATGAAATGTATCAAGAATATAATAGGTATAAGGAGAAATATAAAAGTGCCTTGAACAATAGCGTAACCCAGCAAACATTTTAATGATGGGCCTTCAACGGCCAAATGCCCGCTAGCCGATTATGCGGACGGCGGACCTCTAACTGAATTCTATATTGGCTCGCTATCAATAGGAGACTGCGGCCGCTAGCCGGGCCAACGCAGGAATAAGGCCTTTTTACAGCAATGGCCCATAGTTGATGCGACTGATGTCCGCTTCAATGCCGATCGATCGCCGCTCACAAAAACAAGCCAAAAATTAATTTTATTTAAAAGCATTTATTTTTCAATTCACAAAACATAACATTTTATTTCCTAAAATAAACATTAAATGTATTCTCATGAACAATTCACAATTTAAAACATAAAATTTTATTTCGTAAAATGAATATTAAATCTCTTGAACAGTTCACAAAACGTAACATTTTAAATCTTAAAATGAACATTAAATCTCTTGAACAAATAAAGAAAACTTCACAAGGCAATAAATAACGCGATTATAAACTTAATTTCTAGTGAATGGGTTTTAATCTTTATTATCGGCACCTTCAGTAGCACCATATGTCTTCTGTTCCTTCCGCCATTTTTGTCAGTCGCAGTCCTCGGCCAGCTTTTGATAATCGTTTCTACTTCCTGTTGAGTAGCGTTTTTACTGAATTTATTTTTTACTACTGGAAGCAAAAATAAATAATAATCCCTTTTAATTAACTTGTATCTATAACTTCTACGATAATTTTTAAAATGATTGAACCTTGCTGCCATATAGCTATTTAATAAATTAAGAATATTAGATAAAAAACGATTGCAATATAAAAGAAAACTTCATGCGGGAAATCCACACCCCCCAACAAATGTGAATGAGGTTATGAGTTAAGACGCGTGAGAAACGTTAAACATTTTAAATTAAACGAAAACATACTCACATTTTTGGGGCGCTAATGGTTTGAGAATCTCCCAGGTCCATTTTTAAATCAATCAGTTAGGACAATATTCGTGAAATCGCATACACGCGACGAAAAACAACACAACACACAATTTCTTTCACAGCTGCTTATGACGTCCCTAGTCTGCTCCTCTAAATCCAACCAATCGCAGCTGAATAAGATACATTTGTTTCGCCAACTTTCGGAAGAATTTATACCTATCACTGGAAATAAAAACATTTATAAGCAGAAGTAAAAATGAATAGTTTTTGTATGTTCACTTTATTTATTTACTTATCGAAATTTCACTAGCGTCCGTATTTGTATCATATAAATGTAGTTTAACTTAGGAGTTGCAGGTCACGAGCTTCACTAAAGTATTTTGGCCGCCAGCGGGCCAGTTACGGAGAACTACATCTTTTTACACAGCTTTGCCGCCAAACTTTTTACAATGTCCCTTTATTAGCATGCCGTTGCCGTCATCTGACCAGCATTGCCGACACTAGCCCGACTGACGGCCATTACTTCCATGTTTGTTGGGAAGGGAAAATTACATGATGCAAATAAGTAACTCGCAAACAGAACGACGCCTACAACAAATAGAAGAGGTTACGCAATGTTCGAAACATATCTAAAACAAGGAAAAATCAGAAGTAATGAATCTTGTTATCTACCACCGACGACAGAAAACGAGGTTCAATTAATAGTTAACAGGATTAGAGCTAAAGCAACGGTAGATTGTTACGGAGTATCGACGACACTGCTAAAGGCAATATTTGACAGCATAGTTTCTCCGATAATATATCTAATTAACATCTGCTTATGGAAGGACGGTTTCCGAATGAACTAAAAATTGCTAGAATCATTCCAGTACATAAGAAGGATGGTATGAATGATGAAAACAACTACCGACCAATATCGATTTTGCCTGCTATTTCTAACATTTTCGAGCATGTCATTTCGGCGAGACTGGTCAATTATCTTGAAGGAAGTAAGCTTTTGTCCGATGCTCAACACGGATACAGAAAAAATAGATCTACAAGCACTGGTGTAATAGATATATTTAAGTACCTGCTGGATGCATTATACAACCAAGAACATCCAGAACTGATATGTTGCGACTTAACACGTGCCTTCGATACAGTTAATCACACCATACTGTTAGAGAAACTGAGGCATTATGGTGTTAGAGGAAATTGTGAAAGTCTCCTCGCTTCATATTTAAGTGACAGGTATCAATACGTGGAATTTGTAGGACAGAAGTCTGGTATGGTGCCTGTCAGGGAAGGCCGTGCCACAAGGATCAATTCTTGGATCTTTGCTGTTCATGGTGTATATGAACGATTTAGATGTGTCTATTTCTGCAGACGGTATTGTCTTATATGCAGACGATACGTCGATACTGGTTAAGGGACCCACCAAACACGAAAGTGAACATAAATCTCAAATGGTACTGGGTGAAACAGAGCAATGGTTCACTGAGAATGATTTACACATGAACAAAGAAAAAACGCAGAAAATTCAATTCACAGCAAGTAAAGACGGGGGACACGGACGGAGTCTATAGAATTCTTGGGTCTCAACGTGGATAATAGACTCAGCTGGTCTATGCATGTGTCCGTCACTATGGAAAAGCTAACTGCCGCAATATACAGCATAAGAAGTATAAAATCCATCGTCAATCACGAAGCTGCGCGAATGACATACTTCGCTAATTTTCATAGTGTGGCAAGTTACGACATACAGGTTTGGGGTATGTCTTGTGACAGTGCGCGCATCTTCCTTCTACAGAAGAGGGCAATAAGAGCGTTGTGGGGTTTAAAGACTGGTGAAAGTTGTTGTTAAGGACGTTTATTATTATTATTTTTCTTTTATTCGTTTTTATAAAGTAATATTCTATGTTCTATGTAAAACGTATAAGTATATGTTTAGTTTCAATCTCAATTTGCTTTATTTTACAAAGGCACAATTAATTAGAACATGTATATTTCTCTGTATAAGTGCTTAGAGTCATTTTATTACTTCATAATCGTAAAATAATGTATATTTGAAATTAAATCTGGAAAGACCGAGAGGGACATCAGTCTCCTAATGTAATCTCTTTCTAAGAAACTACTCTATTGTCCGTTCTAGAAAATCGGTAAAATGTTTTGTCTAAATTACCATTTATTTGCTTGCTTTTTATTAACATCATGCCGTTGTAGTACTTAAAAATTCATAAACATTTGCCGGATTTTAGAATTATAGATATTCTGTAATTGAAGAAACCCGTAAACGCACAGCAGCGCTCATACATTTATATTAGATAATTGTATTGCTATTTGCTCCTTCCGAGAACCTTTAATGAAACTTACAACCCATTAATGTTCGGTTTTTCCAGACAACAATAGAGGATGTACGGTTTTGTAAACCTACCATCCCACTCTAAATACTGAATTTGTTTGTAACAGAAAATTGAAATAAGTTTACCAACGAAACTCAACTTGTTAGCAGTTAGCTATCATGTACGGTTCAACTTGCCCAATGCAAGAAGCCTACATTTATTCGCATTGTTATTTTATTTAATTGTATATAAAGTAATTTACTGTTAAATAATGTATCAAACTGTTATTCTGAACATTGAAACGTGATAGAAAAATCATAACTTGTTTCAATTTTTCATTTAAGTTTTTGTGTTATCAGTATACATCATATTTTGCGTTATACTAACTGGTAGAGCATTAACGAAACAAGACGACCTAAAGATGAGCCTTGCGGTACCCTAGCTTTAATTTAATAGTCCTTTATTAAGATTATTTCATATATTTATTAAGAAAGCTACGTTAACTTGTCGAAATGATGTTAAATATTTGAAAGTAATGTTCATGTTTAAGAGAAAACTATCATTTCAAGACGGTATCCTGAGGTCTCAAAACGATATATGTTTCTCACTTTAAAAAGTATGACTATCTTTGTTGGATAGACACCGATTTGAATTTTGTATTTTGAAATTTTACAGTTTTAGGGTTGTTAGAACGTTAGAACCATGTTAGAACCATAGAACGACTGCAATGACTAATGCGGTAATAAAAATATGTTTACCAGATGTTTTAGGCGTTTCTATAATTCATATATTTTTTGCTTACATACCTCTTGATCAGGCGAGTAAAACAAAAATGAAATATTTTAAAGAAATCCTTTCCTACTAAACAAACATGTAGGTAAGTTATTCAATTTATAACTAGTTTCTAATAGTAATTTGCTTATTTTTCCAGGGCTTCTTTCAAAGTTCAAGATATTTTTATTGAATTTTTCAATATTCATCCAGATTTTGCAAGTGGCAAGCTTATTTAGCAGTAATTTCAATGGTGCTGGATATGAAGTAAAAACTGTATATAATGGCAAAAAGTGAGTAAAGTACAGATTATTTTTATATATCATACTACGACAAATACCTACCTATATACATAAACCGTAACACATGTTTCATCATTATAGACATGGAGTGATTACAAATGTAATTTAAAGAAAAATGCTGCTGTAATTAGATGAGCACAAATTGCTACAGGAGGTGGCTTCGAAATGGAAAATAGCTAACCCAGCAGAAAATGAAGATTTTTGCACTGTTGGGCAACACTTTCTTTGAAGGGTGTAATATTGCAGAGCGTGGTGTAACTAATAATTTTTTAATTAAAATATGCAGAAATAAGCAATTTTATATTTTGTAGTTGGATGAGCAGGATAGGGCAAGCACTATACGCAATATATCTCAACCTTCTGTTCATATAGTTCATCTCCCATCACTCAGAAAAGGAAGAATGAAATCTGTGATAATTATGATTATTTATTTTTATCGAAAAATAGTACTCCCATTAAGAGAACACAGCATAATGAAAAAGATGAATTAAAAGAATTGTATATAAAAACTTTAAGTGAAACTAAAGAAATTGGTGTTATATGAAGTAGCCACCTTAATGAAATAAAGCATAGACAATTTGAAATGCGATTATAAACATAAATAAAATATTGCAATATAAAACTGACTTTTATTCCAATACACTCTTATAAATAAAATGAATCTTTAAAAAAGGTATGTACTCTAGCCAAACTTAAATGGTGCTGTAAATATTAAGGCTTTTTTTAAGTGAATTTGTATAATAATAGTGAAAAACATGTGTTAATAAGAACTATAATACTAGATTGTTGAATAGTTTAGGAAATTTTTATAAGCATATTTCTATTTATTTATACCAATTCATTGTCATTAATAGTTTTTAGAAGTTCTACCGTTTTTTTTCCAATAATTTATTTATTTATTATTAGATGAGGTACACAGAACAATTAATCTAAGTAATTGTGTGTAAGTGTACACCAGTCACCTAACCAGATACACAGATGACATAAAATATATAGAATACCTATGCCTACTTATATAAAAAGAACGTAGGCACCAGGTGGTTAAATTATTGCACGCTTTAGTGGGTTCAGTCTTTCTTCATAAGGATGTGATTCTTAAGTTTCTTAGAGAATACTTTGGTGTTCGATAAGTCTCTTATTGCCACGGGAATGTCGTTGTATATTTTGGAAATCTGGAACGTGGAGGATTTTTTGCCGGCGTTTGTATTACCTAATTGAAGGAGTGTGGAAGTTGGTCGCGTTTCTTGTGTTATGACTGTGGATTGCTTCGTTTCTATGGAAGATGATGTTTGATTTAATCTTGTTATGGATGGCTTTGTGATAAAACTTCGCTGTTTCCATTGTCCTGATCTGTCTGATTGATAAAATTTTGGTTGCCACGCTGTAGAGTTGCGTTGTCGGAGTCAGTTGTGGCATTTTGAAGATGGCCTTAATTGCTCTGTTTTGTGTTCTCCGAACTCTGTCAAGATGTTGTTGCGCTGCATTCCCCCAAGCTGTGATTCCGTAGTGTAGTATGCTGTTTATGTGAGCATTATATAGTAGTTTGGCAGTGTTTATGTTGATGTGTGGGCATCTTCTGATCGCTCCTGTTATTGCTGATATCCTCCTTATTATATTTTTATTAATGTGCTCATCCCATTTCAGTTGGTCATCGATAATTACCCCTAAGTATTTGGCACTGCTAACTTGTTTCAGTTCATGACCATTTATTTTGATGTTCAGATTAAGTTTGTTTCTGTTTTTTTGTGAGAATATTAGGTATTCTGTTTTTGTTGTATTTATAGATAGTAGGCTGCTATGCAGCCAAGTTGAATATTTTTGCATGTCCTTGTTAATGACCTCTTCTATATGATCAAATTTACTTTTTCCGTTGTATAATAGAATTGTGTCGTCCGCAAAGATTACATAGTGTGCACTTTGTTTGGCGTCTTTTATGGTAGAAACGTAGAGTAGGGGACCTAGCAGTGTACCTTGTGGTATTCCTATTTTAATTTGCTGTGGGGGGCTGTTAGTATTTCCAATTTTTGTTATTGCTGTCCTGTCATCTAGATATGATTTGATTAAGTCATACGAGATTCCTCGTACGCCCAGTCTCTCAAGTGTTTCTAGTAGTTTAATATGGTTTACCGTGTCAAATGCCTTTTTCAGGTCTATTAGTATCGCTACCATATAGTTGTTGGCATCCAGGTTCAAGTAGATTTGTTCAAGGACTTCAGTTATGGCTGCTGTTGTGTTGCTTTCTTCTTGGAATCCAAACTGTCGCTTGTCGAATCCAACTGTATCTTTTATAAATGTTGTGAGTCTCTTATGAATCACTTTTTCAAATATCTTAGCCAATGTGCTTATGACGCTGATGGGGCGATAGTTGTTTGGGTCTGTGTTATCCCCTTTCTTGAGAATTGGTGTGATTTGTGTGTTTTTGAGGACTGTTGGAAACGTGCCACTCTGTAGATGTCGATTTATCAGGGCACTAATTGTAGCAGATATGATGCTGCTCACACATTTGAGGTCTTCAGCTGTGATGCGATCTTGGCCTGGACTAGTATTTTTTAGGTTACTTATGATTCTTGTAATTTCCTCATTTGATGTGGGTGTTAGGAAGCATGACTTGATGTTTGTTTGGTAAGTTGATGGTAGTACAGCTGCATTATATTTCGGCACCATCTTCCCCTTTAGCTCCTTTTCCACCTCTAGGCCAATATTTATAATGTGTGTATTTAGTCTGTGAGCAATGTCTTTTTCTTCGGAGAATGTATTTCCATTATGTTTGATTTTAGGTATAACTGTTGTTTTATGTACCCTATTTGTATTTCGTTTGGTTTGATTTAGGGTGTCCCATAGTTTTCTAGGGTTGGTTCCTGCCTTTTGCAGTCTTTTTTCAAAGTGCTCCTTTTTTGCTTTTGATATTCTTTTGGCAGTAGTTCTTTTTATCTCTAGGTAGTTATTCTTCCTCTGTATGTCATTCTGGTCATTTTTCCATAATTTGTATGCCTTGTTTCAGCTGTTTAAGGATGTCGGGGGTAATCCAATGATTGTTTCTGCTTCTTATTGTGATTTCTCTGCTCGATTCCTCTTTCGTTTTCATTAAGATATCTATCAACTGTTCAAAGCTGTGGATAGGTGTACTTGTCATTCGTTCGCTTAATTTATATCTGTATCTGTAGTAGTCAATCTTGGTATATCCTCTCTTTGTCATCGGTTGCTTCACAACTTGGACTCTGCTTAAGGATATTTTTAGCAATTTATGATCGGATATGTCAACATCCTCTAGCTCAATGTTGGCATCCATTTGGGTGAAGTTAGTTATTACATGATCAATTATGCTTCCTTGATTATTGTGGTTTTTTCTTGTGATGCCAGTTTCATTTATGTTGTTTAGGATTCTGTATCCATTGCTTGTAATGATTTCTTGATAATAATTGGTTGCATGCTAGTTTGTATTTAGTAGGTTTATGTTCATATCGCCCACAACCAATGTTTCTGAGTCAGTACGAAGCATATCATCAAAAAACATAGAAAAATCCTCTATATTATTTACTGGGGGTCTATACAATGTGATAATTGTGAGTTTTGGTTTTGTATTCGTCAATTTTAGTCTTAGTGCATTGACGGTCACATATGTAATTCTACAAAGTATAATCAGAAATAAGTAAATAATAAAGGAAGTATAATAATATTATTATAATTTAAATAAAATAACTATTTTGCTTGGTTTTATTTTAAAATTCATGCACACGCGCAAATAATATCAACTACGATATCTACGCCGTGCTACGACTCGAAAACGAATTTCGAACTGGAAAGTACTTCAGAATCGCCTCAAGTCGCTGCGAGTTTGTCTATCGAGACAAGACTTCGAGTCGCTCGATATCGTTTTGCAATCAGAATCCCTGTGCTGTTAACATCATCCAATAGAAATTCATTGTTTATTTACTCTGTCACGACGCCAAGGTGTAGTATTCTCACAAAATATCTGTTTTCTGCTCTGTTTGAACATGTATGATTTTGATTAGTGGCTTTGCATTTATTTGTATCTGAGTTATAGCACATATAGTTTCAATTTTATTTTACAGAAAAAGTATACCTACCTAGTAGCTAGTAGGTATATTTTCTCAAATAACCAATGCTTACATTTTAAGCTACCTTTACATTTCACTATAACTAATAAAGTAGGCACGCATTTTTTATAACAAAATAATTTTTATTTTCATGGAAAACAAAATAATAAATACTAAATACATACATTATATAGAATACATATATCGTAATAATATTAATACTCAAAATTATGGACCTACAGGTTCTGACGGTACGAAATCAGGATTATCCGTGAAACATTCACTTTCCCAGCTTTTGGGAATAACGTCGTAACTGTTCCGCAAAAAATCATCCAACGGACAGAATTCTCCGCATTGTGGCAATGCCATCTTTTGTAATGGGTGATGGGTCGACATTTTATAGAACACCTGTACACGGAAACAAATTTAGTATCACTGTTTTATATATAGAAACCCGTACAATTTCACAAACCTCTATTCCGTATACGTTAGTAAACCGGTCCCTGGAAAATTCAAGAATTATCGTTGCCGCGTAATCAGGAATGTGAGTTTTGAAAATTTTCAAAGCGCTAAGCAAGTTAGCAATTGTAGAATCGTGACCGACGTACATGAAAAGTTTACGATCTTTGGGAGAAATTGTTTCATTTCTTTTCATCATCCAATCACCAATTATTTTCTTAAGGAGAACGCCACCCTTTAATTTCGTCAAAAAGCTATTATAAGCTCTTAATTTGAAACTGAACGCTGTCGGTTCGTACATTTTATCTGGGAAAATGCCATCGGCCCATGATGGTAACGTCAAATTGAATGAATACTAAAAAAGTAACAATATATTAAACTTTCGTTACACTAAGCATAAAAAATGTATTTCGGCAATTACTTTGTCATTCACTTTACATAATGGGTGCCTGTAATTGACTTACGCATTGCAATTTAGAAATTTTCATGTTCTTAAATCGACAACTCGAAAACGTCTTCCTTCATTTATTCTACCGCCACGGTCGTGCCTAAATGTTTAATTTACAATAAAAATGAAGGGGCGAGAAACGAAAAAAAAATTTAAATTTCCGTTTCAATGTATTCTCCCTTGACCCTAATATATTTTACAGATCTTTCAAATAATTTATATACAGGTGTCCCAGAAATAAAAAGGCGGAGTAGCAGAAGTCGGAAGCTAGATTGTGTAAAACCGCACCCTCAAAATATCAAGTCTTTATTCGTGCGCAGACGGCAGAAAAAAAATAATAAAGAATTCAATTGGCCTTACGCCGACCCTGGAATAAATATCCACCTGCTTCACTTTCACAATCGGTCCTTTTCAGGACCACCACATTACTTGTGTTAAAGAAAAAGGAGGAGGAATAGATACTTCATAATAAATATCAAACCATTAATTACTTTAATTTTACACTTTCTAGAAAAAAATAATTACATTCTTGATATTTACTACGATTTATTGAATATTCTAAAATAATAATAATCAGCTGTTTCCGACTACAAACACATTAAAGAGCAACAACCTTCCTATTTTAAAAATAAAAACAATCTTTTATGGTCTGCAATAAAGTGTGTCGCCCATCTGGGTCAACAACCGACTACATAGCTGAGACGCATCGAGCAAAAAATATGTTTTATATGAATGAGTACGATTTAACGTGTTCGTTTCTATTTACAAATGAGCATTCTTACGTGTATTTATAAACATACATTCTGTGCCAGGTCCGTAATGTAATTTTTTTATATAAAAAACAACATAGAAAATTAAATTTTTAATTTCTTCGTTATTGCGGTACATTTGGGCCTGTTTCTGTTCGGACTTTACATACCTGCTACTCCGTCTTTTTATTTCTGGGACAACCTGTATACCATCAAAAAAGATTTTTGTCAAGGCCTACAAAAAAGATGGAAACAGCCGGCTTCACTTATTCATCCTGCGTAATTTTTTCCCTTGAACCTCGTTTTTCAATTTTGGAAATAAATAGTAGTCAGACGAGGCCAAATCTGGACTATAAGGAAGGTGGCACCTGTGTAGCGCATCCATCGCAACATGACTTTTTTGAACGGGTAGTATTTCCCCGTGATACTGACACCCTTTTCCTTATAATCAATCATTAAATACCCTCTGAATCGCAGAACACCATAGCCATAATCTTTCCCAGCCGATTGTGACATCTTGAACTTCTTAGGCGGTGCCGTGCCTTTTTTGTGCCGCTGCATGGATTTCTGCTTCGACTCAGGCTCATAGTGATGAATTCAAGTTTCGTCCCCAGTCACAATCCGCTTCATAAATTCGTCTCTGTTCTCGCTAAATGAATTCAAAAACTCGCGTGAACACTCGATGCGTTGTTGCTTCTGAAGCGATGTGAGCATTCTCGGTACCCATCTTGCACTGACTTTAGACATTCCAAGATGTTGCCGACTATTTCCGCGATTTGTTTGTTCTTCAACCGAGCATCTTTAATGACAAATTTTTCTACTTTTTCCACAATGAGCCGGCCGGTCGTCTTCAACAGACTCTACGCCTTGTTTAAACAGATTATGCCACTTGTAAATCGTTGTTTTGCCTGGGCAAGTCTCCCCATAAACAGACGACATCTCTTCCACAAAAGTCTGTGACATTTTTCCTTGCCTAGTGAGGAATTTAATCGGGGCACGATACTAAATTTTGTTCGTAGTACTTGTTACCTTCGCGTTTTACTGGCGATATCTCAAACGTTAGTGAACTAATCGCACTGATATTTGACATTTACAGTTGCATTGAGTCGCCGTCTAGTGTCAGGTGCACATACTAATAATATCTCCTCCCTATCCCCTTCATTCCGCGAATATTTTCAACTCCCCTCATATATAACTATAACATTGCCAATATGTTGAAATATCATTAATAATCTGTAATTTTAAAATTCATATTTTGTTAAAGTTGATTAGTTTATGCCGATGATTTTCAAAATTACTGCTAAAGAAACGTTTAAATTACGCTTTATGAGATTCCAGTGTCAAATTTGCCCCATCAATTTAAATTCACGCAGGGGTGGAAATGTAAAACGTAAAAAAAGCTAAAATGCAAATGGCGGCGGCGTAAATGAATTACAAACACATTATAATTAAAAGTGCAAAGTCTTTCTGAAGTGTTACCAATGTACCACATATAATAATACCATGCACTGTTATAAATGACAAATTATTTAGTTCTCCTAATATGTATATATACAAGATTTTGAATTTTAATATATTATGGTTTTATTTTAATGTAGGAGGAAGGAGCGGAAACTAAGTTATACCCATAGTGAGTTCCTAAATCAAAAGGAGTAAAATAATTCTTTGTAGTGGCAAGACTATCTATATTATTTTCTCACGATTCGACAAGTAATACTCTAAGTCAAGTCATTCAGTGAGTGTGTGGTGGTGACATTGTCAGTATGGTGGTGCAAACTGGTTAAGATTCGTATGTTCGCGACAAAAATGTTCTGTGCATTATGTAGAATGGATAAACCAGCACTGAAATGTAACTTACTATCGGTAACATAAAAAACTAGGACAAATATTATTTCAGATAGCCATGAATTTTGCTAATTGTGCTAATGTCATTCAGGCTTTTGTCACTTATGTCATACAAAATAATATGAGGTTATGTAATTTAATTTTTAATGTCAGAAAATACAATTATCAAAAGCAAAGAATAATAAAATTAACAATTAGTCATTCCTCCGTTTCTGTTGGTAACACTCTGTAAACGACGAAGCATGGAAGATATAAAAGGTATAATTAAATTTTGATCTTGTTTTAGTGTATTCCATGTGCCCTCAATTTGTTCTTCTGCGGTTACCGGCTGCCGATTTCTTTCTGTTTTTTTATCATACAATCCCAAACATATTCGATGGTGTTGCGATGGAAGGAAAATGAGTTTCATTTGCGGCCTTACGGATTTTGCCGCAAATGATCAGTTATGGTCTTATCCTTGCTTGCAGTTGTTGCCGTTTGCTTTCGAGAACCAGCTTTATCGGTGAATCGCCTTGTTCTTTCCATCGGTGTATTATGGATGTAACAGTGTTTTTGTTAATGTCAAAGTCATTTGCAATTTGCCTTATTATCCTAACATTTTTTCTAGAAGTAATTATTCTTGCCTTATCAATTAAACTGACTTGAGGCATGACTAATGACAGCTTCAAATAATTTCGTTTTAACGGACAGCTATTTATATCCGTCGGTTTTACACAGCCAAAACAAAGCTGTCCTAGTTTTTTGTGTTAGCGATAGTACATTTTGTAGTTCAGTTGTAAGGAGTAGGCGTGCTTTTGATACTTAACCTCTTTATAACCATGTTTTACATATTAGTGCACCTTCTGATGAGGTCATGACTTAATTGCGAAAGCTTGAGGCGTAAACAAAGGAAGTCTTTTATTGATTTCTTATAAAGATCGTAACTTATGAAATTAATGCTTTCGGCCTAACATTGTCCAAAAATGCAATGCAACACCTCATGAACGCGAAATACTGTCAATGTTTGAAAACGGAAACACGAATTTAATTAACAAACCGCGTCACAGACGTCCTTCAACTGTGAATACGATCAAAAATGCCTAACATAGAATGAAATGAATCTGACTGACTGCCGCGTAAAAAATTAAGATGGCAAGTGTAGTGTGCTTGCGATTGTTCACGATCAGCTTGGTTACAGCAAGAAGCGTGCACGCTGGGTGTGACCAACAACCACAAAAGTAAATGTTTCGAGTCTTCCCATACCGTTTTCCAAACAGAGATAGAGGAATCTTGGAGAGATTTTAAACATTTAATATTAACTGCAGCATGAAAACCTTTGTGGCACTTCGAAAATAGTTAATAGCAACAGGAAGCGAAGCGAATTGGTGGACTGAAAGGGTGATAATATAAAGGATAAGAGGATGAAATGGAAACAATGCAACGAAGAATCAGATCTTCAGTAATTCTAATAAATTTCAAAGATAGGAAGACAAAAGTGATAACTGAAGAAAACAAAATTGCAGTTGGAGTGAACTCAAGAAAGAACTTCTACAAGGAAATGACATACGAATGTATTACTGGAAAGGAGATTAATTGTAGAAACACAACAAATTGAGGATGAAATGAAAATTATAGAGGAACTAGAAGAGTCCATAAGCAAAATAAAACGAGGAAAAGCCCCAGGTGATGACAAAATAACAGCTGATATGATCAAAGTGTTGCCTGTTGTGGTTTTAGAGCAACTTGGACTTATAATGAACAAAATATTGCACCTGAAGAGTGGAGAATAGACCAAAACAATATGGGAACAGCGTTAACTAGTACAATAGCTAAAGTTTGTCTAAGAATATTGGAAAAAAGGCTTATAGTTAAAATAGGAAAAACCTTTGGAAGACCTAATTTGGTTTGAAGCCAAATAACGGCGTTATTGACGCAATCTTCATATCAAAACAAATTGAAGCGAAAACTATAAAAGAGGGAAGAAACAATTTAGAAAAAACCTTTAGGAGACCCAATTTGGTTTTAGGCCAAATAAAGGAGTTAATGACGCAATTTTCATATTAACACAAATCGGAACAAACACTATAAAAGGGGACGAAATGTACTTATTACATAAATTTAGGGACGGCTTTTGATCAAATTAAAAGTGACTCTATATGGAGAACTCTGAGAAAGGAGAAACTACCAAAACACTAATAATCGGTGTTCAAAGCTTCTAGAGAAAAATAATCAAATCAAGACAAGAAACATCAAACAAATTCGAGTCCGTATAATTTAGCGTAATATTGCATAAAGTAGCAAAGAAAGCAAACAAGATAGCAAAACCATATGATATCGAATACTAAAAGACGAAAAAAATTGAAATAACAGAAGTGTGCTAGGCGGATAATATAGTGTTAATAGCAATAATGAAAGAACCCTGAATACAAACCTGGAAATGTAGGAAAAAATGCTGAGGAAAGTAAATGTGATGGTAAGTCTACAAAAAGAAACGTTAGATAACACAATATGTTTGGGCGGAAAATCAATGAGTATTGGAAGAACTTAACACTTGAGATGAATTATATCAGAAGATGGAAGATTGGAAGGAAATAAAGAAAAGTATAACAAAGAGAGAAAGGTTATGCAGATCTATAACAAATACTTTCACGGATAACAAAGAAACACCTTAGGAAGTGAGAGTACAAGTTTTTAAAAAGATCGTTACAACAATTATTAGATACGGATCAGAAAAGTGGATATTAAAAAAGACTGACATAAGTAATAACACCAATAGATATGAGGTTCTTACGGAAGATCGACAACAACACAAGGAGAGACAAGATTAGAAGCACAACCATTAGAGAACATTTCAAAGTAGTCTATCTAAGAGAAATAGAATGACAACTGCGTTGGTATGGACATGTACGGAGGATGACAGGGATTCAGAATTGTCCAACACGTCTTCGAAGCAAAACCCTGAAAAACGAGAACTAGTAACGAAAGATGGAAAGAAATGTAGAGATATTTGGAAAACAAATCCAACCTTACCTGACACTTTCACAAGTAGATAGGTAGGTAGATAAGTAAAAAAGTAAAATAAAAAAGAAATTGAAATATTGTGCGTTTTTTATGGTATATTAGGCAAGTATTTATCAAAAGCACCTCGTAAAGCTATTACATAAATTTAAAATATTATTTCATCTGTTTTACCTCTGCATATAGTGTGGAATACAAATCTAGTAAATCGTCGAAATTCTTAACACGACTTCCTATGGAGGATTCCAAATAGCTGAATAATTCTTGATATAACTTCAATTTCTCTTGAATTGGTTTAGAATCGGTGATATTTCGTAACTCCATTTCATATTGAGCACATGTTTTTCTGACTAGAAGGAGCTGTAACAAATCTCGTTAATTAAAACAATCATATTATAGTATGATGCATGGAATCATAACATTGCTTTCATTCAGCAGACGGATCGGGAACCGATCCCGCTCCAACCGTTCACTTCACAACAGTTGAGTGTTTGCTGGACAGGACCGCTCACCTTTATGTCATGGTCTGTCATCTGGTACTTTTCATTGCTGCCGTATGTTAAAATTATAGAGATTAAACCGAATAAACAATAATAATAAATTGTTTTTCTGCATTAAGTTTTGGCGAAGTTTTTAGTGGAAGGGCTGCTTTTTCCAACCCCGAATAAAATACTGGGTGAACTCCAATATTTTAATACATTTATTTCTGCACAATACCTTTAATTTGCTGTATCTTACTTTTCTATAGTAACTTTCTTCAAAATTATGTATTAGGTTGGTCTTGGAATACGCTCACTAAGTGAGCGTAGAATTTTTCCGCTCACAAAAATGGCGGCCGCTCCTGAACATGTTCAGAGTGAGCGCTCGTCTACTGGACATGATCACTGAACAGTTGCGCAACTGTTGTATCTGCTGAATGAAAGCATTGGTAAATAAAAATAAGCTTTTCTAGACACATGGAATCAACAAATTGTATTGCGTGTAAAATTTGAAAAGAAAGCAGACCTAGCAATCACGAAATAATTTCTAAACTCACCATATCATTATCTAGTGGTTCGTAATGAACAGGTATAGGTTGCCAGTTCAAACGACTCCATTTTTGTTCCTGTTTCGGTTCCCAAATACCTGCGTTAATCACTTGGGCACTGGCAATCGTCCTATCTACGTCGGTAGATTGTGCATAATAAATATCTCGTGAATATAAATCACCTAAGAAATAATTGTATCTTTGCCGCAAAATTTTGCCCACTCGGAACATATCATTTTTGCCTTCCTGAAATCTAAGCGTTTTAAAGATGTTATACAACATGTATCTAGAAATGAGTTGTTAAATCTTGAGACAAGGTATTAGTCCTAAAGAGTAGATTGAATAACGTTTTTATATTAACTTCAAGATTTATAACAATTCACGTTGGACATTAATACTTACGTTCGTCAATTGTCCCCAACCAACCGGATAAAATGTTTCATTTATATGTGGATCGTTAGGATATGTATCAACTGGTGTCCGAGCTCCGTGTCTGGATATCTAAAGAAATACGTTATTATAAGAAAGATGCTGAATCAAACATCAAAAGCTTATGATAAATAAAATACAATATCTCCCGTATAGTTGATACGAAAAAGTAGAATCGGTTAATATAGCAACGACAAATATTTCTGTATACAGTTCTATTTAACCTTTTTTTTTATCGGCGCAGGTGGGATTAAGAGCTTTTTTGTACAATGAGCCAAAGTGTCATTTCTAAACCTATTATAGATAGAATTATTTCTTATTGTTGATGATTGAGAGCAACCTTGAGAGTCATTAATAAGAGGCATTACAATAAACCGATACATAATTAGTTAATTGATTACTCGTTTATGCATCTAAAATCCGATTCATTGAATGAACTTATAATTCTAATGTGAGAACGTTGAAACAACACCAATAATGGCCAACGCTAATAACCTGTCAAGTTTTTGAGATTGGTTCAATTACTTGAGCAGAGAGCCTATGATGTTTAAGTCTGTACTTTGTACCGTACATAATTTTATATATTTGAATGATCTATTTCTTGTTCTAATAATAATTTATTTGTTCGAATTTAAAACATTTTTGTATATCTAATAGTACAGGCATTAACCTAGTGCTTCAATATCTCCTAAACTACATAAAAGAGAAAATACCGCGAGATCAAAAATCAAAATTATATTGATAAAGGTTTGCCATGGAGTGTAAAACGTCTGTCTTAAGTTATATCATAAAGTGTCATACTGTCATTAATATTAATGACAGTTTGACAGACAATGTACATTCCATGGCAAACCTTTATCAATATAATTTTTGATCTCGCGGTATATATTGTCAACAGTTACACAATCTAAAAATATTTTCAACCTTACAAACAAGATGATCAGTTTGTTCAAATCAATAAACAACTTTTGATTTTTAAAAGGAACACCACTGATTATTACAACATCGAATTTCTCATATTATTTTAAATTGTTAGTGTTTTTTGAAAATATTCAAGTTTATCTACTCGTTTCAGGGTTATTGGCACTTTTCCTAATTTTTTTGACTGCGTGACCCTTCCAAGAGACAATATAACACGGAACTAAGTATTTTTGACAAATCAGTCCAACATATCCAATACACAGCTTCTTCCTTGCCGAAATTCTTTTAAATACATTCTCTAATTTTACGTGTTTTCTTTCTGTTGTCAAACAAATATATATGTATTATAAATATGTCATCAATTCGTATGATAAAATTTAAAACTTTTTAAAGAACAGAAAAAAAATAATCAAAACATAACCTTTAAAAGCCATTAGGTATTGTTTGACGTCTAACAAAATTTATATAACTGGGCACCTGCTAAACAATCGACGACCCATGACGCGAAATGCCAGATACTAATCCCCTCTTCTTATAAACTTATGTAATTACCTAATATTTAATATCATATTTTTTTGTTCATGTCAAATTATAAACTATGCTGATATTTTGTCGAGGAGTGTACAATTATGTGAAGACTTATCATTACAAGAAAATGTAAATATACAGTAAAAACTAAATATGTATTTTATATCAATTACTCCAAATAATTCGTGGCAATATTTAAGATATCTTCCAGATCAGGTTCAATGACAACGTTTCTTTCTTAACCCGCAGTCACTCGCGTCTATTTCTATAACATTATCAGTCACGTGTTACGTTTTATATAACATCGCAATGAGAAAAAAGTAAACTATAGTATTTCAGTTTATTATAGTGTTTTGTAAACAAAAGATTATACTCTTATTTAATAATAAGTTATTAAACTATTTTAATGATCTGTCATGTGCTAGAATAAAATATTATAAATAATTATTGTAACCCTTTTACTTTTTTATACATAGTACATATAAGGAAGTACCTACTGTGATGAAGAAAATTTTCGACCTCAAGATTTTTGCCGAGGTCCATGTTTTAAAGTCCCGTGATACCGAAAGTGTTTTTTAAAAAAATATATCTGTGCCCACGATTGCGGTCAAACAGCTACACATATCAATTACAAACTTTACATTTAGGAATATAATATCCCTCTTGAGATCTGATCAGATTTTCAGTAAAATCGACTGACCGGAAGTAGTAGTTTACTTCAGTGAAAAAATCGAATTTTGCCAATATTTCGTCAACTACTAAGTTTAAACAATTTTATAAAGAATTCCAAATGTACATTCACTTTTTCCCATGCTTTGTAACAAAGCATGGGAAAAAGTGAATGTGCTCTTGTATCCAAGCTTAGACGAGACTACATAGTCGAAGGCATATACAGGTTCGATCTGTTTTTTACCTTGCATGCGAGCTAGTGTGCATGTATTGAAATGAACGTTGTTGCCAGTATTTATACACATGTGGGCAGTGGGCACGTACTGTTCGGCGCTCGACGACTGGCCGATACGATCATTACGATCATAAGATTCCAATATAATGCATGTGTGCATGTTGCACACATGCATTATTATCTTCATTTTTAGGTACTAATATTATAAATACTCATTCGTAATATTCTTAAAAAAGTATCTTCAGTTAATATTATAAGAATTCCTTCAGATTTATTATTTTTATGATTGAATTTAATATGGTTTCGCTGAAGGTCTACTAGTCGGCTCGCGTATGTATATCTGTTAGGTAGGTACGGTTTGGCAACTGCTTTCGTGTTATGTACGGAAAGCCGCATGCAAGATAATCGTAGGCCAAACCTGTATACAAATAATCCTTTGATAATGCCTCCCTTGAATCAGTGGTACAAGCCGCAATGATATTATTAACAGAAAACAATAACTGTCAGAAACCACACACTTCACATTCATTACTTTACTACTTTTACTTTCTTATACGTAGTATAAGGAAGTATTGTGATGATGAAAATTTTCGACCTCGAGATTTTTGCAGATGTCCACGTTTTGATGTCCCCTGATACCGAAAAAGTGGTTTTTAAAAAATGTCTGTGTGTGTGTATGTCTCTGTGTGTGTGTGTCTGTGTCTGTGTGTGTGTGACCACGATAGCGCTCAAACCGCTATAGGTATCAATTCCAAATTTTATATTTACAAAGATAATCTCCCTCTTGAGATCTGATTAGATTTTCAGTAAAATCGGCAGACCGGAAGTAGTAGTTTACTTCAGTGAAAAAATCGAATTTCGCCAATTATTCGTCAACTACTAAGTTTAAACAAATTTATAAAGAATTCAAATGTACTCAAAATTAAATTTGAGACAAATTGTCTTAAAAAAGTTTTTTTGAAATTCCTACCGGAAGTATGTCTTTTACTCTTATCGAAAATCAGTTTTTTGCGAATATCTCGCAAGTCATGCTTTTTAGAGAAGTATGTTCCGAGTATAAAAGTATTTAGAACATAATTTTCAATATCTTTTGTATAAAAAAAATTTCA
Source organism: Amphimallon solstitiale (assembly GCA_963170755.1). NCBI lineage: Eukaryota > Metazoa > Arthropoda > Insecta > Coleoptera > Scarabaeidae > Amphimallon > Amphimallon solstitiale. Next base: position 133,692,978 of record OY720677.1, read on the forward strand.
AAATTCAGACCGGAAGTACCACTTTTACTCTTATCGAATAGCGATTTTTTGCAAATATATCGTAAATTATGCATTCTATATATATTTATCAAGAGTACAAAAGTATTTAGAACTGGATTTTCAATATTTTTTGTATATGTGAAATTACAAAATTCGGACCGGAAGTAGCACTTTTACTCTTAGCGAGTAGCACTTTCTTGATAATATCTTGTAAAGTATGCATTCTATAGCGATTTATTAAGAGAATGAAAGTACTTAGAATAGGATTTTGAATAAGTTTTGTATAAAAAAATCTTAAAATTGTATAGTTTCAAACGCTCATACGTATAAGAAAGTCGTGTGGTGGCCACACCTCATTTTTTACTTTCTTATACGTAGTATAAGGAAGTATTGTGATGATGAACATTTTCGACCTCGAGATTTTTGCAGATGTCCACGTTTTGAGGTCCCCTGATACCAAAAAAGTGGTTTTAAAAAAATGTCTGTGTGTGTGTGTGTCTGTCTGTCTGTCTCTGTGTGTGTGACCACGATAGCGGTCAAACCGCTGTAGATATCAATTCCAAATTTTGTATTTATGAATATAATCTCCTTCTTGAGAACTGATTAGATTTTGGGCAAAATCGGCAGACCGGAAGTAGTAGTTTACTTCAGTGAAAAAATCGAATTTTGCAAATATTTCGTCAATTACTAAGTTTATACAAATTTATAAAGAATTCAAATGTACTCAAAATTAAATTTGAGAAAAACAGTATTAATAAAGTTTTTCAAAATTCCTACCGGAAGTAGGTCTTTTACTCTTATCGAAAATCAGTTTTTTGCGAATATCTCGCAAGTCATGCTTTCTAGGCAGGTACATTACGAGTAGAACATACTTTTAAATATCTTTTGTATAAAAAAAATTTCAAAATTCAGACCGGAAGTACCACTTTTACTCTGATCGAATAGCGATTTTTTGCAAATATGTCGTAAATTATGCATTCTATATATAATTATGAAGAGTACAAACGTATTTAGAGTTGGATTTGGAATATTTTTTGTATAAATGAAATTTCAAAATTCGGACCGGAAGTAAACTTTCATACGTATAAGAAAGTCGTGTGGTGGCCACACCTCATTTTTTACTTTCTTATACGTAGATGATGAAAATTTCCGACCTCGAGATTTTTGCAGATGTCCACGTTTTGAGGTCCCCTGATACCAAAAAAGTGATTTTTAAAAAATGTCTGTGTGTCTGTGTGTATGTGTGTGTGTGTGTGTGTGACCACGATAGCGGTCAAACCGCTGTAGATATCAATTCCAAATTTTGTATTTACGTGTATAATCTCCCTCTTGAGATCTGATTAGATTTTGAGCAAAATCGGCAGACCGGAAGTAGTAGTTTACTTCAGTGAAAAAATCGAATTTTGCAAATATTTCGTCAATTACTAAGTTTATACAAATTTATAAAGAATTCAAATGTACTCAAAATTAAATTTGAGAAAAACAGTATTAATAAAGTTTTTCAAAATTCCTACCGGAAGTAGGTCTTTTACTCTTATCGAAAATCAGTTTTTTGCGAATATCTCGCAAGTCATGCTTTCTAGGCAGGTACATTACGAGTAGAACATACTTTTAAATATCTTTTGTATAAAAAAAATTTCAAAATTCAGACCGGAAGTACCACTTTTACTCTTATAGAATAGCGATTTTTTGCAAATATGTCGTAAGTTATGCATTCTATATATATTTATCAAGAGTACAAAAGTATTTAAAACTATATTTGCAATATTTTTTCTATATATGAAATTTCAAAATTCGGACCGGAAGTAGCACTTTTACTCTTAGCGAGGAGCACTTTTTTGATATCTGCGAAGTATGCATTCTATAGCGACTTATTAAGATAATGAAAGTACTTAGAATAGGATTTTGAATAAGTTTTGTATTAAAAAAATTCTTAAAATTGTACAGTTTGAAACGCTCATACGTATAAGAAAGTTGTGTGGTGGCCACACCTCATTTTTTTATTTTAAATTGCAGTAGTGTATTGTTATAACGAACTTAAGTGATTGACTGAAGTGGTTCGTTATAAGCGATGTTCGTTTTAAAACAAAATTCACTTCGTTTGATGATTTAACACATTTATTTTACTTTTTTCATTTACAAAATTATGGGACGCATACAAAACTTATGAAAATACTATTTATATGTACTACAAAGTATGTATTACAAATATGTATTATTATTACCAAATACAAATGAATTCAGTTTAAGGCTCTAAAAGAATAATGTTAATTTTTTTATCCCAATTGTCAGCAGCATTTATTTTTGTTAGGAATAGTCGTCGGTATTTGAATTTTAAACACATAAGCAAAACGCAGATGCCCTTCCGAAAACTAGCTTGATAATTGGAAAGGCAATTATTGACAGTAGAGAAATTGTAAATCTGATTATAAAGAATTCTCACAGCCAATATACTAATTATTCTTATCTCAGTGAAAGTGGCAGGATTAGTTTTTTTAGCCAAAGGGATTCCCAAAGCAGACTTCCACATAGCAGTAAAATAGGAAACAATTTATAATATGTGAAACATCACATGCTTCAGTCGGAATGCTATTAATAATTCTATGAATTTCCGCAACTGATGCCAATCCAAACTCAACAAATCTTCAGAATTAAGATGATTATAATTATAATAACCAATCAGATCGTTGGAGTTATTATTAACGAACTGAACAAAAGGCGCAAAATAATCATTTATTTTCTGACCATCAGCTAAATGAGAGAAGAGGATTTGACAGTAATAGACTGATGCGTAGACCATAATTTTTTGGCATCTGAAGAATTGTAAGCATTATCCATATATTTCTTTTTTCAAGTCTAACCATACTGAGTGTGAAATTTCGATGCCCTTTATATCTATTCCAATCGTGAATAGATCTGGTATTTTTGAAACGTAAAAGAGCTCTGTTTCTCAACTTAATAAAAATTCTTAAATTTTCAGTTCGCCAGGGAGCTTTTGGCTTAGTTATCTTAACCTCCATTAATGAAGCATGAAAAATATACAAATGAGTAATAAATCTCTGGAAATTATCAATCTTGCAATCTATGTTATCTTCCCTGATCAAAGTAGTTTAAGAAAGGTTATGTGAAATCATTTGAAGAGGATGTGTAACAGAAGTTTTTGAGATTTCCGTATTGAATTAGTTTAGGAACTAATTTGACGAAGCTAATTCATAATTCGCAAAAAGCCAATCTGTGATCTGATATCAGATCAGGCGAAATAGTACCAGTCGATGTTACCAGATCAGAATTAGACACAAAAATGGAGTGTAAAGGATGTTGCAGTATTCTAGTGGCTTCCTTTATTACCTAAACGAAGGCGTAACATTCAAATCAGACACGTAAAGGGTTATTTAAATCAAATTGATCTACATTGAAATCACCAAGACAAATAATGTGACCAGCAAGGGGATAAACGTAAAATAGGATATTATCGAAATCATCAATGAGATTATTGATTTTACTTCTGGATGGTCTATAAAAATTTCCGATAGCAATAGTCACTGAAAGCAAGGATGATATATTCGAATCAACAATTAATTGAAAAATCTAAATCAATAACCTGACAAGTTAATGAAGCCGTTGAATCGCCCCCGCCCCTACCCCCTCTATCTCGGTAGTAGACAAGATACCCTGGTATCGCAAGCGCTGACATCCATATCATTAGAACATCGAAATTGCTTTCTAACAGAAGCGCACGAAATTCAGCAAACACAGTAAACAGTGATCAGTGACCATACAATAAAACTAGGGCGCGGACAGGTATGGTTGATGACTCATCGCCCATTGAAATGTTGTATTTTAAAGAGGTTTTAATTTTATTTATATAATTGGATAACAAGTGGCTGGTGATCTATAAAATACAAAATATTATTTGATCGCTTTCTCTTCTGTAAGACTTGTTCTCTTTGAATTAAGTACATCCTTGTAGATAGAAAACGTCCTTTCTACATCGCAACTGGTTATAGGTGCGTACTGGAAATATCTTTTATTTCAGCGTATTTAGCATACACAATTGCCGCAATGTTATTAAATCTGGATTTCCATTAAAAACTGCGTCTAACTTTAGAAGAAGGCCACATCCGAAGTCACTTGGAATACTTTTGAAATTAATAATAGCCCACGTCTAATGTGGTTAATCCATCTTTTAATTTGAGATTTCGATTTTCAAAATATGCGATTAGTTTAGGCAAATTTCCAAAGTGTTCCTGAAGGAATAACAACTGATTTTTTAAATTTGGGATTTGTGTTAGTTCCTTGCACTCAGAAATTAGAAATACTTCGAGCATCGTCATTTAAACATGTAACGAAATTTTGTAAATTATCGAAATTCTCTGCATAAAAACTATTTCTGTGTATGTTTTAGCAAAGCTATGTGACGAACGTGTGATATTTTGGCATTCTGTAACGATATTTTACAGACTTTGTAATAAATTTCGGAATCACTGACAATTCATTTTCATATCAGAAAAAGTAACATAAACAACGTTCTAGATCTAAATAAATGATAACTAAAAATGTACGCGTATAATAATAATAATAATAATACATTTATTTGCCCAACAGATATTTCCAATTACAGGACAAAATATAAATAAACACATACATTAATGCAGACAAAAAAAAAAGAAATGAACATGTAAAACAAAAGGGCACAAAAAGAAAAATGTAACAGACGTCACTATCGATTCCAGTATCCAGCGTAAATGTCTGAAAAGAAAAGTTCGGCATTCCGTGCCATGTGGTGCAAGGGCGACTTCCTGAGCACATTGGTCCTGGCCGTTGGCAGATTGAAGAATGCTGCATGCCGAGCCGAGCATCGCGGAACGTAGAAAGGCACAGCACCAAGCAGCTGCGGACAGTCAATCCTACTGTTAATTAGCTTGTATAAAAATCTGGCACTATGCATGGAGCGTCGCACGGCCAAGGATTGGAGCTGATGCACCTCCAACAGATGTATGTAAGAAATGTTCCAATTCGGGTAGGCTCCAGTGAGTTTAAAAGACAAAAATCTTAGAAATCTCCGCTGAATACAATCAATAGGAAGTTGTTGTGAAGTGTACCATATAACCGAGGCAAACTCCAACCTACTGACTACCAACGCAAAGTAGAGGGACTTGAGGAGGCAGGGATCCGTGAAGTACCTCGAGATTCTCATCAGAAATCCCAACATCCTTGACGCTGCGGCACACATAGATGTTATATGTGGCGTGAACGTCAAGGACGTGTCAAATACAACGCCCAGGTCCCTTATCGACTGAACCCCACTGATCAATTGCCCACAAATGGTGTAATTGTAGTCCAGAGAAACGGATTTACGAGTAAATATCATCGAATTACATTTTTCAATATTTAGGACCAGGCCATTCGAGTGCGACCACGCAGTGACGACATCAAGGTTATGCTGCAATTTGATGGAATCATCTTCACAATGGACTGTTGTAAAATTTTTTAAGTCATCAGCATAAGCTAATGCCTGACAAGTCAGAAGAGGAAATATATCGTTAACGAAAATGTTAAACAGCACTGGTCCAAGATTGGAACCCTGGGGAACGCCACTAGTTGCACGGAAAGTAAAGGATCTGTAACCATTATAGAATACGTAGTTTGAACGATTTGTAATATATGATTTTAACAGGTTAATAAGGCGCGGAGCAAATCCATAATAATACAATTTCTCTAGAAGAAGACTGTGATCAACCGTGTCGAACGCACGAGAAAAATCTAGATAAATAACGTCCACCTGTTTTCTGTCATCCATCGCCTCACTTACATATTGAGTGAAAGTGGCAAGGTTGGTTACCACCGATCTACCAGGCATGAAGCCATGTTGAAGGGAAGATATGAGGGAGGAAGTATTGAAGGATATGGATCTGTACAGGACCTGCTCAAGAATTTTCGAAAAGTTGGACAAGATGGCTATCGGTCGATAATTAGAGGTATGAGATTTGTCGTTCTTCTTATACACGGGAACAATCCTGGTACGTTTCCACCGATCCGGGAAAACTGATGTTTTCAAGGCAAGATTAATTATAGAGCACAACGGTTTCACCAGGTAATGTCGCAAGTTTTTAACCAAGAAACTTGGGACAAGATCATCACCAGCAGTAAAGCTCGAATCAAATTTGGCCATAATCTCAGTTAGGGACTCCCCGGAAATATAAGGGACCGCAAAAGTAGGAAACTGAGAAAAAATTTGAGGAGGAACCGCAGAGATGGGAGTAGTATATGAAGTGGCAAAAGTAGAAGCAAAGGCATCGACAATATCCTTAGGATTGTCCAACCAAGTATCATTGTGGCACATTCGTCCAGGAATTCGTGTTGAACGCTGCTTGTTATGGACAAAGGACCAGATCTTGTTTGGATGCTTCTTAAGAACGGCTTCAGAGTGGGTTATATAGTTTTTGTACGCCTCTGATATTTGATGTTTAATTAAAGTCCTAAGTCTTCTAAAATCATCATGAAAAGCCCCACCATCAGGAGTACTCGATTTACGTCGATAGTAATCCTTCATCTTTATATTCTCCCTAATAGTCTTTGAAAACCACGGCGGGTACCGTGAAGTAGCTGGAACATATTTTGGAATTGATGAATCAAAGGCCAAATAGAGCTTCTCATAAAACCAGTCAAGCGCCTGATCCACATCACTGTAAGCATCCAACGACGACCAGTCAATCTCTGACAACATGCCATTTAGTGTATCATAATTTATTTTATTGAAATTGTACCGAAGATCTCCAGTAGGAGAAAATTGAGTAAGTTTAGTAAAGGATAGTTCAGTACAGATAGACAAAGCCGGATGATAAGTATCCTCCGGTACAAAGGGGGTATCATCATGCAGGATCTCTAGAGGACAAGCGAAGTTGCACAAGACCAAATCCAGAATCCTACCCTGCTGATTCCGAATCCAGTTGTTTTGCTTTAAGTTTAGTGAATTACAAAAATTCGATAAAATCAAACCAGAAGGAGATAGAGCTTTCACATCTTGATTACAAAATTCAGGGATGTTGAAGTCACCAATTAACAAAGTAGGTTTGTGTAACAAAAGAATTTGAAGAGCATCCAAGAAATTTTCAAGCAAATCCCTTTGTAGGTTTGGTGGGACATACAGTACACCAATGAAAAATATTAGAGAGCCAAACATACATTTACACAAAATGAAATCAATTAATGGCGCACAGGCAGTAAGATGGGATGTATCCAGACAGTCGTATGTAATTGAAGAGTTCAGGCCCAACAGTACTCCGCCCCCCAGAGATCCACCAACTGTGGCAAACCTACGATCACAACGAATAACATTATATGAACTAGGGAAAAATTCCGAACTATTACAAGAATCATTCAACCAGGTTTCAGAAATAAGAACAATGTCATAATATAAATCGCAAGAACTCGAAAAAAAAGATGTGATTTAGTACGCAGACCGCGTACATTTTGATAATAAATACGCATCGTTTGAAGTATACTGTCGGGCTGGATTAGTTTACCGTATTGGAAATGGTGGGAATATTGTTGACATACTTGATTCTGAGACCAGACTTACCATTCTCCACACGATGCTGCAATTCGGTTTTTACTTGCTTATAGTGATCCCGCTGCATTTGAGTTCTATTGCGGGACAAAGAGATATTGGCCCATTTCTTGCTTGATTTTAAGTTAGGGGCTTTTTTAGTTACAGCGGACACTGATAAATGGGACCGCAGCTGAACCTTGATCGGGCGACAGCGAGACGAAAGGCTAGCGTCGAACCGACCCAGCCGCTGCACCTTGACAACCTCCTCATCCACACCCATAGTTGTAAACATACAGCACGTGTCAATTTTCATTAGCCATAGTATTCATGCAATACGTGACAACATGGCACCCCCTACTTTTCTCTTCAATGCGAGCGCGACCGCTGCAAGCTCAAGTTAGCAGTAGCTGTTGGACTATTGACTTGGATGTTTGTACTGCGCTTAGAAATAATATTTACGCCTTGCAAGGATTTTTCTTTCTCCTTTCAGTAAATGCAGAGAATTATTAAGCATGACACAAACAAAAGCGTAATTCTAATAAAATTAAAAATAAGGTAATTAAAAAAGGATTCTGAAAATAATAATAAACAAGTAGATCGCGCCGGCCATTTGATGATGACGGATTTTATTGCAGACTATATCTCGGAACGTGTTCGCAGCTGAACATTTAATGTAGAAGTGGCAAGATCGGTGAAAGTCGCTGTGATGTCGATTGTTGCCGGGAGACACACGTTGCCACGTATTATTTGTATACGTATAAATCGCATGTAAAGATTGAATCCCTATAGCTAATGAAAATAGACACATACGGTATCCTTAATATTAATCATATCGTTAGAGAGTTGCTCATTCAAAGTTAAATTCGGAGACTCGGGACAGGAGTAAACAAGGACGTTGCATTTCCGACCCTCGCGATCAGATATCTCAGTGATTATTCTTTCGGTGTCGATAAATGACAGCCGAGAGTGGCCAGTCGAAGCAGTAGTAGTTTTTAAATCAATAATTTCATCACGCAGACGAGCAATTTCAGTTTTTAAGCTAAGCAGATCGTTACCCAGACCGTCACACGGAACACAAAACCAATGCACACCAGACCCCGTATGAATGCTACGAGCATCGGACTTGGATACTCCCACGCAATCAATTTTAAAAGGTTTCTTACAGACATAGCAATTGACAAGCATATGTGACTCAGCCACGCTACTACAGCAACTGCAGCGTATAGTACTCATGATTAATATGCAATAATTCACCCAATAAATGTATTAAGGATAAAAGACAGGGACACACTTTTCACCCTAGCGGTGCCGGTCGCAGGGACTTAAATACACAAACAAGGAGAGACGGCAACGGAAAGGATCAGCAACAGAAACACTCGGAAAAACGGAAAGTTAGACCAGCAAAAAGATGCTATTCAAAATAACACAGTATAAGTACTAATGCAAAAACAAGACAGGTAACAAATACAGTAAACACTTACATGCAAATTGCAGGTCCCACCGTTAACGGATCGCAACAGCAAACACACCAACAGATACAGAAAAATTCTCTCTTTAATATGATATACTAATCAATAAATAAAACACTGAATTAACTATTCAAAAAATAAATAAAGCCGGAGAGAACAAAACTGCATGTGTCTATGAAGAGAACATACGTAATGTACTGTATGTTATTGAAACTAAACGAAATCCAGTGCACACTTACGTCTAGATAATTGGGAGAAGTCGATTCAATAAACCGGTATTAAACAGACTATTATAAAAATTAGGGAGTACGTAATTAACAGTCAAAACAATGAAAAAACGAAACTATCGTAAGTATGAATGAAAATTTTATTTCAATTGCGAAATATAAGGTAAATATAATAAGTTTTAAAATCCCCTCATGCTCCTATCTACGCCGATGAAAAAAGGATTTTACTCATAAATTCCTTATTTTATGGGCATTTTTTGCAATCATTCTCGGGCACTTCTCGGGCGTAAACAGATGTTGCAGTTCACCTTATAAATTAGTGCTATTCAGTAAGCGTGTGTGGTTTACATTATTTCTTTGCTCCGTTGTAACTTCGTCGTAGTTTAAACCGGTCATGTCCGCGCCCCAATTAAAACTACCAATCTTCATCAGTACCACAGGACACCCGATAAACAAGCAAAACATTAATATTAAAGTAACAAATACTAATAATTTTTAAGGGTGTCGTGGTTTCAAATATGCGCGCCTTATACTAAACTAAAGTGATTTTATACAGCCAATTTAGCCCGATATTATTACAATTCTGAATAGGTGGAAAAAAAGTTTAATTAAACGATCCCTATAAACATCAGATATTTATATAATTTTTACTTGGAGGAGAAAAGCAAATCAAATGCTGAGCATTATCTGTAGTCATTCTTTTCCAAGGTGTTCTGAGGTGCACATGCATTGCAAACGATTAGTATAATTTAAAATAAATGCATTTACATTTTTACGGATATAAATGTAGAATAAGAAAAATACTTACCACGTGTACTAAGAGTAATTCTTTCGAATCTAAACTGGAACTGGAATATACTCCTACTATTATCAGGATGATAAATAACGCAGATGCGAGAGCCATAGTTCCGACAATTGCTACTTGTTTTCTTGTCTAATAAATAAAATAAAATATGTATAAATAAACAATAGTAAAATTACGTATTGTAATGCAGTGACTATACAAAAGACAGATAACAATTTTACTTACATTCCTAGATAAGTAAGTACATATGAAGAATGCAGTTGTTACTGGTATTATAAAAAAAGTCAATATTTCAAAAGTATTCTCTAATAGGTTTATAGGTAGGCATATGCAATTTTTTATTGAAACATAAAGTAACAAAAATTCCACTTAAATAAATGCAAGCTCATTAATTCTGAATATAAATAGAAAATTATCAAAATTGAGAAAAGGCCAACATAACATAAGTACATTATAATTATAGACATATGTTAATGATGGTTTTCGTTGTATGGTTATGGGGAGTGGATGATAAATAATGTGAGACAAGTTTAGGAAGAACTGGGTTGTATATTTCCACTAAATTTCAATTACAATTATTATTAATTATACATATAAAAATATAATCAATATAAAAAATTCACTATTTACGTATGTATTTTTGCCTCCTATAACATGGTACTAGGATAACAGGTGAGAAAAAGTGCTTCATTCTTCCTAAAATTTGGTATTCTTATATCACGGTTGCTACATTTATTTCATTACACTTTATATGTTTGAAACAATTTGAAATTTGTTAAAATAAGAAGTAAAAGTAATGCAAGGCTGAAATGAATAAATACTAGGGGATAAGATGAATATAATGATTATATAAGCACATAAGAAAGGAAGCAGAATAGTTAATGAGTAATAAGAAAACTAAATGTTTATTGATGATGTGGTGAATCATGTACAGCCGAGCTGCACAACATTTTTGCCGCCCGCGAAGAGTTTGGTAAAAATTCATAATATTATAAATTAAAAATAATCCCGCGCGTATGTCCGAAGGAGTATAATCTTCGGCGGCATTATGAATCTGAATATCCTAATTTGTCAATATTGGACCAACATGAAAAATTCATTTGAAGCAGCGAATCTATCAAAACGGCTTACAGGAGAGCAGACACTTTTCAAGAAAAAGAGCTGTGGCAATGCGACTGCTACCAAGATAAGTTTTTGTATTTCAAGGGACTTTGTAATGAAATGCATGCTGGTTGCTACTTTTGAATTATGTCCGGAAAAGCAGAATTATTTGAAAATATCAATTTATCGCCAATGACAGTGCAAAGACGAATAACTAATATTTCCACCAATCTTCAAGAACAATTAATGCAGAAAATTTGTGAATTTTCTTTTTATTCTCTACCTATGGACGAAAGCATAGAATTAAAAGACACCGCCCAACATATTATTTTCATTAGAGGTGTTGACAAAAACTGTGAAATTACCGAAGAACTCTGGAATGAGCTACCGCACAACCGGAGACAAGATGTTTTCATAGAAGTGATAAAGTGCTTAAAAGATGAGTTGGGATTGGATTTTATAAACTTAGCGGCCATTTGCCCAGAATATGGGTAGTAAAAAGGGAGAAGTTGTGCTTCATAGAAATTTTATCGGAAAGCAAATAAAATATTGTAACGAAAACAAGTCCACAAAAACTAGAAGAGTAAACATTGGCGCGACGCACCATAAATAAGTCATAAATCATCCATATATATGTAATGTGTAAGGGACAGAAAGTCTGTCGTATGTTCTACAAACATCGAGAGAAATAGAGAATTTTCGCGTATATTTCCAGAATCTTATATGCCGATATAAAAAGTGGCCGGTGCCTAGAAAGGATGAATTCATTGAATAGTAGTCGCGCGCGGTATTTACTGAACAGTTAAAATAAATATAAGCGGTGCAGTTTTTACTACAGTGCAATAAATACATAAATATTACAGATATAAATAGTAGTGATAGAAATAAATACGTGTGTTAATTTAAATTGTAGTAGTTTCAAGTGCCATACATTTATTTTTACATTTTTATATTGTGATTAGTTTTAAGTGTGTAAATATACAGACAGTTTTAAAGCATTTGCACGAGTTGTTTATTTCGAACCCGAAAACGCCACAATATAATTGCATTATACATTTGCAGGCCCTGTGTAGCCAAGTGTTGCATTTAGAACAAGTTAAAGTCAGTTGTTGCCAAAACAGTCAAGTATATAAGATCAAGAGAACTCAAACATAGGACTTTTCAAGCTTTTTATGAAGATATAGCCGTCGACCATAGAGACGTACTGTGCCATGCATGAGTGAGGTGGTTAAGACTAGGGAAAGTGCTTTAGCGATTCGTTGCTTTGAAGAAGGAAATATCTAAATTCCTACAAGACGAAGCAATGGAATTCCCTGAGCTTGAAGATGAGTTCTGGAATCATGCTCTTCTTCTTTTGTGATGTTACAACACAACTAAATGGCCTTAACGTTCAACTGCAAGGCAAAGAACAATTTGTATTTGAAATGTTTGCACCAGTAAAAGCTTTTAAACTGAAAATGAAACTTTTCAAAACGCTGTTTCTAAAAGGTGAAGTGAGTTACTTCTCCACTTGTGCGTAGCATATTCCTCAGGACAAGCACGTCGTGTTGGGGATTAAAATTTTCAAATGAAATTAATCCTTTAATAGAAGAATTTGATAAAAGACTTACTCTATCTAAAGAAGAAGAAATTCAGTTTAAACTTACTGAAAATCTATTTCTTGAGAATCTCGAGAACATACCAGTTCAATTACAGCTAGAGGTAATCGAACTTACAGTGTTCCGCAATTTACCGAAGCAAGCACAGAGAGAGCAGACTGCAGGATTTCTAATACATATTCTATTATGAATATTAATAAATGCAAGCAACGCTCATGTTTGAGTGATGATCATTTGAAAGACATCTTGAGAACAGCTACTGCCAATATATCCCCTGAATTATATAACAATATTACATTTTGAATTGTGCAGGTCTGATTTAAAGAATTATGCAGTGAGTTTTTTTGAATGTTTAGCATTGAGATCTCAGCAACTACTGGAGATAGAAAAACGCTTAAATGGGGAAAGATGCGCAGTTTTACGAGTTTGATTTAAAACTGCATTTGTTTCTCCGATAACTTTCATGGCTTATTAGATATTCAAAGAAAACTAAATTTTACGATTTTCTTTAAACATGCTTAGCATCGTTAATAGTAATTTTAGAGAAAAAGTGTTCAGACAAAAGTTTTAGATAATTTTACGCCAAATAAAACTATGTAGCTAATATTTTTTTTTCGTTCACCATTATCGAGTTATGACACAAACTTGTGTTTCTTTAAATGGAAACCATAGTTGGTTTTGACATCATTAAAAAGCTTATTTTTTGCTGATTACAATGATATAAGGTTTGATATGGTTATTTTAAAAAATAAAGAGGATATAGACATTTCTATGATTGTTCACTTTATAAGATATAAACTTAAAAAAAAATGTTTGGTGTTTTGTAATTCAAAAAACGAAAAATCTGAGTTACAATAGTGTTCGTTGGAGCAGTCGAGATAAATATACTAACATTGCCTTCACGTTGAGTCACAGAAGTGAGAGCTGTTAATTTTTACTTTTAAGTCAAGTTAATTGTCAAACATTGACAATTAACTATTAATTAATTTAATTGTAACTTAACTATAAGCGGTGCAAACGGCCGTTAAAGCGTGTTATGGTTGAATGTTACATTCAGTGCCAGAAAAATTCTGCTAGAGCTGCTGAAGTTTATTTTGAAAATTATTTTGATCGAAGTCAGCCGTCGCTACCTACTTTTAAGAGATTATGAGATAATTTAGCAGATTATGGATCGTTCGTTAAACCAAAATCAAAAAAAGGGATGGATGAAGATAGAGAAATAAACATATTAGCATGTGTCGCTCAGAATCCATCCACATCGACCCGACAAATTTCAACAAAAATGGGCACCTCTCAACGCACTATTGTCAGAGTGTTGAAGAAGCATAAATTTCGTCCCTACAAATTATCAGTATCACAAACCCTTGAAGGTGATAACATCAGACGAATAGCTTTTTGTAGATGGTTTAAAGATCAGTGTCAAAACGATCCACACTTTTCAATGAAAATATTATGGACTGATGAATCTCGTTTCACAATGAGCACATATGGACTCAAACAAATCCACTTCACGTTGAACATAGGAGACCACAAATTAAATTTGGGTTTAATGTTTGGTGTGGTGTTATAGGATCAACTGTTCTTCCTCCTTTTATTTTTGATGGATCACTAACTGGCATTCGTTATCTTAATTTTTTACAACAAGATTTCGAGGAAATGTTAGATAATTTAAATTTAAGAACCCGAGCAATGCTACAATGGTTTCAATATGACGGAGCGCCTCCGCACAATCAACTGAATGTTAGAAATTATTTAAATTTGAACTTCCCTAATCACTGGATAGGACGAAATGCACCCATTGAATGGCCGGCTAGATCCCCTGATTTATCAGTTTTTGGATTTTCTCTTGTGGTGTGTACTAAAGGACACAGTATACAAAAGAACATATGAGACAGTCGACGATTTAAGAGAAGCTGTCTTAGTTGCTTTTAATAACATCGATAGGCGTAAAGTACGCAATGCTACAAATTCTGTTGTGAAGAGATGCAATTTGTGTATTAATAATAATGGAGGTATCTTTGAACATTAATAATGTTGTGTGCCCTTAATAAAAGTTCTTATAGTTTTCATTTTATTACTACATAAGATTTCAAAATAAGTTTTCGTTTGGTTTGTATTTTATCAGTTCGAAATTCAATTGTTTTCCATAAAAACCATAAAAATATCTATATCCTCTTTATTTTTTAAAATAACCATATCAAACCTTATATCATTGTAATCAGCAAAAAATAAGCTTTTTAATGATGTCAAAACCAACTATGGTTTTCATTAAAAAAAACGGAAGTTTGTGTCATAACTCGATAATGGTGAACGAAAAAAAAATATTAGCTACATAGTTTTATTTGGCGTAAAATTATCTAAAACTTTTGTCTGAACACTTTTTCTCTAAAATTACTATTAACGATGCTAAGCATGCTTAAAGAAAATCGTAAAATTGAGTTTTCTTTGAATATCTAATAAGCCATGAAAGTTATCGGAGAAACAAAAGCAGTATTAAATCAAACTCGTAAAACTGCGCATCTTTCTCCATTTAAGCGTTTTTCTATCTCCAGTAGTTTCTGAGATCCCAATGCTAAACATTCTAAAAAACTCACCCTGTATAATATTTATAATTCTAAATTAGTTCAACATATAAGAAAATAGAAGTTAATGAAATAGCACAGTGGTTCCAAAACAGTGCGGCACGGCGCTCCAGGGCGCCGTGGCCTCTTCAAAGGGACGGCGCGAAGTATTGTAAAAGCTTCATAATTAATTGAACCAAGACATTTGGTCTAACTAAACAAAAAACAAAATAAGAAACAAAAAATATCTAGATTAGCAAACATCATTGATTTATTTGCCAAGAAGTTAAAAAAACAGAAACAGCAAAATACATTTTGGAAGATTGCATCTATACCAAAAAACGCTTCACTAGCATCTTATAAGGTCGCTCACAGAATCGCGAAATGTAAGAAGGCTCATATACCATCGCAGAAAACTTATTCTTCCGGCTGCTGTAGATATGGTGAACATCATGGTTGGTGAACCTGCTAGTAAGTTGCTTTTAAAAGTGTCTTTGGCCAATAACACAACTGGCCAGAGAATACAACATATGGCGGAAGATATCAACGATCAATTGATTGAAAAACTTAAAGGAGGGGAATTTGGATTACACCTAGGTGAAGCTACAGATAATAATAAGGATGCTCATTTTGTATGCTATGTACGGTTTATAGATGATAATAACAATAAAAAAGACCTTCTGTTTTGTAAAAATATCACTGCAGGAGCGAAGGCTGAGGACCTGTTCGAGATTCTTGATATATTAAAAATAATTTGAATTGGCCTAAGTGCGTTGGTGTTTGATATCCATGTCTGGCTGCTATGGAGGATTAAAGGCACGTATTCGAAGCAAATCATCAAATGCACTGTGGGCCCATTTCATTATTCATAGAGAAGCGCTTGCGTTAAACCATCTGAGTCCTGCACTACTGAATCAGGTGTTAGAATGTGTGGTGGATGTGATAAATTTTATAAAAAGCTGTGTGAGGATATGGAAAGCCGAACACTCGACTTTGTTGTTCTATAGCAGTGCACGATGACTCTCTCGCGGTAATGTTTTATTATGTACCTTTGAATTGCGGCAAGAAATTTTTATTTTCCTTAAAGAGGAAGGATACAGAGATGCAGAAGATTTTGCTGATCCAGATTTTTTAATAAAACTAGCATATTTATGCGAAATTTTTGAAAAGGTGAATTCCCTTAATTTCTCTTTGCAGGGAAAAAGCATGCACCTTTTGAAGTCAAAGGCATAAATATCAGCTTTTATAAAAAAAAAAAAACTCAAACTATAGAGAAGAAAATTAAATGAAGATACAGGTAAAGATAGATTTACATTGATTCAAGATCCATTTAACACTCCGCCTGAATTTACTTCTGTGGAAGAAGAGAATTTTATCGAGTTATCTTGCGACAACAGTTTGAAAGCAAAATTTGGCAGCACGGAACTGACAGAATTTTGAATTTCAATAAAAGATGAATATCCCCTTCTAGGTAATAAGGCGAACCTAGGCAAATATAAAGCAAAAATCAACGTGGAAAAAGAAAGTGGCCGTGTCCAGTTTAATTCCACGATTTGAGAAAATGGTGCGTCGATCACATTAATTATTAGTTTAATAGGTACTAATAACGTAAAAAAATTTAAATAATGAAGATACACGAGTTTTATTTATATTTATTAAATAATTAAATGAAGTGATGGAAATCTCTTGGTGAAACATGTCGATATATAAGCAAGTAATAACAAATAACACACTTGGTATTGTTTCACAAATAAATATAATTAAATACTCGATGTACATTTCCCCCGTCCCAGGACTTGACATTAAAACAATGGGTTAAAATTCCATATTTAGGTAGTATAAGTATGAAAATTAGTAATGTTTTAAAGAAACTGGATTTTAAAATATCCTTCTATAATAATAACACTTTAAAAAGTCAATCAACTAATAATAAACCAGCGAATCCTAAACTAAACAAATCAGGAATTTATAGAATTAATTGTAGTGATTGCAGTAAATTTTATATAGGTCAAACGGGGCGCAATTTGAAATTAAGATTCTCACAGCATATGCGAGCCGTTAAATTAAATTATGAAAATTCAAGTGTAGCTAACCATGTTTTAGACACGGGACATCAATTTTCAATAGACAATTTAGAAGTACTGTATAGTTTAAATAAAAGTAAAAAAATGAATGTTCTAGAAGATTGTTTTATAAAAGAAAGTTTACTTTTACAACCAGGCAATGTTCTTAATGAACAAACCGAACTCATAAATTCACCGCTAATAAACCCTAGCATTGTAAAAACGGTCTTTCCAGATAAGTCATAGTCATGACCTTTTCATAATTTTCTATTTTTGTATATTTTTTCTATTTACATTTTTGTTTGAAGTAGGTAGTTACAGTATATGAAATTTTACTTTAGTTTCTCGATAACTCCTGACGATGCCGCAAGGCGAAATGTACATCGAGTATTTAATTATATTTATTTGTGAAACAATACCAAGTGTGTTGTTTGTTATTACTTGCTTATATTTATATTTATTTTTTACTTACGGTCAGTCATAGTTTTAGTTAGGGTAGGGCGCCATGGAAAATTTTTAATTGAAAAAGGGCGCCATAACTCGGAAAAGTTTGGGAACCACTGAAAATAGAATGCAGAATATAGGAGAAATGGGATGTAAAAAAAGGAATTAGTAGTCAATGAAGAGGAAAATGGAATATGTAATAGCATAATATGAACTAAAAGGGACACAAGGAGCAGAAATGAAACCACCTGTGTGTTACTGCTGTGCTTCTGGTTTACGATTAATAGTGACCACGCAGTCTTGTTGTCTATTAATAGCGCCCAATACATATCAATCCTTCATTTGAATCTTACACAAATTCAAAGTATTAAGATATAATATGATTTTCAATAATTCAAACAATGCTTAAAAGACGTGAACATTTCTAATATAACAAAGTAGAAATAAAGAATTTTTTCTTAACAGACCAGATATAAGATACATCTATTAGTTCCACGTGTAACCAAATAATATAGAAGATCACGAATATCTCGGTGTTACGATTTATTATGATTATCTCGGAAAATTAATTAGCAAAATAATGGAAAAAAAAATCTGATGATGCTTCAATTAAATATCTATCTAGAACTCAGAAAATCCTGCACGGTATGCAAAATGAAAGTAGGTCACAGAAGTCATAACATTACGATTATAGACAATCTGTGTTAGAAAAACAAGTCGATGTATTTTGTTCTATGTATAGGTACGATTTAAAAAAGTTGCTATTAAGACTATTTTCATCATTTGCCCTAAATATTCTGATCTCTGATCAACCTTTTGACAAACAAATTATCTAAGTGTACGATTTTTATGTTATTTTTTCTGTACATATTACATAGTAGAATTATAGACAGGAAACGATATTAGAAACACGTGTTTTAGTTTTATAAGGTTTCGGAATATGTATTTGTTTCATCAGCTCTATAAATCAAACTTAACCTTACCCTTAAGGTGCCAATCCACAATGAGAATATCTCATGAGATTTTTGTCTCATGCAATAAAAATCGCTTCAATTTCATTGTGGAAACGGTCGAAAGATTAATGAAATTGGAGTTATGCTGCGATTTTTATTGCATGAGACAAAAATTTCATGAGATATTCTCATTGTGGATTGGCACCTTTAGAATTGCCACACGAGGACATATGGCAAAAAATAAGTTTAATTATATTTGACAAATATATTTAGCCATTAAAAAACACACAGAATGGAGAAAATTTCAAGCAAAAAGCTGCTTTCTGTCAAGATTATCGAAAAAATGTCGACAAACGATCCAAAAATTGTTGAAAAATAATTGAAAATTAATCGAAAAATAATAGTAAACATGGAAAAATAATTTAAACTTTTCAATTATTAAGTAATTTAATTTAAATCAATACTTTTCTTTTCATCAGTCCATTCAATGTTGATATTGTCATAAAGAAAACAGAATTAAGCAAACTTTTAGAAAAAGTTCGTTATGGTAATATTTACATATCAATATTGTAGGTACACCCAAATGTTAAATTTAAAATTTTTAGAATGTCATCCTTGTATGGTTATTGGAAACAAATTATATGTTTACAGGATACAGGGTGCTTGCTGGATCGTAAGTCAAATTAAATTAATCGGTAGAAGAGATTATATGCTGTCCCTATAACTAAATATTACTGCCACGGGGTCTTTTTCGACTTTTTAATTTTATTTGCAAAATCCCAAAATTCAGCAACGGTATGCAACATGCCATAAAAACCTTGATTGATTACAACTTCACTAATTCACAAAATTTTAGTGTCGGGACACAACAGGCTGATATTTCTATATTCGAGATGGAAACTTATTTATGGGTAAATAATGCACGAAACAAGAAGGGACTGTTATCTCCTTCCTGGGCAGCAGAAATCAAAATCTGTCTCTTTTTTTGGGTATTCCCCAGGATCACTTTCTTTTAGTCGAGATTTGACTGTCTCTACGTAACGCCGCACGCCGCCCTTCTCATTCTGTTACTGTCATAATCTCAACGGGGATAATTACCTTGACTTTTTGCAAAATGACGTGCCCGAATTGTTAGCTGAATTGGAAATTTTCAATGAATATAGGCCTACTGTTTTTTCAAAATGACGGTTGTCCTGCACACTGGAAATTAACCATCAAGGAGTACCTTAATAATGCGATGGTCCTATCCCATGGCCTCCACGCTCCCCAGACCTAATTCAGTTAGATTTTTACCTCTGGGGACGGACCAAAGGACACGTATACGCCACGGAAATTGAAAGAAGGGACGATTTAGTCCAAGGTATTGAGGCGCATGCATACGCAACAGAGGTCAGCAATTCCAGCAAAATTTGTAAATTTGTGATCATCTCATTATGTGTCCCGATACACGAATTTAGCGAATTAGTGAAGTTGTAATCAAGGTTTTTATGGCATATTGCATACCGTTGAAAAGGTAAAGCAGTTTTTAAAAAATTAGAAGATCACGATCGTTTTTATTTATTTTTGACCTCTTCCAAAAACTTTGTGAGTTAATAAAATGACTACATGATATTTTGAATTTGGTCGAACCAAACAACAGTACTCATTAAAATTAATAACTTAAATTTGGTGGTTGTACCAGTAACTTTTTTAAATTTAAGTTTAAATGCCGAATTTTGAGATTTTGCAAAATAAAAATTAAAAAGTCGAAAAAAACAACTCCTGGGACTAATATTGAGTTATTGGGCCTTAAGAGAGAGAGCAAATGACCTCTTCTATAAACCAATTCAATTTCGCAAGCGATGCACCAAACACCCTGTATAATAAATATGTAATTATATGTATTGTTTGGTGCAGTTCTACACAAGTTCAAGTAACGGACAAATACTAATTGGTGTTCCCCATGAAATATGAAACCCCTATCAGCAAAGCTTGATAATATGTATAATAAAGCAGAAATATAAACATTGATTGGTATTAAGAAATATCTTATTAATTTAGCAATAATTTTTATAAGTATATGATATTTTTACAACACAATATTCAAATTGTAGTTTACATATTTATACGTGTATAAAAACTGAATTGTTTATATAACATTTGATAGATGTATGTATATGTATAGACGATTTCTTAATTGTTTAGCAATTTTTTGTAGTACAACAATGATATTTCAATATAGATATAATTCATAAAAGAGAAAAAAACCAAATTACTTTCTCGATTGTAATGTGTAACACATTGTTATTTTACATTATAGTCATTATATCTTTAATTAAGAAACAACTTGATAAAAAGCAAAAATATGCATATGTTCAACATGCCTTATTGCCCAAGAGATATATCTAATAAGAGAATAAAAATATGGAAGATAGCTTCTCAGTAAAATGCATTTACATATTACAAAAATTAGTAAAAAAACAAGATAAAATTGAAGTAAAATTTAGCTGATATTTGGTTATATTGCGCATGAATAACGGCAAATTATCAAAATTTTTATTAATATTGTATTTTTGTTTTTCACAGAAATAAAGATAGGTATATTATTATTATTATTATCATTATTATTATTTAATGAAACGTGTTGGATAGACAAATATTGCGAATTATATTTTATAATACAGTGCAACCTAAACTAACTAGGTAAACCAATTAAAAGTATATTTGATGGTAAAATATATGTTAGGCATTTTTTTAAAATTTCTATTTTATATACATACATATTTTTGTTACATTAAAAACTTTAATTTACCTCTGACTGGATATACCAGATGGTGGTGATTTTTGATGCAGCAATTAGAAGGAAAGAGCACATTAGCCGACACAACACAAGCATAAAGGGAATTAACTTTCTTGACCAACAGGGGCGCACAAAATAACTACTTGAAGCAAGGAGCTATTTAGTTTTTTGCATGTCTAAAATTTTTTCGGCGGTAACAGGTTTACAAGCTCATAAATATGTATGCAATCGTTTGCCCCAGACCTCGAGCTTTAACAAGATTATTAGAAAAACGTAGAATACAAAGGAAATATTGGGTAAAATTTTGTTTTATTAAAAATTATTTATTAATAACAATTTAGAAAATTTCATATTGTCGTTAGTTAAAAATTAATGACTGTTCTTAAACTTTGCTTTATGTAGGTACATACAGTGGCGCGTTAAAGGATTTGCACACCTGTGATTTCAACAAATATGTATATCTTACTAATTATTTTCATGTTATTTTCATAACTGCCCAAAGAAAATGAAAAAACAAGAAGATCTAAGCGAAAAATAAATTCATTTAATATAATAAAAGTTAAATTTTTGAGAACTAACGGCCATAAAATAATGGAGATAGAACAAACCATATTTTTTTTAAATAAATTTTTCTTCAAGTATTGCTACTTCATTAAACAACTGCATGAGTAGGTTAGGATGTAATCCTCTGAGATAATTTTGAAATTTCTACTTATCAGATTGAATTAAAAATTAGCACAAATAAGTAATTCTGATGACAAAACAGTACATCGCTGATCTCATGCTAATTACCCCCCCCCCCCCCCATATTAAATAGATTTTGAGTTAACTGCAATTTTAAACTTGTTAAATATCTTTTGATTTAAATAAAATTTTATTATATACAGTGAATAACAATTTAGTTTAGAGTTGAAGAATTTAGTTTGACTGAAAGAATTAAAAAGGAAAATAGAACTGATAGCTGACAGCTAGAATAATATCAGACAGGTTTCAGAAAGTGTGTGATCAAATATTTACGCTGAAGGAGACATTAACAAATAAAAAGAGGAAAATCAATAGAAACTATGGAAAAGTTCGAAGATCCCTAGAAAGCCTTAAAAAAATGAGGTGTGGCCACCACACGACTTTCTTATACGTATGAAAGTGTTACTTCCGGTCCGAATTTTGAAATTTCATTTATATAAAAAATATTGCAAATCCAGTTCTAAATACTTTTGTACTCTTGATAAATATATATAGAATGCATAACTTACGACATATTTGCAAAAACTCGCTATTCGATAAGAGTAAAAGTGGTACTTCCGGTCTCAATTTTGAAATTTTTTTATATAAAAGATATTGAAAATTTTGATTTAAATACTTTTATACTCGTAACGTACTTATCTAAAAAGCATGACTTGCGAGATATTCGCAAAAAACTGATTTTCGATAAGAGTAAAAAACCCACTTCCGGTTGGAATTTCGAAAAACTTTTTAAGACAATTTGTTTCAAACTTAATTCTAAGTACATATGAATTCTTTATAAATTTGTTTAAACTTAGTAATTGACGAAATATTTGCAAATTTCGATTTTTTCACTGAAGTAAACTACTACTTCTGGTCTGCCGATTTTGCTCAAAATCTAACCAGTTCTCAAGAGGGAGATTATATTCGTAAATACAACATTTGGAATTGATATCTGTAGCGGTTTGACCGCTATCGTGGTCACAGACAGACAGACAGGCAGACAGGCAGACAGGCAGACAGACACACACACAGACATTTTTTAAAAACGACTTTTTTGGTGTCAGGGGACCTCAAAACGTGGACATCTGCAAAAATCTCGAGGTCGAAAATTTTCATCATCACAATACTTCCTTATACTACGTATAAGAAAGTATTAGTTAGAGAAGCCAACCTGAACAAGGTGGAGGACATAATGTATAAGAGCCACAAAATCACGGCATATGCTGATGACGCCGTCGTCATAGCTAGATATATGAAAGAAGTACATGAAATTGCAAAGAAAATAGTAGACCGTGCGTTCAAAATTGGCTTGCAAGTAAAGTAAGAGAAAAGCAAAGTAATCAGAGTAGGAGAATCATGACTAACACAACGATCATAAAAGTAACCACTAATCAGGGCGAAATGGAATTTGAAGAGGTCAACCAGTTTGTATATTTGGGTGCAAAATTTACCTGTGAATGTGAGAAGAGTAAAGAAATAATTGCAAGAATAATATATAAGAGCAAATAAAAGGACGGGAGTTCTGAAAATCGATTTAAATTAAAGCATCTATCCAGAAACGCAAAATTTCGGCTCCACGAAACAGTGCTACGACCAACTGCACATATGGCTGCAAAACCTGGATACTGAATAAGAAAGAACACAAGAACATTTGATGAGATGGTGTTACCTATGACTAGAGCCATTTTTCGGTGTGAGAAAAGACGTTATTTGGAAATGTTCGAAATATGATATTTCTTTAAAATGCAATGACAGAGATTCATATCAAATCAGTATTTTTATTATATTTGATTTACTTTGATTAAATTCAGTGAAAATTACTGTTGTTTTTTCGTTCTTTGAAAATACGGTGGGTGGATTCTTTCGAATTGGTAACAATTTGGCGCCCAACGTGGGGCGCCACTCTGTTAACTTACGCTTTATTGATAGAGGAAAGGCCGCGGCGTAGTCTCGTAAGTAACGTATTAATAAATGAATCTCACTAAAGCAATGTTTTAAATTTATTCAGCACATAAAAATCATTTGACCACTGACATTATCTGACATAACTCAAAAACAAACATCCATTGACAACCGTTTTTCTAAAATTCAATCGCACCTGACCTGAAGAACATGTCGAACAACGTCGTTGTATGATTGCAAGGAGGTAAAGAGGCAACGGTAACAATGGGAACGGAAAATATCAAGAAGAATTGTAGAAAGAAAGAAAATAATTGATGGGTATGAAAAGACCAAATAGATCAAAAAGGTGTAGGCTAAAATGACCTGTCTAAGCTGTATATATAAAAATAAAATAAAATTCTTGAAGACTATGTACCAAGTAATGATTTAAAGTTTTTTTTTCCTTTAAACATACTTTTATTCAAATACATCTACATTCTTGACTTGCTTATTTGCTTAATAAATGAAATTGTTTTTCACTTAATTCAAATTTTACTGTATTAAATTAACAGTATTTTATTACGCAAAAAATCGTATAAATTAATAAAATTTAATTTCTCGAAAACTAAAAGCCCTAAAATAATTCATAGTAGTTATTTTTTAGTTTTTATTTCAATATTGCTCCTTCACTATTCGCACGTGTGATGGATGACATCTTCTAAGCTAATTTTTCATACCCCCCTCCCCTCCTAATCAGTAAAATTTTAGTTAACAAGACTTTTAATAATATATTATGAATCAAGTTTTATAAACCTCATTTTAGTCACGAGTATTATTAATCACGAGTTTAGTAAAACGAGTGATTAACGATTTATAAAACGAATTTCATACTATACCTTTTTTTACGAGAGCAAATAATCCAAATAATACAAAATGCCTGTCTGTTGTGTCGCTCCGTCGAGTTATTATGACAGATTGATGAGAAGTGTCAACCATCCCGATTTAGTGTTTCAATTGATTTTTTTAATTAAAAATTCTGAAGCTAACATCAGCCTTTGATAAAAAAAAACCGCTACGCGTTCACGCCGTGACTAAAGCGGAAGAAGTCACAGTTGTCAAGTTATATTTAAAAGACCTCTTAGCGTCATGGAAACATGGATAAATACATACGATAAATGGTATTTTAAAAATGGGAGTAGAAAAAAATTAGTTTGAATATTTACTGTCGTAGAAAAAATATAGCTTAAAACTCATTTTATAAATTCGCTAGTTACTCGCTCGGCTACGCTTCGCTCGTGATTAATAAAACTCGTGACTAAAATGATGTTTATAAAATTTAAAGTTCTTGAAGAAAAAAAAACCGAAAACAAAAAAACTCGTGACTAAAATGATGTTTGTAAAATTTAAAGTTCTTGAAGAAAAAAAAACAGAAAAAATTTTAAAAAATTTCTTCTGTAACAAGCTTTAATTCTAATACGCCTATTTCTGTGTGTGCGTAAGTTTTTTCGTTTTTCACTTAATTAATTTTTCTTTGTATTAAACGAATAAAACAGTAAGAAACGTATTTTTAAAAATTATTTGTGTATTAGTCGGACTGACTCAAGAGGCTTCCTTAAATGACAAAGTAAAAAACGGGGGGCGTAAGTATTAAATATTAACCAAATATATGGCACAGAAAAAAATAATATATTTTATTAATTCTGTAGCACATATTTGTCAACATATCTTAGAGGTTTATTAATAGTTGTTAATATTTTAATGTTTTAATCATTTATTTTACAGCCGCTAAACCACGAAAAGAATTATAAAAAATAACAGTACAAAATTATTTGATACATACCAGTCAATTAGATTGAAAATCAACTAATTCTTGCAAAGTGCAGTTACTCCACTTATATAAATCGTAAAATCATGTTGTAGGTATTTATTGGCGCGCAGACAGTTGTGGAATGATATAATTAGATATTGCAAAATGTTAAATAATCATTGCAAAAAAACCAAAACAAACTCAAGATTCCCAATTTCAAAGTTTACAAATTGAATCATAACACGCATAACCTTGATTGATATTAACTATGTTTCAAGTAATTTTCAATAATTACGTCTTCTGAGTTATCTGAGTATCATTTATAAATGCAATATACAAGTATCTGTCAAAAATATTCAAATAAATTATAGGTTGTTATTAGTTATAGGTAAAGGCGCTTGAGTTTCTTTTGAGACCAAAGTAAAAGGAATAATTTACATCCAATAACTAATACTAATATTTTTGTCTTTATATATCCCGTTGCATGGTATCGGAATTCACATTCTGGGCATGACACAGATATTTGCATTTCTTTTAAAACGACTCGATACCGCTTCATATCTGCAAAATTCATTTCTAAAAAATATATATATAACGATAACAATTAATTTATTACCACATACAAGCTGTTAGATACGGAAATACTGCAAACAGGTAGTTAGTGAACGCGATAAAATGAATAACTTGTATATCTACACACAGCCATATTTGTTAGGAGAAATCACTTATTCTGGACAACTCTATAAACAGCGATTATTCGCGCTGGCGTTCCAGATTTTGAAGCTGTGTTCAAGCTAACTTCTTTAGAATAGTCTTTTGGTCGATCAAAAGCACCTTTTTAGAATATATAAAAGAGGACAGTCCTCTTTTTTTTTAAAGCACGAGGTAACGATCTGTCAGCAAACGTCAAAAAACGCAAATTCCGTAACGCATCTCGTCCGATGTGGTGCATTTTCGGTGTTCGCAAAAACCGGAAACGTCAAAAACTGACTTTCTTCTAATCCACAGGCGCATTTCGGACGTTCCAAGTGCGGAGAATTCGAAGAAATCCTGTTTTGAGAACTGTACTGCAATGCGGTGTAACATCAAAATAAATATACGTGTAATATAAATAATGCCGGGTAATCAATTATATAAATCCAACCATTGCGTTGTGGTTATATTGCAAACGTATAGAAATTTTGAAAAATTATCTGGCCGAAAATTCTTTTGTATATATTACAAATTTACCTACATCTTCTAATTCCACCGATTATACAAGTGATTTGTGTCTACCGACTTGACTGAAAAGCTAATCAGATCTCAAGAGGAAGATTATACCAGTGAGTGTAAACTTTGGTATTGATAGCTTTAGCCGTTTGGCTGCTATCGTGGACAGAGAGACACGTGACTGCAAAAACACACCTCAAAACTTAGATATCAATAAAAGACTTATTGTCGAAAATGTTCAACATTCCAATACTTCCTTATATTACGTAAAAGAATGTTAAATGTCACAAAATAAAAATTCGTGTATAAGAAAAAGCAACAAGTAACAATATTTCATATATTCGAAGTTGGAAGAAATTAGAATAATAAATTTTATGAAAAAAATACACACAAACTTATTCTACTTATCTAATTTAACATGAAATATTTATTTCAATTAAAATATGATACATTCTTCGAAATAATTAATATTTTTTTGTCGCAATACTACCAACTCCTAGAAGTACTTACATTTATTCAAAATATCTGATTACGTTAATTGTTTTATACTCTAGCAAACTAGTGATATCACTACAGAAATAATGGACAGTAATGAATACTTGCAGCAATTTATACATCAGCAACGGAAAAAATAGAAATTACGAAATGATAATTAATATACATAATGCATTAAAATAAAGTAAATTCCAGCTTATATAGAAATTATCGATTAGTTGATAATTATGTGCAAAAATAATAGGGTAAGGTCTGCGGGACTAACATATTTAAACACATTCACTCTTAATATTTTTGAGTAATTTCAATGATATAATTTAAATCTTGTTGTTGCTACACCTTGTCTCACGACAGAAGGAGGGATTCAAATATCGCGTCAAAATGGTACGTATTTTTAAGAGATTGCATTGGTTCTTGCGCAGGCAAATTTAATATAGAAAAATAAGTATCCAATATCTGCTATATTTTATAATAACATATTTGATTTTTGCTTTGTATTATTAGTTTTTACTATGCTATTGAATATAATCTGTATGTTTAAGTACGACACGAACATCAGCGATCAGACAGGTCCACGCACACCGTTAAATTCACCATTCAAACAGCCTCAACGATTGGTACACTGACGACAATGAAAAACAGTCTTAAACATGAACAAAACGTTAACTCTACACACTCCATAAATGGGAAAAACCGCAATTATAATGAATGAACATCTTCAAAAAACAGAAACTACGAAAATTCGATGAATATAAAAAAATACTATACTATAGATGGTGTGCAGCTTCTTTTTTACAAATTAACTTCTTCGAAGTTATAAAAACAGTTGACTACCATGAAGGTTAACATTTCTGAAGAATGACTGGAACAAGTTTTTCATAAAATGCCAGATAATGCTGCACTAGCCATGGGCAATGCATCCATCATATCATTCACGTAAATTGGAAAGGCTACCTGCTTAGAAAAACTAATGTGGGATGATATTGCAGAACCATTTGTTATGTATGTTGGAAATATATAGTGACAGTGAATGTGACTTATTATTGCCCAGTGAATTCATATATAGTTTTTGAAGTAACCACTTGCTGAACGGATTTTAAATTGTATATTTAAATAGATATAATTATATATTTTCTCAAGGGGGCGCTTACGCAGAGGTGGCGACTAACTGTCGTGAGATAGGACGTAAGGGGGTGGCGCCATATGCGCTAATCTAAATTCCGCCGATGTAAGGTATTCGTTAAAATAAAACAAACAGCAGAAATGTTTGTTTTTCTTATAATGTTTTTGCATTAAATTGAATACAAAGGATTAATTAAGACTTCGTTGGGAGCACGATACACTTATACCGGTATGCTCACTTTAGCTGTCAATGACGTCATTGAGGAGCAAGTCAGATTGACAGTTCTCATTTTTGACACAGTTTTAAGTTGTTTTATCGTTTTTTTAAAATTATATTCCATTTAATATGCCTAGTTGTGTTATATACGGTTGTCGTGAATGCAATCGAAGAAGTAGACATAGTCAGATTAAATATTAGAGGTTTCCCAAGGGAGGGACGATACGAAATGTGTGGTTAATTGAGTGTAAAAGGTAGGATTTAATAAATTTGAAGAACAGTATTTCCTGAAATCTGATTTTATCATTGTTCATAATAAAAAAATCAACTTATTGTAGTATGTATCTGTTCCGTTCATTTTAAGCAATCATGTTTTCACTACATCACTCCAACAAGAATTACTGCAATTTTCCAGTAAATCATACAGAGATTTAAATTCTGATGCAGTTCCCATATTTAAAGAAAAGATAGTTGAAAATCTTTAAAAAGCAAGAAATAGATGCTTTAATAAAACATACACAGATGATCAAAGTAATTAAGATCGAGCAGTAAAATGTGTGAAACATCGACATAGACTGATTTTGAAGCTTTTAAAGTGTCCGATGCTTACTGACCACCTATGAAAGTGAATTATTTGATTTAGTACCTTTTCCAAGACTGTCACATTAAGAGCAACACATTTGTACATCTGCGAACATTCATACAGTATTTTGTGGTATTCTATACATCGTAGCAACATACGTAGTGTTTTTGCTTATTAAGAATTTTTAATTTATTGTTAACTATTTCAGGCCGCTTTTCGTTAACGCAAGGAGTGAGAATAGTATTTGGATTTTAATCCTATACAGAATTGTATAGCATATTCTTTAATAGTTTTAAAAGCATTGACTCGAACTGAATTGAAATAAACTTCTTAAACTATCAAAGTCGTTTTTTATATTAGCTACCATAATTAGAATTCGTACCTTCTACAAACATTTATCCTTAACTCCCATGGTATCTTTCTTAAGCAACAGATAATACATTATCTGCATTTTATAAACATTTGTATTCTGTTCAAATATAGTATTTTTATCAAACACAAAAACAATCTTATAAAATCTCTTCAAATTAAAAATTTTGTTATGCATGATAATGATAAAATTTAAGTTTGACAATTTTATTTTAACTTAATATTATTAGGTAAAATTTTGAAATACGTGACTGCTACAATTGTCTAATCTAGAATCAAGATTAATTTATGGCTTGAAGTTAGTTTTATGTATTTCAGTGGGTAATTTATAATTATTGAAAACGTTCATGTAAAATATGTATATTAAATATAACAACTCCAGCGAAGTTGTATTTGCTTCATTCAAATGTTGGTTTATCTTCTCTTCCATTACCCAAGACCCTTCTATGTAGCTGTACATTACCAATATCGAATACATCAGAACTATGCCATTCACTAAATAGTATTTACATGTGTGCAAAAGAAAATATTATATGCTTCAAAATATATGTTAAATAAATATCTATATTTACATTTTGGAAATGATTTTATTCACTAAATGAAACATTTACCAATACTTCAATTACAATTTTCGGTGCCCAATTTTCAGTTTATATTTACACAGATCATTAATGCATAGTCTCTCGATAACATTTGCATTGTGTATTGAAAACGTAATTCAAACACATACAAAAAAAGTTAAAACATCTTAGTAGTTATGATTGCATTCAAAAATATCACTTTACCTGAGTACTTCAATAATTGCTTATATTATTAATTTGTGGAAATACCATTTTTGAAATTTATTAAATCCTGCCTTTTACACGCAATTAACCATACATTTCGTACCGTCTCTTCTTTGGGAAACTTGTAATATTTAATGTGGCTATCTCTACTTTTTCGACTGTAATTACGGCATCCGTATACAGCACAACCTAGCATATTAAATAGAGTATTACTTAAAAAAACGATAAAACAACTTCAAACTGCGTCAAAATATAGCCATGATGTAGCCCATGAGAACTGTCAATCTGACTTGCTCCTCAATGACGTCATTGACAACGAAAGTGAGCATACCGGTATAAGTGTATCGTGGTTGGGAGTACTTTCTTATAATTCAAGTTATTTACTCCTACATTTCACTCTCGAAGTTGGTAAAGTTTACAACATCATAACACACTTTCAGAAACTTTATTTTAAAAACTAATTTCAGTCGAGCATGCATTGAGCCTTTCTTTATTTGTGTTTTAAGTTTCGTTTCGATATTTCGTAAATAAAAGCGGTACTATTGTTTTAACGAAACCTTGTAAAGTCCAGAATTTACATTAGCGCAAATGGCGATTATTGTGTTTTATTTGTGTCAGACGAACTTTACTGTAGAATTTAGGATGTTCTACAAAACGAACATGAATTTATGATAAGGCAAGCCATTTCTAACTAATTTAGCTTATACGACTAATTGCGACGTCGCGTTCCTTAATTTCAGAAAAAGTATAATATATTTATTTCTACACCTTATAAAAAAAAAACGAAAATACCATTTAATAAATATAGTTTTTATTTATAAATAAGTGATAAATGGGAGGCCTATTGGTTAAGAGGGTCAAACACTGAAAAAATGTTCTGATGTACTCCGGGTTTGAATCTCCGAATGGGAAGTTTGAATAAAAATCTGTTTGCTTACAGATAGTTCCATCGCTTACTCCCCCTTACCTGTTCGGTATACAATTCAACATTTCTTTCTCTCTAACCGTGTAGAGGTTAAATAACTAGATGATGCAGTAAGCTATACAGGCGTAAGCTTAAGACACGAATATAGTAGCACCAGCACAAAATCAAAAGAGAAATCGTAAATTCCAAATTATAAAGTTAATCCTCGTAAGTAATAATTACATGAGCATTCGTGTTCCGCCTGATTTCTCGTTATACAAGATTTAGAATTTGAACTCGTAAATTTATAACGTTTCAATTGATAAGAAGAACGTTTCAACACATATAAATATAAATAAATACAATGATAAAAATATGCACATTAATATTTATATATACAGATCATATACGTACAGACCTTTGGTGTCATCTTGGCCATAGTTCCTAGAATATAATTCCAATAAATTGCCTTTGATTGAAATACAATACTAAGAATAAACTCGCTTTCTACCCGAGAATAGACTACAGTCAGATCTACGTATATAAAACATAATATGAATGTCAGGAAAGCTTACTATTGTTATACAATTGTCGTGTCAATAGACTTAATGAATTGGTATTATGTAATTAAGGTGTCCATATTTTCTTTTGCGTATTTGTGCAGACTCTCAGATTTCAGATAACGACACTGACGTAATTAATTGCACTATAATTATAGGATTAAGTCTGAAAAAATATTACTTGCTTGCATAAATCTAAATAGAGTATTGTTATAATTTACATAGCCGTGTACTATGTAGGCCCTAGGGCCCGTAGGTGATGTTGAGTGTAAGTTTTACAAGATGAGTAATAAGAAATATCTACGTATCATTGTGCAAATTATAAAAATTCCAGATATAAATTAAATATACATAGGTATGTGGAATATAATTGAAATTATATTATTTTCTATATACCGGTGTCCCAGCGAAGGTTAACAAATATTTTCATTTCTACAGAGTGTTCAACAACGATTCTTATATGTAGTACAAAAAAGGAAATTTTCGACTTCGATTTTTGCAGATGTCCACGTTTTGAAGTCCCCTCATAGCGACAGCTTAACGGCTAAAGCTAGCTAGAAAGTTCTTAGTTACGAATACCAAACTTTATATTTATAAGTATGATCTTCCTCTTGAGATCTGATTAGATTTTTAGTAAAATCGGTAGACCGAAAGTAATAGTTTACTTCAGTAAAGTAATCAAAATTTAAGATCTCGTCAACTAAGTTTAGAAAAATTTCTAAAGAATACAAAAGTGCTAGAAAGTTAATTTTAGAAAGATTTTATAAAAACGTCTTTATGCTCAGAGAAGTACAGTTTTTTGCAAATATACAAAACAAACGTATTTAGAGCTCGAGTTGGAACAATTTTTGTATATATAAAATATCAAAATTTGCACCGGAAGTAATACTTTTACTCTTAACGAATAGCAGGTGTTTGTGTAATTATGCATTCACAGAACAAATTTTGCAACATCTCAAAATTGACGCTCCATTTTAAATTTAGGCGCATGTCGCTTACCCAAGTGGCCATAAACTAATTTAAAAGAGCAACATTTACATTTTTATACGATGTTATAATAAAGTGTTGTACTGTGAACATTTTAAATCTAAAGGTTTTTGGAGATATCTTCGTTTTGGGGTGCAAATCAATAATTCTGTAGTTGCACTTTACTTTAGCGCGAAAGTCATCAGTCAAGTTTCGAGAATTTGTTAGCATGTTAGCCAGTTAACTTTATAAAGATTGCATAATAGCATGTACTTAATAGTTTTCTTTTTGGACTTGTTTTTTTCTTTTTACTTGTTTACTTATACTAATTTTAAGATTTACTACCTAATAAATTGTTCTAATGAAAAAAAAAAGATTATTATTGTTATAATATTATAATATACACATCTTCTGCTCTCTCGTGTTTAATAGAGGTGGATTGAGCGATACCCCTTATTATTATTACATGACCAAGCGATAAGTTACGATCGGTTGGGTAAAACTAGTTCTAAGTAAAATGTGTAATATCGACTAATACAAATGATTAAAAAAAATTAAACTAATAATATTAAAAGAAATGGAGAGAATTTTTATCTTACCTTAATACAAAACAAACGCTATTCACTATAACAGCCAATTTTTCTCTTTACTTTAACCTTTGTTCTTTCTTGAAATGTTAATTGCAAGAACTCCTTGCATAACATGTAAGAGATTGTTCTGAACACCAGCTTCGTAATAATATAACGAAATATTTATTATATCCGATATTAGGTACATGAAAATATTGTCATGGCCCCCAAGTCTTTGAAAAATGTGTCAAGTTTATCCAGATGGTCATACAAATATACAAATGTATTTTAGATAATATATTCTTTTTAAGGTCGTCTGTACTGTATTATTGTATTACTAAGACAATAAAATTATGTATATGAGTTTGTTCAAGGAGAACCATTTAAGTGCACTCACCAATTAAAAAGGTGAAATTTTAAACAAACCTCGCCATAACAGTTTCTGGGCTCACTGTGTACCTCCATACCTGTATATCTAGTTTTATATAATTTTATATGATACTTTTTGTTCCTATTGATAAAAAGAAAGAAATGCCGGTTTTTCCGGATGATACTCAATATAAATAGTTAATTATTCATGTACGTAAGAGAATTTTTAATAAAATATGTTTATTTATGAAACTAGTTTATAAAAATAAATTTCGCACTCGGTTATAAAGACCTACTTTCCTTACAGCCGAGTGCGAAGTTTTATTTTTGCAAAATAGTAGCACGAGATACAAAGACATGTTGCATAGCAGATATTTTCTGCAACCAAACATTTCACTTTTTCTATTATAACCGAGTCGTTTTGGAAACTAAAGACAGCGATTCAATACCACTACAAATTTCTATCGGCTGGAACAATTTCAAAATAATAAAATTAAACTAATTAATTAATATTTCAGGATATATACCTTCCCATAGTAAAATACTATTACATGAAAGCCAGTTACAAATTAAATATTATAAATAAAGCTATTAGATTTTATTTTTCTACACCTATATTCTATACAACGTTTGGCTATACTGTTTAGGAGGCAAGCATTGTTGACAAATTTAAAATGTTTGGATGACAATTATAACAAACGTCAAAAGATAATTATGACAAATGTCAAAAGGTGTATGAATATTACTACAAGGAAAGAATAGAACAGGAGAGATAATAAACTGGTGGGGGAATAGGTATTATTTAGACGGAAGTTACCACTTTAAGGCAGGTCAGTTATGGCAATATTGACCAATCATAATTTCTAAATGAGTATTTTGAATAACTTGTCATATATCCGGTATGTTTTATTATGTGTTCAGTGGCGTAACATGCATATTCTAGGCATGTTTTTGTTTATGTTTTCTTTAATACAGTTAGAATAAATGTTACTATATTAAAAAGAATAAAATGATTGAAAAAATAATGCACTCACAATATTATTTTAATTATTATTGGACTAAGAACCAATTTTAAATGATTTTCGAGAACATACGAAGTGTACCTATACCCTATACAAAATATTTATGCACGCCTATGCATTGCGGCGGTCATATTGAGTTACCACTTTGGACAAATATTATTATTAAGGAAACTCTCTCCTGTTCTATTCTTTCCTCGTAGGAATATTATTATTTATGACAGTCCTGAAATGGCTTTTGTAGGTTATATTACTTGACAGGGAAAATTTTGCAACATGTCAAATTTGACGCCATTTTAATTTAGTGGCGCATGTCGGTTGCGAGAGCGACTCAACTAAACGACAACATTCGAAACAAGATACTAAGAGAAATTCAGTCAATTTAAAACTAATTCATTCGATTTTCATAGATGAAATGGGATTATCGGATATGTTTGATATACATAGGTAGATAAAGCTCCACCCGATGTAGCTGAAGTAGCGACAGCAATAAATCTTAATCTTTTACCAAAGAATTCAGTATGGTTTTCGATTATGATTTTTGTTTTTACCAAAATGAATTCGTTAATACCAACGCATTTCTTATTCTTTTACCAAAAAAGTCAGTATTTCGATTATGATTTTGGTTTTTCACAAAATGAATTTGTTAACACCAATGCATTTCAATTTTAATTTATGACATCATAGAAACGTCATATGTTTGAAAACTTGATTACGTTAATAACCATTATCTTAACTGCGGCAGAAAGATTGGTTAAAAACATAACCTTACATTTGAAATATAAAATTTCATAACAATTTTGAGCAGTATGGAATACTATCGATAACTATCGCTAGAAATTATCTAATAGTCTCTCTATCGATCTTCAACTACATAATACTAAAATAACATTGATGTTTAGGAAAAATTAGTGCATTTACATTTTTTCTTTTATTATGTTGATGTGTAAGTTGGCAAAAGAATAATAAATTTACGAATATTTTCTCTTTATATAGGATGATTCTTAATATATGCGACAAACTTTAGGGGCCGATTCCTGGGGTTATTTTGATCATAAAAGTTCATAAGAACATATGTCCAAAACCGCTTAGTTCAGAAGTTATACAATGTTTAATAGAAAGTTAAAATAGTAAATGGTTTTATTATAAATTAACAAAATAATTAGTAAAACAAAATTAACTTATAGTAACTGTTGAAATTGACCGCCCCCAACTGTACTACAAGCTGCTATCCTCCGTCGTATTGACTGGCGAGTCCGTTCGAAAATACCAGGGGTATTTCGAATTTATTATTTTAACTTTCTATTAAACATTGTATAACTTCTGAAGTTAATTTTGTTTTACTGATTATTTTGTTAATTTATAATAAAACCATTTATTAAGTTAACTTTCTATTAAACATTGTATAACTTCTGAACTTAATTTTGTTTTACTGATTATTTTGTTAATTTATAATAAAACCATTTATTATTTTAACTTTCTATTAAACATTGTATAACTTCTGAACTAAGCGGTTTTGGACATATGTTCTTATGGACTTTTATGATCAAAATAATCCCAGGAATCAGCTCCTAAAGTTTGTCGCATATATTAAGAATCACCCTGTATATGACCATTGGATTTCGAAGTAGTTTCACTACAATTGAAATCACATTTGCAAACGCTGAATTTCACTCCATAATTATTCAGTTTTGTAAAGTAATTCAAACTGTGATCTAGGTATTGACGGTCCTCTATGCTAAAGTAAGGACGAGGGCGCCCCATCTTGTAGAAACCAAATATCCTGATGAGGTACGTCGTCATCTTTATTACTGGCAAATTGCAAAATATTAAATATCGGGCAGTAGTCAAGTCTCCTTCAAAAAAGTAAGGTCCTAAAAACGCCGTCCTATCATTCCCATCCATACATTTAATTTGTCTTGATGTTGACTGTGTGATTCCTGAATTCGCTGTGAATTGCCCCATGACCAATAACTACAGTTATGGCGATGTACTGATCCGTTGAGGAAAAAGTGGCTTCATCAGAAAAAATAATGTTATTTAAAAAATTGGGATTTTGATCACATCGTAACATTAATTCTTCACAAAATTGCAATCGGCGACAGTCTGGATCATATTCGTTTTACTCATGTATTTGGTGCACTTTGTACGGATGATACCTTTGTCTTTTAAATATTTTACAACAAAACTGGGGTCTACGTTGTTATCTAGGGCAAGTTGTCTTGTAGAAATACGATGATGTTCCTCTGCTTCAAGTAATACTTTTAATTTTGTTTCATCACTTATTCGTGGTCGACCTTCTCGAGATAAATCTTTTACACTTCCAGTTTCCGTAAACTTGGCGAGACCAATTTGCTTACTCTAGATTTTGCAATTGGAGGCCTATCAGGATGTGCTTGATTGAATAACTCACAAGGTTTCGCATGAGTTCTTAGTCTATCGTCGTATTCAAAATTTAACGCCAACTATATGTGGTTATTTGTATCTTGGTGTCAACAGAATAGTGTTACTAAATATTCAAGTGTGTTGTTACCATACTTTTCAGCTAAGCTGAAAGTTACATACACAGGCATTTTGAAAATTGACATTTTAAAAACTAGCTAATGTGCTTAAAGTATTTACTTTAGACCAGACCCGGTTGTAGACAAACGTTTTATTAATACAATTTTACAAGTGAATATACAAACATACTTCATTTAAGTTAAACAAATCTATAAAAACACTTTTAGTTTTCAGTTTTATCTAGGCGCGTTTTCTCAAATAATAAAAATTGACCAAAAATCTTTCGTTAGCCTGAGATTAAAATCACTGTTTCCCTTAATAAATACATCTCAAAAATAAAAAATACTAAAAAATATACCTTTTCCACGATTCTTTTAAGTAAAATTCTAACTTTTCGACAAATTTTTGAAGATTACCAAATTAAAAATTCATATGACAATATATACCTATACTTCGTTCGTTGTATCTTTATCGATATGCATAGCATCACATAGCTTTCTATACAAGGTACCTATCGGTAAAG
The DNA here is from genome assembly GCA_963170755.1 of Amphimallon solstitiale. Taxonomy (NCBI): domain Eukaryota; kingdom Metazoa; phylum Arthropoda; class Insecta; order Coleoptera; family Scarabaeidae; genus Amphimallon; species Amphimallon solstitiale. The sequence continues at coordinate 133,731,136 of OY720677.1, forward strand.
AAGCAACTAAAAAACAATACTATCACACTTTCTTTTAAAAAATATACAATCAATGTATTAGAGTAATATACAAGGGCTTCCATTTTTGTTGATACCCTTTCACTGATAAAATAATACAAATATATATAATACACTTTTACCTTAGTTAACTATGCTTCTGTAACTGCCACTATATTGGCTTTAATTCTCACACTTTTTTTTTGTTAAAAACCATACTGTCATATGAATTTATCAAATTTTGAAATAAGTGAAATTATGTTACGTTTTCGATGAGTGAATTGATATGATTTAAAATTTTCTATCATTTAAGAGTCAAAAATTGAAGAAGCTAATAGGTCATAATGCAGCAGTATATGAATAAAGAAACAATGACTATTTGATGAATAACAAAAATATTAATACAAGATGATTCCTACGGATCTTGATTTTAACACGTTTTAACTCGAATATACTACACTGTTTTTCAAAGCAAAATATGAAATACTTAATATTATCCAAGCACATGTAAACATATAACAGAGGAATTTTATACTCAAATCAGGAAGTATGAATATATTAGATGTGAAAATACAATTAATTAGGACGTGTTTTGCATATTTGAATCCTTCAGTTTGAGACGAATTTAAAGTTAACAATTAACTTTAATTTATTATAAGCTTTCTATTCATTAATTATATGTTGTTATTATTATCATTTATAGTAATATTGTACTAATTAATAATTATCAGATTATGATGAATTTTTATTTTATACAATTATAGTGAGCTAAAATTATTATAAAGTTTTAATTATCAACTCCTATATCTAATGTTTTTATTACATCTAAATTCAGAAGAATTTTAGTTTCAAAGACTTTTAAGTTAAATATTTTTAAATATTTGCGTTGAATGAAATGCCGTAAGTTAGCGTTTTTATTGCACTCTTCGTTTTGCTCGACTAACTTTGAATCACTCGATACTGTTCGATTTGTTGTATTTTAAATCTCCAAAATTGATGGCGCAATGAATTGCATGTATATATCTAGAAAAATTAAAATTATTGGATTATAACTACTTCGACAAATAAGTGAATTATTATTTAATTTCTCCAATTGTCTTTTTATTTTGATTCTTGCTTTAAGGCACTACAAATAAGTAAGTATGAATAGTGTAAGTTTTGTCAGTTTTTAAAGTTACATTGTTTTCAATTTTTCTATCATAGGTACTATCTTCTCGTTAGGTGTGTGAGTTTGGGGTTCTATCAATTTTCAAAACGTTGCAAGTGACGTTTGAGCAGAAGAGTCAATATATAGAGCTTAGCCAAAAAAATATAGTATTTATAATAGCCCTGGGTAGCTTATTATATCTTATACTTCTGTTCTATACTGTTCTTCGGTGCTAAAATCACTACTAGTACTATATTTTGACGGCGAAAATTTTAAATTTTAAGATGTACAATTAAAATTGTCTGGCGCTGTACAGAAATTATGTTGTTATTCAATAGAAAAAACACCTCAATATTTGTAAGACATGTAATTAAACGTACACGCTTACACCATAAACTTGAATATTGAACACAACAAAATTAACAAAATACAAATATCAATATAATATTTTTTTTAATTTAAAACTTTTTGTTTGCTGTTTGCAACTTATTTTTAAAAAAAGTCGATGACATTTTACATCATTTTGACATAGCGCTTTAATTGTACGTTTGGTTGCATATCCTATAAGTTTTCCAAATGATTATTGTATATGCGGGTATTTACACTGTGTCTTCCGAAAAGAAGTTATAGTATTTTTTAAGAAAATACTGAAGGTAGTGGTACTGGTGAAATATCCGTATTATATTTGTCATCTAGTGTGAAAGAAATATATATGCTTGGAAATATTAAAAAATATTTAAAGGAAGTGGTTATTTAGGTACATTCCTTGGTAATTTGCAGTAATCAGCATAATTTTATTTGGAATTAGAGTGTTTGTGTTGGCAACTTTTTAAATAAAGCCGTTGACATTGGACATCTTGACATTTAGTTTTATCTAGTGATGGACAAGATAGGGTAATACGAGTACATTTTTAATGCGACTAGAGACACAAACGTCTGCAAGCAGCCGTATAGTTTTGCCCCCGCATGCGCAACGCATACTTATGCGAACCAGCTTTCTGGCGCGTAGTGCGTATTTTGAAATACCAAGTGACGAAACAGCACATCACACTATTCTATTATCTCTCGATTGATTGTGTGCTGTATTTTCCATATATTTTTTCAAAATGCTCTGTCCCAAGTGTCAGAAAGCATTCAGTCGGCTTACACACTTACGGCGTCATGCTCGGAAATTTCACCCAGGTCAAAGTGAGGTTAACTGCATTGGTAAATATACAATAATTCAAATTTCAATTCAATTCTACAGAAAAAGTGAATGACATAGCGCCAAGACAACTGCCAGCGTCTGAAACAAAACATAACGGACTGTACAGATATTCTAAAGGCTATAATAGGCAGAGATCTAATAAAGTTACGGAAAAACTGACTCAGATATAAGTTGTAGGAAAAAATATTATTTTACATGTTTTATTATATGTACTTATATACTTAATAGTAATTATTTATTGTTTATTTATATACGAATAAATCCTATTAAGAGGAGCGTTTACCTATCTAAAACTAAAGCATCGCCGTTTGCAGTTTTTTGAATTTATTTTGTAATTTTAGAATCTCAAATTTGGGTTAGTGATATAAAAGGCATCAATTTATAATGTCAAGGTCAGTTTTTGTACTAATTTATTTTCTTAAAAAAGTTATGTGTCTCAGAAATAACGACAAAAATGCATGAATTTAATTAATGTCCACTATCCACTAACTAAGGCTGATACACAAAAGAAAAAAACAACCTCCACGCGCCAGCTGCACATTTGATGAATGATATAAAAAAAAAACTTTCTGTAATTATTTTTGAAGATAAAAAACATTAAATAGTAAACAATGTCACACACATTTCACACGAGGTTTTTCCAAGCTATTACGTCGTCTATCCCCACTTTACGGTATCTCTACCGGTCCTAGCCAAGACGAAAATCTGTCGGAATCGCTCGGCTATTCCAAACTTAAGTCTGAGGGACAGTTTATAATTAAAAAGAAATGTCATATATACCTATAATATTCATGTGTTTAATAATATAAGTTATGGGCACGCCAAAATTGACTTATTATAAAACATCAACAACATGAACAGTTCCGTTAGTACTCATTCTTTATACATGTTTCCCATCTATAGTATTCCTTTATCTATGACAGAATCTGTGAATAAAACCCGAGCGCAATGACTGAACAAAATATCGTCTATCTAAACCTAATCACACCCCCTTGCGTCTACCCGTGCCGCGAGTAATATAAGTATGCAACTTATATTACTCGCGGGACAGGTAGACGCAAGGGGGTGTGAGTAGGTGGAGGTAGACGATATTCCGTTCTGTCACAGCGCTTCGGTTTTATTCACAAATTTCATAAATAAAGAAATACTATAGATGGGAAACATAATGTATAAAGAATGACTACTTACGGAACTGTTGATGTTGTTGATGTTTTATATATAATAAGCCAATTTTCGCTTGCCCATAACTGCTATATTATTAAACACTCGAATATTATAGGTATATATGACATTTCCTTTTAATTACAAACTGTCACTTGGATTTAAGTCTGGAATAGCCGACCAATTCCGATAGATTTTCGTCTGCGCTAGGACCTATAGAGATACCGTAAAGTGAGGATAGACGACGCAATAGCTTGAAAAAGCCTCGTGTGAAATGTGTATGAACATATTTACTATTTAATGTGTTTTACCTTCAAAAATAATTACAGAAAGTTTTTTTTTTTATATCGTTCATCAAATGTGCTGCTGGCGCGTGGAGGTTGTTTTTTTCTTTTGTGTATCAGCCTTAGTTAGTAGACATTAATTAAATTCATGCATTTTTGTCGTTATTTCTGAGACACATAACTGTTTTAAGAAAATAAATTAGTACAAAAACTGACCTTGACATTATAAATTGATGCCTTTTGCATCACTAACCCAAATTTGACGTGCTAAAATTACAAAATAAATTCAAAAAACGCGAAACGGCGATGCCTTAGTTTTCGATAGGTAAACGCTCCTCTTAAGTAATTTTTTATTTTGTGTTATTAAATGTTTGTTTTCCATTGATTTACATTTAGTAATGAGTATGGAAAAATATCTGTCTTAGTTATTCTTGCTAAGCCTGAAAATGTTAAACCGTGGATATTTTTGTTGTTTTTATTCATCATTATTATTTCGCGTAATTTAATATGTTATTCAAGTCCTTAAAGATATCTTAAGTTTGTGTAAATTTATATTTTTGATAAATTTTGTTTCCTTTTTTATTATTAAAAATTTTATGGAATTCGCTTTTTTATCTTCCTAGTACTTCTTAACTCGTTTCCTAGTATTTAAAAATACGCGCCAGCAAGCTGGTTCACATAAGTGTTGTGGTGCGCATGCGTGGGCAAAACTATACAGCTGCTTTTAGACGTTCGTCTAGAGTCTCGCGTTATGTCGGCTCTCGAGGGAACCGGAAAGCAACACGATGTTGCCCGAGAGCCGACAAAATACGAGTTTGCCTAATCGAATTGAGAATGTAACTCGTATTCCCCTGTCTTGCCCTCAGGGTTGCCACCTGTACCGATATTCCCTTCAATTTGCCTATCTACCGAAATAACGTTGAATTATACCGACTTTTAGGTTTAAAAAAATAAATATTTTGTTTTTCATTGTTTCCTTGAAGATAATATTTCATTCAATCAATCAATCAATCATTTATTTCAGGATAGTGAACATACACAGATCGGTAGATACAGTATCAGAAATTGTCAGTTTATAGATAAATAAATAACTAATGATATTGTAAGAAGTAAAAATGACGTTGCAATAACTGAAAATGTCGTAAACCATAGAGTAAATTATATTTTCAGTTTTTAAATTACGTTCTGCAATTTTCAAACAATTAAATTGAGAAATGCGGTCTGAATCTCCAAAAATTCATCTTTTACATGAAAATGTAACATCTCTGCTATAAACTCTTTTTGATTGTTTCTTAAAAGAGATTATATCGTTAAAATACCTATTACAAATACTGACTTTAAAAATCCAATACACTTTTTACCTTTTAAAAATATGTATTTTGGGGTAAATGTAGCTGCCGCATTAAGCAATTCTAAAAATATTGCACCTCTTCTAATTGAAATCTTAAAGCTACCTTGCTTAGATTTTTATATTAATGCCTGTACAAAAATAATGTAATAATGTCAAGATTTCCTTTGAACAACAATATTTTACAAAAATTTGGTATTATAGATATGAAAAAAGTTAAACACTGAGGTATTCCATCAATAGTTGATGTTGCTCTGTCATTTCCCCATATCATTAATGAGAATTAACTACAATTAGATTATGAATGGAGATTATTGCGAAACTCTAAGGTAATGCATGGCATTAGCAACGATATGGAGTCATTTTGGCAATCAGTGAAACAAATAACGTTAGGAGATGATGATCCAGTATTTCCAACATTATGTAATTTTGTGGAAAATCTCCTAGGTTTACCACATTCACCGGCAAATTGAGAGAGTCCTTTTAAGTCACAATTTGTTGAAAACAAAAGTAAGAAATCATCTAGAAACAACAACAATCTCTGGTTTGTTGTGTACAAAACAATACATGCCAAAAGATGTGTGCCATAATTTTCCAGTTGGAAAAAATCAGTATGTCAAAGATGACTAAAAGGAAAAAGTTATTATGAAGATTCAGATTACAATATAGCAGCATATGAAAAATTATGTTTTTAATGAATGTATGCAAATAAAGATTTCCTATGATTAACTAAAAGTTGCTTTATAAATAAAATTATTCAGTTGTTTTATATAAAAAATCCTTGTTTTCCATAGTATCTGTAATAAAGTGTTAGCAGTGAATATACTAATTTTAAAAATCTACCGAAAACTGTCGAAATCTACCGATTTTTTACGATGTATCTAGTTTGAATACGTACTCTGCATATTCTCAAGTGTATTGAGGTGTGCTTTTCTTATTGAATAGACGCCTATTATTACTGTATGTTCAAAAAAAATTAAAAAACTTGTGGTACTTTTCAATAAAATATTTCGTAGTCTATTAACTTTCTATACTAACATCTACCAAGCCGTGTAAAGCATTTGTTAGATAAAATTTCCTTTGGTCAATATCTAACAAGACAAGCCTTACTTGAATTTTAAACTAAGATTTTCCAGTTGTTTCAGAAAAAATAGTATTTAGTAATATGTAATATTAATAATAATAATGATAATAATAAACTGAAACTCACTGCAGACCTATCAACTGTCTCAACAACCTTCTTTCAACGCAGTCATCTGTCAAGTGTAAGAAGATACGAGTTTTGTTCTTTCAGGTAACTTCCTTTTTGGAATTCAACAAATCGGACACTAATTCCTTAAGAACCTGAATCTGGCAATATATATATTGAATCATTCATTGTAAATATCGATCCACGACAGAGCCCAAAAAAATGTACCTATTATTAATAATAATACATTGAAATTCAAGATAATAATAACATATTTAGATATTTCAAAGAATGCAAAATTTACTCAACAGCTCGATTAATTTGTTCTACTAAAGATTAAGGTACTAAGGGTGAAGGTAATCGTAATGAATCAATGTGTAAGACTATATAGACATTTTTAGAAAAAGAGAAAAAAAAAATCCAAAGCCTTCTTACAATATTAGGCATACTCAAAATGGAAAAGTCTTTATAAAAATAGAAGAAAAGCATCTGACCATGAATAGACTATTTTAAGTATTAAAGCCAACAAATTGGGGATCTGTAGTATTTGTATATAGATTTATCATTGAAGATTTGATAAACAACATCGGCATAAGAAAGTAATATGTTTCTAAAAATTAATAATGTGAATGCAAAGGTTGGAAGTGTATATTGGCATTTAAATAATCTTAACATGACTTAATTGCTTTGGTAATCAAATAAAGTAGCAATTACCTAGTAATCAATGTTAATTGTACAATTAATGTAATAAGTGTAGATAAGAATACTGAAAGAAAAGCACCAGCAAGCAGCAAGAAAGGAGGCTACCCAAAAGCTAATTAACCACTAACATTACAATATCAATCAATCAAACGCCATTGGACAAACTTCGATATCTGTTCAAAAACAATGATTAAAACATCAAAACGTTTTTCAAAAGTTTCCACAGCACTAGCAAGTTGTAAAAAAGGAAGTCAAGCAACAGTCAGTTAACCACTACCACTACAATATTTACATTAATCTAACTATATCTGACAAGCTTCGATAACTTATTCAAAAAAAAACAACATCTTTTTGAAAAAGTTGCCATAAATTATAGCTTAAAATTCGGTTAGTATGAGAGTTTAATGGATCGAAAAATCATAAGTTCATTTTAGGAACTGATCCAGAAAAGCATATATGAAATTTGCGATGTTAAGTTAATGTCGATTTTACTATTGCAGAGAGTTTTTACCAAAAATAAGCATAAATATATGTAATACTTTTGGGAATATCTAATTATTACTTGGAACTAGCTTTTAGCTAAGATCAAATGTAGGACAGCTTTTCAAGAAAAAGAGAAAACTTTCTTAATTAACAAGGTGACAAATTAGATGTTGCGTAAGGACTTTCGTTTTGCAACAATTCAAAAGCCAATATAGAAGAAAAGCCAGAAAGACCATAAGAGATTAGAAACTCGCGTCAATAATTTGTTACAGTAGAAGACTGAAAAGAAAGTGTCCAGCAAAACTTAATAAGTTGTAAAAGAGGCCTTGTCAATGAAAAAGCCTCATTAGGACAAAAGAGCACTAACTAACCAGTGTCACAGCCAGCAATAGAGCTTATAGAATTTAAAATTCTGAATAAGTTCAAATAATCGAGATAGTATAGATATAAACAGCTGAATAACTTATTACTTAGAAATAGCTTTCACGTAAGGCAAAATGTCGAAGGAACAAAACTGTCTTAATTAACGTGGTATGATATTTAGGATGGCTAGAGCTAGAGATTAAGGAAGTAGAAGGAAAAAAAACGTTACCATAGTTGACCTAAGACAAGTCGAAACTGGAAAATCATTTAAAAATAATATGGCTTAGTATGTGAATTGGTGTAAGAGCCAATTTACCAATTCAATTTTTGTTACAATATATCAATTAATCAGTTTTTGTGTACGCTATAATGTCCTAGATATAATCGAGATAGTATAGATATAAACAGCTGAATAACTTATTACTTAGAAATAGCTTTCATGTAAGGCAAAATGTCGAAGGAACAAAACTCTGTTAACATGGTATGATATTTAGGCAAGCTAGAGTTAGAGATTTAAGGAAGTAGAAGGAAAAAAGTTGACCTAAGACAAATCGAAACTGGAAAATCATTTAAAAATTATATGGCTTAGTACCTATGTGAATTGGTGTAGGAGTCAATTTACCAGTTCAATTTTTGGTACAATATATCAATTATTCGGTTTTTGTGTACGCTATAATAAAGCCTTAGCTATAATCGAGATATTGTAGATATAAGTAGCTGAATAACTTATTACTTAGAAATAGCTTTCATGTAAGGCAAAATTTCGAAGGAACAAAACTCTTTTAATTAACATGGTGTGATATTTAGGGTGGCTAGAGTTAGAGATTTAAGGAAGTAGAAGGAAAAAGACGTTACCATAGTTGACCTAAGACAAATCGAAACTGGAAAATCATTTAAAAATTTTATGGCTTAGTATGTCAATTGGTGTAGGAGTCAATTTACCAATACAATTTTTGTTACAATATATCAATTATTCAGTTTTTGTGTACGCTATAATCGAGATAGTATAGATATAAACAGCTGAATAACTTATTACTTAAAAATAGCTTTCATGTAAGGCAAAATGTCGAAGGAACAAAACTCTCTTAATTAACCTGGTATTATATTTAGGGAAGCTATAGTTAGAGATTTAAGGAAGTAGAAGGAAAAAAGACGTTACCATAGTTGACCTAAGACAAATCGAAACTGGAAAATCATTTAAAAATTATATGGCTTAGTATGTGAATTGGTGTAGGAGTCAATTTACCAATTCAATTTTTATTACAATATATCAATTATTCGGTTTTTGTGTACGCTATAATTAAGCCTTAGCTATAATCGAGATATTGTAGATATAAGTAGCTGAATAACTCATTACTTAGAAATAGCTTTCATGTAAGGTAAAATGTCGAAGGAACAAAACTCTCTTAATTAACATGGTGTGATATGTAGGGTGGCTAGAGTTAGAGATTTAAGGAAGTGGTAGGAAAAAAGACGTTACCACAGTTGACCTAAGACAAATCGAAACTGGAAAATCATTTAAAAATTATATGGCTTAGTATGTGAATTGGTGTAGGAGTCAATTTACCAATTCAATTTTTGTTACAATATTTCAATTATTCAGTTTTTGTGTACGCTATAATAAGGCCTTAGCTATAATCGAGATATTATAGATATAAAGAGCTGAATAACTTATTACTTAGAAATAGCTTTCATGTAAGGTAAAATGACGAAGGAACAACACTCTTAATTAACATGGTGTAATATTTAAGGTGCCTAGAGTTAGAGATTTAAGGAAGTAGAAGAAAAAAAGACGTTACCATAGTTGACCTAAGACAAATCGAAACTGGAAAATCATTTAAAAATTAGATGGCTTAGTCTGTGAATTGGTGTAAGAGTCAATTTACCAATTCAATTTTCGTTACGATATATCAATTATTCAGTTTTTGTATACGCTATAATCGAGATAGTATAGATATAAACAGCTGAATAACTTATTACTTAGAAATAGCTTTCATGTAAGGCAAAATGTCGAAGGAACAAAACTCTCTTAATTAACATGGTATGATATTTAGGGAAGCTAGAGTTAGAGATTTAAGGAAGTAGAAGGAAAAAAGACGTTACCATAGTTGACCTAAGACAAATCGAAACTGGAAAATCATTTAAAAATTATATGGCTTAGTATGTGAATTGGTGTAGGAGTCAATTTACCAATTCAATTTTTGTTACAATATATAAATTATTCGGTTTTTGTGTACGCTATAATAAAGCCTTAGCTATAATCGAGATATTGTAGATATAATTAGCTGAATAACTTATTACTTAGAAATAGCTTTCATGTAAGGTAAACTGTCAAAGAAACAAAACTCTCTTAATTAACATGGTGTGATATTTAGGGAGGCTAGAATTAGAGATTTAAGGAAGTAGAAGGAAGAAAGACGTTACCATAGTTGACCTAAGACAAATCGAAACTGGATTATCATTTAAAAATACTCGTAATATGGCTTAGTATGTGAATTGGTGTAAGACCCAACTTACCAATTCAATTTTTGTTACAATATTTCAATTATTCAGTTTTTGTGTACGCTATAATAAGGCCTTAGCTATAATCGAGATATTATAGATATAAAGAGCTGAATAACTTATTACTTAGAAATAGCTTTCATGTAAGGTAAAATGACGAAGGAACAACACTCTTAATTAACATGGTGTAATATTTAAGGTGCCTAGAGTTAGGGATTTAAGGAAGTAGAAGAAAAAAAGACTTTACTATAGTTGACCTAAGACAAATCGAAACTGGAAAATCATTTAAAAATTAGATGGCTTAGTCTGTGAATTGGTGTAAGAGTCGATTTACCAATTCAATTTTCGTTACGATATTTCAATTATTCAGTTTTTGTGTAGCTATAATAATAAGGCCTTAGCTATAATCGGGAAATTTTAGATATAAACAGCTGATTAACTTATAACTGTCATTCGTTGACTTTTATCATTGTAATTGTACTTTCATTTAATAAAATATTAACTACTGAAACGTTTTTTTTTTGATATTATAAAATACATTGTATTTTCAAAGAAAAAGTTATAAATATTCACAACTGAAACTTGTTAATTAAAACGCTATTGAACATATTGACAATGGCAAACAATTAATGCTACGTGTTAATTGTTTGTCAAAACATGATTCTGCACATATTATTGTTTCTTGTGTTAAATACAAATCTGTACACTAACTTTTGGGTCAGCCCAAATACTGTGGTGGCTTCTATCAACATATCTAGGTATAATTTGAATAAAGTTCCCGTGTAGAAAAAACATAGATTTAGGTCATAAGTCATGTTAAGACTGAAACAAATTCCTTCTTCTTCACTTTATGGAAAATCATTTCCATGTAACAAAAATAGTTAATACAAAAAATCTATTACTTTAGAAGAGTAGTTTTACATAAGATATACAATAAATGTTTACCAATAGAAGACATATTGTATTATAGCACAATAACGAAATTCCTTCACTCTGATGACAAAAACTTGGCAGATATTAATTGCTTACTACATCCTGCCGCCAGTAGTATTAGTAGTGATAGTAGCAACAAACGTTCAAAGGTGTGAGAGAAAATCTAAAATATTTAATGATTCATGCTTGAAGTAACGCCACAAAGTAGCAACCTTTGGTATCTGTTGCTCAACAACAATCAAAACCTAAAAATTAGAGAATATTCAATTGCAATAAGTTCATAAAGAAATTTTAATGGATCGATAAATCACAAGTTCATTTATTCATTCGCTGGACAAGGAAAAATATTAATAAAACGTGTGACGTTTCTATGAGATCAACTTTAGTACTATAGTGGATCATATTTTAAATAATCGGAAATCTAACCAAAAAGTTAAAATAAAGATATTACAAAGAACTGCATACACAGTAAAGGCTCCTAGCACAGTTTATTCTCTTAACATTGTGTGGTACTGAGCTAGTTTAGTAATTATCAAAGTTGAGCTAAGACTATCCCAAGATGATGTTTTTAATTTTGGAATAGACATGTTAAATAAAATTATTATAAATCAATTACGAATAATTCCTTATTTTTGTTAGATTTCTTTCGTTTTTTACTGTTTTTTTTCACAACACTATTATATTCATTTTTATCTCTATTATATGATAAAAATTATAATTTTTGCTTTGTTTATGCTTCTCTTTAATATTATGATGCGCTTCTATAATAATCAGTCAAAAATCAAGATCCAATAGAAATCATCATATTTCCAAAATAACAAAATTTAACAAAAATGATAAAAAAGGCGGGAAAGTTAATCAACGCCAGGGTGCGTTAAAATTGTTTTTCAATTTTAGTACACTTTGAGCTGGTGCTTATCGTCAAACCCAGCGGAATGACCTGCGTTTCTAACTATGAAACTGGCACCGTCGTAGTGCATTCGCCTTTCGCCACGTCTCACAAACAAGTGACGTGTTTGTCCCATGGATCCGGTACAATGAAGGAAAGGGGAACTGACGGAAGCAGAACCATTGCTCGGGGAAGTTCGCAGGGAGAATTTGTTACTATTTCGACCAACGCTGTTGAAAAAATTATCAAAGGGAAAATGAAAAAGGCATGGGACTGAAAATATTCATCTCATATTACTTCTTAACCACAATAAAATTAAAATAAATTAAGTACGTAATCAAACAGTTTAATTACCATCTTCAGTAGAAAAGCTAAAACCAAAAAGTGTATTATTGTTTTTGGCGTAACTTGTCAACGTTATTAAATTTAGATTTTAACCTAAATGTGTTGAAGCTTAATATCCCGGAAAAAAAGCAAATTATGAATGAACTGGAAAAGGACTGCCCATTTATGAAAACGCTTTGTAGTGAGCATAGCAGAGAGTGAAGTGTCAGTAATGTTTAGGGCGCGGACGTCCCAGGTTTAAACTACGACGGAGTTACAACGGAGCAAAGAAATAATGTAAACAACACATAGTTACTGAATACACAACTGAATAGCATTATTCATATGGTGAATTGTAACATCTGTTGTTACTTGAAAAGTTATTGAAAACGACAACAAAAAAAACCCATCAAAAAAGGAATTTATGAGTAAAATCCTTTCTTCATCGGCGTAGGTAGAAGCGCGAGGGGTTTCTAACATTTATTATATTTACCTTATGTTTCCCAAGAGAAATAAAGTTACATATATGTATATACCTATTCATACTTACGTTAGTTTCGTTTTTTAATTGTGTTGACTGTTAATTACGTACTTCGTAATTTATGTAAGAGTTCCTGTTTAATCCCGTTTCATTGAATCGACTTTTCCCAATTATCTAGACGTAAGTGTGCACTGGATTTCGTTTAGCTTCAATAACATAAGCATACATTTTCAGTTATCATTTATTTAGATCTAGAACATTGTTTATGTTACTTTCTCAAATATGATATGGAAGAACGTCGAGAATGGCATCGTGAAACAATGGCGAGTTGGATTGAGGGTCATACTGATTGTATGTCCATTGTCAGTGATCCCGATATTTATTGGAAAGTCTGTAAAATATCGTTACAAAATGCCCAAAAAGTGCACGTGCAACGTCACTTAGCATCGCTAAAACATAGACAGACATTGTGAAGCTTTAATGGCGGCTAGTATCCCATTAAAGAAACTTAACAATCCCACTTACAAAACATTTCTTCAAAAATATACTGGTCGAAATATTCCTGATGAATCCACCTTACGCAAATATCATGTTTCTAAGTGCTTCACGAAAACAGTAGGATGCATTAGAAGACATCTTTCAAATCAGTACCTATGGATAAGTGCCGACGAAACTGTCGGTATATTAGGAAGCTGTGTGGTAAACTTGTAACTGGTGCTGAGGCTAGAAATACACGGTTCCGATATCAAAAATTCACAATGATAATCTTTTTGATGAGTTTTCACTCGCAAAAAGTTGCTTTGACTCAAAAACTGAAGCGTAGAGCGACCTAAATTGATTACGCCGACAAGTGGGTCCAATTATTCAAACATTTTCACACAAAACACATCGCTGTACCTAATCTGGTTAAAATGATCCAATATATTTTATGTTTTCCAGGAACGTTCGCACCTTTGGAGCGTGTTTTCTCAATGATGAAACACATTTGGTCGAATGACCGAAGCTGCATGCTGCAGTCTACTCTACGAGCATTACTCTGCTGTATATTAAACTTTGGCAGATAATGCAACGACTTTCATGAAAAAATGAAAAATATGACAAAGTACAATAAATAAAATATTTTAAACTTCTGCTCTAATTTTCTATATAAGTCACAATATGTTATGTAACATATTAATATTATGTTAAAAGATTAGTAATTTTCTTTAGTAAACAATATTTGGTAGTTTCTTTTCCTCCATGCTCCTGCTCCTGTCCCGGTTTAAAGCTTGAAGATTATGGTAAGCCTACATAATGTCATAGTTTCATACTCGATCCCAAATTCTCGGATAAATTTTCCCGATTTCTATACGAAACTGATGTTGCTATGGAAATATCCGGAGCGCTTGCGTGAGAGGTATTTCTTATGGAAACATTAATTGAGTGTATAGGTTTGGTAGGTAAGGGTTTTTACCGAAAATAGTGTTTGGAAACTGATTAAAGTAATGTTCTTCTGATTAAATAAATTATATGTTTGTATTTCTGTTCAAATAAATATTTTTTTTATTTCTATTATGGAACATTGTACAAAAAACTTAAAAGGCCCCTGGTACTAACCTACTTTATTTTAATTTTATTGTGGTTGGGAGCACTTGTTTCAGGATTCAACCCCCTTAGTTGCATCATATTATTTCATCCGATCGAATCAAACATTTTAAATAATTAAAGTTGAGAGATTACTCACCGAACAAGACCATCGGCAGTTTGAGAAATCCTGACGTTGTTGATAATCCAATTGTCTGTGCCATCATCAGTAATCCAAAAGCTGGAGGAATGCAGTAGCGAAACAGCTTCGCTGATGAGATTCGGACCTCCCATGGACGGGTCAGAATACTGGCTGTCGCTATAAAAAACAGTCAACGAAAAATCACCACTTAGATCTGAGAATGTGTCTGTTGTAGTTCGAGTTCCTGCAGAATCCACCAAATAAACCAGGGCACATTGATCACTGGTAAAGCTTACGCCCTTATACCACATTTTAGCATATCTATGGAAGAACATAATGATTACTTGATGATTCTATTAAATATTTCTGAAATAATACTTGTTATTTCCTTGTGCATCATTAGCTAATATTTCAACTCTGGATCCGTATTGATAAACACGCCCGTTAGGATGTATCAGTGCGGCTGAACTTCCAGAAGAACTCAACGATAAGACGATGCCGCTACGCATGTTAACTACGCGTATGGCCCTGTCTAAAGAAATATCTACTCGGACTCTGTCGTGTAAACGTAAAGTTATGATGCCATGAGGAGTAACGGAAGGGCCACCCATTGTACTATCTTCATGCCACACATCGTGCTGTAAGAAATACACAATCATGGTCAGTGCTGTTAAGACTACTTCCACTTTTAAAAAACTACGCAAAGTAAAAAAGAAATCTTTACAGTCTGCGATGAAAAAATTAAAATTAATTATTGCTATTATTATTATATTATTGCTATTACTGTTCTATCAGATATAATATGCAATGCCTAATAAATTACGTCGTTTTGTGCCGCTTTCCTATTCCAGCACAGAAGACTATATCCATGACTAAACCTACCCATACTTGCATCTAGTCTATATTGATAAGTCTAACTATCTGTATGAACTGTTAAAATTAAGATAATATTAGGTATGCTATAATGATTATTAAAAATGAAACTATATTTTTAAGTCGAACTTTAGCTCCCATTTTGACACATAATTTGACATGTTATTTTTTTCTTATTTACGTCAAATATTTAGGTAGAGAATAGATATTTATTTCATTTAAATAATGAAAGAAGAATAACAAAAAGCATTCAATTATTAAAGTAAGATTCACGGTACATTTAGAAATTGCAACCAAAGAAACTATATAAATATATATGTGAAGCCAATGCGTTTTACTACTTAAAAATCTTTTAAACATGTACTTACATTGTATTCCTCCACATACAAATTTTTAGACATAGCTCTGGATATCCATGGATAGATGTCATACTGTTTGAATTCGCGATTGCTCCCTGAACCGTCGCTAGTATGGGATTTACTTGTGTAAACACTTCTGCTTCTAGGTCGGGATTTCTCCTTCTCGATGCTTTTTGGTACATTGGGCAAGCTGTCTGCAAAAGATACTTGAAAGGAATTAGATGAATTTAAAATTAGCTCGTCCTTGGCAGCGTTAGTGTTCAAACAATATGGGACATGTTATGAGTAAATATTTTGGGAATTACCTTTACGAAAAAACACTTTTTCACGTGGTTTTTCCATATTACTGACCTGCAACCTACAAACTATTCTATACTAAGAAAAATATAAAATGTATTCATTTGTTTAATAACTAACCTACAGACATCTTCGATTTTGAATTATTCAGATATCCGTTAGCTATGGCGGTAAATTTAAAATGTTTTTGTTTTAAAATTGTCTGTCAAATCTCTTACTCGCGTTTATTAGTCTTATATTAAAAAAAAATGAATTAACTTTTTAGGAAATACATATATCTATTTTTGAAAAAGTGCAACGTTACAAAACATATTTATTAATTAATAATATTTTATTTATCATTATTCGCTACTTAATAATAAGTTTTAATAAAACTGATATATGTATTTTTGAACCAGACTTTTGCTTCATTTTTAGGTTCGAAAAGAATATGGAATGTATTGTGGAATTTATTGTAAGTCTACAAGTCATTTGTTGTTACAAAATATAAAGAAATTACAAGATTTGATGAATGCGTCTTATCATAAATGTTTTTTTCAAGACAGTTGTTAATCGTGTACTAAATCAAATGAGTACGGCAGTCAAGTTCCATACGTTAGTAGAATCGTTTTAGCAACCGACATGCGCCAATAAATAACATTGGCGTCAAATTTGGGATGATTTTGGAATGTTGCAAAAGTTTTACATGTCAAGTAATATAACCTACAAAAGCCATTTCATGACTGTCATAATTATAATATTCTTCTGAAATTTGTCATTATTACCTTTTGATTTGACGTTTGTTATAAAGTGCCCTTAATGTTTGCCTACTACACAGAATTGCCAAACATTAAATAAAATATAGGTATAGAAAAGTAATATGTAACAACTTTATTGATATTATTCAATTTGTAACTGGCTTTCATATAATAGTATTTTATTAGCGAAAGCTATATATCCCGAAATATTACTTAACTAGTTTAATTTTATAGTTCTGAAATTATTCCGGTTAATGGGAATTTGTAGTGGCACTGAATCGTCGTCTTTAGTTCGTACTTTGGCCGTGTCGGTTGTCAGAACTTAATTCAATTCCTTTGTTCCGGTTGACGTCAATCTAAGTGTTAAATCGTTACCTGTAAGTTCGTTCCTTTGTCGGTTGCTAAAAGACTACAAACGCGTGGAATTTTTCACATTCATGTTAAAATGCATGAACTGTTAAACTGTCAATATACACAATCTCGAATATTTTATTTATACTAAATACATTTAATTGAACTTATACGAAAGTAATATTATTACTTTTGTTGCTGTACAATAAATGGATTGTTTATTATAGTTTCTTATGTATGTATTACAATGTGATCATGGTCGACAGTCACTACTTTATTTCATGGCTTTGTATATAACCAGCTTCTCACCAAGAAACTGTGCATTTTATAAAATATAAATCATAATATACCTACCTCTTCCTTACTTGCGTTTTGGTAAAAATTTACATTCCATATCTAGCTGTTCTAACTACCGTGTGAGAGAACTTAAGCGTGTTCTCGAAATGTTCTACAAATGTACGGCTTAATTCTGTTGTTAAAGTAAGAAATTTAATAATAATAATAATAATATGTATTTATTGACCAACAGAGTACTCCATTTACAGGACAATTATACAAAATAATTCGGAGCAGCTGCTCTATACAATGTAGAAATGAAAAACATAAAATAAATAAATAAAAAAGAATAACAATTGCGCTGAAGAACACAATAACAAAAAGAGAGTCTGTCATTAATCAGTCATAGTGCAGTAAATCTTGCAACCCAACCGCACAGCTACCTGAACGGATCCGGACAAACAGCCATAATATTAGTCATCATGTGCGTCAGAGGTGCTTTACAAAGAATGTTTGTTCTACGCCTAGGTAAAACGAAAGACTCAGAAGATCGCGTCAAATGCGAGTGAATAGCAAAGTCAACTTGCGAGAGCAAGGCAGATGAGTCTATTTTGTTGTTAATTAAATTAAAAAGAAAGTTGGCACTACTGATCCTTCTTCTGTCAGATAAAGACTGGAAGGAATGTCTTTCTAGGAGAGCAACGTAATCGACGCCCCTAGGAGGATAAGCGCCATCAATTCTGTAAGTAATAAATTTCAGGAAACGTTTTTGCACCCGCTCCAAGATTAATTTTTGGTATAAATAGTGCGGATACCAAATGATAGCACCATACTCCAGTGTACTCCGAACGAAGGCGTAATATAATGACCTTACAGCCAGTAAACCACTGAAACCCCTGCAAGAACGGATAAGGAAGCCCAATGATTTAGTAGCCGCACTGCAAATTGAATAAATATGGTCCGTAAAGCGGAGAGCGGAGTCGAACAGGACTCCTAAATCCTTGAACCGTGCATGCCTGGGTATTGCAATTTGATCTGCATGGTAATCAAAGAAGATAGGGTTCGCGACTTTAGTGTACGTTACTATTGCGCATTTTTCTACATTTAAGAAAATTTTATTTTGCAGGCACCAATCATTAACTATCTGCAAATTGTCCTGAAGTAAGTGACAGTTTTCAACACTTCCAATCTTCATAAAGATCTTCAAGTCATCGGCATATGCCAGGACAGAGCAATTCAGAGAATTTAAGAGGTCATTAATGAATATATTGAATAGCAAGGGACCAAGGTTGGATCCCTGGGGAACACCTGATGTCGGTGTAAAGTGACCAGAACTGAATCCGTTGTAGCATACGTAACAGGACCGATGACAAAGGTATGAAGACAAGAGGTTGAGCAAGCCAATCGAAAAACCGAAGGCATGAAGTTTTTGGAGAAGCAACGAATGATCAATGCTATCAATTAAAGGCTTTAGCAAAGTCAGTGTAAATGACGTCAACTTGAAGGCGTTGATCCAAAGCTTTGCTAATATACTGTGTTATTTCGGCTAGATTAGTGATGGTAGATCGCGCAGGCACGAAGCTAGCAGTTGCCTATTAAAAACTCATCATAAAACTACTTTATGAACTTGGCCTTAAAAGGAAATATTATTGAAACAGTATTCCAACATATTATGTATTAAACAGTGAAAAATTCTGAATTCCAAATGTGCATTTTTCATTTAACGCATTAAATTCTAATTGACATTTGGAATTTGAGGGCAAACATAGTTCGTTTCTAAAACAGTAGTTTTGGCAAACGTGGACGAGGTAAACCGTTAGATATTTGGTGCATGGGTAGTTGAAATTAATAGTTTAAAATCGATACCTATTACAAACACTTACATTGGATGTTATATCAAGTAATCTATGCTTATACATAACTATAATTATAGGGCTTGCACAAAAGGAATAGTTATTTTATTATCTATAGTAATAGTAGAGGGAGCAAGCCGATTCTAGAACCTTCTCATTGACCTTGAAGGTCAGTGAGTTTTTAGAAATGGCTTGTTTCCAAGATCGAAGTTATTTCAAGGGTAAATTCATTGCTTCCATGATTTTCATCTGCTTAGATCCAATTCGGGTTAATGGTAATGTAGTTCTTTGTTCAGAGGACGTACATACAACTCCAGTGTTATGTTCCCTTTCCCTTTTAGTACTAGCTAAAAGTGTTGAGTTTGTCTTTTCTCTATGTGTCTAACTTACCCTTAGATGTACTTACATAGATTCTTAACGTTAATACAAACCTATGTATTCGCAGCTTATAGAATTCTTGTGGCTGCTAACTAAAAAATACTTATAACTTTCATTTCTGCTTCAAGAAAATGGTTACCTTTTAACGGCTACATGGGATAAATACTCTAAAATCCTCCCGTTCTTTAACTGTAAATTTCCTTTCACTATGTTGGCGACATGAGGCTGAGCATTGTCGTAAAGGAAAATGACCTGGACTAGGTAGTTGTTATGTACTACCCTTGTTTATTAATACTATAGTTATACAACCTAGAGAAAACAGTAAATATTTATTATGTAGTAAAGTGTCGTCCTCTGATGTCTTTCAAATGAATTAATATTCATGAATGAAACTGATAAGCCAATGAAATTACTGGAAAGATTCTCAACCCCACTCTCACAATTTAATCCGGAAGTTTATAAAAAATGTAAATATATTTTGATATTTTTTATTAAATTCAACATAAGAGTATATTTTGTTTGATTTGCTTTTCACATCGTTTGCCCTTGAATTACATATCAACATAACCTATATAGCTATTACCCACTTGGCAAAATCACAATTTTAGAGAAGGATGAAAATACGTATTTGCTAATGTAGAACAAGTGAGCATATAGTGATTTTGCCAAGTGGGTACTATGATAAAGTAGCTTTCAGTAAATTTTTTTATTAAAGAATCGTAGGATTACTAATTTTTTTCTTTATTATACACACAATTACCCTTTTTAACATAATAAAAAAAAATAACATTATACGAAAGGCTTTTTAAAAAACGTATTCATTTTTTTTAAAAATATAATCTAAATAAGGAAATGGTATTAAAAAGCTAAATACATGTAATGTCAGTCTGTTTCGGGTTCAGAGTTTGGGTTATTCTCATTTTCTTCTGTGTTCAACAGGTATGTCCAAAACAGTCTTCTATGTATTTCGTATGACTAAATATTTCATGTAAAGCAAGAAAAAGTAATTAAAAGCTGTCCGAACCACAACATTTATTAAGTTGCTTTGCATAGTTTTATCAACTTGACTGGTTTATGTGAGGCATTCAAACCAGTAATTTAGTACGTTTTACAAAGAAAATGGATTATAAACACCACATTATTTTAAGGTTTTGGTATCTTCAGAATTTAGAGATTTAAATGGTTCACAGCCAATCGTTTATCACTTAACCAGGAAAAATGTGAGACAATTTACTTTACTAGTAAACATAGATCAAACATATATTCTACGAATAGAAAATTCCTCGATATTAGACTAGACACAAGATTAACATGGAAGCTGCACATAGATGAATTAGTTAAACACTTGTCTTCTGATACTTATGCAATTAGACATATTAGATTTATAACTGATAGTCTACTGGAATAACGACATACTATGGACTATCAAATCACATATCAACAATGTTTAACCAATATGGGGTAAGTAGGTCAACGCAGAAAAGGTGTTTATTCTGCAGAAGAAGGCTGTTTAAGCAATTGTCTGTGTTTCACAAACTATCCACTGCAAACCTCTCTTCGGAGAGCTTATGATAAGTCAATTAGCCTAGACACAGATTCTGCAACAACTAAAGAGGGCTTTGAAAAAGCTGTCACACCTGATGACTAGGGGTAAGATTACAGAAGTCTCCACCCCTCATAACCATTTGCTGCACATCCCACATTTCATAGAACAAAAGCCACTTCATTACAACATCGTCACTGGTAATTATTTAACAAAATCAAAGTTATGTTTCCTACTTTTGTATCTAAAGGGAAAATAAAGGACATTGTCCTTCAAGAAGCATTCTACAATGTCAATGACATAAATTGGCCCTTTGATTACCTGTGTTGACGTTATCATCACATTTTTGCTTGAATGTGCTATTGTGTAAATAGTATGTAAATCTTATTATTGATACAATAAATTTATTATTATAATAGAAACACTACTGCAGAAGTGTTATAATTAATCCTGCTTTTACATCCACAATACCTCATCTCATATCATTGCTTTCAATAATAGTAATTCCTAATAATTGAAGTTACGTTGGGGTTATCAAACAAAACTAGTTTACATGTATTTCTACTACTTAATTTTTCTTTCACCCACGTATAATTGCAATTGTTTGAAATCTTCATGGATTTTATTGTGCTATATATGTAGAATTTTAGCCTTCACACTCATTGAAGTAAGGTATATCACTTCGTAAAAGGTAATATGATACACACTTAAATGTACTCAGCTTTGACATTACTTATTTTATTATGTCCTGAATCGTAACAACAACTGCTATGATGCAAGTCAGAATGAATAATCATCAATTATTGTTGAGGATAGTACATACCCTACAAGTTATACAAACAAACTAATTCCCAACCAAGCAAGGATTTTATTAAAGATTAGTAGTTTGAACCTTTTTCAGCTTGTGGCTTGTACTACAATATCATAGTCAATTATAAGATAAAATATATAGGAAAAATGACATTTCTGCGTTACATCGTCTTGCAATATGTATTTCAGAATAACATTTAACATCCACAATCACATCATTACTTATTTTTGGAATTTAAAAATTACAATCAGTAGACTTATCATATTCCTCAATTCAAAATATTTTAAGATATTTAAATTTAAAGCAAAACGCCTATAAAATTGTAACAAACACGATTGGTGTAATTGGATAAATGCGTCACTTCCTTTAAGATCCCCTTGGCTTATTTTTATTACTACAAGAAGACTGCTTTTTACTATAACAAATTTAGCGCGAGAAACTCATGAATGGGCACATCCTACTGCCGAACCCCTCTGGTGTCTACCTACCCGAACTAACCTTCAGTTGTATATCTGTAGTATACAGAATCAAAGGTACTACCACAGACAATACTATACAGACAAACCGTCTTTAAGCATTATTAGGCAGCGCTAAAAAGAATGCAAGCGTTAGGCGTCGCCACTGTATTTTTTAAATTCCACGAGCAAACTTTAGGTGGCACCACCAAAGAGGATTATGCTGACTTATTACTTTTAACCGATAGATGTCACTTTGTTTAAGATTAAGAAAACAAAATTAAAATTTTAGAATTAAATAAAATATAAATTCAAATATTCCATTTTAGAGACCTTTGAATATTACCCAGTATAAATATTTAAATAATATTTATAAATATACAGCATTTTTAATGGGCAGAATAAAAATAAAATAACTTGGCTAATATAGATAGAGATAGATTGATGGTACATACTTCTTCCACACGGAACTTCAGAAATTGCACCAGACAGACGCAGTTCCCAAAAGTAATTTATGACCGCGAAAAAAATTTCTTTTATACAGTCCCGTGTCCGGAGGGTTATAAAAAGAGTTAATGCAAATAATGAATAAATTCTCGGGAAGGAATATGATTTAAAAAGTTTTAAAATCCACATTGGATGTTATGAATGTTATGGTTATGATACTTACACTTATTATGATATAGAACACAGGCAAGAATAGAGATGCATAGGTACCTATATACAGGTGAGTCATCTAATCGGGTAAGGCCGATTCTGACTTTATGAGTAAAGATATTTCGAAGCGGTTTTTTCCTTGTGATAGCTGTTCATTAGGAGCACATTTATAAAATAATATACAGGGTGTTCCATTTGCAAAAATTGACATTTTTGCAAAAACTAACAAAAGTATATCAAAAAACGACAATAACTCTGTAATAGTCACTTTTACTGTATTAACGTCTTACATGTTTCTGACATAAAATTTAATAAACAATTCAAAAATGAACTGATATACAGGCTGTTCTATTTAAAAGAAATAACTTTTATACAAAAACGTGTCATCTAATTTTAATCCAGTTTCCTGCGCATGCAGTTAGTAACTGTAAAAAAATAGAACATGCTAAAAAAATGTCTGTGTGTCTGTCTGTCTGTGACCACGATAGCGGTCAAACCGCTGGAGATATCAATTCCAAATTTTGTATTTACGTGTATAATCTCCCTCTTGAGATCTGATTACTTTTCAGTAAAATCGGTAGACCGGAAGTAGTAGTTTACTTCAGTGAAGAAATTGAATTTTGCCAATATTTCGTCAATTACTAAGTTTAAGCAAATTTATAAAGAATTCAAATGTACTCAAAATTAAATTTGAGAAGAATTTTATTAAAAAAGTTAAATAATATGGCTTTTACTCTTATCGAAAATAAGTTTTTTGCGAATATTTCAGAAGTTATGCTTTTTAGACAGGTACGTTACGAGTATAAAAGTATTTAGAACTTAATTTTCAATACCTTTTGTATAAAAAAAATTTCAAAATTCGGATCGGAAGTAACACTTTTATTCTTATCGAATAACGAGTTTTTGCAAATATGTCGTAAATGATGCATTTTATATATATTTGTCAAGAGTACAAAAGTATTTAGAGCTGGATTTGCAATGTATTTGGCATACATGAAATTTTAAAATTCGGACTAGAAATAACACTTTACTCTTAGCGAGCGGCACTTTTTTTTCGAATATCTTGCAAAGTATGCATTCTATAGAAATTTATCAAGACAATAGAAGTACTTAGAATAGGATTTTGAATAATTTTTGATTAAAAAAATCTGAAAATTCTATAATTTGATACGCTAATACGTATAAGAAAGTAGTGTGGTGGCCACACCTCACATTTTATTCTTCATGTTTTGTTGAGCCGCTATGACTTCAGGTAGATCTCTAATCGGTATATTTCTTGTGTAACGCGAGGCTACTTGTTCTAGAAGTATAGAGTTATGCATAAGCATAACTAGACCTTGACCATAGGGGGGGGGGTCACTTCAAAGATATGCCACGATCGTCCATTTTTCAAACCCGTTTTCTTTCGCATTTGTCAGTACTGGTAGTGGTTCTATTCCTTTCCATCAGAGTGTGTAAAAATAATACATTTGTCAAGACTTTTAAAAAACTACTTAATGACCCAATTTTCCTTTTCTTTTTTATGATGGGGGCGGGGGGTTCTAACCCTCAAACCTCCCCTCCCCTGGTTACGCTTCTGCAGTTGTGAAAGTTTGGAAGTCACAGGCTCTAAATCTAGTTTGCAAAGCATTTGCAAATATGTTTTGATGGATTGTTGCAAACAGTGGAAGGAGTGCTACAGCTGTTTCAAGAAGAAAAACAGTATATTTAGTCGGTTAAATCAAGACGTAATTGAAAATTTTTTCTCGGCTGTTCTACAAAAAGGTGGTTATAATCGTAATCCAACTGCAAGGGGGTGCCGCCATTAACTCACTGACGAAACCACCCCTCAAGTGCATATTATGAACCTGACACTGACGAAATGATATTTTACTGCCATTTATTATCAAAAGAAATTAAAAACCAGATTACTGAAAAAGATTTATAAAAACTACCAAAGTACTGGGCATAACAAATTAATTTAAATTAAAGTGTATATAACAAGATCACTGTATCAACGATATAATCAAATAATAAAAAAGGATAGAATGTTATATACTTCAGCAGCTCGCGTTAACTGCCAGAAAATCTTCGACGCCGTAGTACTTCCTCTCCATCAACAGCCCTTTGACCCTTTTCTTGAACTCGTCAGGTGGTAGGTCTTAAAGTTCTTCCTTCAAGTGGTATTGTATTGGTACGAAGTGCTGGTATACTTGCGTGTGCGAGTATTTCGTAATCCAAATAATTCTTAATTACTCACTCTGTGACATATTCCGGAAATTCGAAAAATTCTTAACGATACACGCACATGTCGTTTTAGTTTCACTTTTGGGTGTGTGAAGTTAGACCTCTTTTTTCGGAATTCGGAATTGTGACGGTTGTTCCAGGTTGCTCTAAGTTGGTTCTCAATTGTTCCAAAGTATTTCAAAAATAAATCATAATCGGCCGAGAAAATGGGAAAAACAAAACAATTTTTTGCCAGGGCCCCCTTTTTCGAAAATCAAAATTTTGACGGTCATTCCAGGTTTGTTTTAAATTGTTCCAAAGTATTTCAAAAAAAAATCTTAATTGACTGAGTTAATAGGAAAAGCGATTTTCTTATAGCCCCTCTTTTTGCGAAAATTAAAATTCTGCTTCAGATTTGTTCGAAACACTGTTCTAATACATCAAGACCGTATCTCATATATCAAAAGATATTGCCAAAAAACTATGTATATCCAAAAGTGAGAAGTTGGCCCCTCTGTTTTTCGAAAATCGAAAATCTGATCATTGTTCCAGATTGTTTTAGATTTGTTCTCAATTGTTCCAAAGTATTTCCAAAAATTAATCATAATCGGCTGAGAAAATGTCAAAAACCAGTTTTTCGCAAGCCCCCCTTTTTTCGAAAATCGAAATTCTGACGGTTGTTCTAGGTTATCCTAGGTTTGTTTTAGATTGTTCCAAAGTATTTCAAATAAAAAATCATAATTGGCTGAGTTAATAGGAAAAAATGAGGTGTGGCCACCACATGACTTTCTTATACGTATGAGCGTTTCAAATTATAGTTTTAAATTTTTTTTATATAAAAATTAATTAAAAATCTATTATAAGTACCTCTATTCTCTTAATAAATATCTATAGAATGCATACTTTGCGAGATATTCGAAAGAAAGTGCTACTCGCGAAGAGTAAAAGTGTTACTTCCGGTCCGAATTTTGAAATTTCGTTTATACAAAAAATGTTTCAAAACCAACTCTAAATACTTTCGTACTGTTGACAAATATTTATAGAATGCATAATTTACGACATATTGGCAAAAAATAGCTATTCGATAAGAGTAAAACTGATACTTCCGGTCCGTATTTTGAATTTTTTTTTATGCAAAAGATATTTAAAAATAATTTTAAATACTTTTATATTCGTAGCGTACCTGTCTCAATAGCATGACTTGCGAAATATTTGCAAAAAACTGATTTTTGATAAGAGTAAAAGACCTACTTCCGGTATCAATTTCGAAAAACTTTCTGACAGTCGTTTCAGGTTGTTCTAGGTTTGTTCTAAATTGTCCCAACGTATTTCAAAGAAAAAGTCGAAATTGGCCAAGATAATAGGAAAAATGAGGTGTGGCCACCACACGACTTTCTTATACGTATGAGCGTTTCAAACCATACAATCTTAAGAATTTTTATATACAAAACTTATTCAAAATCCTATTCTAAGTACTTTTATTCTCTTAATAAATCGCTATAGAATGCATACTTTGCAAGATATTCGAAAAAAAAGTGCTTCTCGCTAAGAGTAAAAGTGCTACTTCCGGTCCGAATTTTGAAATTTCATGTATACAAAAAATATTGCAAATATAACTCTAAATACTTTTGTACTCTTAATAAATATATATAGAATGCATAATTTACGACATATTTGCCAAAAATCGCTATTCGGTAAGAGTAAAAGTATTACTTCGGGTCCGAATTTTGAAATCTTTTTTATACAAAAGATATTGAAAACTGTGTTTTAAATACTTTTATACACGTAACGTACCTGTCTAAAAAGCTTGACTTGCGAAATATTCCCAAAAAACCGATTTTCGATAAGAGTAAAAGACCTACTTCCGGTAGGAATTTCGAAAAACTTTTTAAATAAAATTGTTCTCAATTTTAATTTTAAGTACATATGAATTCTTTATAAATTTGTATAAACTTAGTATTTGACGAAATATTGGCAAAATTCGATTTTTTCACTGAAGTAAACTGCTACTTCCGGTCTACCGATTTTACTGAAAAACTAATCTGATCTCAAGAGGGAGATTATACACGTAAATACAAAATTTGGAATTGATAGCTACAGCGGTTTGACCGCTATCGTGGTCACAGACAGACAGACAGACAGACAGACAGACATACACACACACAGACATTTTTTAAAAACCACTTTTTTGGTATCAGGGGACCTCAAAACGTGGACATCTGCAAAAATCTCGAGGTCGAAAATTTTCATCATCACAATACTTCCTTATACTACGTATAAGAAAGTAAAAAATGATTTTGCAAGGGGCGGAATGACTTGCACTTTCTGCACATTACAGTGTTCAAGGAAGTTTTTGTATGATGCAGTTCAATAACAATACTTTATTGTGATTTATAATAAGCATCTAATATAAGCAGGGTTTATTAAATACCGTTTGACTGAAATAAAAGTAGATATAGGGAAACACAGACACGCACACACGTGCATGCAAACATGAACTGGAGGGGTACGATAGTAGGGGAGTACAGATCGGGAGCGGGTACCGAGTTACCGAGGCTTCAGTGCAAAACGTTGAAAGTTAGTATGCAGACGTTTGCTTTAAAGAATTGCTTCGCTATGTACGGCTTTTGTATAATATTTTGGTAACTGATGTATAATGTATTAACATTGAACTGAAACAAAACTATAAAATTTGTAACTAAAACAAAATTCTTATAAAAAATTAAATAAAATTCTCACATTTAAAACGAAACAAAATATTATACTTAATGATTAATGAATTATACAAAATTTAATGTTGAAGATGTTCGAATGTTTGTCCCTCTTGCATCAAGCAGTACCCTAAACGATTATAAAACCCATCTCGTACATTCGATAGCATTTCAGACAGAGCATTTTATTTTAATATTTGCGAGTTTGCTCAGACAGAATGTAGTTCACGCTCTAAAGATACGGAACGAATGCCATGCGCGCATGCTTTCGGTCTCCCCACTTTCTTGGACTGTTGTATACATACATACATAGGTACATGTTTATGTGTGTGTATTTGAAGATGCATATTAACTTTTAACTACGCCAATCTGTATATATTTTCTCAAGTAATATAATGTTCTATTATTACAAAACGATATTGTTACCAAATACTGATAAACTATTACAAAGAAAAATCAAAACTGGCTGAGATAATAGGAAAAATCAATATTTTTTCAGTCCCCTTTTCTTAAAAATCGAAATTCTGGCGGTTCGAAAGTAAAGTCATAATCCCCTGATATAAATAAAGTTAAAATCAAACAAAATGCCGTTATTTTATTTTGTGAATAAGTCTAGACACTTATTCTTTTCATGTTTTTTTTTCTGTGAAGAAAAAACACGTTTGTCGGAGTATGATACAAAAATACAACTATATGGGGCAGACTCTGTCGCTCCTTTCGTTTTCTGCACGTCCGCTTCGTAATGAATTTGTCTAAACGTCCTAACAAGCTGTACTATTTAGAAGAAAATGCGCTCTCTCTACGCACAATTCGAACGAGTGTCATCTCGTATGTAATAGTGCGAACTATTTCTGTGCAGAAATTTGCCAAACTCGATGGCATTTCAACATGAGATAAATTTAATTTGCGTATTCGCACTATTAGTGGCCTCTTTGGGGCGTACTTTTAAACTAAATATAGAGTTGCCGTTTGCTAGGTAAGGACGGTTTGTCTGGAAGTATTGTCTGTGGTACTACCTATCTAAATATTGAGGTTGGTCAAATTTATAAATACCTAATTTGCAAATATCTTTCAAATTATGTAGTCTAAGTAAACATACAAAAATTTATTAAAGTTAATTTGCAATCACCCATGAATGAAAATCTGTTCAAAATTCCCACCGTAGTACGTAGGACTAATAACTCGTATTGTGCCAGCACTGATATATTTAATTATATAAATACAAAATTAAAAAAAAACACATTTATCACTACTTTCTTATTAGATCGTAATATTTATCGTACATTTTTTGGTAATATGCTATACCTTCACCTTCATACAGTTTACTCTCAAGAATGTACTTCCAGAATGGCATTTCTAACCAGAGTTTAGCCGTTTCTTTTACAGTAATTACGTCTTGACTCGACGGTTTGTTGAAGTTTTTCCTAGATATGTCCTTGAACTTATTTATGGCATAATCTATAAAAGATTCTTGGTTTTCAAGATTTTCTTGAGTGTCTGTAATGAAAAAACAAATCAATAAAATATTCAATTTTTCATAATATCAGTTAAAAAAGAAACTATTGAATTGAATGGACAATACCGTATTATGCAGAATATGTATCAAACAATTTAATGTCAATAAAAAAAATTATTTTGTTATTTTATCACCAAGTCTTATTGTTATTATGTATATGGTTTGAGTCACTTTTGTAACCGACATGCGCCAATAAATTAAAATGGCGTCTTTGAGATGTAGCAAAATTTTAGCTGTCAAGTAATATAACCTACAAAAGGCATTTCCGCGGGCTTGACATCAATATCTATTTCCACTTTGCAATGTGAAGTATTATAATTATGTATATGTCTTTTTTTGAGTATATCCAAAGTCATGAGAGAGATGTAAGATATGCTGTCGTTTTCTTGTTTTATAGTAATTTTTCACAATTCTAGTGACCTGTTGAAAATTTCCATCTGATAACCATAGTGATTTTTAAATTATTTTTTCTAATACTTTTGTTACATATAAAAACTGAATGATCATCAAACTTGCTAAAAATAAGTATAATTAGAAGAAAAAAATCATGTAATTATCTCATAATCATTAGTAATAAAATGTATTTATATTTCTTTCTCTTTAATTATTGACTAATGGCAACTAGCATACATACCTTTAAAATGTTATTAATCATAATATATTCAATACCATATTAATAATATATATTTATTTATCCTTTTGATTATTAAAGTTCCAAAACCTTTATTTTCCTCTTAGTATAACATATTTTTAACAAACTAGTGCATTTAAAAATTACACATGTGATCAATTTCGTTTATCCTTGTCAAACATTCGACGCTCGTATATTTTCCTTGTTTCTCTTATGGTGTGGGTCACTTCGTAATAAGCAAGATATAGCGTACAGTGCACCTAGTAGTATAATAGTATTAGACCATTGATTGTAATTGTAACACAATGGGCCGTATGCATAAAAAGAAGTGTTAGCTGTTATGTGTTTTGGAGAAAGTGAACGGATGGATCAAGTTCTCTGATAGCCAAGAAAGTATAATGCAAGCCAAAGAAGAGTGGCGCATGAAATATCGCTTCCCAACTGCTATTGGCGCTCTCGACTGTACCCATATCCGCATTGAGAACTATGTTTTTACAAATATTGAAGCCAGATGGCCCGGCTCTGTGCATGATTCTCGTATTTGGAGAAATTCGCCTGTTCGGCAACTGATGCAACGGACAACACATACAGTTCTTCCTGGCGACAGCGGTTATGGTATACAGTCATGGCTAAAGACACCGTATGCAAATCCAGTAAATGATGCGCAGAAGAATTTCAATACCTTACTGATAAGGGAAAGAGTCATCATTGAGCGTTCCTTTGGACAGCTAAAACGCTGATTTTCTGTTCTGCACTACACGTATAGAGTGCAGCTTGGAAAAATTCCGAAAGTGGTGGTTGCGTGTGCAGTTCTATACAACATTGCAAAATATCTCGGGAACGAGGACTTTCCAGAAAATGATCAACACACAGTTTTACACAGGTGACCCGGTTCTGTGCATGATTCTCAATTTGAAGTAATGTACCACTGCGGCAATTGATGCAGCAGAAAACACACATAGTTCTTCTTATTGGCGACAGCTGTTATGGTATACATGCCTAATGACACCGATTGCAAATCAGTAACTGATACGCAGAAGAATTTCAATACCCTACCGACAAGGGAAAGAGTCATGCAGTTAATTTTTCGATTGCCCGTCTTCTTTTTATCCTTTTTGTTTTAAATCGAGTTCTCATATTCTGCAATTTCTTCTGAAATCTTTTCGCTGTCATTTCATTCCCAAACTGGCTTACGTATTGTGCCACGATTCACTCTAGCGCAGCTTCCTTCTTCTTCTTGGCCGATGGGACTTGCAACTTGCTGAGAATTTTAGGATTATCCTTCTTAGTACTCGGCAATGAACAATAAATCGCTGATTTCGGGACACATCAACAGCATCTTCAAAGTCTGACTCTGACATATTTTATTTTTAACAACGCACTTAAATTGTTAAAATTAAGAAGACCTCGCAAAACAGTGCTTTTTTGTCGCCGAAATTAAGAACTCCCCACATTTCACACAACACATAATTCAAATATAACGCATAATTTAATGCACTCTGTGTACCTTGTTGTATATCTGTTGTCTGTCACAAGCGTTCGCTTCTTATAGGTGAAGTGTTTACTTGGAAGAGAAAGCAAAAAGTTTTTGCACACGAAAACAAGCTATAGCTTTCACTTCTACCTTTTTCTTCAAAGCAATCGCTTCCACTTCTAACTGTTTTTATGCATTTTTGGTGTTTTACATAAGTTTTTTTTGTATTTTTGTTATATAAGTGTATACTTGTGATACATTGTTGTTTTCAGAATAAAATCTCTATCAGATTGACAAAAAAAAAAGTATATGTTCATATTTGAAAAAAAATTGTTGATAGTTCTATCCGAGTCTATCTATATGCGTTTAGGGCTATATGTAGATATACAGCTTGAGCGCGCGGGGCATGATCACCCGATACCAGTCGATATTCTTCGGACGTATATTCGGAAAATTGATCTCCGCCAGCTGTGTTCGCCAGATATAGATATTTAGATCAGTTGCGTACTGGCTGCAAAGAGGAATGTACGTAGGTTTTGTGTTATTTTATGGTATTTCTGTTATACTTATTTATAGTTTTTTTTTACCATGAAATTTCTATTTATTTATTTTTCTCTAGACATCTTAGTTTATTCTGCAGATGTTTCAGGAGGGTTGTTTTTATTTCATTCTAAAACCCAGTTGTACTGCTATAACTTTTTACACAACTACATTATTATTTAATTTCATAAGGATAATCATAATTACGTTATAAGTATTACAATCTTCGCGTTATTATCGACTTAGTTATCTAAGCAATCGTCATCACTTAAAGAGAAAATTTAATTTGTTCTTTTTGTCAATCTGCGAAAAAATAATTAGATCACTATGAGTTCGAATATGATCAGGCAATGCTAGTATGTTGTGCCGTAACTCTAATATGTATTATCGGACCACGTTTAGATGCGAGTTTACGTATACCATCGGGTGATCATACCTCGCGCGCTCTTGCTGTATATTCAGCATGTAATAATACTGTGATTTTCATAGTATACACTTCATTGAATTTGGTGAAGGAATAAACGTTCATTTCTAAATAGTAATAATATTAATTTTCTTTCTACATACTTATTTATATATTTACTTGTGCTTGTCCTAATCCACGGTGGCAAAAAATGGTGTATGGGGTGTAACTCATGTAATAATACTGTGAGGAATAAACGTTCATTTTTAAATAGTAATAATATTAATTCTCTTTCTACATACTTATTTATACCGTAGTCGTCAAATTTTAATTTCGGTTATACTTCTATCCCATGCAGAAGATGACCTTATAATATGCAGCGATGCCTGCTTGCTAACAGTGGTGGGAGAGCAACGTAGTGTCGCGGGACCCTCACGCCTTACATTTCATAAGAAACGTTTGTCGATTGTCGAGTGTACTGTTTTGGCAGCCTCGCTTATGTTTATCTTTAGTTTATTTCGTCGCGCTCTTTTCCTCTTTCTACTTTCGTATCAGAAATTAAAATATGTCGACTACGGTATATTTACTTGTGCTTGTCCTAATCCACGGTGGCAAAAAATGGTGTATGGGGTGTAACTCTTGTAAAATTTTCCAAATTTCGCGGGTGTCTTAAGTGTGCACTGGACGCAATAGAATACATGTAGAGGTGTACTCACTGATATTTTATTGCAAATCAGGAACTGCGTTTGAAGAAATCTACGGTAAATCGTTTCAAATGGTTAATTTTTCGAAAAATTTCAGAAGAAACTAACGGAAGATTTACTAAAATAAGTAGGAAAGTTCAGAAATACTATGAAATCTTTATCTTCCCATTTAAAATAAGGATGTTGATAACTACTTCCGCTATAACCGGAAGTAACAATATTTTTACTTAAGTTCGTTACAAATTTTCAGAAATCCGTTACGATCAGGCTTACCAATACTTTTAATGAACAATTTCAATCAACCACCTTGTATGTGACGATGACAGTCTTTAAGATTAAAAAAGAAGTTATACTGATAATGAATCTTTTGATAATGTGTAATTTAATATCTTTTAATTTAATAAATGCTTTTTTTTTGTTATTTGTTAAAGTTTCACAAAGTTAGGTGATACTTTTTACTCATTGTCAAAAATCTCTGTTTATTGCATTAAATATCATTCGTTTTTCCAAAATTTGGTCATAAGGTATCTTTGTTCTAGATTCTAGAGTTACAAGTTTTTTTTTTTATAATGGAACGAACTTGAAAATATTAGCTTATATTCGAAAATTATATTTTCTTTATTTCTTCTTTTTTTAATCTCTCTTTATATTCAATTGTTTGTTTTTAAGGTAACCGTAAGTTAAAGGTAGTATTTTTTACTAATGTTACTTCAATATTTTATCTTATTTTTGCCATGAGATTGCCAATAGAGTTTTCCCCCATGTTTGTTTTTTGTCTTTTGGCTTTGTATCTACATTTTTCTTCTGTTCAAACTTTTTATCCGATTTTCTAAGAGCCTATCTTTATGCAGAAAGTATTTTATAGTATGTATGTATAGTATGTATGTATGAATGACTCGGTGTGTGACAATGAACTATTTACTAATAATTTCAATGTTGTGCGGAAGGACAGAGATTTTGCTGCCACTCATCGTACGCGCGGCGGGGGTGTTTTGGTTGCTTTTAAGCGCGATGTGTTGTTTGATGTAATTGATACCAACCATATAAGTACTCTAGTACCTCTTGTTGATCTTTTGGCTTGCAAATGCCATTTTGGTGAGACCGCGCTTACCATTGCACTTGTTTACATTCCTCCGGATATATCTGCTAATGACTTGGAATTGTTTACTTCTGCATTGGAGGCTCTTTTGGTTAACACTAGATTCATGATGCTTGGGGACTTTAATCTGCCTGCCTTGTATCTGCCGATCAATCAGCATTGCAACAAAACGGCGATATTTAGAGGTTTTTTGGATGTGTTGGATGCCAAGCAGCACAATAACATCAGAAACAGTGAGGGTAAAATGTTGGATTTAATCTTCTCCAACATTGATCTCAACTTGCAAATCCAGCAGTCTGACGATTCGGTTGTTCCGTGTGACCCTTATCATCCTTCCCTCGATATTTCATTCCAATATTCATTTTGTAATTCTGGACATCGCTTTCCAACTGCTAGCAACCTGCGTTACAACTTCCGCAGGGCTGACTTTTTGTCTTTATATAGTCAGTTCATGGATTACGATTGGTCTTTCTTGACGCAATTTACAGACCCTGATGTGGCATTGGATGCATTTTATGCTGCGCTGTATTCCATACTAGACGTCCATGTCCCTAACAAAAATATGTCACATTCTTCATATCCACCATGGTTCTCCTCTGAAATTATACTAAACCTCAGGAATAAGAACTATTATCACAGTAAATGGGTCAAAACAAAAGAAATACGATTCCACAATGCGTTTAAACGTCTCAGACGACTGGTTAAAAAGCAAATACATGATAACTATGTGTCTTATATCGCAGGGGTTGAGAAATCAATGAATGCAGCCCCTTTCAACTTATGGGGCTTTCTTCGGGCAAAAACACGCACTACAAGAATACCTGGTAATCTTCGTGACAATGAGGGCAATGACTTTACTGATCCCACAGAAATTGTAAATGCTTTCGCTAGATCCTTCTCATCCATATATGAAATGCCTTCAAATACGGTGTATCCTGAATCAGTTTATAACCCTTTACCTTATTCCTTCTCCCATGTAACTGAAGAGGATTTAATAAAACTTATGGCAACTTTTCCTAATAAGCAAACAACTGGTGATGATCTTATACCCAGCTTCTTGATTCGGGACTGCAGGTATATATTTGCTTCCCCTCTCAAAGTAACTATTAACTTATCAATTTCCTCTGGAATATTTCCCGAGCGTTGGAAGAAAACTAGGATTGTACCTGTCCACAAAAAGGGTGACCGTGCATTGATATCTAACTATAGACCGATCTCTATAATATCTAACTTCTCCAAATTATTCGAGAGAGTTCTATATTCCTTTATATATACCAGTATACGCTCCTTTATCTCAATTGACCAACACGGTTTCTTATCTGGGAGGTCTACAGTTACGAACTTGGCAGTACTTACTCAGTGTATATCAGAGGTTCTGGACAGGTGCGGACAAGTTGATGTAATATACACTGACCTTTCGAGGGCATTCGACATGATAGACCATGACCTGCTACTGCGTAGATTCGGTTCATTTGGCTTTGTTCCTTCGGCTGTCGGCCTCATTGGGTCTTACCTTAGTGAGAGGAGATGTTATGTCTGTTATAATGGTTTTTCATCCACCGAGTTTATAGTTACTTCTGGTGTTCGCCAGGGTTCAAATTTGGGTTCCCTGTTGTTCATATTGTTTATGAATGATCTTCTCCTACAGATCGATTGCCCAGTTCTTGGATATGCAGATGATATTAAAATTTATTCTGTAATAAATGATCCTGCTGATGTGACTAACCTTCAGAGAAATTTAACTGTATTGTCTTCATGGTGTGAACGTTCTGGACTTAAGTTGAATGTGGATAAATGTTGTGCAGTAACCTTCACACGGTCTTCAACTTCGTGCAATTCTTCTTACTTCATTGGTGACAACAAGTTAATGAGTAGAACTGAATTTAAAGATCTTGGAGTTACTTTCGATTCCAGCTTGAGCTTCAAATCTCACATAGGGAACATTTGTACATCTGCGTTCAGATCGTTGGGTTTTGTTATGCGTGTGTCTAGGTATTTCACTGATTCAGCATTGTTGAAATCTCTATACTCTGCCTACGTATTGAGTAAGCTAGAATATGCCTCCTTAATATGGTTTCCTATTTATGCAAGTGATTGTTTGGCATTGGACCGTGTGCACCGTAGGTTCTTGAAGTTTCTCACGTATCGGGCAGATGGTGTTTATCCGGAGAGGGGCGTGGCGATGGGTGATCTGTTGCGGAGTCATGATGTTGTATCCTTGGGTGAGAGGAGATACGCTACATGTGAGAGATTTCTGCGTAGACTGTTGAATGGCAGCATTGACTGCCCTGATATCCTGGCTCGGATGCCATTTCTGATACCGCGGCTTAACTCCAGACATAATTGCACTTTTGCAACTCCTTTTGCGCGAACCAACATCATGAGACGAGCTCCAACTTACACGCTTTGTCGCTTGGCGAACAAAAATGTGGACATATTTGTGTGAAGACTGACTGTGGATAGTGGATCATCATGGAATTTGTTATTACTTACTATTTTTCTTTCTTTTTATTTATTATGTATACACCTAATATAGTTTGTAACCCTGTTTTGGGCTTTGCCTGTTGGGAAATAAAGATGATTATTATTATTATTATTATTATTATTTCTATCAATTTCCGTATGGTCACTAAGATTGCTTTCTTTTTTTTTTATTATACCACTTAGTAGCCTATTCGCAACCATTTAATTTGGAATATAGATAATTAAAATCCACTGATAAATAAGGAAGTTATGGACTCGTCTTTTTTTGGAGACAGTCTGTATATACTATACATCCAATACATTTAAAATGTTATACAGCGTGTCCCAGGATTGATGTTAGAAGAGGTGTGCGGATCTAAAAATCTTTGAATCTCAATTTGATCTTTTGTAAATAAGCCTTGCTTGGTTTGAAACTTATTTTTAGCATAGTTTCGAGTTTGTGAAATCACGTAGGCCTTGACAGTTGAGCAAGATCTATTTCCGTTTCAGGTAGAGTACGATTCTCGTTCACAGTATGCTAAACTATTACTAAGAAAAGTTGTTCAGACTGAAAAACTATGGCCCTATACAAAATTTCAGGAAGATCTACCTACTTTGATTAAATCATTATTTTTTAGATTCAACATAATAATTTTATATTAATTCACAAATTAAGTGTACAAAATGTAATAATAGTATTGCTCTACAATCAATCATTTATTCAACATAACTGCCATCTTTTTCTACACACCGTTCTATACGAGCCTGAATTAAACGTGTTGTAAATACTTTTTCTGTCGTCCAATGTTCTACGAATAATAGTTTTTTTATAAAAACTCTTTTGTTGAATCTAAAAAATAACGATTTAATCAAAATAGGTCTTCCTAAAATTTTGTATAGGGCCATAGTTTGTCATTCTGAACAACTTTTCTTAGTAATATTTTAGCATACTTTGAACGAGAAAGGTACTTTACCTGAAACGGAAATAGATCTTGCTCAACTGTCAAGGCCTACATGATTCCACAATCCAAACTATACTAAAAATAAGTTTCAAACCAAGCAAGGCTTGCTTACAAAAGATCAAATTGAGATTCAAAGATTTTTAGTTCTGCACACCGCTTGCAACATCAATCCTGGGACACGCTGTATATGAAATATACATTTTTTATGGAAATTATATGTTATAAATTCAATAAGGGAAACTATCGCATTGAACAAAAAAAAATTAAAAGAACAAGTAAAAAGTGGTGCACTGGTGTTAATAATACAAACTTACATGTTTTGAAGTCAAACGATTTAATTTTCTTATGCAAAGACTTCTGCATTTGCAATTTCATCTTCTTCGCCCATAAATTGAAGAATATAGTTTCTGGAGCGCTGTATGGGCAGTCTATAAGTATGAGAATTAACTGCAACGTTTCCGGATTAATAGTCTCCACATCCACAGTTACGTTATTCATAATATCCTTAACGTACAAATTCGTGTCGCTGTCAAAAGAAACAGTACTTAATAAAAGTCATTTTTAAAATAAAAATTCTTATTTGAAAAATTATTATTGATTAATAGAATCCTAAGCTGCTTAGAAAAGACCAATATTTTAATAAATAGGCTATTATGCCTTTCACAAAGTGGTAGACCTTCAATTAGAGAAAAGCCAAAACGTCACAAAAAGCTGCGGAATCCTCAAACAGATTACTTATACGAGGTGCATTCAAGTTCTAAGGCCTCCGATTTTTTTCCTAACTAACTACTCACCCGAAAGCTATGAAACTGGTGTTACTTCTCGACGTAATCTCCCTGCGGACGTACACATTTTTCACAACGTCGACGCCATGATTCCATGGCCGCGGCGAAGGCTTCTTTAGGAGTCTGTTTTGACCACTGGAAAATCGCTGAAGCAATAGCATTTCGGCTGGTGAATGTGCGGCCACGGACAGTGTCTTTCATTGTTGGAAACAGCCAAAAGTCACTAGGAGCCAGGTCAGGTGAGTAGGGAGCATGAGAAATCACTTCAAAGTTGTTTTCACGAAAAAACTGTTGCGTAACGTTAGCCCGATGTGCGTTGTCTTGGTGAAACAGCACACGCGCAGCCTTTCCGGGACGTTTTTGTTGCAGTGCAGGAAGGAACTTGTTCTTGAAAACATTTTCGTAGGATGCACCTGTCACCGTAGTGCCCTTTGGAAAGCAATGGGTAAGGATTACGCCCTCGCTGTCCCAGAACATGGACACCATCATTTTTTCAGCACTGGCGGTTACCCGAAATTTTTTTGGTGGCGGTGAATCTGTGTGCTTGCATTAAGCTGACTGGCGCTTTGTTTCTGGATTGAAAAATGGCATTCACGTCTCATCCATTGTCACAATCGACGAAAAGAAAGTCCCATTCATGCCTTCGTTGCGCGTCAACATTGCTTGGCAACATGCCACACGAGCAGCCTTGTGGTCGTCCGTCAGCATTCGTGGCACCCACCTGGAGGACACTTTTCGCATTTTCAGGTCGTCATGCAGGATTGTGTGCACATAACCCACGGAAACGCTAACACTGGCGGCGATCTGTTCAACAATCATTCGGCGATCCCCCAAAACAAGTCTTTGCACTTTCTCGATCATGTCGTCAGACCGGCTTGTGTGAGCCCGAGGTTGTTTCGGTTTGTTGTCACACGATGTTCTGCCTTCATTAAACTGTCGCACCCACGAACGCACTTTCGACACATCCATAACTCCATCACCACATGTCTCCTTCAACTGTCGATGAATTTCAATTGGTGTCACACCACGCAAATTCAGAAAACGAATGATTGCACGCTGTTCAAGTAAGGAAAACGTAGCCATTTTAAGTATCTAAAACAGTTCTCATTCTCGACGGTGCCGCTACAATTCGACCTGTCGTACAGTGCTGCCATCTCTGTGACGTATTGACAACGAACACACCCTCATTTTAAAACATTGCACATATTTCTATTTCTTTCCAGTCTGGAGAAAAAAAATTGGAGGCCTTAGAACTTGAATGCACCTCGTATATTCTATCGTCGCATCAACAAGTGCTAAATCTTACATCGTGTAGTGATATCATGCTTTTTCTCTATATGAGCGAACGCTATCTACGTCTAATGTAGTCCTGAATATTGATAATTATGTAAAAGAAATTAAAGTCTAGTGTCAAACTCAAAAGGTAAAAATAGCAATGGCCTCACTTAGCGTAATGATCCCACGTAGAGCGACAAAAATACTCGTTACCCTTTACAATCAATTGTATGGTATGATGTAGTAGAAAAAATCAAATTTTACGGATTTCCCGGCAAGTCTTTGAATATTTTTAAATTTAATTTAGCTAATAGAATTCAGCAGGTTGTGGTAGAATCTAAACTTACTTCATAAAATTAATTTTTAAAATGTTTGAACATAGTGTGCCCCCGGGTTCTATATTTGGATCATTAATATTTCTTACGCACATAACTGATCTATATTGTTGTAGTTAGCCACAAACAAAACTATTTACCTATGAGACTGTATTCTAACAAAAAGGTATTGATTACATTCTGTTTCAATTTCAAAGTGTGAAGTTACTAAATGTGCACAAAATATAGTTTGGTAAAGATTGTCTAATAATAAACAAGAGAAAACCCGTAAAACCATGAACAAAACACATCAAGAAATTATAAAATATCTGAGATTGTTTGATATTAGAAATTGCAAATGAGTATGCATGAAATTATCAAAGATCATATACGCTACAGGTAAGTTACATATTATGTGTATGTCAAGAATCGGCAAAATGACCAAAGTTTCTTCTACCTTGTCTTTAACCGCCGATTGTACTCCAACGGAAATTTCTTAAAGACCTCAATCTCTTTAGAATGTAAACTTTGTGTGAGCGGTAACGACCACTCCATGTCGCTAGTAAATTGAGACGATTTTCTAATAAAAGCTTTAGTTTCATCACGATATAATAGCATAGTCTTGTAAATTTTTTTGTAGAGTTCATATTGGAAGTTAAGATTCCTCAACTGTTCGACCTACAAATTTTTTTATTAGTAATGGCGTTATAACTCACTTTGCGGAAACATTACTAAATTTTGCTGCAGTCTCATATTATTCGCGTTAATTTGACGTAATTCATCTTTGGCATCTCTTGTAGCTCTGCAATTTGTCGCTTGCTCCTCTAAACATTCGCATAATGCATTTAAACCAGCTTCTTTTCGTTGCAAAAGAAGCACTTCGCGGATATTGTTTACTTCTGACGAATTAATATTCATTCCTTCAAGAGCAACCTAAAATGTTTTATAACAATAATTAAAGAAACCATGAGATACAATAATAGAATATCTTTTGTCCCTTTACTAACCCACAACGGAAGCATACGAATGTCTACCAAACAGGACATCTATCGACAAAAACACAAATACCGCTGACACGATCACCAGGGAAACCCCGCAATACAATTCTTACGTTTTTCACGTTTTCAAATTAGACTTTGTTACATGATTGTGTTCCACCGAAATCTTAACATATGAGATGCAATAATTTGAGATACGTGTATGGCACAAGACAAATTTCCATTGCATTCAAAGATGGATAAATTCTTTGAGTTTGAGATTTTTATCCCTTAATTTTTAATAATTCTATTTAGTGTATGTTATAATGAAATTGAGCCGAATTCATAAAAAGAATATATTCTGCTTGTAAAATATGAAGGAAATCCGTCAGCTTGTAGTCATAATAACTTCAAGCAAAACTTTACACTTCTAGAATATAAACACATACTTGAAAAGTTTATTTACAAAAGAAAGGGTTCTACCAGGGATGAGTAGATTTATTTTAATAGTGTTATGTAATATAAATATGAAATGTGCAAATCTATAATAATAATAGCAATGAGAACCAGGCGCAAAACCGTTCAAAGAGAAAAAGCAAGCGAGATTTAAAAAATTATTTGTTCCAACTGGAACGGTTAAAATAGGAGCACATCGTTTCGATGAATGCGATAAAACCGAAAATATGTTTTCTTTAAACCCATCGCACAAGATTAAGTGCTTTGATAATTTTCGATTGTAGGAGGTCGAATGTATAAATACTCAAGTGAATGATAATGCATTATATAGATATAAATGAACATCAGAGCCGTGGCTTATGTTAACCTGTTAAAAAGAGAAAACAGGATTTGAGGAGTTTAAGAAACTTGAAAATTCACCGATAGATAACGAGCAATTTAAAAATGTTTCTATTGAGTTACCTATGAAATCAACACATAGCACTTTTGACTTCATCAGTTTATCATGTCACCATACTGATGATTGCAGCGCAATTTAAAGGAAATAATAGAGAAAAGATATTCGCGGCCCCCACGTTGGGCGCCAAAATACATGTTGTCCTTTACAATCATAAGATTGTGTGGTATGTACATTAGAAAAATTCGAATTTTACGGATTTTGCGACAAGTCCTTGGATTTCTTTAAAATTTATTTTGCTAATATATTTCTGCAGGTTGAGGTAGAGTCTAAACTTACTCAAATCCAGGTATTTAAACATAGTGTGCCTCTTTCATTAAATCAGTAACCAGAAATAGTAGTTTACTAATACTAACTAATAACTCTAAACAAATTTCTAAAGAATACAAAAGTATTCAAATGTGTATTCGAGAAAGTTATAAAACAAGAAGAAAAACCTCGCTAATAGATAGAGATTATACAACAAAAACTAAAGAAATAATTTTCTCCGCGCTAAACTTTTCTATTAATCAGTTAATATTCTCCCCTTCCCATAAAACAACAGCAATTATAAAAGGATAAGAAGAGGATGTTTTTCTCCATTAGATTAAGTTAAGAAGAATACCAAGTTGTAGTAGTACTTTGATATCACG
Organism: Amphimallon solstitiale; assembly: GCA_963170755.1. Taxonomy (NCBI): domain Eukaryota; kingdom Metazoa; phylum Arthropoda; class Insecta; order Coleoptera; family Scarabaeidae; genus Amphimallon; species Amphimallon solstitiale. The sequence continues at coordinate 133,774,045 of OY720677.1, forward strand.
TTTATCAATTTAAAACGTACACAAACGATGAATATTGCTATTCTTAAAGCATTAATATCAACACCATTGACAATGATCATCGTATTGTATATTTATTGAATCATCCTGTAAAAAACATTCCAGAAGAACAACAAAATATATTATAATTAAGTACATGTAATGAAAAATAAAAACACGTTAACAGATGTAGCACATTAAATTATAGATAAGTTTATTTGTGGCAAATAGAGAACTGTATGCAAGGAAAAATATAACATTATTTTGACTATTTCTGAAATACGTCCTTTTCATTTTACTATAAACTCCTTTGAAAAATATCAAAATTTAATATTCCGCAGAATTACAAACTCTATAATAAAGCTTTGATATTTAGCGTTACCTTAACTTAACATTGTTATTCCAATAACTTACATTAATGTTTTCCTGTTTATGTTTTAGAAGTTCTTTCAACTTCGTAACCTCCCTATAATATTTCAGAGCCTGTAAATTATTTTCTATTTGAATCACATGAAGCTCCTTTTGGTGATCTTTCTCAAGTGGGCTGGAAAATGATGATAAATCAAAATAATCATTAGTAAAAGTAAATTGATATTAATATTTGGCATGTTATTCAGTAATATCAATAAAAAGTTGTAATCAATAATTATCAATACAAAATGCGAATAAAATTATACATAAAAATGCTTCAATATTCTTCATCACAAATTACATCAGCATACTTCAGTATTTGTGATTTTATTTTATTCTGAAATTAGTTTCAGCCATAGAAATAGATACATACTTCTAAATTTAAAAAATACATAATAAAATAACTATACTCACCATTCAGTGGTATTTTTTTTTGTAATTATATGCAGCAGCTTGCCTTTTAATAAGTCAATATCCTTAAGTATTACATTTAATATAGTTTGAGAATCAGTATTATATAATATAGCTTTGATATCTGTTGATAATTTTTTATTATTCAAAAACTTAATTTCAGCGGCCACATCATTTTTGTATTCTTCATATTGTGAATAGTTTTCCAATGAACAATCTGATTGTGTAAATATACTTGTGTGTACTGACTTATGAGGTGTTAAGAATATATTCTTTTTTGAGCAACTGGGGGCCTTCAATTCTTGGTCTAAAAGTAATTTTTGTATTTTTTTTACACACTCTCTTAAAGTGTCCTAAAAGAAATATATATAATATATAAAGTGTATTGCTTTTTAGTTATATTTACATCAACATTGCATGCATCCTCTGTTGCCTCAACAGGTGTTAAGTTTCTCAAAAATGTTAAATTTTCTTCAACTTCCAAAATTTCTCTTTTCAATGCCTCCGACTTCTTTGAAAACAAAAATGCCTTGCCTTCAGATTCTTTTAGATCATTTCTGATTTTATTCATTTTCATTGCTGCATGAAACGTGTATTACATATGTTTACATATATTACAAAAATACATACCTATGATTTTGTGCTCCTTTGAGAATATGCTGGCTGTTTTTTCCTTATCTCTTATAGTTTCTTTAATTTCTTCAATCTCTTGTTGCAATTTACACTTTTTCTCCCACACGCTTAATTCTTTTATTGGATAAAGTTCCTGATTAATAAAATATAATTCAAATATATATTTTCTCTGTGGATTAACATACTAACAGATCCTTGTGAATGTGCCTTTCCTTGTAGTCTAACTAATAAATTACTGCGTCTTATTTCTTGAGCTTTTTGTTTAGGTTTTATTTGTGTTAATAGTTGTTCCCAAATAATAGAAGTAGAAGGGCCACAAAGTCTGTGAAATGATATATATTAATAAATATTTTCAGCTTTCAAAATTTTGTAATACTTTTCAAGTGACTTAGGAATATTTCCTCGATATTCTAATGTTCTTGCCCATTTTGTAATCTTATCGTAAACATCCATGTTATTCTAAAAGACAAATCAAAATAGTTTATGAAATTTCTTGTCAACTATTACTCGAATCTTCGAAGGACTTTACCACTAAATACATAGGTATTTAAAAAAGGTAAACTTTTAAATATAAAAAAAACACATTTATCACCAAATAAGTTGTAGAGGGCGCTGTACTGGTTAATATCTATGGACTTAATTTGGACTTCCAAAAACTTTTTTTCACATTATATTAATCTCTCATAATTTAGTATTTATTAAAATGCTATTACTATATTATCGAATACTAACTTGAACCTCATGTAAATAGCTAACTACTGCTTCATAGGAATTTATAAATAATATTACATTTTTTTACACTATAATTAAAAGTCCATGATCATACCATTGTGTATTTAACAAAAAGTGATAAAAATATGGAAGATGCTCATATTAAAAAAAGATAGAATATCAACCAATCGCATTGGCGTATTTCAAATTGTAAGTTCAAACACCTGTCTATTGGCAGACGAACTTGCTGTGAAATGTTTGAAAGTTCTCCATTTTGATTTTAAACTGTTGCGTTCGTTAAAATTTTTCCAAATCAAGTTTTTCTTTAATTTCAGAGTGCATTACTTTATTAAATATTTTGCAGATCTAAGCAATTTTTGTATGTAAGTATTAATGATTTATTACATTTCAGATAATTTAACGGTTATTACTAACCTTGTTATTTGTTTTACACAGTAGTTTGAAAATTTTCACTAATTAATCATGAAAGACGTATCAACTATGGATGATTTTATAAAAGTGGAAAAAATCGGTGAAGGTACATATGGTGTTGTATATAAAGGGAGAAATAAAAAGACTGGTCGACTTGTTGCCATGAAGAAGATACGATTAGAGTTAGAAGATGAGGGTGTACCTTCAACTGCAATTAGAGAAATATCGTTGCTCAAAGAACTAAGACATCCAAACATTGTGTTATTGGAAGATGTTTTAATGGAGGAATCTAGGTAATTTTTGATTTTGCACAAATCATAAATAAAACCAGTTGTCTCTTGTAGATTATATTTGATTTTTGAGTATTTATCTATGGATTTAAAAAAATACATAGATAAAATTGAATCAAATAAATTAATGGACCCAAAACTAGTTAAGAGCTATTTATATCAAATAAATGAAGCTATCTTATATTGTCATCAAAGACGTGTTCTTCACAGAGACCTAAAACCTCAAAATCTATTAATAACCAAGGATGGCACCATAAAGGTCAGAGCTGGATAGACTTTTCAAAAAATTTGATATTTGGTGTAATTTTCAGGTGGCTGACTTTGGTCTAGGTCGTGCATTTGGCGTGCCTGTCAGAATTTACACGCATGAAGTCGTTACGTTGTGGTACAGAGCGCCAGAAGTTTTACTAGGATCACCTAGATATTCTTGTCCCATTGATATCTGGTCAATGGGTTGTATTTTTGCTGAAATGGCTACTAAGAGAGCATTATTCCAAGGCGATTCAGAAATTGATCAACTATTTAGAATGTTTCGGTAATAATGAATATAGTGTTATTGGTTTACAACAAAATTTGTTTTATGTTAAAGGTATTATTTCGTTTGTCGGTTTAAATACTTGAATGCATATACTACATATCTCCACTGCATGTTCACTGGGTACCTAAACGTAAGAGCTCCTTTGTTTGCTTTTCAGTTAGCCTGTTCTTGTTGTTGCATACCAGAATCTTTTTCATATTTGCTGCTTTGTTAAACAAGTGCTAGAGAAAAGATTTTATTATCCAGGTTTTTTATGTCTATTTGATATTTCAGTTAAGAAAAGTAAACTTTTGTTTCCTTTATCAATAGCTTACCTATGTAGATAGTGAGTTTTATTGCGTTTTTGTTTAAACAGTCAAGAATATTGTTAAGTATATGTATATACAAGTAAACAACTTGAACTTGGAAACCTATTGATAGAAGGTAGTGGGAGTCAAATGTATCCATTTTAGTATTATTACCTGTTTATATGACAGGAATATCAGTGGTTATGTTAATTACTTTACGATTTGAACACTTAATTAATTGAGAGAATTGTTTATTAAAGTTGTATTGTGATAATAATTTTTGAAAAATATATTGCAGGGTTCTCAAGACACCTACTAGCGAAACTTGGCCTGGAGTGACTTCATGTCCTGATTACCAAACAACATTTCCGAAATGGATCAATTACAATTTAGCATCTCATGTTAAAGAGCTAGAGGAAGAGGGAGTAAATCTGTTGAAGGAAATGCTCGTCTATGATCCTACAAAGAGAATTACAGCGAAGAATATCGCTCAGCACCCGTACTTTAAAGATTTGGATCGTACTGTTGTTCCTGTATTCACAGATAACTGACGAATGTGTATGAAATGAAAAAAAAGAGAGGAAGATACTGTAAATGTATAGATTTAAGTTTTCTATTTTTATACCTACTTTGTGTACGTCGCACGCATGTAATTATCGAAGTTTCAGTTATACTGCATGTTATGTTCGATTTTATAAATTAATAAGGATTTTTTTTGTATATTTTAATGTATAGACTTATAAAAGCCAGAATATAAAATGGTTTGATTGACTTTTATTGTACACATAGTTTAGGCTAAAATACATCATATTCCCATGCTGTTCTGAACTTCTGTTGACTGCAATCATTCTGTGACATTTTAAAGAGATCAGTTCAATCCCTTTTAAAAGATTTCTGATGCAACGATCAAAATGTCTTAATTATAAACTTAATTTTAAAATAATGTACTAAACCTTACTGGACCATTAGACGAGTTACTGAAATATTTAAAGTCATGCATGCACAAAATATTTGAAAACCATTGTCAAATTGTGAATAAGTAAATATATTTTTCATTGATTATATAAATAAGTTTTGTAAACATATTGTTTAATTAAGTAATGTCACTATCCCCACTCTCGATTATGATTCTCCACATTTTCAACAAATAGATTTCATAACCTAAATTTTAACGTAATTCTAAATTAATTCTTCTTTTGAAGATGTGTTTTACTTTTGTTGTGGTTCTAATTTGTCACGGAGTTGTATACTTTGTAAATTAGATATTTAGGCACAACACTGGAGGCGGAAAAACTGGAGGAAAACGTTCCCAAGTTACCAATATAATAAAATAAAAACTTCTAAATAGCAAGGATAAGTCAATGCTTTCATTCAGCAGACACAACAGTTGCGCAACTGTTCAGTGATTATGTCCAGTAGACAAGCGCTCACTCTGAACATGTTCAGGAGCGATCGCCATTTTTGTGAGCGGAAAAATTCTATGCTCACTTGGTGAGCGTATTCTGTACGCATGCGCCATTGGTTCATTCCAAGACCAACCTAATACATACTTCTGAAGAAAGTTACTAGAAAAGTAAGATACAGCAAATTAAAGGTATTGTGCAGTAATAAATGTATTATAATATTGAAGTTCACTCAGTATTTTATTCGGGGTTGGAAAAACCAGCCCTTCCACTAAAAACTACGTCAAAACTGAATGCAGAAAAACAATTTATTATTATTGTTTATTCGGTTTAATCTCTACAATTTTAACATATGGCAGCAATGAAAAGTAGCAGATGACATAAAGGTGAGCGGTCCTGTCCAGCGAACACTCAACTGTTGTGAAGTGAACGGTTGGAGCGGGATCAGTTCCCGATCCGCCTGCTGAATGAAAGCAATTACACCCATTACAAAATTAAATCTTTGTGTATAAATATAATGTCTTACACGTCGCTGTATAATAAAGGTTAGATATACAGGCAGATTCAAAAACATCGCTTCAGCGGTACATAGCAGATATTAAGTATGTACAGCCTTTCCACATATTCGCTATGTTTCTTTATACTAACTACACTATTTCCATATATTGTAGTAAATGCTATATTCTCCGTTCGCGTTTTGTTCGTTGTACAATTGGTAAATAATAAATATTCGTTAATTGCTACATTCATTTTTTATGTACAACAATGACTATACCATAAACTGTGCATACTATAACTGACAATGATTTAGATAATACCAAGCTGCAGCACAATTTATCCTCAATAACAAATAAGGCGTTCTACAGTCAGTGTGACACTTGCTAAAAAATGAGTATGGAATTACTTTCGTATACGTAATATAAGTAACTATTATGATGAAGAAAATTTCCGATCTCGGAAGTTTTTGCAGATGGTTTTTTGTCCGGTGATATCGAAAAATTGGTTTTTTGAAGGATATCTCCCTGTCTCTCCATGTGTGTGAATGACCACGATGGCAGCCAAACGGCTAAAGCAATCAATACCAACATTTACATTTCTGAGTATAACCTCCCTCTTTATATCTGTAATATCGGTAGACAGGAAGTAGTAGTCTACTTCAGAGAAAAAATGAAATTTTACCAATATTTCGTCAGCTAGTAAGATGTAAACAAATTTATAAACAATACAAATGTACTCAAACTTGAATTCGATAAAACGTTTTTCCAAATCCCTTGCGGAAGTAGGTCTTTGTTTTCCATTATTATCTATTAGCAATTTTTTGCAAATTGTGCCTTTTATATAAATTTATCAGCAATACACAAGTATTTAGAGCAATTGTACAAAAAAGTATTCAAAATTCGGGCTGGAAGTAACACTTTTACTCCTATCGAGTAGTAGTTTTTTAAATATATATCGCATACTATATACATTTTATACAGATTTATTAAAAAAATAAAAGCATTTGAAACTTATTTTGAACACCTTTTATACAGGGTTAGTTTTAAATAGCGTCATTAAAAGAAGGGGTGAAAGAAAAATATGAGTAATGCCCGTGCAAAAAAAAAAATCGCACTCCAATGTGCTCGCAGTGACGAGAAATTGATTTTTCTTTCCTCGAGTCCGAGCCTGTTGCAGTTAATATACTACCTGATCATTTTGAACTGTCCTGAGTTGACCATACTGATTTTAATATGGGAACACAATGTAATTGGCAAGCCTTTTTTATTTATTTTTGTGGTTAGGTTTACTATTTAAGATTTATGAATTATATATATATATATATATATATATATATATATATTAAATTTTTTATTGACCTTTAATTCAAATATGTAAATATATATTAATTTTTATTGGACGATTTTTAGGTCGTTATACAAGTTTTAAAATAATAATAAAAGTCACTATTACTTCACTTTTAAAGTATTAACGTCTTACATGTTTTTGATGTGAAATTCTCTGTAAGAGTAACTTATTTTAAATTGACTTTTTTACAGGCTCTTTTCTTGCAATTATTAAAAACTCATTTACTTTAACATTTGAACCATGTCTGTTTTGAAGATTAATAGAATAAAAATTGTTCATCTCACACCTAGCAGTACAAGAAGCACGATGTAATTTACGCATATTGTATGACTAATTCGTGATTGAAAGTAAATATCTATTTCTGACTTATCAATAAATTTAGAATATTATTTTTAATGCGGCACATATCTTCAAATTTGTCAGTGAAAAAGGACAGTGTAAGGATTATACCTCTTATTTAACAAAAAAATAAAACAAATATTTATATATCATCACATATATTAATTTGACATTTTTTTTGATATATTTATTCATTTTAATTTAGCAAAGTTTTTTATCAATAACATGAACTACACTAACATTTTTATACACGTTTTTTTCTTCTAAGGACCATTTTTTCAAGAAAATCGCAATAACAATTATTATAATGATCGCGATTAATTCTAGATTTACACGTTAAAAAAATCTTTGAAAATAGACCGTAACAGTGTAGAATCTATATAAAAAATAACGTTCGAGATAATTTGGTACACTTTAAAAGAAATGGCACTTATAACATCTAAATAGTTGCTTCATGTGTAATCACTATTACTACTATCTAAAGTGGTAACAAATATGTAAATTGATGGCAATTCGATGATAGATTATTAGAGGGATCAGACAACGTTAAGCTCTCTCTGCAAAACTTATCTGATAGAAAACCCAATCTTCATAGAAGGATGGCACGAATGCTGTAGATTTGTTTATTTTTACTGGCGGCTCTAACTTCATTAGTTGAGATTCATACATTTTGAGTGCTTCTACAGAGCTAGTTCCATTCCCCTAAAAAAGTAATTAAATCGTAAAGGTAACGTTCAGATTTGAAATTACATAAGTTCTAAAATCTAAAAATAACACAAAAATAATAGGAATAAAAAACTTTGGTGCAGCTTAGATGCAAAATAATCATACATTAAAATAGTTTCACTTCAAACAGTACTGGGTAAAACTTCACATTTGTATATCAATATTAACTTTTTATGAATGATACATCGTTCTGGCAACCGCCACGACTAAAGTACGAACTGTTTCAGAAAAATAAAATTAAACTAATTAATTAGTATTTCAATATACAGGGTGAGTCATCTCCGCGGGTAAGGCTGATTATGCCTTTATGAGTGAAGATATTTCGAAGCGGTTTTCTTTCTTGTGATTGCTGCTCATTAGGAGCACATTTTAAAAATATTTTGTATTATACAGAGTGTTCCATAACTTTGTGGCCAGCCAAAGTTATAGTTTTTTAAATGGAACAGCCTATATATTATTGCATTTTTGTATTCCCCGTATAATTTTTAGTCAAAAAGTAATAAGATAGTATAGGGCTAGAATCTAAAGTTTTTGACTTATTCCCATTTTTCTGAAAAAATCAATGTTTATATAAAATCATATTTCTCGAAAACGACGTATTAGATGGACACAATTTTTTGCAGTATTGTTACAATAAGAGGTCCTAATAGAAGCATGTTTTATTTTTTTACAGTTACTAACTGCATGTGCAGAAAACTGGATTAAAATTACATGACACGTTTTTGTGTAATCAGTTCATTTTTGAATTTCTTGTTAAATTTCACATCAAAAACATGTACTTAAAATGTTAATACTTTAAAAGTGACTATTACTTCACTTTTAAAGTATTAAAGTCTTACATGTTTTTGATGTGAAATTTAATAAGAAATTCAAAAATGAACTAATATATAGAGTGTTCCTATTTGAAAAAATTGACTTTTATACAAAAACTAACAAAATTATATCAAAAAATGACAGTAGCTCACTAATAGTCACATTTAAAGTATTAACGTCTTACATGTTTCTAACATAAAATTTAATAAACAATTCAAAAATGAACTGATATATAGGGTGTTCCATTAAAAAAATTGACTTACACAAAAACGTGTCACGTAATTTTAATCCAGTTTTCTGCACATGTAGTTAGTAACTGTTAAAAAATAAAACATGCTTTTATTAGAACCTCTTATTGTAAATAATACTGCAAAAAATTGTGTCCATCTATACGTCGTTTTCGATAAATATAATTTTATACAAACATTGAATTGTTCAGAAAAATGGGAAATAGTCAAAAACTTCAGTTTTTAGGCCTATACTATCTTATTACTTTTTGACTAAAAATTATGCGGGGAATACAAAAATGCAAAAATATATAGGCTGTTCCATTTAAAAAACTATAACTATGGTTAGCCACCAAGTTATGGAACACTCTGTATAATACAACCCGCGGAGATGACTCACTCTGTATATAGCTTCCGATTGTAAAATTCTATTCCATGAGAGCCAGTTTCGAATTGCATATTATTGCTTTTCTATACCTATATTTTATATAATACTTGACTATTCTGTTAGTAGGCAAGCACTGTTGACAAACGTCTATTGTTTGGAGAACAATTAAAACATGTCAAAAAGTGTATGAAGATTATTATTTATGATAGTCCTGAAATAGTTTTTGTAAGTTATATTACTTGACAGATAAAATTTTATAACATCTCCAATTTTATGCCATTTTAATTTATTGGCGCATGCCGGTTGCCAAAGGAATTCAACCATATATCAGTACATCTATCAGAATTTAAATGCAAAATGCATGTGGACAGCAGTTTATGCTAATATTCGAGATCACTTACATGTGTCATAAACTTTCCACTAGGTTTCAAGATCTTGAAAGACAACTGTAACATTTGCAAGAAGAATTCCCACAGTTCACCAGTTGGCGTTGCTGTAATTGGTATATCGGTTAAGTCACCAAACACATAATCAAACTTTCTTCCTTCTTTTATAAATGTCTGCATAGATTTCATACAATCTTCAACAATTATCTACAAATATTGAACATTAGCTCACATAAAGTTACATTAATTTAAACAAATCAACCTGATAGTTTGCGCCACTTTTATTGTCTAAGACGTCACCGCAGATGGATCGCATATGCTTAGCGCATGCTTTCATTACGACGTCATCAATTTCTAACATGATTACGTTTTTCGGTTTTTCTTTTAATAATTCATAAAGTAAAGCACCATCACCACCTCCTATTTTTTTTCATTAGATTAAAAAGATTTCTTTATACATAATATCATTACGTTTACCTAATATAACTATTTCTTTATCTTTATAGTCTTCTTTTCCCCGTGACATTAGTGTTTCTGTATATATAAGATCGGCCTCTGATATATCTGCAACAAAAACGGTAATTATTAAAAACAAATGCATCATGAATGCACAAATGCATAAACACTGCTCAGGACAATTAAAGTTTTTATTTACTAAATACATATACATTTAAAGATTATATATTCATAAATTTTTATACATCTTTTTAAAAATTAACTTAAAGTAATAAAATTTGTGTCTTTTAAATTCACCGTTCGCTAAACACAATTTTTTTTTTTATATGATAACTAGCCGACCAGGCAAACGTTGTTTTGCCATATAAATTATTTCTAGTGAATATTTTGGTAGTCTAATAAAAAATAAGTAACTTATTGTAAGTGTGTGGGGATGTGGTATATGAGTGAAAGAGGAATGGAGCGCTGTGAACGATGACGGCCTATAAAAATAACAAAACACCAAACATTCATTTTTTGAATTTATTGTACTTTTATTATCTTAACTAATAAATTTCTAATTACGTCTCTGTCACAAATAATGACAATTAAAAAAAAAGCTTTATCAGTCTCTTAGTGCAATGGAGTGTACGATATTTTTAGTGAGTCCATCTTTAGCCAACACAAACAAACTGCATGGTTTACCCACGCGAAACATGCCACGTATAATTGTCCGTGTGAAAAACACGGTGTGCTCAAATCTAAGCCACAAACACACATCGTTTGGCCTTGATGAGAATATACTTAATATGAGAGTTGCACTGAGAAAGTAAAATGATAAGTATAAGCGTCACTGCTACGATCGACGCACAATCAATAATAATGGCCGAAAACGGTTTAGGCTCTAAATTTTAGTGAGTGAGAGAAAGCTTATTGTGTGAGAAAGACAGGATACCGGCTTCGTTCTCATCGCTACGCTGTGCTGTTTACGGGGTGAGAAGCGACACCGGTAGACGCCTGGCAGGACTCATCGAGTGGTAACTGATCAATTATCGACCGCCGAGAGTAGAACATTATTAAAGTACTAATATCGCTATTAAAAAATAGGGGTTGGTGGTGGAAGGGTGAAAATTTAAGGTTGTATGTATTTTTTAATGCCGAATCATAAAAAAAAATACAAAATTTTGTCCAAAAAACAAACAAAATTTTTTTTGGGTGGACCACCCTTATCACTAGGGGTATGAAAAATAGTTTACGTCCTATTCTAAGACCTGCTGAATACACACACAAAATTTCATAAGAATCGGTCAAGCCGTTTCGGAGGAGTTTTGTGACAAACACTGTGACACGAGAATTTTATATATTAGATTAGATTAGAAGTATGAATCTACGAAATTAAAAGCAACACTTTTCATGCATCTATTCTTTCTCCTCTTGCTACATTTTCCGTGTTTGTTTAAGACAATTTTGAGTGTTAATAAGTGTTTCAAAACTTGTCATATAAAGATAAAACTTCCATGAATTTATTTTTAATTTAAAGTGCACAAATGCATGTATTAAAATCGCCCTGAAATGTCAAAAATTAATGACGATATTATTTTTGACATAAACATGATCTTTTTTTATTATCTCCGAACCCCTACCGTTCCCCTTTTAATATTTTAAATAGCATCAAACTATGCATGGTACATTATCCGAAAAGACATTTTATGAGGAATTCATACATGGATTCCGTATTTTTATTCTCATGTAAAAATAAGATATAACATTAGTGTTTTAGTGATGATAAAAACAGTAACCAATTTTTTAAAAAATTATTTAGTTATTACTAAACTAGTTTATAACCAATGAAAAATAAAAATAGCAAAAAGAGAACTGAAATTAAATTTGGGAATTTTTAAAGTTTTGCAATTGAATTGGCTATTAAAAAAGAAAAGGACATTTTGTCTTAAGATCTTAACTTTCATTGTCAAACGTTTTTAGTGTGTTTTCTGATAACGTCAATGGTCTGAGCACCAAATTACTGTTATTAACTAAACTTTTACCTAAATTTTCCCGTAGATCTTGCCATATTGTATGGATACGATTGCTCAATAAATTCATATTACGTAAATTAATTACATCATTGTGATCATTCCAACAACAAACAGCATATCACAAATTCTCAATGGTGTTAAGGTGTTGAGATAGAGGAGACCAAAGAAGCACTTCAATTTCAGGATGTTCTTGAAACCATCGTTGAACAACTCAAGGTTTATTAACCGGACCACGCAACGACCATCGTTTGTATGGTATAATTTCATAAGAGAAATCGAAAGGTTATAGTTTGTGTTAAATATCAGATATATTCTTAAGAGGCTAGGGGGTCAACAAAATTTGTCTATAGAGGAGAGACAAGCCAAAATTTACGTCTAAGTGAAGAAAAAAGAGACGAAAGGTCCTTGACACTTCCTAATTAATTACCTCGAGTACTAAATCTATTCTTTGTTTGTTTAATTCCTGTTAAATCTACAAATCCACGGATTTTTTTTTTATATCGTTCATAGTTACGTCTTTTTTGTCGTATTTTGAAATGACTAGTATTTATTATAACAAATAAGGCTGTAACATAATCTAAAATTACTTTAACACACTTATCGGTATGTTTGTAGAAAAATTGATGTTCTTTTATATAGAGAGTGGTCCTCTTATGAAAAAATACGTTAGACCGCATAGCCCGACGTGCCGCCATCTTGAAAATATTTTAAGCGAATGGCCCCCATCGACTTAAGTATAGTGTCAAAATTTCAGATCATTCCTAGCTACAGTTTTTCCGCAATCGATCGATTCAGTTCCCGGTGAACCACCCTGTATATAGTGATTTGCGTGTGCATTAAATTAAGACTTCAGACATAAACGATAAATATATTTCGGTGTCAGCAAATGAAACTATTGATGATAAAGAACGCATTATTGCAAATGTTGTGGTTCGGGTGATGAACAATAACACGGCAATGCCCACACATCTACTTACATCTACGAGACTCCAAAGAACTAATGCAGAATCCATATCACATAACGTCACTTCGTATTTGATATCGCTATGGAGTGAAAAGCACGATAAAAATAAAGAAAACGCTTTATTTGTAATAGATGCAGCTGCATGTATGAAGGCGACAACAAACATACAGTAGTACGACGAATATTACATGTTTTCGCATATGCTCTTTATACATTATCAGATTAAGACAGAAAATACTACCCGAACGCAAGACAGTTTTTGTGAAGGTACCTGGACGCAAGCATATACTTCGTGAGAAACTGCGACATGTGCCACTACCACCAGAACCTGTTGTCACGCATTGGGGCACATGGATACAAGCAGCATCCTATTACAACATACATTTTGATGACGTTAAAACTACAATACCCCCTTCCGCGTTCACTTAAGCCATCATGTGATATCTATAAACTCTGTGCCTCTATATAGCAATAATTAATATTACAACAAAAACTTACTTTGCAGATCATCCAACAGCAAAATGTTACCCAAAGTCTTAGAATGTGCTATTAATACTTTTTGATATGGAGTTTTTTCTTCAAAAATAATTTCATCAATATCGTACTCCAAAAGTCTTTCATCTAAAACAACAAAACGGCATTATTGAGCTACGCGTACCTAATATTAGGTTTCATATGTAACAACATGGAATATAAATAGTCAAGCACGCAAAAAATATAACGAAAACAGAAGATCAAAAATTACCTGATGTGGGGAAATACTTGTCAACTTGGTTTCTCTGTATTGGTACGAGGGCATGGCATTTTCTGGCACCGTCAATTCGTTCCACTATATTATGTTTTATTTCTTTTGTTTTCTAGAAAAACAGTTCATGCAAAAATAATGCATAATCTCATTCCAAATAAAATTTGATATACAGTATAATTCAAAATACAACAGAAATAAAAAGAGCAAAGGTTAAACTTTAATTACACAATTCTATTGACATGTATATAAATATTATATAAAATCTAAAATTAAAAAAATTAACTAGTACAAGAGCTAAAAATTAAGAAGAGTCCGTAAGCACCCTTCGCCCACTATCAATGATTAAGAGCATTGATAGAAATTTAAGCGGTCAACCTTATTTGGGCATAATTCGTGTAAGAAGCTTCACTTAAACCATGGAATTATGTCGACTCTTTCTAAATCGATCGTTCTCTAATCCGAATTTTTCTTTAGGTACGTACCACAGAAATGGATTATGTATGTAAATATTATTATATAAATCGAATCTTCTACTACGAACTCTCTCTTAATCGAACTAAATATCGGATACTTTGTCGTCAATTTAAATACAGTTTGCTACTCTCTAAATCGAATTTGTTTTTATTACATTACGTAGTTCATCTGGACGCAGCCAGTCGCCCCCATCTCCGACTAAAATTAGTCGCTTTTGTGCCCCCCTGATTCTATGAAGCACGTCCCCTGACTCTATGAAGCACGTTATTTGTTGGCTCTTTAGCTCGCTGTTTATCCACTCCACGAATCTAGTAGAATTATTGTATGTATTTGTGTAAGTTTATCAAAGAAAAAAGATCTAACAGATGATATCAACAATTTCCAGAAGCACCGTATGCACACTTTGGAAATATAAAGAAAACGTTAATCACGACTTTAAAAATTCAGCGTGCAGTGAAAATATGAAAAGAATTCGTTGCTGTACCTACGAAAATATTGACAGTACAAAGTTTGAAAGGTTTAGTTCTTATAGAACACAAAATTTACCGGTCCTATGATAGAGGATAAAGCTCCTTCTTTTGCAGAGGCACTAGGTCACAGTGATTTTAATGCAAGTGAAGGTTGGCTGACCACATTTTAAAAAAAGGGCATATATTGTTGGTAAGTGTTCAGTGGAGAATCTACACATGTTAGCGATGTCCATACTGAAGACTATATTCGACAGACCTCACTTGGTCTCGTAGAATCCTACAGTCCCTATGATGTATTCAATGCGGTTGAGACGGGTTTATATTTCAAGTGTCTTCCTAGTAAAATATTAGCTTTCAAAAATTAAAAATGTTACAACAAAGAACGTGTCAAGGAATTGCTTTGAGCCAACATGTCTGGTACAGAGATATAGAGAGGGGAGTATGCTCTTGAACCACTGCGCATCCAATTTTTACGCGACGCAATGATCGCCGCCATTTTGACCCAGGTATGTCATGAGTCATGAGTGGTTTTGTTTATGTTTATCTACGTTAGGTTTGTTTTTGTGGTGTATTACTAAACTATTGTGTTCTTGTTTTTGACTTTTAAATGTAGTTCTCAGACATACTTGTTTCTGGTGAATCGTGTGGAAAAAGTAGCTGTGGAAGTAATATTTGCTTCATGTGCTCAAGTGTGTGGTTTCATTATTGTATAAATCTTTTAGATATTAAATACATAAATATCCATATAAACATGTCGTGCAGTGCTAAAAGCTGTCCCAATATTAAGAGGTTTAAACCCGAAGGATAAAGTTTTCACAGGTTTGATGGCATGATCATTTTAAATTTGTTGAAATATCAAAATTATTTCAGATTTTCAGAAGGTGGCTTGTTACCGATATGCTTGAAAGCTTTGAATATAGCAACTGATTGGCTATGGTCAGAGAATAAATACGTTTGTTCAGAACATTTCAGAGATGAAGATTATGTGCCAATGGAACACCAGCGATTTCGATTGTGTAACAATGCTGTAGCATCTTTGAAAATAATACTGGAAACATCTGCTGTAGATGAAGTTTCAAATATTAGTTTTGCTGGTGTTAGTGGACAAAATCTCACTGATGAATCGTTAGCAGGAACACACAAAGTGCCTTCATTAAGTTCTGAAAAGGAAAGAGCTTGATCGGATGATTCCATTAGACCAAGATGAGATAGGAAATTGAGAGCACTAAAATGTAATAAATTAATTAAAATGATTATCAGATTAAGTATATAATAGCACACTTTTTTCAGAATGTTTTCTGGTTATGAGACTTGTTCTGACACGAGCTGCAGGAGAAAAAGGCAAAGTTGACTAAGACTTTTCATAATTTTGCGTACAGTTTTGTGCAATAAATTGGCGTACACGTCTTATTGCTAATTTTGACATTATTTTGCCATTGTGAAAATGGCTTAAGTTAAGTTGACAAATGGAATTATAGCGTCAATTCAATTTGTCATACATGACAGGTATTCAAACAAAAGTCATATTTACATAAGCGTATATTAAGTGTACGCCAATTTATTGCACAGAACTGTACGTTCTTATATTATATTTAAGAATTATTATGTAAAACAAAATCAATTTATGTTTATGGTATCTCCTGGTAAATATAAAAGAAAATAGGAAGCTTGGAAAAGAAGTCAAGCAAAATCAAGAAAGAAACTTCATGGCACAACACGAACTATGAAAAATCTAAACTCTTACCTGTGTTGCAATTAATATTGTGTAATTTCTTATTTTATTGTTGTAGATTATTGCAGCTATTGTATATGGATATTTGCAGTATTTAATTGCAGTGTAAAGATAAAGTGTTTAATACCTCAAAAGAAATATTTTGAATAAATATAATATCTATAATAAAAGCAATAAGCATCATTTCATATTGTTATTAATAAAAACTTGTAAACATGTACAAGTATTTTTATTTCACAAAACATTACACTGAATAACAGAAAGCTTGAAGAGAATAAAAAGTACATTTCTAATTGTTATTACAATAAATTAAAAAAAACACTAAATTAACTCTTGCAATTTTACACTACTGTTATTTGCACCAACTTAATGTCAAAACATGAATGTTGATCATTAAAATTACATGTTTTCAAGATCGGATATTGTCAACAATAACTCAGTACCATAAATTTTTTCTTCTTCCATCATGACACGATATAATCAGTATCAACCATGTTTAATCCTAACAACAAATTCTGGACTCTCTGTCTAATTTAAATGAATTCTTATTGGCAGTGACATGATGTTTAAATTGAACTCATACCAGTTCGATGTTTAAATTAGTGTGATATGGAGGTAAACGCAAAGCAGAACAACCTTTTTTCCATACTATTTCATTAACACCATATAAAGGTAAATGAAAGGTTGTCTTTTTGTAAGCTCCAGTCATTCAGATTTTAGTATACTGCTATTAGCAAAAATTCCTCTTGGTAAAAGTTATTCAACCTTTCCTTTGATATGTTCGTTTTATTGGCCATAAACCACCATTGGTATTAATAACTTAGAATCAAAATATGTACTCATATATAATTTATACGACAACTCACAGAATATGTACATACCATATTCGTCAAATTTTAATTTCGGTTTGCACTTCTATCATATGCAGAAAATGACCTTATGATATGCAGCGATGCCTGCTTGCTAACAGTGGTGGGAGAGCAACGCAGTGGCAGGGGACCCATACGCCTTACATTTCATAGCAAACGTTTGTCGAGTGTGGCAGTCTCGCTTATGTTTATCTCTAGTTTATTTCGTCGCGCTCTTTTCCTCTTTCTACTTTTGTATCAGAAATTAAAATATGTCGACCCCGATATATATTAACTCACATTTTTCTACAATTTGGTAACTCATTCCTCAAGAAAAATGAAAGCACGTCATCCAATAGATTTTTCTATGCTTCATCCAAGTTATTGTTTTTCTTTAATATTCTTACTACTATCCACTTTGTCTGCTGTTTGATTGACAGTAGTTATTTTAGACATACTATATATTTATGCTTAAAATACACATTATAAGCCATTTGCCTTTTTCCAAACCTTATACGTTTTCTTTTGCGATTTTTTGAAGGACCCACTAAAGCGCTACCACTATACTATAAAATATTAGCGATTACAAAAAGAAAGCTAACAAAATAAGCAAAACGCGATTACTTTGCGGTTTAAATGCATAAACCAATCACACGAACGTTTCTTTCCACATTCCTTTCTCATCTTTTGTTCAAAATTCGTTCTTTCAAGAATGCCTATGATTGGTGCTCCTTGACAACCCTGGGTCAAAATGGCGCACATCATCATTTGCAATCATTCTATCTTCCGCGCATTTGTAAGAGCATTCTCCCCTCTCTATATCTCTGGTCCGGTACAGAGAAATTAAAGTGCGACCAAGAGAATCTGTCCCTCGGGAAATATGCGAACTAATATAACAGCGTCTTGCTTCGCACCCCCCTAGCCTACACTTTTCATGCTTGACAGCTGTGTACACTCCCGTTTTATGTACTGATTGTTTACTTGTTTATCAAATCGTTGTTTCAATTTCTTCCTGCGTTTTCTCCTGGTTTCTACTATTTACTCTCTCCTTTCGAATATCCAAACAGTTTTTCTTAGAAATACTTCATTTTGCATTGTTAGTTGAAGGTAAGTAATAATATAACCTTAATTTTGCAGTACGCGTCTATTTATGTTACAAATATTTTGTAGATTATCTATTATCTTCATTATGGATAAACGAAAATCTGTAAAAGATGACATCTTGACTATATTGGAGACAATTATTGAGTTTTGTGAGGAAGAGAAACGAATAGGGCGCTACGCTTTTCCTGTAGATCAAGTCATTAGAAGAGTGGCTGTTACGACAGGAAAATCAGAAAAAACTATAATGCGTGTCATTAAGAGTTTGGAAGAGCAACCTTCATCTTCTACTACCCTTATAGAGCCGAGAAAGGGAAAGAAGAAAAATATTACTATATTTATCATACTTTACATTTATTCTAATCTAAATTTTAGATCTGTACTGCGGAACAGAATCACATCCATGTACACTGTCAGTAAGAATGTACAGTGCTATCGAGAAAGATTGTAGACCACGTGATCAGTAATTTTCTAAAATCTGGTGATTTTCGTGTTCATACGTTTATGAGATTCGCGTATCGCTAGTATTTGACAGTAGCGTACATTTTATTCACAAATACTGCTGTCATTGTTGACACTTTTAACCATATTTTACATAAAACATTCAATACTACCAACTGCTGTTAATTGGGTTGCCTAATTTGGTAGTCACGTGGTCTACAGGAATTGTTGATATCTCTGTACCTACTTTACACAGTTTACATACTTATATGAAATCTGAAACTGAATTCTCTGGTTGCAAAGGAACATTACGAAAAATTATTATTGAGATGGGATACAAGTACAAGAAATGTGAGTCGAACAGAAAAGTATTGATGGAACGACAAGATATAGTGGCCTGGAGAGCATGGTATTTGCGATTTAAAATCTTCAACGATAGTCTTGGTGAAAACAAGAGACCCTTGGTATATCTGGATGAGAGGTATGTGCACAAAAACTATACTGTGTCAAAGTTCAGATGAAAAAGGAGTGCTAAAGAAAGAAGGTGCAGGACAACGATGGATTTTGTGTCATCCTGGTGGTGAGATGGAATTCATTGACGGAGCTTTGCTTCTATTCAAATCGAAAACAAAAAGTGGAGATTATTACGATGAAATGAACTATGAAAATTTCTTAAAGTGGTTCAAAACACAATTAATACCAAATTTACCACAAAATTCAATTATAGTTATGGATAATGCACCATATCACAGTGTCCAAATCAATAAAGCACCTACATCTTCATCAAAAAAAGCAGATATTATATCCTGGCTATTTTTGAAAAAGATACCATATCACCCGGAAATGTTAAAGTGTGAATTGCTCGAATTAGTGAGACGCAATAAACCAGAACCTGAATATGCCATAGACAATTATGCAGCAAGTTTAGGTCATTCGGTGTTAAGGTTACCGCCATATCACTGTGACCTTAACCCGATAGAAATGATTTGGAGCATAGTGAAAAAAATGTTGATGGGAGTTGCAATATTGACGCTTTAATTTTGCAAGCATTTGCTGAAATTACTCCGAAGTTGTGGCAAGCAGAATGCAAACACGTACAGAAAATAGAAAAACAATACATCGAAAGGGACAAATTAATGGATGTTCATGAAGAATTTATTATTAGATTAGGTGAATCAGATTCAGAAACCGATTGGTTACAATCAGATAATGAAACATAATTTTAAAAATCATATGTAAATACCGCGAGATCCAAAATTACATTGATAAAGGTTTGCCATAGAATGTAAAACGTCTGTCTAAAGTTATAGTATTAAGTGACATACTGTCATTAAGGTGGCCATCTGATAGAAAGAGAATCGTCACAGTATGTCTGTCCTTTTCCAACCATTAAACGTGTATTATGTGTTGCATGCGTACGTGTATTTTATTAGCCATCTGGTTTCAAGTAGCAGCAGTATAATTTGTAAAGCAAATTTATTGGATAATAAATGTTTACTGCAAACATAGGGTCGATAAGTATGTCGACCCTATGTTTGCAGTAAATATTAAAATTTTGCAACATTCAACTTGCCCAATAATGCCCCGATCGTTGGCAGCGCCCTCTGTTTAAGAATTGCTGCACCTACCACCCTGATTATAATAAACGAAATCTACTTTTCCCATAAGAATACGTCTCTTAAATCCAAATCAATCGGAATTTAGGGGTGAAAACATTTAAAAGCACAAGACAGCTATAAAATACGATTAATTGCTTTGTATCAAGCATCAAAAGAAAGAGAATTTATTTCTCCAGGGGGTAAGCTACCTAATATCTTGCAATTATCTATATAATTCCAAGTAATTACGAAATAAAGTAGCAGATTTTTGGTATAAAAGCTTCCTGTTTTTTATCATTTTTTTCCACATTAATCGAACAAATTTCCGTTTTTAAAACTACCCAGTCCCCTGGAGATAAGTTTGTAGATTATGCTCGTATTTTTTTATTGTAATTTTGTTGGTTACTAACGGATTCTGGTGCGATATGTTCGCAACATGTTTGCAATGTTATTTAGATGGGCGAGATGGCCACCTTAATATTTGTCATATTTTCTCTCTGACATCTTGTATTTTTTCAATTGTGGTTTACACCACAGCACACAAAACTTACACGATTGAAGCGTATTTTAGAGCAGAATACACGTTTTTTTGACAGATATGATTTATCTGCCAACACCGAATTGAACTATTTATTAGTCTATTAAAAATATGTAAGATAAATTTAATATTGAAACGAAAATAATGTGTAAATAATGTGTTTATTTGACATAAATGCGTATATTACGATCAATGTATACATTTTCTATCTAAATGAATTAAATAAAAGCTCTCAAATATAATTCAACAAAGTAGCTTTTTTAGTTTCACCAATACAGTTATGACAAGATGTAAATGTCATCAATAACGTGCAATTGAATATAACGCGTCTCCTCTATAAGTATTTAGTTTGCTTTAAAGTTTTATTTAGAACCCAGGACCCCAAGCTGCCCAGTTTCCATGTTACTTGACAGACATCTTACACAACTAAAGTTACTACATTCCTATATATTTTAAAAAATTATCTTGTTTTCTTCAATATTTTAACAGCCTATTTTATTTTATTTATTTTTTGTATAGATGTTTTAAAACCAGATTTTTTTATGACCTTCTTCTTCTTCTTCTTATAGTGGCTTTTAAGGCAGGCCTTAGGCCTTTTACTTTTAATCTTATCTGTATTAATCTTAATGTGGCTTGGTGGAAATGAACTCTTTCAGAGGATTCTTACAGAAGAGGGCCTGACCTGCCCTGTATTTTATTGTATGTTAAAGGGATGAATGAAGAATAAGAATATGGATAAGTTTTCAGATATTTGGGTAAATTTTTTTTTGCTGTACCACTTTTCTATCCAACCTAAAAAAATTGATTTTTTTGTTTAATATTTAGTTGAAAGCTTGTTTCTCAAAGTATGTTTCTATTTCGTGGAAGTTTCTAATTTGTTCAGGGACGTTTTCATTAATTTCCTAACTGTAAAACACTTAACGCTCTCTCAATATCTACTAGACGAACCTATTTTAGTACAGTTTCTTCTTCTGTCCCACTTGAATCTACACTTTCATTTGTAAGATTGGAAACTCGTCGTGTAGGTATTTTAATTACCAATTCGTACCTTATATGCATTGTAACTACATATAAATGTCTTAAAAAAATATTGTTATATTCTTTATGTGATGTTTTTTACTTCCTTATACGTAGTATAAGGAAGTATTGTGATGACGAAAATTTTCGACCTCGAGATTTTTGCAGATGTTCACGTTTTGAAGTCCCCTGATACCGAAAAAGTGGTTTTTAAAAAATGTCTGTGTGTCTGTGTCTGTCTGTGTCTCTCTCTGTGTGTGTGACCACGATAGCGGTCAAACCGCTGTAGATATCAATTCCAAATTTTGTATTTACGTGTATAATCTCCCTCTTGAGATCTGATTAGTTTTTCAGTAAAATCGGTAGACCGGAAGTAGCAGTTTACTTCAGTGAAAAAATCGAATTTTGCCAATATTTCGTCAAATACTAAGTTTAAACAAATTTATAAAGAGTTCATATGTACTTAAAATTAAAATTGAGAACAATATTATTTAAAAAGTTTTTCGAAATTCCTACCGGAAATAGGTCTTTTACTCTTATCGAAAATCGGTTTTTTGCGAATATTTCGCAAGTCAAGCTTTTTAGACAGGTACGTTACGGGTATAAAAGTATTTAAAACATACTTTTCAATATCTTTTGTATAAAAAAAATTTCAAAATTCGGACCGGAAGTAACAGTTTTACTCTTACCGAATAGCGATTTTTTGCAAATATGTCGTAAATTATGCATTCTATATATATTTATTAAGAGTATAAAAGTATTTAGAGTTAGATTTGCAATATTTTTTGTATACATGAAATTTCAAAATTCGGGCGGGAAGTAGCACTTTTACTCTTAGCGAGTCGCACTTTTTTTCGAATATCTTGCAAAGTATGCATTCTATAGAGATTTATTAAGAGAATGAAAGTACTTAGAATAGGATTTTGAATAAGTTTTGTATAAAAAAATTCTTAAAATTGTATAGTTTGAAACGCTCATACGTATAAGAAAGTCGTGTGGTGGCCACACCTTATTTTTTTTTTCATTATAAATATGTGTATGTCTTTTATAGTTTATACACCCCTTTATTATCTTTCTTCTTTCACTCCCTCTCTCTCTCTCTCCAACTCAAACACACTCAATTTGAACAAATTGATATGCCCCATGAGTTAGGGAAAGTCCACTGAAAGAACTAAAAGGATTTTAATTGATTTGTTATTTCTACTCTAAAGCTACTACAGGACACCGGTAGATGTATAATATTATATCGAAAGAACATACTTTTATTCAATGTGTGATAGGTACATTTACTTCAAGTTGTCCCTCGGCTTAAAAACGTGCCAGCTGACATATACGAAGGCTTCATTTCTATTTCGCAGGCTAAATTCCTTTATAGTGAGTTGCGTCTCAATATTATAATGTTCTCGGTGAGCACTGGCGATTATTTTGCTGCATTTATGACAGGATCATTTTTGGAATTTTTTCGAGTCTGCTAAGTTTTTAGGAAAGCTTCATAAAATAAAATTTCTTATTTGACCGTGGTACGATAAAAAAACAACAAAAACAGAAAAACAAGAAACACTTGTACAATATGTAAATGACATGCGTGTCTTCTTTTTTCTCGCGGTATAGTCGAAGATTAGAGTAGAAGTAAAAATTTAACTTATTTAATCTAATAAATAGGTACCTTATTAACATGAAATTAATTTATGGAACATATCGTTTTTGAAATGCTTCATTCTTAAAGCGAGTTAAATATGAAGAGCAATTAATAGTATACTATTGATTGATATAAATAATTCGCAATATATTCGATTTTAATATGATATAAACTTGCACTTTAATATAATAAATCAATAAAAATATGCTTTGCCGAAATCCGATAATCTCATGGATTCAGTGGATTCCTTAATTTAATTCAACGTCAGTTAATCCTATATTTTCAAAAACAAAGATAATTAATAAACAGAATAGGTATAGATTCTTATCTAAAAGATATAAATAAACATAATATATTCCCATTTACAATTAAATCTTGTTTAATAAAAAAAATTAACAAATAAATATGTCTGTAAAATACTTTGAATGAAATCAATAGAAAAGTAGAAACTTACAGAAAGTTTGCTATTTCAAAAGCAATCCTTATTATATATAATGGAACGAATTGTTTGAATAAAATTGCAATCTACTCATCGTCAAGCAATTAAAAACTCAAAAAAGGAAGACTGATTAACATGAAGCAGAAAAAAATACTTTGTGAAAATCAATGAAAATATGAAAAAGCATTCCACATTTAAATATCGAACCTGAACTAGACAAATATACATCAATGACTGATCCTCGTTTCAATGGAGGAAACAGCTTGGATCGAAAAGAATTCAAAGTAACAGCAATTTTTTGCTCGACAACTTTTAATTGCTACAAATGTATAAATCATTAGGAGGTAAAAAAATGCAGTAATCGTAGACATGCCTTACCTCGTAATCAATAAGGGGTTCCTGTTTGTCACCCTTGTAATACTCAATGTTGACAGTCACCAAGCCATTGGTAAAGACTCGCACTGTGCATATTACACCCATATCGCCAGTATATAATTTGAATAAAGAATCATCAAGAGCAACACTATTTTGAAGTTTCATATTGGTTAGGTAATCTCTCAAAACGTTTTCAACATTAGTGGATATCACCGATAATTGATTGTCATTTTTAACACAGCTGGGGTCCACAGAAAAGTCCAACAAAATAGTATTGACTGCCATTGTATACAAATCCTAAAGATAAAGTATATTTATAAAGCCGGTATCGATCACTACTCTTAATCACTTGACGTTCAACACAAATGAACGTCAATTGCACCGAAAACCGCCAAATTTATTATGTACATAACGGAATGCCAATCATGTAATTTAAAAGTCACCAAGCTGCAAAATGAAATGTTTTTTATTTAAATTAACTTGCTATACATGACGACTCGCTAAGTACGTGAAAACTGTATTTATATAATAATAATTTAAATCATTTTATTGTAAGGAGTACTTTAAAATAATTTTCTACTATACAAAGTGTTTGAAAGGACTGTACACAGTACACATCAAAGCCATGTCTTTGACAGGAACACTTGTAAAAAAAATTGTTCCAACTCGAGCTCGAAATACTTTTGCATTTCAGATAAATCTAGAATGCATTATTTGCGAGATATTTGCAAAAAACTACTATTCGAAGTTTGAAATTTCTTTTATACAAAAACTATTCGAAAGCCAGTTTTTAATAATTTTACACTCTTGATAAATTTGTATATAATGCATAATTTACGAGATATTTGCATAAAAAAATGCTATTCAATAAGAGTGAAACTGTTACTTCTGGTCTAATTTTGATTTTTTTTTATACAAAAAGCATTCAAAATCAAGCTTGAATTACTTGTGAGATATTCTCAAAAAACTGTGTTTGGATGTTCGTTCGTTATATATTGTGGTCAGAGACAGAGAGAGATATTATCAAAAACTACTTTTTCTGGTATCAGGGAACTTCAAAACAGAATAGCAAAAGAATAAATATCTATGTATCTATTCATGATTAAATAATGAATAATTACAAAAAAAGCTAAGAAGTTCAAAAAAGATTTGAAATATGAACACATAATTGAAATCTTTTAGGACATGTTCATGAATTATCAATACATTAATAATATCGCAGTTGTATTATATTTATACCTTTAGTTGGAATAAATCATGATTACATGTAATTGAATTTACTTTATGAGAATATTAAGAATATACAGGCATATACCGTTTTCACTATTAATCAAGAAATTGTAGTAAATGGTTAGAGGTCATTTGAAACTCGACTTATGTTATTAGCTGTGGACAGTACGTGGTGAAGCAGCTTCAAAAAAGGCCAAAACGATGCCGTCAGCTGGAAAGGTGATAGTTACCGTCTTTTGGGATTCCCGAGAAATAATTTTTATAGACTACTTGCACACGGGAGGACAATAACAGGCGTGTATTATGCGTCATTATTAGACAGATTGAACGAAGAAATCGAAGTCAAAAGACCTCATTTGGCAAAGAAAAAAGTCTTGTCCACCAAGACAATGCCCCATCCCACAAGTCGGTAATTGCGATGACAAAACTGCACAAATTATGGTTCCAATTTATCGAACATGCACCGTACCTCACAAAATGGTTGGCTGGAAAGAAATTCTTATCGAATAATGGAATTATCGAAGCTGTAAATGAACATGTGGAAAGTATTGATAGCTCTTACTTTTCTGAAGGAATGTAAGGATATAATCGTATCCCTTTTTACCCATTTAGGATGTCGGGGCTGCATTTCATATTACCCATATACAAATTGACTCCATTTCTTTCTATCTTGGGCCATCGTTTTCGCTGCACTCCATGTTTTGCCTCTTTTCGTCAGCATTTTTCCGACTACGTTGTCTCACGTTTGTCTCGGCCTGTCTCTAATTCCTCTACCAGGACTTCTTGCTTCCCATACTACCTTGACTGAAACACTTTTCTCCATTCTTTGTAGGTGACCCCACCAACTTAATTGCCTTTGTTCAATAAAATCGAACACCGAAATTATTTCCAACTCTGCCCTGATTCTTTCATTTCTAACTCTATTTCTTCGTGTCACACCCTTGGCTCTTCTAAGATATCTCATCTCTGCCGCCTGCGACATGCCTTTCTGTCTTGCGGATAGTACCCAGGATTCACACCAATATGTGAGTATAGGCCTGAATATTATTTTGTACACTTTCATTTTTGTTTGTGTTGTTATTTCTTTCTTATTGATGAATCCTCTGCTCATAGCGTAATACATCTTATTAGCTTTTTGAATTCTTTGATTAATCTCAACATCGTTATTCCCATTGTCTTCTACTACAGCGCATAAATATTTGAATGTGTCCACCTGTTTCAATTTTATCCCATCTATACTTATATTCAAATTATCTCTTTCTCTTGCTACCATCAATACCTTTGTTTTCATCTTATTTAATTTCATTCCTTTTCTCTCCAACACATCATTCCATACTTCTAAATTCTCTTTCAATTTCTTTTCGCTGTCTGAAATAATTGCCACATCATCGGCAAAAGCACAGTCTGTGATCTCTAAACTATTCAATTCTCTACAGCCTATAAACATTGACTTGGTCCGTTGTCTGGTCTCATTGATGATGTCATCCATATAAGTTATGAACAGTAATGGGCCGAGTCCACCACCCTGCCTAACTCATCCTCTTGTTCTAAATACATCTGACTTGAGGTTATTCTAAATTACGTAATTATTAGTTTCCTCATATAGGCATTTTATTGCTTTTACTAGTTCATTATTAATGTTTCTTTCCTCCAGGCTTTTCCATATGCTTTCCCTCGGTATGCTGTCAAACGCTTTTTCCATATCCATAAAAGCCAAGTAGGTTTATTTACCTTTAATTAACCTTCTACTCGTTATTTCTTTAATTGTAAATATATGTTTTTGGGTACTTCTTACTTTTCTAAACCAACTTTGTGCATTGTTAAGTGTTGGTTCCACCAATTTTCTAAGTTTTCTTTCCAGAATCTGTTCATATACTTTTACCGCTGTATTTAAAATTGTTATCCCTCTGTAATTGTTGCAATCTTTCTTGTCTCCGTGCTTGTAAATTGATATTATAACACTAATCGTCCAATCCCTAGGTACTCTTTCTTCCTTCCAAACCCTAAGCAGATCCACCCCAAGATCTCCCATATTCTTAAGCATCTCTGCTGATATTTTGTCGTGCCCTGGAGTTTTTCCATTTCTTAAATTCCTAATTCCTTCTTTCAATTCTTGGCCTAAATGTATTGAGTTAAAAGGAGACTATGTAGCAGTGGCGGCTCTTTAATGAGAGCAAGTGAGCAATTGCACCCCCTGGAATTTTGAAACAAAACAAACCAAGCGGCGACTAACTGAAAGTATTTATTTATTACGTATTCATAGTTATTGAACAGGAACGTGGCGTGTACGGCACGCGAAACAACTTACATGCACCGATCGTCGTCACAGATATAATGACGACTAACAGCGCACGGATGTAAAGACCCCTTCCACCGAGAGAAACATACCCATGAGCAAAGCGCTACTGTTGGTGCGTTAAGCCATTAAACATTACATTGAAGGTGGGGAGAACTGTATTTTGTTCTAGTTCCATATCGTATAATACATAGCATGTGAGCAAGATTCCCGTCTGCTCAACGCTGTTGTAAGATGAATTTCGTGTCTGCGATACAGAATAACACGTTTTCGCGGTTAACGTATGATGAAAAAATCGCAATAAAAATCTTAAACGGCAGATGCCTCAATTATGTTTAGAAAATAAACAATCTGTTAAAGGTAAAGACGTTATAAGAAAATTCAAAATGAATATTTATCAGAAAAATGACTGGATTTGTGGGTGTGAAATTAAAAATACTTTGTTTTGTTTTCCGTGTCTTTTGTTTGGTGGTGAACCGTCTTGGTCAAAGAACGGAATAAAAGACTTAATTCATCTTAGTGCTAAAATTACGAAACATGAAAATTCTGAAGGGCATTTGAAGAATATATTTAGTCTAAAAATGTTAGGAAAAAATAACATGCAGAATGTTTTAGATCATCATATAGAAAAGCAGTTCAACAACACAATGAACAGGTAACAAAAAATAGGCATGTGTTAAATTTAGTAATAAATTGCATTAGATTTTGTGGCGCGTTTGAACTGGCACTTCGGGGTCATGATGAACGGCAAACGTCTAATACCAAGGGCATTTTTCGGGAATTGATAAATTTTACGGCAGAATTAGATAAATCGCTCAGAGATCACATCGAAGCAGCACCGGTTTTTAATTGAATGTATAAATGATTTCCAAAATGTTAATGAAAAAGTGATAGAACTGTTCTGCAAGTCAAAGACACGCAAAATGGACTTCGTTTATCGTCAGATGTAATCAAACTGTAGTGTTATATTTATTATTTCCTCAAAACAAACTGTACAATGAACAGTACCTGTCTGGAACAGTATGTCGGTGAAACTTATAAAGATTGGGTAAGCGTTCTTGTATTATACTTTTTAATTTTGAAATTATGCACTCCCTATGTGAACCACCCCGAGCCGCCACTGCTATGTAGAAAAACAAATATGATATTACCCCGAAAAGTAGTGTTGCGTGTCTCATTCTAGAAACTTTCCGATCTTCCCTTGTATGTTTTTTAAAGCACTTATTTTTCAGTAAAGTAAATTTTCGTACTTGTAATTGATGATTTATCTTTTGTTTCAATTAAGCTTATAAATGTAAATTTGGCATTTTGACAACTTTATGATACACTGTAATTGCAATATTTTCAAACTGTGCATGATTCCTGAATTATTAAGCTTGTAGTTCAAAAGTTTAAAAGAATTAATTAATAAAAAGAAAATATTAAACGTAACTCTTTTCGATAAATTGTAGTTATGCTATTTGTAATGAATGGCAACTCATATTTTTAAATAAATAGTCGGGTTTATTCAGATTTAATATTCAATAACTTTTACAACATTTCCCACAGATTCAAGGCGATAGGTATTTTTAAATAGTAAATTTTTAGCACTTTTTAGTGGCATGTAAATATACAGCTTGTTTCATTTAATTTTCTTTTACAATTTTTAACTTTAGCGAACGGTATGTAATTATAAACAACATGCGTTAATGTATCGAAATAAACATTAAATTTAATAGGTCTTTCATCATTAATCTTTATTTCATAATGATTTTTCAAAAGTTGTTCTATTTGACGAAAAGCCTCTCTGAGCGAGTTTAACCCAGATATGCCTGAATTTATGCTTTTTAGATTTTGTCAATGAAATTAAGAGATTAGATTCATTATACAACAATAAACATGAGAAAAATTGAAAAAAAAAATAGTTAAAGAGCTTTGCTGTAAACGTATGTCCTTTTAAAAGGACAGTAGGCATTAAAGTAGCCATAGGTAAATAAATTTATAAGACCGTTTGATAAAAAAAAAAATTAATAACATGAACTATAATATGTAAAGTAGCAACACATTTTACACTTAAACGAAATTACACCTAATTTTTTTAATGAGAAAAAAATATTAGTCATATTTTCCATGATAACTTGGAAAGCATTCAACATGTAAAGCCACTTGACATTTGGCACATTTTTTCTGCACTTTTTTGTGGCAAATTCGGCATCTTGTCTGCTTCTCCTGGGATACTATGTAGTGATCTTTATTCTCTATTTTGGATTCTTGATGTTCCATACTGTTGGGTCTTCCTCTTTTTCTAGAGCTACCTTGGTGGCTTTCTAACATTCCTTCTGCTACACATCTTCTAAAGGCTAGGTGGTCTAATTTCTCTCCCAAATAACGATATAATTGCCAAGCATTCTGTTCTGCAACGTCAAGGCAATATGCGACAATCGGGAAATACCATTTCTTGCCACGGATACCAGTTCGATACAAACTAACATTCTGATCGCAACGATCTACCCCTCCCATGTACAAGTTGTATTTAGAAATGACATTTGGTTGTTCCACTTGAACTCGTTTTTTTTCTTTTTGAGAATACCTGGCGACTTGATGTACAGGTTCAACCGAGTGGCAATTGGAAGCAACATTGACACAACTATTGTCATTCCACTTTACAATTACTACGGACGTCTCATCAGTTGTTCGATAGTCCATGAATCCTCTTTGCTTCTTCTTAGCGTCTGACTTAGAAATAAGTGGGCATTTGGACATTCGGTTTTCCCGGATAGTGCCAGTTGCTTTTATTCCTCTCCTTTTTAACTCGTGCAGCAGAGGTACCGTAGTGAAAAAATTATCGAAAAAGACTTGATAGGGAATATCTCCAATACTTTGTAAAATGTCGCAATATTGTAAGATAACAGAAGGACCTAAACCAAACAACTTATACTTAGGTTCAATAACTGAGTTCTTTCCTTGATAAGGCTCCATCCACATACAGTATCCTTGACTTGTCGCTCCCATCCAGATTTTAAAACCGTAGCGAATAGACTTACCTTTTATGAATTGCTTCAGAGCGTGTCGACCAAAATATGGAATCATTGATTCGTCAACACTGTGTGTCTCAAAGTGTGGAGCGTACATTTGAAATTTTTTGTTAAGTTTAGAAAAAAGTGGCCGTACTTTGGCATATCTCTAGATAATGCCCCTGCTACTAGATCGTTGTGGCTATCTTTTCGTTGTTCCCAGTACATTCGGCGACGAGGCATGGATACATAGCCACTTAAAAGCAAAATTCCAAAAAATGAATACATTTCATCTGTGGTGATATTTCCCCAATAATTTTTTTTCTGGGCATATTCGTTACTAAAACGTACAAATATTTGGATGATCTCGGCGTCAAAAAATAAATAAAAAATCTGCTTTGGTGTTAGTAAGGGTTTGCAACCATACTTCAAAGGCCACTCTATATTTTCTACATCGAGATCTTTGTTTTTCCAGTTAAAAGTTTTTTTGGATGCCTGATAATAATGAAGAGGAATATCGTCTTCTGTATCCCACTCACTTGCAACAACGTGGCCGTTCTCATTGTTTTCGTCCGGATTGTCATTCACATTATTATTAGAATAATCTAAATCCTCTTGAAAATTATCAGTTGGATTAAAAATTTCAACTTCTGCCGTGAGTTGCGAAGCGGGCAAATTGTTTACAGTCATAGAGTCTTCATCTCCCGAATCCTCATCCGTTAGGTCACCAGTTGCATTAGTCGGAGGCATTAATGCTATATTGATTTCACCATCCACGCTGACATGATTAAAAACATTATCGTCATCTTCCAAATAATGAAGAAGTTCATTTAACGTCAACCCACTAGAAAAATGAAAAAAAGTTGTAGATATGCCTACTGTCCTTTTAAAAGGACACCAAGATTTAACAAGTTTTTGTGCTAACAACAGGCAATTCATTTTTATTGTAAAGATATAGTCGTATTACTGAATCTTATTTGAAGCGATTTCAAGGAAAATTCATGACAATTTCCTTATATTACTTACCCAGTAAGCCTCAAATCAATAGGATGCGCCATTGTCTCCACAATCACACTTTTTTAAGGGCTTCCAAACTGTTAATTGTGGATAAACACTACCACTATTGCCGCCAAACGAAACTTTTACGTTTCTGTGACATAAACCTGTGCTGACCTCTATGTTTCAGTACTTAAAATGACGCTTTGGGTAGATAAAACAGGAACTGACAAACCGTCCTTTTAAAAGGACAGTAGGCATATCTGGGTTAAAATCGTTTATTATAAAGTAACGTCAGTTTAATTAGACCTTAAAGAACTATCATAAAATGTAAATATATAATACGTAGCATTCTATTATTCTATTAAAAAAAACATAGCGTTAGTATTTTAAAATTATAGAGCTCATGAATATCTACAATTTTTTTATTAAACATGTTTGGCTTTCAAGATACCAATAATTGACTTTACCGCACCTCTGGGACATTCGGTATGATCCAAATCATATATATTCAAATCTAACAAGGGCTTCTTTAAGGAAAGAAAAACAACTCAAACTGCGTATAATATAAATCAATAATTAATGACCATAAATATATAATTTAACTTCGGAAACGATATTTTACTAACGTTTGTCCATGCCATAGAGAAATTACTTTACCGATAAAACCTCCGGCAACGTATGTAATATGTATATACACCATTTCAATATGGGCAGTTATAAAAGTATTCAATAATAATTATTATTTCAGCGCAGGCCAATGTCTAGTACACCTATATAACTCCTACATAGGTCAAACTTTTAGTGTAGTATGTAAAGCGGTCAAAGCTATATCGCGGTGCGTAGTGTATACTTCTTTTCGTGCGTTTATATATTTTGATATTTATCGGAAAACGCTTTTCCGATGTTTCGACATGCACAATAGGCGATTGTTATTGACACACTAACAGGTAACTGGGAAATTGATTTATTATTTGTTTGTATACTATGCAAAAATGAGTGTTTTATTAGGCTATTTCATGAACCATCTTAATAATGATATGTTATTATTATCACATACTTATTCCATGTGTTCCTCTTAAATGAAAACAAATGAAAAATGGATTTTAATAAATAATAATTGCATAAATATTAATATTTTGCATTTATTTGTTTTAAAACAAGGTAGCTCTTTAAAATGCATTATGGATTAAGCTTTTTACAATTAGTATTAGTTAACTATTAAATTTCGACTTTTAAAATAAATATGCTATAAGACTGTTTTTTCAAGATGTACATTTTACAAAGTTAATGAATTAAGGCATTTGTGAAAGCAAAATAGACTGGTGAGGACCTAAATTTGATTTTGTAAGCCCTGAAATATTGGATAAAGAATAAAATTGCAAAAAGATTAATTTTGAAATAGATTTCTATTAATTCAACGAATAACATTTCCAACATTAAAGACATATTGAGTTTTGTTCCCATTTATATATGCTTGAATATTAGAATAATTTTCTGACATATTATTGCTTTGTTTTTTTTTTTGGTTTTTGTATAAACATGTATATTTTAAAAGATTACATTTTCAATTGTTATAAATAAGTTAGCTTAAATTTTGTTATAGTACTTTAAATTTACTTAAAAAAAGTTTATTATTGTTGATCTGCAATAGCCTGCAGCATAGTATTTGAAGAAGTTTGCCAATCATTGTTTTCGCAAAAACACATGTGTCTCTTAGCAGCTTTAGATTTATAATAATAATAATAATAATAATAAATTTACTTCCATCAATATTACACGCAAAAACAAACAAAAAAATGAGGTGTGGCCACCACTCGACCTTCTTATACGTATGAGCGTTTCAAATTATAGAATTTTAAGAATTTTTTTATACAAAAATTATTCAATATCTTATTCTAAGTACTTTCTTAATAAATCGCTATAGAATGCATATTTTGCAAGATATTCGAAAAAAAGTGCTATTTGCTAAGAGTAAAAGTGCTACTTCCGGTCCGAATTTTGAAATTTCATGTTTACAAAAAATATTGCAAATCCAGTTCTAAATACTTTTCTACTCTTGATAAATATATATAGAATGCATAACTTACGACATACTTGCAAAAAATCGCTATTCGATAAGAGTAAAAGTGGTACTTCCGTCTGAATTTTGAAATTTTTTTTATACAAAAGATATTGAAAATTATGTGTTAAATACTTTTATACTCGTAACGTACTTGTCTAAAAAGCATGACTTGCGAGATATTCGCAAAAACTGATTTTCGATAAGTGTAAAAGACCTAATTCCGGTTGGAATTTCGAAAAACTTTTTTAAGACAATTTGCCTTAAACTTAATTTTAAGTACATATGAATTCTTTATAAATTTGTTTAAACTTAGTAGTTGACGAAATATTGGCAAAATTCGATTTTTGCACCGAAGTAAGCTGCTACTTCCGGTCTTCCGATTTTACTGAAAAACTAATCAGATCTCAAGAGGGAGATTATACACGTAAATACAAAATGTGGAATTGATAGCTATAGCGGTTTGATCGCTATCGTGGTCACAGACAGACAGACACACACAGACACACACACACACACAGAGAGAGAGAGACATTTTTTAAAACCACTTTTTCGGTATCAGGGGACTTTAAAACGTGGACATCTGCAAAAATCTCGAGGTCGAAAATTTTCATCATCACAATACTTCCTTATACTACGTATAAGAAAGTACTAAATAGTTATTTCCGAACCAAGTGCGGGAAGACTATTTTCCCGCAAGAGCGCACATTGTAAGCACGAGCGACCGCAGGAAGCGAGTGCTTTTAATTGCGCGAATGCGTGGAAGATGTCTTCACGCAAGTGATTTGTACAATATTTTTTGTACGAGCATTAAATTAAAAAATGAAGTGTGACCACCACACGACTTTCTTATACGTATGAGCGTTTCAAACTATACAATTTTAAGAATTTTTTTATACAAAACTTATTCAAAATCCTATTCTAAGTACTTTCATTCTCTTAATAAATCGCTATAGAATGCATACTTTGCAAGATATTCGAAAAAAAGTGCTACTCGAGTAAGTAAAACTGCCACTTCCGGTCCGAATTTTGAAATTTCATGTACACAAAAAATATTGCAAATTCAACTCTAAATACTTTTGTACTCTTAATAAATATATATAGAATGCATAATTTACGACATATCTGCAAAAAATCGATATTCTGTAAGAGTAAAAGTGATACTTCCGGTCCGAATTTTGAAATTTTTTTTATACAAAAGATATTTAAAATTATAATTTAAATACTTTTATACTCGTAATGTACCTGCCTAGAAAGCATGACTTGCGAGATATTCGCAAAAAACTGATTTTCGATAAGAGTAAAAGACCTCCTTCCGGTTGGAATTTCGAAAAACTTTTTTAAGATAATTTGTCTCAAATTTAATTTTAAGTATATATGAATTCTTTATAAATTTGTTTAAACTTAGTAGTTGACGAAATATTGGCAAAATTCGATTCTTTCGCTGAAGTAAACTGCTACTTCCGGTCTACCGATTTTACTGAAAAACTAATCAGATCTCAAGAGGGAGATTGTACACGTAAATACAAAATTTGGAATTGATATCTACAGCGGTTTGACCGCTATCGTGGTCACACACAGACACACAGACAGACAGACACACAGACATTTTTTAAAAACCACTTTTTCGGTATCAGGGGACTTTAAAACGTGGACATCTGCAAAAATCTCGAGGTCGAAAATTTTCGTCATCACAATACTTCCTTATACTACGTATAAGAAAGTAAAAAAATGAGGTGTGGCCACCACACGACTTTCTTATACGTATGAAAGTGTTACTTCCGGTCCGAATTTTGAAATTTCATTTATACGAAAAATATTCCATATCTAACTCTAAATACTTTTGTACTCTTGATAAATATATATAGAATGCATAACTTACGACATATTTGCAAAAAATCGCTATTCGATAAGAGTAAAAGTGGTACTTCCGGTCTGAATTTTGAAATTTTTTTTATATAAAAGATATTGAAAATGATGTTTTAAATACTTTTATATTCGTAACGTATTTGTCTTAAAAGCATGACTTGCGAGATATTCGCAAAAAACTGATTTTCGATAAGAGTAAAAGACCTACTTCCGGTTGGAATTTCGAAAAACTTTTTTAAGACAATTTGTTTCAAACTTAATTCTAAGTACATATGAATTCTTTATAAATTTGTTTAAACTTAGTAATTGACGAAATATTTGCAAATTTCGATTTTTTCACTCAAGTAAACTACTACTTCCGGTCTGCCGATTTTGCTCAAAATCTAATCAGTTCTCAAGAGGCAGATTATACACGTAAATACAAAATTTGGAATTGATATCTACAGCGGTTTGACCGCTATCGTGGTCACACACAGACACACACACACACACACACACACACACACGGACACACAGACATTTTTTAAAAACCACTTTTTTGGTATCAGGGGACCTCGAAACGTGGACATCTGCAAAAATCTCGAGGTCGAAAATTTTCATCATCACAATACTTCCTTATACTACGTATAAGAAAGTAAAATATTATTGATTAATGTCATTGGTACCTATCATACCTAACCTAAGATAGATTACCTAATTAATTTAAGCATTTCATGTACGTAACTATCACTCACCTATCCCTAAAATTAAGTTATTATATTCTTACACATGGCAAACATGAGGTATTTATTCTTATATTTATAAATTTATAGTACATTTATTGCGTTTTTACTTTCTTATACGTAGTATACGGAAGTATTGTGATGATGAAAATTTTCGACCTCGAGATTTTTGCAGATGTCCACGTTTTGAAGTCCCCTGATACCGAAAAAGTGGTTTTTAAAAAATGTCGTGTGTCTGTCTGTCTGTGTGTCTGTGTGTGACCACGATAGCGGTCAAACCGCTGTAGATATCAATTCCAAATTTTGTATTTACGTGTATAATCTCCCTCTTGAGATCTGATTAGTTTTTCAGTAAAATCGGTAGACCGGAAGTAGCAGTTTACTTCAGCGAAAAAATCGAATTTTGACAATATTTCGGCAACTATTAAGTTTAAACAAATTTATAAAGAATTTATATATACTTAAAATTGAAATTGAAAATAATTTTATTTAAAAAGTTTTTCGAAATTCCTACCGGAAGTAGGTCTTTTACTCTTATCGAAACTCAGTTTTTTGCGAATATGTCGCAAGTCATGCTTTTTAGACAAGTACGTTACGGGTATAAAAGTATTTAAAACATAATTTTCAATATCTTTTGTATAAAAGAAATTTCAAAATTCAGACCGGAAGTACCACTTTTACTCTTATCGAATAACGATTTTTTGCAAATATGTCGTAAGTTATGCATTCTATATATATTTATCAAGAGTACAAAAGTATTTAGAACTGAATTTGCAATATTTTTTGTATATATGAAATTTCAAAATTCGGACCGGAAGTAGCACTTTTACTCTTAGCGGGTAGCACTTTTTTGATAATATCTTGCAAAGTATGCATTCTATAGAGATTTATTAAGAGAATAGAAGTACTTAGAATAGGATTTTGAATAATTTTTGTATAAAAAAATTCTTAAAATTCTATAATTTGAAACGCTCATACGTATAAGAAAGTCGTGTGGTGGCCACACCTCATTTTTTGATTTAAATACAAACAATTCCGAACCGCCAATATGAATGTCGATGTGGTTCAAATAGATGGCGCTTGAATCTTGCTTAAGATGTCGCTTAAAATGTCGTCGAATAGATGGCGCCACAATTTTTTTGGAAGAATTTTTAATTATTACTCCTATTTCCCCAACTTTTAGTGAAGAATAGCGGAGGGAAGTAGTATGTTATAGACTAAATTTTATTACTACCAAGTTAGATTTTTTTTAAATGTCCCAAAGTGCCAGTATTTTTTCAATTTTCACAGTCGCCTCAACCGGGAAAACGTATTTCCCAGTCGAGCTACACATGCGCCAAATGTCACTTTACAGGCGGTGAGTACAAAAAAAAACTTACAATAAGGTAAATACATAAAAAATGATGGAAAAGCGATGCAATTCAAGCTATGCTTCTTCTACCGTTGCATCCCTCACCAAATGAGCAAACACACATAATACCTATTTTTTCAATAAATCACACATCACTGAGAGTATATACTGTAATCTATACATGAAACCAAATCAATAAACCAAATTATAAAGTTGTATTTAGGTGTCGGGATGACTTAGAATATTATGTAAATATACAAACTTAAATGAAAATGTAAAAGTAAAACCGTGCTTATGCGTTTGAATAAAATTCCATGACCAAGCAAGGTCAACTTATAATTTGTCCTGAATATAAATACTTAAACATGTTTCTTCTATTTCATATCATTATGTATTATGATTGCCTCTTAAGTTGTTTTAAATGTTTAGTTTTAAGAATAAAATACATATAGCACAATACAATGAAGTATTGTGCTATACACATTTATCAAAAGCGGTGAAGCATATCCCCAGACGAATGCGAGAGTGTAGAAGTTTTTATAGTCATTACATATATTAATACATTATCAACATACAGTAAAAAGAAACTAAAAGGACATGGATCTTATTAACAAACCTAGGAACATACATGCAAAGTCAAAAGACAGTTTCATATGGAGGTCTTAACGACCACAAAACAATACTAAAAGTATGTTAAAATTATAAGATAATTTTCATATGGTAATTAGTTAACCAAATAGTATAAGAAATATACAACACAAAAAGAAAAACATTACATTAGTCTCCACAAATATCTAGCAAGAAATTATACCAAAACTTGTACAAGATACATAGGTTCTAATAACCTAACTCAAAGATAAATTAAATGAAGTGTTAAATAAGTTACATATATTAAATATATAATTAAAGTATATAAGTAACCCGTATGAAACAACGATAATTGAAAAATAGATGTCTCAACATTTCTGAAATATGAATCAAACTAGTCTCTGAATACTAACAATAAGAAATTAAATGATTAAAGAACGAAATTTGTACTAATCTCCATAACGTATGAATTAGATTAAAATGGTAAATTAAAACAGTCCTAGATGCATCAATAATATAGGTTTTCTTATATTTCTACAATATGATTTGGTTTTACTAAATTTAATCTTTATATTTTTCGACTGTATAATCTAAATGTAAAAGTTACTACTAATGAGTGGAAGTCACAATCTGCCTTCTCGAAGAAGATGACTCACCCTGTATAAGATCACAAGAAATAGTAGACCATAACTAGTCACTTTTTAAACATTAAAATCAAAATTTACATAAAGAAGATATTGGTGCTGAACCAACATGTCTTAATACAGAATTATCCACTTCCCTCTCCTTGCTAAGAATAAAAACCACAATTAGTGTTTTATCATCAGCATCAGTATCACATATATCAGTTGCATGTCTTCAATTCAGCATCTAGCCACATACCGAGATCAGGTAAATTATTAGCGCGAATCAATAATAGCAATGGACCGAGAACAGATCCTTGTCCATGTTAAATATAATTTTATTGAATATAAATTATTACATTTAACAATTCGCTTTCTATTTGATAGTAGTAGTAACAGTAATAATTACGGCTGCCCCCATATCTTGTCGTAAAGAATGGATAAAAACTATGAAGCCTCATCATTATACATGATGATACGTAAAACTGTAAAACTCGTCTGTGTAAGATTTATACTACATTCACTACTTTTTTTTATATACAGGGTGTCATTTTGAAAACGTACCACCCTCTATATTTCGGCCCCTATAGAAATTCCAAAAATATGCAAAAACACGTCAAACTTATTTTTAAGGGGGACATTTTGTAGGCTGGTTTTCAATTAAATTACATCAACCCTCTAGCGGGGGTGGACATAACCTCTAAAAATTTAAATGGAAATGGGGGTTGAGTGATACCTCATTTTAAAGGTCGTTTAACCCGCTTTTCAAAAATGCTAATTTCTTGTCCTTTATTTTTAACACTTTTGAAGAAATCAAGTCAAACCATGAACATACAAGTATCAAGTGTTTTGCAATAAAACATTAAAAAACTAATAAAAAGTAACTTATTTTATAAAATTTTCGAAATGTTGTCCATTATTTTCTAAACAGTGATAAAGTCTACTCTCAAACTCCTCTCTAACATTTCGAAACACTTCTGCCTGAAGTTCTCTACATGTAGCTGTTATTCTTCTCTTTAAATCTTGCAAATCTCGAGGCGGTGTTTTATAAACAATCGATTTTAGATGCCCCCATAGGAAGAAATCTAAAGGCGATAAGTCGGGTGATCGTGGTGGCCATTCTATTGCTCCTCTTCGACCAATCCATCTGCCAGGAAATCTATCATTTAGCCACTGTCTAACTGGAAGATAGTAGTGTGGTGGATCTCCATCTTGTTGGAAGTGTAGAAGATCTTCTTGCAAAACCATGTTACCAGCCGCGTCAATTTGATTTTCCAAAGTAGTTGTTATTAAGGGGTCTATTATTTCTGCAAGCAAATTTAAGTAGAGCTCACCAGTTAGATTTCCTTCAATGAAGGCAGGTCCAATAATAGTATTCCCAAGGATACCAGCCCAAACGTTAACTTTTTCTGGATACTGTGTGTGACCTTCCCTAAAAAGTCGTGGATTTTCATCGCTCCAGTAGCGACAATTTTGCTTGTTAACATGTCCATTAAGAAAAAAAGTACACTCATCAGTAAAGCAAATATTGTGCAAGATATTTTGGTTTTCATTTATAAAATCCGTCATTGTTTCACAAAATTCAATCCTTCTGTCGAAATCGTCGTCAAAAAGCTGTTGTAGAATTTGCATTTTATAGGGGTGAAACTTATTTAACTTTAGTGCTTTCCTTACTGTTTCGTGAGACATTCCTACGTGGCGTGCCACAATGCGAAGTGATGTGGAGGGATTTGCAGTAAAGGTGCCTAATACTTCTATTTGTGCTGCTTCATCCAAGACACGGCTAATATTTCTTTTTTTGTTAGCAACGGAACCAGTTTCACTAAACTTAGCGACTAATTGTAGAACATACTTATGATTTAAATTACTATTCGGATACCTTTCATTAAACATTCTTGACGTTCTTCTTGCGCATCTTCCACATTCCCCATAAATAAGAATAATTTCAATTCTTTGTTGAAGAGTAAACACCATTTTTAAAAATAATGTAATAAAATCGCAACTTTTACCTCGCAAAACTAATTTTACAATAAAGTAATTTTGGCTTAAATAAATGGAGTGACAAGTAAAGAAAAATTTGACAAGAATGTCAAGAATGCTTAAACCAGGGCTTTTTTTCTACGTTAAACTACCTGTACGACTATCACAAGTACTAGTTCAGGTAAATCACATTCTTTCCAATAATAATGTTTAACTGAATAGTATGCGTCTTTATTATTTCGTTGGATATTAGAAGTAAAAATAGTTTAAAAATTTACCGTTATGTAATACCTCAATTTCATTTATTTTAATTCATTAAAGCAATATCACAAAGTGTTTTTGATATCTAAACTTCTTTACAGTTTTCACCAAATATCTCGCGAACTGCTAAAAAGAAAAGGCAAGAATTTAGCATTTAAAATTTTATAAAATAAGTTACTTTTTATTAGTTTTTTAATGTTTTATTGCAAAACACTTGATACTTGTATGTTCATGGTTTGACTTGATTTCTTCAAAAGTATTAAAAATAAAGGACAAGAAATTAGCATTTTTGAAAAGCGGGTTAAACGACCTTTAAAATGAGGTATCACTCAACCCCAATTTCCATTTAAATTTTTAGAGGTTATGTCCACCCCCGCTAGAGGGTTGATGTAATTTAATTGAAAACCAGCCTACAAAATGTCCCCCTTAAAAATAAGTTTGACGTGTTTTTGCATATTTTTGGAATTTCTATAGGGGCCGAAATATAGAGGGTGGTATTCATCGCATATAAAATATGCCTGCTGCATTCTAATATATTGCAAAATAATCATAGAGTTCTCCTATAATTCCAGCTTAATACAATAATATTTAATGAGGAAAAAGGTATGTATCATAACAGATTTCAACAAGTGTTGAACTCGATTTTTCCAACTAAAAAAATTATCCAGAGTACGAAGAATTTTATTGTGTA
The DNA here is from genome assembly GCA_963170755.1 of Amphimallon solstitiale. Classification (NCBI taxonomy): domain Eukaryota; kingdom Metazoa; phylum Arthropoda; class Insecta; order Coleoptera; family Scarabaeidae; genus Amphimallon; species Amphimallon solstitiale. The sequence goes on from OY720677.1 coordinate 133,816,399, forward strand.
AGAACATACGATAATACCGTTTCTTATAAGACATGAATCACCACTTAACTTGCACCAATTCTTGCATTTTCATTAATATCCAAAGCTCAACTTGACCTTCATAATGTTGCGTGTCCGATAATATGGAAATCTGACACGTTATGAGTGGTTTCTCTTATAAAATAATATTCTCAAATAACTAAGCAATAAAGGGAGACATAAAACGAATACATTCCAACTTTTTTTCGGGGAAATAGTAATGATATCATCGTAAGTAATTCGTAAGATCCCATTATAGCAGTCGGTGGTGTTTTGTTTATGCCTACTATAATACAAAACTAAGAGGTCATGGAAAATTCTACTAAATACTCTTGTGAAACACTCTAATGGATTAGATGGACTGATAATTTCCTAATAAGTAACGAATGCTTCGAATAAATTAGGTTATGTTGATTTGGTGGAGGAGCCGGTTATAGTTACTTTTATATATATGTCAATAAAAAAAATGCTCGTTATAAAAACAGTAATTTAAGTGCTAAATTAATTTATCACATTATGTATGCATCTAAAATAATAATCAGACAATAAATATGTAACATGGAATAAACATCTCTAGCAACATTTCGCTATAAAATAATCCTTTATTTTGTATTATACATAGTGTTCTATAACTAGGTGGCTGACTATGGTTATAGGCCTAAAATTTAAAGGTTCCTTTTTTCTGAAAAATTTCGTGTTTTTATAAAACTATATTTTCCGAAAACGACTGGATTGACACAATTCTAGTGTAGTGCATAATAAAAGGCCCTAATACAAGCCTATTTTATTTTTTTCAATTTCTAATTGCATGTGCAGAAAACTTCATTACAATAAAATGATATATTTTTGTATAAAAGTCAAGAAGAAGTCAAGAGTGAATATTATAGTTAGGATTTCATACAACACACAGCTTCTTGCCTAGATGGAATTTATGCATTCTAAATGATTATCAGCGCACCATGATTATAAATAGTATACCTATAGTATTTCGTACAAGAAAACCTAAACATCGTGGTGTTAGGATTGTATGATGTGCTGCCGCGCAGCTATATATCCCTCTCTATCGCACCGCGTGACGTCAGCTTGGGAGCATATTCAGACACTACTGCACCCATGTAACGTAAAACGATGTTTAACCAGCTCATTTCTCATTTTGACTAGCATCACAATTTTTTTTTTTGAGTAAATAGGTACTCAACAACATGCATTTTCTTAATTTTATTCATACAACCTACCTGCAACTCGATCTATCTGTCTGGTTACACCAAATAAATCACTGAAACATTGTTGAGGCAGGTAATTGACTAAATTCATTTCTTACCTATAATCCTATAAAATAACACAACAAAAATTGGATAAAAAATGCAACAGAAAAACGTTTTATTTCGGTTTTCATATTTTTATTTATTTCTTTACATTTGTAATTTTTTTCATTTTTTTTTCTAATTTACGTTTACAATTTTCGAAACTTAATGTTTTATTCACATGTCTTAACCTAATATAAGTTCTCGTTCGGGCCATGCAGAGAATAATTTCATAAGGAATACAACAACCCAAATTTACATAATTGGGATCACTTTGAACAGCATCCGCCAATTTTTTAAAAATGAATGGCTCCATACATAGGAAATTTCCATGCAAAACTTTAAACTGATTGTCAAGAATGCGTGTTAATTTTAACAATAAATCGCTTGGATACATTAAATTACCTTTTGAAAGAAATTCAGTCCAATCTGGCGATCTGGACATATCGAGTTGTTTTGTGGGTACGCCCAGATTTAAATTGTTGTATTTAGTTTTAAACCTGTAGGCTATGTACCCCGCTATATATTTTAGGCCCTCATTACTAATAGTATCCGAGAGTTTATTAGTTGAAATATTTTCAAAAGGGTCTGCGTCAAAGTTGGCCAAATCGGCTTGTGAAAATATCATTTCATCATCATTCTCTGGTTCAATATCTGCTTCAATGAAACCATAATCTTCTATAGGAATATGTTCATGGGTTATAACACAATTTGCACTTTCCAATTCCGAAAGTTCAATGGTTTTTGCGAAAAAATTCGCGGAAATGCAAGTCTCATTATCTTCTTCCGTATTCTTATTCATTGTAAATACGGACAATGAATGCTTTCCTAAGATATACCAGCGGAGCCTGTATTTGATTTGGAGAGCTTCCGGGTGGTCATTGGTTGCCCCCATACCTCGAATATATGAAAAAAAATTTTCAACTACATCCTGATTTAGTCTGTATGTTATTAAGTATTTAATCTCGTACTTTTCTCGCAAGTAAAAAAATAAGTCCAACAGCGAACGATTGCTTAAAATGATACCTTTTTGAAATGGCACAAGTTGCTTGTGTTTCCCAACTATCATTTTAGAAATAATCTCTGTGGTTTGATTTATGATTGACAATTGTTTTTCCAGGTCTGTTCCAAAAGCATTAGTTCCTGGATGGTTACCATACTGTGCTTTGGCGTTGAAAATATCAAACCAGTAGTTAATTAAAGATAGAAATTTGCTTGTTTCTTTCCATGTGGTAGTCTTAAAAAGGGATTGCATTCCACACCATTCAAGAGCCTTTGCGACAGTATTAGAAAAAATTTGAGCCGCCGGTTTTACTTTCTGACGTTCGCTCCCTCGTACTGATAGATGGTAATCATTTACTTTATGCACAATTTTCGTGTCATTTGAAGATGCAGCAATAAGCTCTTCGATTCCACCTTTGTTGATGTACTTTCCATCAATAGTAAAACCTTGATCCATAAAGTGATTCCTTATGAGTTTCAACAAATGCGGCACATCCGCAAACACAAATATTTTTTCGTCATGATTAACGGGGTGTTGAAAAAAACAGTTTTTGTCGTGAGCCACTTCCAACTCTGACCACAACTTTCTATTTCCAATCCCCATGTCGCTTACAATGGAAACAACTGTATAGTTGGCAGAATGCAGGTCTCGAATAATCCCAAATAAATCCTCTTTGCACATAGGCGCATCAAATCTATAGTACACGGGTTGTTTCCATGCCGAAAAAAGTCCCCTGACAATAGCTACCTGACATGTTTTGTGGGGACCAACTACTTTTTCTTTTTTTTGGTCAATGCAAATTTTATTTGAAATATAAATTTCGTCAAACGCTAAAACGCACACTTTTTCTAACATTGTCATTGACAAGGACTTTTGCTTCATCATCTTTATGACGTCTTTCAGAATTCCTTGGTCTACATCTAAATTTAGAGCCCATTTCCTTAGAGTAGTTAGTGCAGGCAAAGGATATCCAAATTTGCGCAAATATCTGTAAGCTTTAGGGCTTACGCTCCTTAACGATATTGCTGATGCAATGTCTTCTGGGGTCCATCGAAATTTTTTTCCTGGATTTAATAGATGTTTAATTTGACTAGGACCAAAATGCTTTTTTAACATTGTTGTCATGGACTCTAACTCTTTGTTCACGGATGCCAAATTGTGTTGCAAAATCTCATTTTCTTTTCTTAGATTTGCGTTGTCAATCTTCAGTTGCTCAACGAGCTTATTCCTAAATGTAATTATGAAAAATGTAAATAATATTGTATAAATAATGAAAATACTTACAATTCAGACACAGAAGACTCCATAGAAACTCCAGAATTAGAGGGAGACTGTTTTTCCGTTAATATGTTTTGTACAGCTTCTATATATTTTATATTCTCTGAGGCATCTGTGTCGGTTTCCCTCTCTTTCTCCAAGATATCACTGATCATTATTTTTCTATTTTTAATTTCGTCTCGCTTTTGTCGTCTTTCGTTTTTACTGGTGCTTAAACTTTGCTTCTGATTTGGTATAAATTCAGTGGGTATGGCGTCTTGCTTTAAGTCACGACCAGTTTTTGGTTGATATTTAAGTAATTCATGCTTCAGTGTCTTAATAAAAGCAGAAGGATGAAAATGCTTAGAACATATACGCCCTAATTGAAAATAAAAAAATCAAACATTATCATAACATTTTTAGTGTTTAATTACCATGACGAACATTAAATTTGTCTTGTCGGCGACAGGCGTTAATCCATTGCTTGGATAAATTTTCGTCTTTTGGGAAGCTATAGTATCGGATATCACTACCTTTAGTTTTTCTGGAATAATTTCCACAACCGTAAACTGCACATGCAGGCATTATTACACTTATTAATACATGTAAATGCAGAAAAATCTAATACTGGTATTACACACCACGCTCGAGATGTGATTCTGTGCGACTCGCGTGCTCCCAGAGTGACGTCATGCGCACACTGAAAGAATACCGGTTCTGCTCCTTAGCACACCATACAATCCTAACACCACGCTAAACATCTGAAAAGGTCATTGGTGTTAGTTTAAATACGAATGTCAAATGTTATCCTTATCCTTGTGTCAAAATGGAGAACCTTTAAAACGTGTGTGGTGTGCCCCTGTATTAAAATCGTGACAGATAAAAGAATTATAAACTTGCATTTGTCAGTAATCAAGTTCAGATAACTTTAAAAGTTTATATCATGCTACCAAGTAATCCAGTTGTTAATGGAATCCTAAAAATGAATTTTAAACCATCAACATATAAGAGATAACTGCATTGGAGAGCAGAAGTTACATCATCATTAAATATCAAAAATATGAGGGTTCGAAGCATAGACCCCTGGAGAACTCCACTAACAGACTGATGTTTAACATGTCATCAAAATACCAAACGTTCTTAGATGTTTGTGGGGAACATACACATTATTAGGGAGCGGACACGAAAGTTGATGACTCATCGCCCATGGGCGTACTATTGAAATGTTGTATTTTTAAAGAGGTTTTAATTTTGTTTATATAGTTGGATAACAAGTGGTTGGTGATCTATAAAATACAAAATACCTTATTATTTAGTCATTTTGTAGTTCAAGTCGAGTAAAGGAGTATTAATATTTACTAACAATACTTTCTCAAAGTTCCCTTCCCTTGTTCTCTTTCAATGAAGTACATCCTTGTAGATAGAAAACATCTTTTCTACATCGCAACTGGTTATAGGTGCGTACTGGAAATATTCTTTTATTTCAGCGTATTTAGCAGTTAGATTTTGTGTTATTGTCCCCATACACAATTGCCGCAATGTTATTAAAAACTGCGTCTAACTTTTGCCAAAGGCCACATCCGCAGTCACTTGGAATCTTTTAATTTGAGATTTCGATTTTCAAAATATGTGATTAGTTTTGGCAAATTTCCAAAGTGTTCCTGATGGAATAAAAACTGATTTTTTAAATTTGGGATTTGCGTTAGTTCCTTGAACTCAGAAATACTTCGAGCATCGTCATTTAAACATGTAACGAAATTTTGAAAACTATCGAAATTCTCTGCATAAAAAATAGTAGGTTCCAACCATGTTCCCCATCTAGATATTACTGGCGAGGGACGCAGTGACAAAGATGGAAGTTTTTCCCTGTAAAGAGCTACTCTCGATGGTGCTTTTCTAAAAACTTTTTTAAAAGCAGATACAAGTCTTATCAATTTCCGGATACCTGTCTCTGATATATTCACAGATTCTGTGGAGAGCATGTGCTACACAAGTAATATGCAGCAGATAAGGATATGTTTCCTTTAATAGTCTTCCTGTTTTTAACATATATGCGGCACTGTCACTAACAAATAAAAGTATTTTTTTGTACCTGTCGTCCGAATGAGGCATTTTGTGCAAATTCTCGTCAATGGTTTTAGCAACTTTTGAAAGAGGGATTGTCAAGTTTCTTTAATGGGATATTAGCCACCATTAAAGCTTCACAGAGTTCTTCGTTAAAATTGTCGGCTTTCAACGGGTCCAATTTCCGTGTATGCTTTAGCGATGCTAAGTGACGTTGTACGTGGCCTTTTTGGGCATTCTGTAACGATATTTTACAGACTATGCAATAAATTTCGGAATCACTGACAATGGAGGACATACAATCAGTATGACCCTTAATCCAACTTGCCATTGTGTTATGATGCCATTCTCGACGTTCTTCCATATCATAGTAACATAAACAATGTTCTAGATCTAAATAGATGATAACTAAAAATGTATGCGTATGTTACTGAACCTTAACAAAATCCAATGCACACTTACGTCGAGATAATTGGGAGAAATAGATTCAATGAAACGGTATTAAACAGGAACTATTACAAAAATTACGAAGTACGTAATTAACAGTCAAAAGAATAAAGAAACGAAACTAACGTAAGTATAAATAGGTATATACGTAATAACTTTATTTATCATGCGAAATATAAGGTAAATATAATAAATTTTAAAAACCCCTCACGCTACTACCTACGCCGATGAAGAAACAAATTTTATGAGAAAAGACGACTTTTTTGCTCTCATTCTGGGGCGTAAACAGATGTTGCAGTTCATCATATGAATAGTGTGCTATTCAGTAACTGCGTGTTGTTTACATTATTTCTTTCCTCCGTCGTAATTTAAACCTGGCACGTCCGCTGTCTACACATTATTATTCTCAGTGTTTTCTTGTTGTATAAATTGTTGCATTAAAAATGCTGTAAAATTGAATATTTCTGTGTATTTCCTACTCTCCCAGCAAGAATACAAATTCATTAAAATGCAATAAACTTAATGCACTTTATTGAATAAAGTGTTCAATTTATGGAAACCAAAAAATTATGATATCCCAACACTTTTTATATTTGTTGTATTTCTGAAAACTCCATTCATTTGTGTTAGCTCCATACATTCCTTAAAATTATTTTGAATTATAGAGAGTGTTCCATAAGTTATTGGATAATAGAGCTAGGCTGGGCAATTACTCTCTAATAGTAATTAATTACAATTACAAATTACATTTTTTTAAAGGAATTAACTACAATTACAGAGGACAAGAAATTAAGCAATGATTCCTTCGCATAATTACAAACTTTTTTTTATTAGCTTTTTGTAAGAAGGCTGAAAAAATTTGGCATAAAATTGAAATATGTATTACGTAAAAATCAGTGTCTAGTTTTTAAGGACTGTAATGGTAGCATATACCTTAAATCAACTTATTTTCACTTTTCGAAAATGATGTTATTACGGGTACATTCAATATAAAACGACTAATTTTTCGATGTTCTTATTTGAAAGGCCGTGACTTTTGGTTGTATGAGTCACAATAGTTTTTCTTTATATCCTGCACATACCGTAAAATTACAGGTTGTGTAATTGCTCTTGAAAGTGCGTAAGTATCATCTAAAGTCAAACGGAACTATCTAAACATTTCATGGCACTTTGGGGTATTTATTTATATAATAATATATTTCCCATATTTATATTTCTTTTCAGTGAATTTATTTAGCTTATTTTTAAATGATACTAGACGAGACAGAATAGCGCCATAAAAATTATTGTTTTGATCTTGTAAAATATCTAGGGTCTCTGCTAAAAGTGCAGTGATTTCAGAATTTCCTTGCAGAATAAACTCGTATTCAGAAAAACAAAGTATTTATAATACATAATAAAAAGAGGTCGGAAAAGTTGATACATTTCTCCATAACTGTTTTGCAAGTGCATCTCTCTCTTAAAGTGGCATTACCGTAAATTTTGTTATTTATATGATTATTTCTGTTGTGCCAATTACATTAATGAAATAATTGGCACAACGTCTACTGTGGTTTGATTTGACTGTAACTCTGACTGCAGAAGATCTGTGGAAACAAACTTTAACGCCCGTAAATCATTTTCTTTAAAATGCAAATCAACTGTGATTTCGTGATACTCATGAATATCATATACTGCAAATGATCTTCAAACATTATACCCCTTATTAGTACCTGTTGCAACAACTTTTTCTATAGTTTATGTAGGAATTTTCCTGTCTTGAGATATATAGACAAAACCGTTGTGACGATATAATTGTAATTGAAAAAGTACGTTGCAATTAAATATTTAAATAGCAAGACGGTTTTAAATACAAATTACAAAGACTTCCGGATATTATTAAACAATTATAATTCCAAATTACTTGAAAAGACAAAGGAATTAATTACAATTACTAATTATCTTTATTCGTAAAGGCACATTCTGCCTTCCCCAAGAAAATAATTCACCCTGTATATAACTATAAGCATTTAATAAGGGATATTTTTTTATTAAATATTTAAAAATGCTATTTATGAAAACAATATGAAATAAATTTCTTAAACTACACTCTTCGACATTTAATCGTATTTCTTCAGATTATTTATTTACGCACGTCTTGGAGTAATTAGGGGAAAGTCGGGTAATACCGGACAGCGGGTAGTATCGGACATGTAGCGAATTAAAGAAGAAACAGTAGATGGCACTGTTTCTTTACTACCAAAACAAACAATGTGACCACAGCAGACACCTTCTTGGAACTTGCACCATTCGCACAGTCGAGACGCGTATTATTGCCGAAAGAATATTTTTTGTGCATTTAATCGACGTATGAAATAGTTTTTGTGGGCTTATAACAGTGTTACGGTAAGTAATTTAAGCCGCATGTTTGTACATTATTGTCGAAAATGTATATAGAGTACCATGTTAAAACGTCATAATGAAAGAACTAAGATTTTGCTAAAGGTTATAATAAATTTGTTATGGAGTCAAACGGGTAGTATCGGACAAAATATTTTCGGGTAGTATCGGACAAAAGTTTAGTCGTTCATTTTTTAATTACAGATATCAACCCGTATATTATTGCTGAAAAATGCCTAAATTCAAGAAATTAAACCTTCGCGGTAATTGGGATGAACAGAATATGAAAACAGCCGTGGAGCATGTGCTTACTACCCGGATGACGATAAGACAAGCGGCATTGTCTTTCGAGGTTCCAAAGAGCTCTCTGGCAGACAGACTAAAGAAAATAAAAAATGGTATTGAAACAACATTAAAACCTTATATGGGAATATTCAGGCCAACATTTCCGGTTCAGTACGAAGAACAACTTGTAGCTCATATCAAAGATCTGGATAATCGTTTAATGCCTTTGAGTCGACAAGAATTTGGAAAACTGTCTTACAAGTTAGCTGAAGCTTTGAAACTTCCTCATCGTTTCAATAAGACAAAACAATGCGCTGGACGTGATTTCTATTATAATTTTATTAAGAGGCATCCAGAATTATCATTGCGAACTGCTGAATCAACAAGTTTGCAACGAGCTGTTGGGTTTAACAAGCCACAAGTTGATCGTTTTTTTGAAAAACTACGACAACTGATGGAAAAATATAATTTCCACCCATCAAAAATTTTTAACGCTGATGAAACTGGAGTCACTAATGTTCATGAAAATAGATTAAAAGTTTTGTCTTTAAAAGGTAAGAAACAAGTTGGAAAGTTGACGTCTGGGGAAAGAGGTCGCTCTGTTACAATCATGCTTTGCATGAGTGCTTCTGGAGATCAGTTTATTCCACCATTTTTCATCTTTCCAAGAAAAAGAATGAACGATCGTCTGACGATTGCAGCACCAGAAGGATCACAATTTGCAGCTCAAGATAATGGTTGGATGACTGGACCTATTTTCATCAAATGGTTCGAAACATTTATTGCATGTGTTCATCCTACCAAAGAGGAACCTGTTTTATTGATAGTAGATGGGCATTGTAGTCATAAAGACTTAGATGTCATTTTGATGGCGCGTAACAACAATGTTCACATGCTAAGTCTGCCTCCCCATTGTACACACAGACTTCAACCACTCGATAGAACCATAATGAAGCCATTTAAAGATGCTTACAATGAAGCATGTTCTCTCTGGATGAGAACGAATCCTTTTAGTAGAATTACGGACTATGAAATATCTGGATTGGTACGGCACGCGTTTACTAAAATCTGTCGAATGGATATAGCCAAAAAGGGATTTGAATGTACTAGGATATATCCATACAACCCTAATATTTTCACTGATTTGGATTACTTACCCTCTCAAGGTTTAGACATTCCCGAAAACTTATATGAAGAAACCAGGACAAGACTATCAGCACCTACCACTCCTTCTCCTTCTCCTCCTAACTCTTCGACACGATCAGTAGCGCTACCTCCTGGCTGTGATTTACAGATGATTTTAAATTTACCTGGAACCTCTAAAGAACCTATAGTTTCTGTTACACCCTTGTTGGCAGAAAGACCGTCTACTCCAGACTTGTATCCTCAACCATCAACTTCTGTTCAACAACTGTTAGAAAAAATCTCACCACTTCCAAATGCAGCTGAACGACGACTAACTGTTAGAAAACGGCGAAGCGCAAAAAGTGAGATACTAACTTCAACCCCGTTCAAAAACGAACTGGAAATAAAAAATATGGAGATAGAACAGAAATCGAAGAAAAAAGCGGAAGTAAAAAAAAAGGTTGATTTTGGCAGTAGTTCGAAGAATACACAGAGCAGAAGAAAAGTCATTAAGGGGAAAGGGAAAAGAACTGCAGAAGAAACGGAGTGCATAATATGCGGAGAAAGCTTCGAAGAAAATTGGATTCGATGCGATTTTTGCTTAGGTTGGGCACATGAAGATTGTGCTAACGTAAATAATCCAAATTATTACAAATGTGACACTTGTATGAGCAATTAATAATGTTTCTGGATGAAATGCTACAATGTCCGATACTACCCACCATATTTGTGAAACACCAAAAATGCAAGGAATTTTTATTTTTTATTTTCATTTATAATCCAACTAGAATTTATTTTTTTGTTATTCACACATTGTTACTGATAGTAAGAAGTTATGTTTGCTTTTGTTTAATTTTAATAAATGTTATGTTTTGGGAAGTTATGGTCAAAATACCTTAAGTGTCCGATACTACCCGACCTTCCCCTAATCATCATAGATACATGTAAACGTAAACGGAAAACGGTGCTTCGTTTAACAGCTAAAAGTAGTCAATGAGCATGAGTTCTACGTTTGTCACGCGACGGAAAAATTACACCTTGTACGATCCCATGCTCACATTTTCTTGCAGGGGTAATTCCATTTTTTTTTCTACCGATCCACTTAATATTCTATTGTTGCAATTTACGTTACTATAGCGATGCGGACTGGACATTTCAAGTTCAAACGTCTTCGGACCCTGTATATCTATATATACCACCTATGTTTATATTACAACACTAATCGATGGTTCGGACATACCTACATGTATACAAAGGCTATGCATAACCTTGATCTAATTTGAATTCATTTGCATTTAAAAGATGATGACATCGACTTAGGGATTCCACGAAATGCATATAGGCATTTGCTGGTATTATAAACGGCATTTCATTAGCAATGATCTTGAAAATAGAGGACATTACGATGAAAATGTCGTCCAGTGGTAATAAATTGCTTTTGTACACCGGTCAATTTGAATTATCAATACTTCGAAGGCTATGATACGTATATATCTACTTATTCAACGGTTTGATAGAGATCTAAACTAGTAACAGCATATCTAAGAATGCGTAGTTTTCGACTTTGATTTATCAGTACAAACATTAATAATTTGCCTCTTATATCTATATATTTTGTAAAAAGAATTGACGAGTGGATTGAAACCCATGACCTTTTGCGTGATTAGCATATACTCTACCAACTAAACCATAACTATCACAAGCTGTTACCGCGTATTGGGCAGGTATTCATAATATTTTTTACTTTCTTATACGTAGTATTATAAGGAAGTATTGTGATGACGAAAATTTTCGACCTCCAGATTTTTGGAGATGTCCACGTTTTGAACTCCCCTGATACCAAAAAAGTGGTTTTTGAAAAATGTCTCTGTGTCCGTCTCCCGCTCTCTCTCTCTGTCTCTCTCCCCCTCTCTCTCCCTCCCCCTCTCTCTCTCACCTCCTCCCTCCATCCCTCCCTCCCTCCCTCTCTCTCTCTCTCTGTGTGTGTGTGTGTGACAACGATAGTGGTCAAACCGCTGTAGATATCAATTCCAAATTCATCTGATATGTCGTTTCGAGATATATTTTTTTTTAAAAACATTGAATTTTTCAGATATGTAATGATATACAGTTTATTTCATTTAAAAAAAAATGACAAACTTAGCTAATTCTTTATAATATAAGCTAAGGAAGTGCATTTGTTACTTTTCATTATATATTATGAATAGCGTGGTTCTTTTTTGAGTATTTAATCCAGAAAAACTACGTTTGCAATCAACCACTCACCATTTGTGATCACTTTAATGGTTGGTGTTTTTTTTTCACATACAAGTTTGTTAAATATAGGCATAAATAATTTTCAGTGCACGATCAAAATTAGACTTTGGCAACAGAGAGGCAATCCATGGAAGTTCCTCGCTAGAGTTATAAACAGATACACGGATTTCGTAGGGACAGCATTTGAAGCAACAGATCAGGGGAACTACTTCAAATTATTTATAGGATATTTTGTCAATCATGTATTGCTGCCATTTGATTTTTTACAATTTATACTGCTCGTTTAAATTAGCAACGTGAAAATATGTATAATAATAGAACATGAGTCAGGGTAAGTGCTCAGGACAAATCCTCAGGAGATACAGCAGGGAATGTCTATATAATTAATTTATAGAAAGTACAAATAGACTAAAAATGATGAGCTCTATCAAAATATTCATAACAAAAAAAAAACAAGGAGCTATTCATAATTATCACTTACTAAAAAAGTTCAAATTAGAAAATAATCTTTTAAGGTATTCTTTACGTTAAATTCGGAAAATTGCAAATTTTATATCGCACAAGTCTTTAAATTTTTCTGATTTGATATCAAAACATAATTCCAGCTAAAATTTGACAGTATTAATATTTTGATTAACTATTATTAAATTCAAATTGTCTATTCGTGATATATGACTCCAGCTTCTCTGGCAACCAAGCAGTGAAAGTATTTTATAGCATAATGTATGCATTTTAGCAATTTTTACACTTTCCGCACCTGCTTGAATTAAAATTAATTGTCAAATTAGAGATTAGAATCGCATACAAAACGATGTTTAAAAATTAAATATTTCGGCGCGACTCTGGTGGTAAAACTAATGAAGGAAGATGTTTCCAAGTCGATGTAATATCATGAAAATTTCTAAGTCGCAGCAATATGTACCTAAGTCAATTACACACATCAAGTATATATTTTATCTATGACTTTAAATGTTAGTAGGAACAATGCATCGTGCATAGCAAGTGACACATTAAACGATAGTTGAAGTTAATGATAAATATAAGGGTGCAAGCAAACAATCCTCTAGACTATTAATGAATAGAAGTGTCTGTTAACGCCTTTTTGTATTATATTTCGTTTCAGTTTTTCGTCATTTAATAATTTATTAGTTTTATATTTATTGTTTCAGATATGACATGAATTTTCAAGAGAGTTATGGCAGAAAACGTCAAAGTTATAGTAAGATGTCGTCCTATGAACAAAAGAGAAATAGATTTAAATTGCAAGGTAAAATATTTATCTTACCTACTTCGATTTATGTTATGTATTTAATAATTATTAATGTATATTGATCCACTTGGGGTTTTTCATGTCTCTATAGCTAATAAAATATTTAATCCCATAAAGGAAAAACATTTACAGCTTGCAAATTGCTTTCATACTATTGCGCATAAAATGTTAATATAACGAGTTTGATCCAAACCAGTGCACCTGTTAATTAGATCATTTTGAAATATTTAAAGGAAACTATTTTGTACAAAGCAGTATGGTAACAACGCTTTCATTCAGCAGACACAACAGTTGCACAACTGTTCAGTGATCATGTCCAGTAGACGACCGCTCACTCTGAACATGTTCAGGAGCGGCCGCCATTTTTGTGAGCGGAAAAATTCTACGCTCACTTAGTTAGCGTATTCTATACGCATGCGCCACGATGCATTCCATGACCAACCTAATACATATTTTTGAAGAAAGTTAGGTACTAGAAAAGTAAGATACAGCAAATTAAAGGTATTGTGCAGAAATAAATGTATTAATATATTGCAGTTCACCCAGTATTTTATTCGGGGTTGTGAAAACCAGCCCTTCCACTAAAAACTACGCCAAAACTTAATGCAGAAAAACAATTTATTATTATTGTTTATTCGGTTTAATCTGTATAATTTTAACATATGGCAGCAATGAAAAGTATCAGATGACAGACGATGACATAAAGGTGAGCGGTCCTGTCCAGCGAACACTCAACTGTTGTGAAGTGAACGATTGGAGCGGGATCGGTTCCCAATCCATCTGCTGAATGAAAGCAATCATTACGGTTTACTCGATAATTCAGATCAGATTCTTATACCAACTATGTAAGTAGATAATATCGATGTTACTATTTCTAGACAAAAATACAAAATACGAAAATACTATAACTGACAAGGACAACACAAAAACACTAAAACACCTTACCACACTAAGCACAAAAATGGCTAAATACGTATTTCAACAACTAAGTTGTCATCATCAGTAGCACTGATTAAAAATCGCGCTGTCTACACACCGTAGCGTACAGAGCAACACTAGTTAAGTGTGGTAAGGTGTTTTAGTGTTTTTGTGTAGTTTCAAGCCACAGACTCCAAGTTTAGTTTCTTGACAAGGACAAAATAAATAAAATTTCAGTCAAATACAATTTTGCTAGGTGTGGCCACCAATTTACCAGTTGAAGTCAGTGAGTGTACTAGTTCTGGCCATATGCGTTAAAATATAGGTAATTTACCTAATGGAAACATTTTATTAAAAAATACACAGAAAGAACAGGTAGGTATTTTAACATTTAATTAAATCAGGTGGATCTGGCAATTTCCAATTGTTTATTCCATTTTTTCTCATTGCACAGCAAAAATAATCTCCATTATCTTCATTAACAATTTTGGCTTTTCCACCTTCGTTTACTTCCTGGATCATATTTTCTTGGATAGCATTGGATGTGGTTTGTTCTTCAAGATGTTCTTCTTAGATTGGTATTTGGTCATTAATCCTGTCTTTGGCATTCTTTTGGTTAATAGTTTTTTTGACAGTCTTCTGGTTTGCTTTTTTTTTGTTTTCTTTCATAATCTTTTCGTTGACATTTGCTTCAAAAATCTCTAACCATTTGTCCGACTTTACGACTGACGGAAAACGAATATTCTTTCTTTTATTTTCCACAATATTGTCCTCTTTTGGCCAACACCTTACATCTATCAGCACTTCACTAGCCGTTCTCTTTTTAAGGAATCTTACGTTTTCAGCAGTGTTAACATCGTAACCAACTTTTTCAGCAACTTGCTGAACTTTAGGTTGTTCTTCCGGAGCTGCTTGAACGTCTTGAATTTCAGAAGCTAATTGGACTTCAGGAGTTAATTGGGCATTAGGAACTGACTGAACTTCGGGAGCTAACTGAACTTCAATATCTAATTGGGCTTCAGAAAATAACTGGACTTCAGGAGTTATTAGAATTTCAGAAGCTAATTGGACTTCAGGAGTTAATTGGGCATTAGGAACTGACTGAACTTCGGAAGCTAACTGAACTTCAATATCTAATTGGGCTTCAGAAGGTAACTGGCCTTCAGGAGTTAACTGAATTTCAGCATCTAATTGGGTTGCAGGAGTTAACTGGACTTTAGATACTGACTGAAAGTCAATAGGTAATTGAACATCAGGACTTAACTGAACATCAGGGACTAGCTAGCCTCCAGGAACTGGTTGGATTTTATGAGTAACGATATTCTGGAGTATATTGACGTGCTTTTCGCTTATGTTTGTTTCCGTATTACTCTGATTTTCGGTGTCAAATTCTGGAAAGTCAAAAATAAAGAAATTATCTTCAGTATTTTCAACTGCTTCGATATCCCAAGACATAGAGGGTACTTTGGTGACAATTTTTTCTTCAATAGATCGCCATAAATTGTACAGTTCCAAAAACCGCTCTTCTCCCCCCCCCCCAAAACAGCCTGCGGCGTATGTGGTATTAAATGTTTTCAACACCAAAGGAGATATGTGATTCTCGATGAATTTTAAATAAGACAAGGTGACGTCTGGTTATACAGTTAGGTTTTCATTTAAGTCTGTTAGATCCTTGGTAATACATTTGCTATAGTCGGGGGCATTTTAGTCAAATGGATTAAGTCCACAAGTACGGAATCCTGACGCAATTGTTTCGGAAAAGTCCTGTCGTGTCAAAATCGAATTTAATGCTGCTGGAACGTCTTTTTTTTGAATGCATCTCCTTTCATGATCAAACAGCCATTTTCGTGTAACTTTTTTCCATTGTTGCTTGAAAGAAAAAAAGAATGCAACTTCTAGTGGTTGTAATATGTGTGTAGTATTGGGCGGAAGACAAGCTAAAATAATGCCATTGGAACGGCAAAGGGTGCTAAGGTTAAGACACAAATGTGAACGGTGGCCGTCCATGAACACAATAACTGGACGAGGAATTTTGTTAGAGTGCAGAAATTTTATAAAAACATTGGCAAAGTATTCATAGAACTGTTGGCTTTGCGTCCAACCGGTATATGGATATATTTTAGGTAGACGTTTAAATGTGAAAATCGTTAGTGGATGAGCAATCATTCCTTCTGCATTTACCACAGTCAAGGTTGTCACATTATCTTTGTCAGACGTTCCTTTATCATAAACATTTTTACCTTTCGGTCCAAGAACAAGAGCGCCTTTAGATGCAAGAAATACAGCTGTCTCATCCATATTAAATGTCTGTTTAGGATGGTTTAAAGCTTTGCAATTAGGTCCTAATAGCGTTGATTGAAGGAATACATAAAGATGCGCAACTACATAGCACTGAGCGTAGCCAAAACTGGGTCCGAGATCTATAGCGATGCATCAGTCGTTTGGGTCCGAGATTCGAAACAGCCCGAGACAGCAATGATGTTTCTCGGCAAGGGGTTTGCGGGACGACTTAACGGAAAGACACGCAATTTTACTTTAGCGTTGCGCATCTTTATATATTCCTTCAATCAACGCTAATAGTTCTTTAGTTTCACTAAACCAACGTCGTATTCTGCTCTCTGAACAGCAGCTCTTGCTTTGTTTATAAATTCGGCGTGTTTTTGACTTACTTCTGGATGTCTTTTCAAAAAAGAATCAAACCATTTGCATCCTGGGGTGTCTTTGAAAACCTTTGGGTCAATGTTACATTCCTTTACTAGTTTTTGCACTGAGAAGAACAATGCTTCTTATTTGATAGGAAATCCTCTTGCAGCACAATCCATGGTCCAAGCTGCTAATTTTTGTTCTACCTCTGGCCCCAAAGCGCATGCAGGACCAACTCAAAAGATCACCATTGAAAAATGAAACAGTACTTCAAAAATATGTCAAGATTGAACATGAAAAAGAGCTGTCACTTCTTTTTGACTGTAAAACCAGGTGGAATAGTCTTTTAACCAATGCTGGATCGATTTTGTCTTTTAAAAACCTGCATCCAAAAAGCTCTTATAGATCTCAATCCGTTTAGAAGAGGCTGATTTTGAATTGGTAAATAAAATTGTTGATGTGCTGACCCCAAATAAATTAACAATAGAAGCAATCTGTCGGCGAAATGCTAACTTATGCACAGCTGATGCCGCTTTTAAATTTCTTATAAAACAATTGTCTATAAAAAACTCAGCACTCGCCAATAAAATGAAAACATCCTTAGTGGAACGTATAAAGCAACGACGAAGTGATGATTTAACTGGTGTGTTGAATTATTTACAAAATCCACGAAAAGATGATGAAAATCAGTTATTATCGGATTTTGAATGGTTTGACTTATTTCCAATTCCTACACAAGCTTTAGTGAGGAAGCAAATAAAGAGTATTGTTAAAAGACTAGATAGTCGAGATGACACGGAAGAGGGAGAAAAGTCAGGAACATAAACAGATGATGAGCCAAGGCAACAAACCTCCAAACCCCAATAGACACTAAAGGAAAAGTTACAGCTGGAAATTAATAAGAGCATGGAATCCTCAGGTTCTGAAGTACAAGATGAATCGGGGTTGGTAAATAGTATTAGACGTGAAATCAGCCTGTTCGAAAATGGAGGAGTTTGTGGATATCACTTAGAATTAGCATATACATATCTATTGTCTATTCCTAAAACCAGTGTAGAACCTGAGCGAGTATTTTCAGCTGCTGCTTATGTTGGCAATAAACTACGAAGCAGGCTTGGAATTCAAACATTGCATGCTTTAATATTACTGCGATTGTATTTTCGAAATTTTAAATAGTTTGCTGTATTGTTTTTTTTTTGTTCCTTGTTTTAGTATATTGTGTATTGTGTTGTGCAACAATATTAATAAATTAATTTTAAGAAATTACTTACGTTTTTTTGTTCATTTGAGCCCAATTAGAAACCATATAGTCTAATCCCGGGACCCCGGGATTACGCATCAAAAATCCCGTATTCCCGGAATTGAAAAACATGATCGGGATTGTATTCTCTAGTCACAATTTATAAAGACAAACCTTATATCGTCGCCCTAAAGTCAAAACCTCGTATCTACCAAAATGGAAATTTTCAGGAGAGACAAAAAAAACTTTTTTATACGAAGTCTTTAAAACTGCTTCTTAATAATAATTATATTAATTGAAACATAATGTAACCCTCAATTAAATGAAAGTTAGACGAAAAAAGATCTAAAGTGATTTATCTTCTTTTTGAAAAAGAAGTGAGATACGAGGTTTTGCATTGAATTAGTATTCATTAATGATGACTTACGGGGAAGTGAGATTAAAAAAAAAATATAATATTGTTATTTATTTAGCAGAAAAACTTTATTAAAGGTCACATTAAAGTTTATTGCGACAAAATAACAATAAAAGAAACTTACTACATAATACTAGTGGTTCAAACCATCATAAAACCCGTGATAATCCGCGGCTATGACTTTTTTTAACGACTGCAGATGTTGATACTTGTCACCTTTTATTGGTAGTGATTTTGGGTAGAGATTTGGTATTTCACCACAATAATTAGTATTATTGCGTTGGGGTAGGCGTACCCAGTCATCATTGAAGCTTAGCTTAAACTGAATGTCACCCGTGGGGCAGTACTTAAGTGCTCGCAGATCGTTCACAGTAGAGTCACCAACACGCTTGCCTGGGCGAATGGACGTTACGTATTTGATCTGAGAATAATCTTTAAAAAATGTGTGATCAATGTATTTCACTTTGTATGGGTTGTTCCGTTTGCGAGCTTCTTTTATAATCTCAACATAATTTGATGGTGAATAAATATGTCGATTTTTCTTTCTCCGTTCAATAGTTGAATGGACGCTATCGCATTCCATTTGCGAGTGCCCTTTTACCAAATATTTTTGGATGATGGTAATTTGGTTCATTTTTGCATGGTGGAGAAGAGAATTGGCTAATGTAACGTTCCGGTTCTGTGCGCCGCAACCGTCACTAAAAATTACTATCTCTTTTTCTTCACCATCTAGCTCTTCTTTGAGATAATCAATCAAACATGATGCAAAACAACTTCCGTCCATCCCTCCTTCTCCTTCGTGCCATACGTAACAAACCACGTTGTCGTTCTTTAGATTATAGATCGTGTAGTTGTGACACGCAAGCTTTTGTTTAAAGTAGACCATTCCAGCCTGTATGTCAGGTACTAATTGTACAGCTTGAACATCTACTCTCAAGGTGCATACATTTCCAGCAATGGCTTCGGATTTGTCAAGATCTTTCTCGCTTCTGGCCCTATCTTTTTCCGCTATATGACTTCTATATTCCTCTTCGGTTACATTTCCTGCCTTATATGCAAAACAAAGATCACATTGGTCTTTGCGAGGGTGGAATATGTCAATGCTTAAACTCCTCATCTCGGATAAAAATACATTTATGGATGTTATAAATTCTGCATCCACATCCTTTGTATACAACTGGTAAACGTCTGAGTAAGACTGAAAGATGTTTTCCAGGTACATTTTACTTGTGGTCGCTCGGCAATAATGAGAAGGTAGTTTGGGAAGACGTTCAAAAAACTCAACAATCTTTCGTCTACGTTCAGCATTAATAGGTTTAGCTTTTGAAGGAAAGCTATCAGTTGATTTGGCAATACCAGAAGAGTGAGCATTTGTTACCCAGTTATGTATAGTCCATTCTCCAATACCAAATGTAGCAAAAAACATTTGCTTGCATACAGGCATTAGTACATTATCAACTTTTAAGTGATAGAGCAAGCTGTTTTTGCGTCTAGACATTTTCTTTTTTGTCCGTTTTTCTTTAGTCGGTTGCTGACTTACCTACTAAAGTTCCTATAAATAATTTCCGTTGCTTCCAATCTAGATCTAACCAAAACCTTGAAAAAATTTCTTTTCTTTGCTCATTAGTTATTTTCCAACATAGCCTCTTTGCTTTAGAATTCGAACACTTTTTCGAAGAGCAACCTATTTCCTTCATGACTCTTGACTTTCCTTTTTGTTCGACCTCAACTCCATCTACTTCTTTTATACCTACTACGTACTCTTCTCCTTTCATTCTTGACACTTTCTGCTTGTTTCGCTTCCATTTTGATGGATCTGCTTGTCCTTTTTTTGCGCGTTTTCTCTTCGGGCCTTGTTCTTTTTGCTTAACATTGTCGGGTTTCATAGATCGGCTCTTCACATTCGCTTTCTCATCTCTGATGTTTTGCTTAAGTTTTCCAACGTTTTCACGCTTCCTCTTTATAGATTCTCGTTCTGACGATTCTGAGTCACTAGAGGGATGAAAACTGGAACCCGACTCTTCAAATGGATCAGGGTCCTCTTCTATAATACATCTTTCCCCAAAATCTGAAGCACTTAAAGGAACTTCTGAAGTATGTATATCATTGATGTTTGCAGTAACATTGCAGACTTCCTCTTGTGTATTTACTGAATTGGTTACGTCAGAACAATACATCTCTTGCACAATATCATACGCCCCTCGGGGAGAACAGGCATCATCACATTCTTCGGATAAGTCACTTTCTCCAAGTTGAGGACTTGTGTTATTATTTTGTAGCGCCAATTTCAAAATTTTGGCTGTTCGACTACTTGTCTGCAACGAAGAATAAGTTTCACATCATTTTCACTCGACTATAAAAGCTAGTACTCAAAGAAAGTAGCTATCAATTTTGCCACAGTGTATACCTACTTAGTGCTTGTCTAACTACGTTTTAGTCTAGCTATAGATGATAGTAGTGCTAACCAAAAAAGTACTGTTTGCTATTATGTGTTGCTTTCACATTACTGAGAGAGTATTTTTCATGCAGAAACCTCGTAACTCTCACTACTTTTGTAAATGCAAAAACCACGCATCTCGAAATAAATTTTGAAAACCTTGATTAAAATAACTTTGACTGTGTTCTTGTGTGGCTATTTAATTAAGAATAGTATCTAGTCTATCGTTATGCTATCATAACTGTTCCAACATCTACTATTTCAAAAATAATTAAACATAACCTCGAAAAAGCAAGTGATTTACTGAATATTTCTGTACACTAACAAGTACTATTGAGATTAGCAACAAAATAGTGGAAAATATGTACTCACCATTTTATAAGGCACTATTACTTAAAGAAAAAATCTAATATGATTTGAATTTCATGGGAAAACAAGGATAAACTACACACGTGTTCACAACTCATTGAGATACGAGGTTTTGTACTTCATAACGACATACGAGTATTTGGTATTTAGGTGGCACATACGCAATTTTGCTGATATCGACATAGAAGCTTTTGCTACTTATGCATAACAACAAATTCCATCAGAACTCCTCGTATCTCAAAATTGCCAAAAACCGAGATACGAGGTTTCGACTTTAGGGCGACGATATGTGTATTACGGACAGACGTATTTGAACAAAAAACTTTATTGTAATTATGTTTTTCTACTTTTCAGTGTATCGTAAAAATGAAAGACTGTACCACAGAAATATGGGACCCCAACGAAGGACCAACGCTGTCCAAAACATTCACTTTCGATTCTGTTTACGACCAAAATTCCTTTACAGAAGTCATATACAACGACATCTGCTATCCTTTGGTCGAAGTAAAAATCATACTCAAATAGGTTAACACTTTCTTTAATTTATGACAATCTACTTTGTAGAGCGTGTTAGAAGGCTATAACAGCACCATATTTGTCTATGGCCAGACTGGATGCGGTAAGTCATTTACTATGGAGGGCATCAGAGATGCACAAGAAAAAGGAGTGATATCCAGAGCGTTTGAACACATTTTCGAAGCCATCTCCGTAACTACTGGTGTCAAATATTTAGCTTTAGCTAGTTATTTGGAAATTTACAATGAACAAATTAGGTATGAAGCATTCATATTGTAGTGATTTTCACGAATTTAATTTTTAATGTTGGTTTCTTATTTTAGAGATCTTCTTTTATCAGGGGATAAAATATCTAGTAATTGTCCTTTAAATTTGAAGGAATTGCCTAATGAAGGCCTCGTTGTACCCGGTAAGTATATAGAACGAATTCGAAACCTAAAAGCTGATTCCATAGTCTTGTTGGCACACTGTTTGGATGATTTTATGAAGTGTTCGCGCTTTATACTAATAAGACCACAAAAAGGGTTATCAATCTCAATGAAAAAACTACATATTGTAAACAATCGCGGCTGGTGAGTTCGTTTAGGTGAAGGAATTACATAGACAAGAGGAATTCGTTTATTATCGGATAATAAAAGAATCAGTCCTGTCTATGTAATTGCTCCACCAACACGTATTCACCAGCCACCACCGATTGTAAGTCTCTAGTGCATAAGCCACATACTGATCAAAAATAAGAGATTTTAAAAATAGCATTTTTCATGAAGATATGAAATAGTTATTTCATGTGATTTCTGTATTGCCATGAATATTTAAAGTAGGTATTGTAGAAAAGAAACTATGCCATGTGTTTATTAAGACTAAAATAATCAGACACTTTAAGAGGGGCGTTTACCTATCGAAAACTAAGGCATCGCCGTTTCGCATTTTTTAAACTTATTTTGTAATTTTAGAATCTCAAATTTGGGTTAGTGATGCAAAAGGCATACATTTATAATGTCGAGGTCAGTTTTTGTGCTAATTTATTTTCTTAAAAACGTTATGTGTTTTAGAAATAACCACAAAAATGCATGAATTTACTAACTAAGGCTGGTACACAAAAGGAAAAAAAAGACCTCTGCACGCCAGCTGCACATTTGATGTACGATATAAAAAAAAATTATGTCATTATTTTTGAAGATAAAAAACATTAAACAGTAAACATTGTTACACACATTTCACACGAGGTTCTTCGCGTCGTCTATCCCCACTTTACGGTATCTCTACCGGTTCTAGCGAAGACGAAAATCTATCGGAATCGGTCGGCTATTGCAGACTTAAATGCGAGTGACAGTTTAATTACAAACTGTCACTGGCATTTAAATGTCATATATGCCTATAATATTCGAGTCTACGAGTAAAGAATAGAACAGGAGAGAGTCTCCTTAAAAATAATATTTGTCCAAAGTGGTAGCTCAATATGGCCGCCGTAATGCATAGGCGTGCATAAATATTTTGTGTAGGGTATATTTACACTTCCTGTGTTCTCGATAATCATTTAAAATAGATTGTTACTCCAAAAATAATTAAGGAAATATCGTGAGTGTATTATGCTTTCAATTCTTTTCTTCTTTTTAATATGTTATAAACGGGTTTAATGGAAATCTACGTCAAAAATATAACAAATATTAAATGACTTGGATATGTATGTTACGCCACTGAATACATAATCAGACATGTCAGATATATGACAATTTATTTAAAATACCTCTTTTTAAATTATTATTGCCTATGTTGAATGCCAATGAAATAACTTACCGATGAAGAGAAAAAGTGATATTCTACGTTCTTGCCGTTTTAGAACGACCACAAGCCACACAATTCACCATTATAGAAACACTAAAACGTCATTTTTGACATAACAGTATATAACTGACCTTCCTTAAAGTGGTAACTTCCGTCTAAAAAATACCTATTCCCCCACCACGTTATTATCTCTCCTGTTCTATTCTTTACTCGTAGATTCGAGTGTATAATAATATAACAGTTATGGGCAAGCGAAAATTGACTTATTATAAAACATCAACAACATCAACAGTTCCGTAAGTACTCATTCTTTATACATTATGTTTTCCATTTAAATGTCATATAATAATATAACAGTTATGGGCAAGCGAAAACGGGCTTATTATAAAACATCAACAGCTCATTCTTTACACATTGTTTCCCATCTATAGTATTCCTTAATCTATGTATAAAACCGAAGCGCTGTGATGAAAACCGAATATCGTGTAGCCCCACTTAATCACACGCCCTTGCGTCTACCCGTCCCGCGAGTAATATAAGTTGCATAAGTTTTTATTTGTTGGTAAACGCCCGTCTTAATATTGATGAATAGTTTTCTTTGATGCTTTCTAGCTTGTACAATGCAAAAGAAATTACTTAAGAATGATCTGCATGTGTTTGTGAATGTAGGTACTATGTAGTGTTTTTAGTTTTACGGAATAGGGAAAAAGAAGGGTAATAAAAATACAAAATCGTTTTCTTTATATTCCCCTGCATCCCCGATACACTTTTCAGATCTTTCAATTAGCTTGTGTATACCTTTATAAAAAATATTTTATCGTTATTTTGCTACCCCTCCATTGGGCGAACTTAGAAACGCTTCCTTATATGTATCTTTATCCCTATTATTCTCATATTGTTTTTCCTTTCCTGAACCACAGTATAAAGCTGTATACACACAGTAGTTTCTCTCGCCGTCGGCACCTTTGATGTTTGTGTCCCAAAATAGTACTGCGCATTCACGCACACGCAACCAGAGGCGTAGTAAATTTTTCTATTCAGGAATAAGCCAGTGACGCAGAACCAAATTGTTTATGAGATAATTATGTTAATCTATTTTTAAAATTATGAAAAAGCTATATCAATAATACAAAAAACGATGATAAAACACTGCTTTTTATTAAGTACATATTACACACGCATTTAATATGTAATACATTATACGTACAACACAAAAAAAGGCTCCTCTAACCTAAAGATTACTTAAATTTCTTGACACAATTCATCAATGGTGTTGTAAAATTGTTATTTTATTTGAATTGCCACTAACTTTGAAATTTCTATTGCAAAATTTCAAAGTATAAAAAATTCTTACACGAATAAATAGCTTTATCAAAAATTCAGTAGGAAAATTTTCGCAAGGATGTTTATATGATATCTCCTCCAACTTCTGTTTTAATTTAAAGCTAACATTTGGTTCGAAGGAAAATGAAGAAAAAATTCACAGAAGGCTTTTTCCTAATGCGGTATTTATATATAGGTATACTGAAATTATGGTCGGGCGTTGCCAAATTAGTAAAGCTGTTTCACAAAGTTAGGACATGCCTTAAAATAAGTGTAAAATTTGAATTCATTCATTTCTTGTGTTTTAAACGTATAATTGTTGGAAAACTATGCTTTTCAAAACATTTGTGTCCCAAATAACCTATAAAATAAGTGAAGGCATTTTGTTCAGTTATATTTTCCCATTGTCGGTAATCAATCTTCGAAAATTAAATTTTGCGTTGGTGGTGGTGAATTTGTCATGAAGTTTGAGTAATAATTCACAACTACAATACACAATATGCACATTTTAACAGTTGAGGACATTTTAATGCGCCTGGGGATCTTATCGCATTGGTTCTTTCGGAAACCTGAAAAAGCTTAATTTAGAATTGTTCGAACTATTCTTGCACCGAGGTGCACAACAATAATGGGGCATTTTTGTTCCAAGTATTCGCGAAACGAAACACTACAATTATTGATAAAACGTTATGCTGCGTGCACAGTAATTATAAAAAACAATTTGTTTGTCAAAAATGTTGGAAGTACGTCAGCATCCATTAAATTATATGGAAATGTTTCAAGGAAATGCACAATAATCAAACAAAAATTTTTGACACACATTTTAAACACAAATTCTAAATTAATAATGTGTTAATAAATTTATTTGACGTTAATTATAAATGCCAAAAGAATGTATAATTTAGTTTTACAAATGCCTTGTTTAATCTGTGTACAACTACCCATTAATTTGTAAAATTAGTGTTCATAATAAATTGTTTGTCAAACATTTTGTATAATTGGTGTACAGCATAATTTATATTAACGGCCATTCACAAATCGCATGCCCAGCAGTCGCATCAAATAATCCCGCCAACTCAACAGCTGATGGCTGACTACTGCGCATTCAGAAATTTTCACGCACGCGTCGGTTCAAGGTCGTCGGTAGGAGAACAATTATTTCCCTCGAGAGAAACTACTGTTTCTATTACATAGCTATATACTGTGCCTGAACAATGTGAAATTTTTGAACAACTGCTAAGTAAGTAGGTACCTACGAGGTAGACGCCATAAATTCCCGGCCTGATATACAAAAAAGAAACTTGGAACAATATAAGAATTTTTATTTTTCAATGTAATCTCCCCTAATCAAAATTAATTATTATTGCAATATGTAATATATGGTGCCCTACACATTTATATTTTCGCAGTCATGTTTACTCGATACAAACAAATTTAATGTTAGAATTTCCAGATTTTCGGATTCAAAATCTGCTATTCTTAAAGTAACATGGATTCCAAGGAGATTTAGCTAGGATTACCAAATCCGATTCCAGAATTCAAATAAACGTTCGGTGTCCGTTCATTTGATTTGATTGAAATACGAATTATGGGGTTACTGCCTTTTCTTGGTCGCCTTATATAGAAACACGGTAAATGATCAGTTTACATATAAAAACTAGCTGACCCGGCAAACGTTGTTTTGCCATATAAATTATTTCTAGTGAATATTTTGGCAGTCTAATAAAAAATAAGTAACTTATTGTAAGTGTGTGGGGATATGGTATATGACTGAAAGAGGAATGGAGCGCTGTGAACGATGACGGCCTATAAAAATAACAAAACACCAAACATTCATTTTTTGAATTCATTGTAATTTTATTATCTTAACTAATAAATTTCTAATTACATCTCTATCACAAATAATGACAATTAAAAAAAAACTTTATCAGTCTCTTAGTGCAATGGAGTGTACGATATTTTTAGTGAGTCCATCTTTAGCCAACACAAACAAACTGAATGGTTTATCCACGCGAGAACATGCCATGTATAATTGTCACGGTGTGCCCAAATCTAAGCCACAAACAGACATCGCTTGGCCTTGATGAGAATATACTTAATATGAGAGTTGCACTGAGAAAGTAAAATGATAAGTATAAGCGTCACTGCTACGATCGACGCACAATCAACAATAATGGCCGAAAACGGTTTAGGCCCTAAACTTTAGTGAGTGAGAGAAAGCTTATTATGTGAGAAAGACAGGAGACCGGCTTCGTTCTGATTCCTACTCTGTGCTGTTTACGGGGTGAGAAGTGACACCGGTAGATGCCTGGCGGGAATAACTGATCGAGTGGTAACTGATCAATTATCGACCGCCGAGAGTAGAAAATTATTAAAGTACTAATATCGCTATTAAAAAATAGGGGTTGATGGTGGTAGGGTGAAAATTTAGGGTTGCATGTATTTTTTAATGCCGAATCATAAAAAAATAAAATACAAAATTTTGTCCAAAAAAACAAAAAAAAAATTTTTTGGGATGGACCACCCTTATCACTTAGGGGTACGAAAAATAGTTTACGTCCTATTCTCATACCTGCTGAATATACACACAAAATTTCATAAGAATCGGTGTCAAGCCGTTTCGGAGGAGTTTTGTGACAAACACTGTAACACGAGAATTTTATATATTAGATATATATACAAGAAATATATCAGTTTCCCTCAAAGAATGTACTTTTTATCGCAAGGAATCGATTTGTTACTTCCTGAAGCAATTCTAGGAATGTACGTCAAGTCACCCATTAAAATGTACTGTTCTGCTATTTGTTGATCAGACTTCGATCATGCACTTGTATTACATTTTTAAAACACACAAGCAAAAAAATATGTATGAATAAATTGCATGCTTTGTAGCCGATAGTCACAAAAAATTTAGTCTGGCAGCTCATTTTAGGTATATACCGTCTATATATGGTCTTGTCATGGCTAAATTAATTCAGTTTGATAACCTTTTTGTGGTCTTTAAATACTCATGAACAATGTATCTTTACGATGTTTTTCAGGCCTTACAATGAAGCCTGTACACAATATAACAGAATGCGAAGAACTGCTCAATATTGGCTCAAGAAATCGTATAATAGGTTCAACGTTAATGAACCAAGCTAGTTCCAGATCACATAGTATTTTTACAATCAGTATAGAACAAATATCCAGCGAAAACAATAACGAATCCATTAAAAAAGGTAACCAATCATATACGTAAATTGTGACATACAGACAAGTAACATTCAAATAGGCAGATCAAATACACCGATCGCGTGTGGATGTGGATTGTTGAGTTAACTGTTGCTGTGTCACTCTTTTCTATAGGTGATTCGTTTTAAGTTTTGCAGCGCCCCCGTGGCAATGTTCGAACTAACTTCGATGTACCTCTAGCTCTCACTATATTAAGTATCATTTTTATCTTGCCGTAGATAATTATCAATAGCCGATAGTATTTTTTTAATAACTAAAAATGGGTGTAGAGTTCTTATGGTATTTAACTGAAAGCACAACCAAAAACGAAATCTTTCCACCACGTCTACTATCAGAGTTATAATCATATACCCCGCTGGTAGGTAAACAATAATATTGTATTTAGAAAATTTGTTATACAGAAGTTATAAAAAGAAACAGAGAAGTACAAATATCTTGACATAACAAATACTTGAATGTTTAATTAGTATCAAGAACAGTGGCGGCCCGTGATTTTTTGGCACGGGAGGGCATCGAGGGGGGGGGGTGTTTAATATCAAAAATTAAGTACAGACAAAAAAATGAACTCAATATGTTATTTAATTAACTTGTTTCAAATTCGCCGTTCCTTACGATTAGCAAAATGATTAATAACTAATTCATTGAAGTTTGGTGTTGATGTCAGTAATTGTTTTTCATTGGTACACACTGCTGAGGCACATAGTCTGCTTTCCTGCATGGTATTGCTAGAAAATGTCTTTATTCTCTTCAAAGTTGAAAAACAATATTGCAATATTCTTATTTTTATTAACTGCATTAAATTTAACAACAGTTGCCAGTACTTTTAATAAATATCTGTCACAAAGCCCTAGAAAATATTGTAAATTATTCTGTTTAGGATAGGATTTCATTTTAGATTTAGTAGCTACAACTCGATGCTGTTTTAGAGATTTTCTCAGTCTTTCCTTTCTGGGTGTATGAGAGATTTTTTTCTGTTTGAACCCCAACATCACTTGTAATAAGAATTTCCATAACTGCCAAAATACAATTAAAAAATTATACATTTCATTAAATACAAATGAATTGTATGTGTGTAACTGAAAAGTTCTAAATTATTCTACTTTATATTAGGTTAAATACATATATGTTCAATTTTTGTTCAAAAATTAGTACTTCGAATTCTTTAGTTAAACAACTAAACGTATTTTATGCTTTGCTCATAATATAATTTTGTATTGTAAATATTAATTGTCATACCTATAGGTGGTTCACTTTCTGCTAAATTTTGAGATCCAATATCACTTGTGCTAGGAACATTCATAGTTTCTTAGATTCTGTAGATAGTTCCATAACCGATGAGGTTTGAATTGATTTCTTTTCAATATGGTCATGGCTGTGAGAGATAACGATGTTCTCTAAAATTCTTATTTTCGAAGGAGGTTCCTTCATTAATATAAAAAGATAAAAACCACATTAGAAGTATTTATTTTCATGCTTCATCTTTAATAAAAACTTTAATTATAAGTGCAAACCTTATCACAACATATTTAACAATGATAAATAAGATCATATATCTTTTGTAGATAGTAAATAAGTTTACAAATTCAAAAAAATATCTTATTAGAGAAATTAAAGTAAAACATTGTTATAATAATGTACAGATTTTTTGGAATATTTCAAATTATAAAGTCATGTTATTATATTTATTCTACTTCAATGATGATGTATGAAGTTACATATTTTAAAATTATAATGCAACGGTATTGCAATTAATACATACATATAGACAAAAATTGTTGAATATATAAAAGATAAATGCTAACAAATAATTTTGGAAATATTTTAATTTTATGATAGTTTATATTAAAAACAAAAGCTGTCGATGTTTCTGGTGTTTCCATGCAGAGTGGGAGAAATAATGCGGGAATTGCATTGGATGCCTTAAATTATTTAAACACATGTGTGATTCAAAGTGTTTACCACATACAGATATATCAACAATTCCTGTAGACCAAGTGACTATCAAATTAGGCAACACAATTAACAGCAGTTGGTAGTATTGAATGTTTTATGTAAAATATTCTAGACAGTGGCGCACCATACATACATATTCCTTTTTCCGTAATGCAGCTATATTTGACTTGTCAACAATGACAGCAGTATTTATGAATAAAATGTACGCTACTGTCAAATATTAGCGATACGCGAATCTCATAAACGTATGAACACGATAATCACCAGATTTTAGAAAACTACTAATCACGTGGACTACAATCTTTCTCGATAGCACAGTAGAAATGTTGTTTGCCATAATTTTGACAAATCTTTACTTAGAAGGTCATTCTGGTTACAGCTGGTGATCCACTGTAAGACACTACAAAAAAGATGAATTATTACAAATGAACTGTTACTCAATAGCTATAACTTACCGATTTTCTTCTTTAAGGGTCCTCGCTAGTGGATCTGTCAACAATAGCAAAATAGCAGATTTTAGAATCCAGATGTTTTTGTTGATTTTAAAGATGGAGAAAACCTTTCAACGTCAACTTATGAAGAATTTAGTAATCTAGCCGGCTGAAGAATCAAATTTAGAAAAAAAATATCGGATTACAGAAAATTAATTAAAATGTCAAAATATTAAAAACCAGTTTTCTCAAAAATCCTTCGGAGGAGATTTGTTTGCTTGGGTTCACGTTATAAATTGAATAGAAAGCTACCCGACTGTGCACTTATTTTTCGTTCAACTATTCTTTACTTTGTTTAAAATGAATATAAAATAAATTAAAATTAGGCAACCCACATTACAATGAATTGTTATTCTGTTATAAATATTTCCCGCAGTTACAAATGTGTAAATAGTTGGTCATAAATGAATTTTTATTCGCTTAGATATTGAGTTATTATTTCAAATATTTAAAATATGTTCCCTATGTGTAAAAGTACTCGGACATCCTTGGCTTATTAAATTATGTGCTATGCAACCAATATTACATTTCCCATTCACTAGCGAGGACCCTTAAGAAACGAAAAGAAACTGTAGAATATATTTTGTTGCTGAACATTTTTACAAGTAAAAATTTCTTCTTTCGTACAGTTTCCATTATTTATATCAACAACAATTTAACTGGCACCTTTACTTATTATTCTTTCGTAAATTATAAGTTATAAAACTTAGACGGGTTATATTTATACAACAATATACAAGTACACAACAAAAACAAAACACGCCATTTTGAAATGTGCCCTTGTTTGATTTTGCGCGCAAATATCGGAATTATGCAAGTGAGGCTTTTGTCACTTCTGTTATTCTGTGATATTACATACTGGATGTCATCCGGCATCACAGAGTAGTGCCCGCTCGCTGACATATACTGATCTCGCCCCGCGCCACTCTTTATCCACTCGATTTCTAATACAAACGGTGCAGTCGCGCGAGATGCCCCGGAGCCTACGTCAGACTGTGATTTTTAAACGCGCTGAAGAAACGGACTGTTACTTCCGAAAAAATCCCAAGCAGCAAAATCACAATTTTAGAAAAGGATAAAAATATATATTTGCTAATGTAGGACAAATGTGCATATAGTGGTTTTGCTGCTAGGGATATTATTTGTTTTAAACAAATCAGAAAAAATATATACAAATTAGGTTTTTATAATTAATTTATCTGTTAAAAGAAATCTATCACGGGGAGGCAGTGCCCCGTTGCCCTCCCTGCAGCAGCCGCCATTGATCAAGAATACAAAAACACTTAACTCCACACAAAGGAAAATTGCTTATATATCAAAGTTTTGCATAAATATAGTTATTTCTTCCTCTTATATTGCCTGTTGCCTTCTCTAAGGAGAAACCAGCAAAAATCTCCCATCGTGAGGGGATCCCACCTACCTTGATATCGTTTTTTCATTTCTGCAATCTCTTGATGGAACCTTTCCCCGCGCTCATCACGCGTCTTTCCTAAATTAGCAGGAAAGAAACCCAAAATGTGAATGCAAAAAATTAACTATGAGCGACATTCCGCATGCTAAGTTTTTATAGTTTTCTAGCAAATTTAGCCACGATATCTTGGTAGTTTTCACTCTTCACCCAGAAAATATTTGCAAACATTTTTAAAAGAAGTCCTAGCAGTCCAAGTA
Organism: Amphimallon solstitiale; assembly: GCA_963170755.1. Classification (NCBI taxonomy): domain Eukaryota; kingdom Metazoa; phylum Arthropoda; class Insecta; order Coleoptera; family Scarabaeidae; genus Amphimallon; species Amphimallon solstitiale. The sequence goes on from OY720677.1 coordinate 133,848,799, forward strand.
ATAAGGAAATAACTCTAAGGTCACCAAAGATTTGCTAAATATGATTTGAATATTGAATGAGACAATATAGTTAACATACTGTCGTACGTTTCTCTTGTGTTTGTAGAATGAACCATTGGAATTGATAGTTTCGAGTTACCATTATATAAAGTAAAATGGCTTTGAGACTTGTTTTTGCCGAGTCGATAAACAATCGCCATTTTGCAGGTTTATATTCAATACTCATTACCGAACTATTATAGGAACAATTCCTATAGTACATAATCAAAATAATATATTTTGCATTTGAATTGATTTACAGGCAAATTAAATTTAGTCGATCTAGCTGGCTCTGAACGACAAACAAAAACAGGTGCGACCGGTGATAGACTAAGAGAAGCCACTAAAATTAATTTATCTTTGAGCGCCTTAGGAAATGTCATATCTGCCTTAGTTGATGGTAAAGCCAAACATATACCTTACAGAGATTCCAAACTTACAAGACTATTACAGGTAAGCATTGTTTTCCATAGTTTTTAAAGAATAAGGCACACAGTAAAAATATATAATTTAGGATTCACTAGGCGGCAATACAAGAACGCTGATGATAGCCTGTATAAGTCCAGCAAGTAGAGATTATGCAGAAACATTATCTACATTGAGATATGCGAATAGAGCTAAAAATATTCATAATAAACCCAGAGTTAACGAGGTAAATTATTTCTTCTAATTTTGACATTACAGTAAGTTTATGTGACGTGTTCAATAGGATCCGAAAGATACCATGCTAAGACAATATCAGCAAGAAATAGAAAGGCTAAAAGTACTTTTGGAATCGCAACAGCATACGCCGCTTCACGTGGAAGATTTGACCGACAAAACGGAAAACGATACGTTCATTTCGCAAAATAACGATTTAGATGCCAAAAGGGACCGATTAATTAAGAATTACGAAATGGAAATGACCAAGTTGAAGAATTTACACGAAAATGAGAAAAACGAAAAGGAAACCATTATGAAACAGATAGAAACGATAAAGGCAGAATATAGAGGAAATATCGAAGCATTAAATGAACAAATTCAAAAGAAGGACAGAGAAAAAGTTAGTTCCAAAGAAGAAATTTTACAAAGAATACAAGCACTTAAAGCGACCATGATTGGTGGTGAAAAAGCAGATGACTCGGAGTTATCGGAGAGGAGAAGAAAGAAAAAAATGGCAGCCGAAAGGAGACTCAGGTTAGTGAATGTTTTTGTTACACAGTAACACGCAGAGCCATAGCCATGAATGAATTTGAGAGAAATCTATATTTTAATGATTATGATAATTAATTAATTATTATTAGAGAAATACAACGCAACGAACTTGTTTTTCTACGTCAGAAACCGCTCTGATCAAGTATAATATTTAGTTATTTATGTACCAAGTCAGTAAAGCGATCGCCTTTATCGAACAAGTCTGTATTCATTACGATACTCGCCTTCGGCTCGTATCGTAATTTTTATACTCGTGTCTTAATTAGGTACCATCATTAAATGCTCATTTCGTAATATACTATTTTAAATCATGATCAAGTTATTATTGAACAATTTGTCTGTAGATATAAAGCATTTTTAAAAGGGGTGTTATGTTTTGAAATTGACATAGTGGCCAATTATTAGTCCAGTCATTATATAGAGACATTTGGAAAGGAAAATGAATCGAACCGTCTTAATTTTTTTACATGTTATAGGGGGTGCTTAGGAAAGCTTGATTTGAAGTTTTCAACTAAGATTTCCCACGTTTTTTTTTTTTGTTAGTTATTGAGATATTGAACGAAATAGACAAACATTTAGAGATTGAAACTGACTTTTCGTCTTTTTCTTCTTTCCAGAGGTACTTTTCGAAAAAATAACTATCATCAATCTTGTACTGCCTGCTCATACGAGCAATATAGTGTTTTTGTTTCTCTCGACGTGTACTATCGCAGCGCAAAGCCGGCAAGTCCGTAAAGTTTCGATTTTTCCGCTCGCGTGCCGCCATCTTTTAAATACCAGTAAATTATTAATTTCGCGATAACTCGGTTTCCAGTGAAGTATTGTTTTGTCATTTTTGTTTCCCTTTCGACGCTCTACAATGTAGGTCATAAAAACTTTTCACGTATTATTGCTTTAGTTGTTGAGATACCGAAGGAAAGTGAAAAAAATTTGAGATTGAAACTGATTTTTCGTTTTTTGTTTCGATTTTATAGCTCGCGCGGTTATACAAATATGTTGGAACGGATTCGAAATAAATAATAAAAACAGTGGGATTATTTTTCACGCGCATAAAATTTATTATTAGTGTTATAAATTTTTGCTAATAATAAGTCTCCTTTTTTTTCGACGGTCCTAGTTCGCAATCTCTCAGTTTATGATACTCTTCGAGCTGAGGAGATTTTCAACCATATTTTTTTTGACAGTTCGTGAATTATCCTCAGAGTCTAATTCGCTGTCACAGAGCAAGACGTCGACTTTGGCGACGTTGTTGTATGTCTACCCACTGCACCCACTATATTGTAGATCGTCGAAAGAGGAACAGGATATGACCAAAGAACAATTCTATATCTTAAGGGGGAACAGAGCTATTGCAAAAACCATAATTTACTGCTTGTTTCCAGATGAAGAGACCGAACGGAAATATCGAAATTTCGCACGGATATCCCGGATTGCCAACTTTGCGGCGCGATAGAATACGCTATTACTTATCACCTGATAGAGAAAGCAATAACACCAAATTGATCGTATGAGCATACTGTACAAGTTTGATAATTTTTACAGATATGTAGATGACATTCTTGCCAGCTTCACGGGGACCACTAGACAACTAGATAACTTTGTTACATATATAAATACTATCCATAGTAATATCAAATTCACCATAGAAACAGATCAAAATAACTCTATCAACTTTTTAGACCTTACTATTTCGAAAATAAATAATAAACATGATTTTTCCATATTTCATAAACCATCACACACTGATATAACAATTCATAACAGTTCAGCCCACCCACATAGCCATAAATTAGCAGCGTACAATAGTATGATACACAGACTTCTAACAACTCCCTTAACTACTAATAACTATAACAAAGAACTAAATATTATTAAACAAATAGCAGTTAATAATAACTACGACCCAAAGTTAATTGATAATATCATAGCTAAGAAAACGCACAAACAAACTTTAGATGAAATATTCCCCTTGGATAAAAATAAAAATAATCAATATAAATGTTTAACATACATAGGTAAACCCTCAGTTAAAATTAAAACATTTTTAGAAACTTTAGACCTAAATATATGCCTTAAAACAGATAACAATTTATCTAGGTTCATTAAAAACAGTAAATCCAAACCGTCAAAATTTAATAAATCTGGAGTATATAAATTAAAATGTGGTAGTAATTGTGACAAAATTTATATTGGGAGAACGTTCAGAAACTTCAAAACTAGAATTTCAGAACATAAACGTAGTTATGATAACAAAAAATTAGATTCTAATTACTCAAATCACTTAATTTCAGAAAACCATTTGTTTGATCCGGAGTTTGAAATTTTACATGTACAAAATAAATCTCATAAATTAAATCTCTTAGAAGCCCTTGAAATAAATAAAAACAAAAATTCTGGGAATTTACTTAATGACCAACTAGATATTAACCGTTCTCCATTACTAAACTTATTCGTTTAGGGTTTTTCCGTGTGCCTATTGTGATGAAGTGCCTCGTATGTCTTTCCCACCCCCTGTCTTCTTTTCTCTTTTTTGTTCTGTGAGTCATATATACTTGCAATTGCCAAACATATACGTATTTCACTTGTAGAGTAGTTATTATACCACCGCTGTTTGAGAAAGCTACAGTGTTAGCGAAACGCGTTACAGCTTTTACATTTTTGTAAATAAATATAGTGAAGATATAAACAAATTTGTTGTTTTATTTTACGTTGATAATTGTTATTAGTATCACTAGCTTCGTGCGTAGAGAAATCACAAACTAGTCAGCGGCGATTCGATTGGTGGGGAGAAAGACAAAACTATACTTCATTCACGTTAAGAATGCAGTGTTGGATTAGATAGGAGAACATTTCCCGAACTGTGATTGGCTGTTACGCGCGACCGATTTACATTAAAAAAATTATATATAGGAAGCTATAGGTACATTATTTGAAAACATAATTTGAATTTGTTGTAGTTATTTTACAAATAAATAATTTGAAGTGGAAGTTTGAGGTTAAGAGAATAAAATTGACATTTACATTTCAAACCACCCGCCATTGTTTATTTCTATGATTGTGCCAGTGTCATACAGACGCCGATTGTTGCGCTATCTACTGCATTCTTAACGTGAATGAAGTATAGTCTTTGACTGATTTTACAACATCTCATTGGCTCTGATTAGTCTGTGATTTATCTACGAACAAAGCTACTATCTTTCATATCATGTGGTGTTCTTCTGTACATTATCTGATATTCTCATTAGTGTTAATTACACTCTCTTTAATATCAACAGAATCGTCTATTACATAAATTTGCGATAGTGGCAAAAATAAATGATCGAAACAGTTTCTTGCTTTTGCTGTAAAATTTACAGAATGCTAATTTTTATATTTTATAAGTAAACAATTCATATATTATAATCAGTAATAATATCACAAGAGCATAGAAAATAATTAATGGATTATATTTCCGTGTATTTCCGAGTCACGAGTCGTATTCTGCGAATGATATACGTCGAGTGAAGAGGTTATATAATGGACTATTCAACTCATGTGTCATTTGTAAAAATATGACCAATAAGAATCAAAGAATCACATTTTTGTGTCCTAGCAACAAAAATACTGCTGCGTATTTACACTAGTGGGTATTTCATTGAAATCACCACTAGTGGTATCGGTGGATATTTTTGACAGATATATGTCTCCAGATATAATCTCTTGTTTTCTTTGTGTTTTCCGGAATAGTTTTATGAATTTCAGCATCAATTTCACTTTCACCTTTTTCACCAAACCTTTTTGAATTGCTTTCCATATCAGAAATCTATTTATTCTTGCAATAACTTATTAAATTCGAATCGTAGAAAATTTTCTACATTGACAGTAGTTTGTTGAACACATACTACTATGGAAACCAACGCAATAGCTACTTAATTTTAGAAAATTAAAAAACTCAGTTCGTCATTTATGAATGAATCATTCGATGAATAGTCCTTCGAATACAATTCGTAATCAAAGTATGGTAGATCATTTTTGCGGTGTTATCACTCTTGTTTCCTTGCGCTTGTAAATAGGACTCGTGCTGACGCACTCGTCCTATTAATATTCAAGCGCAAGGAAACATTCGTGAACCACCACAAAAATAATCGAGCATACTTTGACTACTCGTTGTATTATATATGATTATTTTCGTTTTCTCGAGTGGTATTCGTTACGATTATATAAAGAATTAACTAACGAAATTTTTTTATTGGTTGAAATTAAAAGTACAATTATTATAATAAAATATTTGTTTTATTATCTTTAGAAGTTGAATTTGAGGTGCTGATGCTGGTGATGGTAGAGTTGGCAGAATCTTGTTTATTTCTGATTTTTTCAAGTATCTTGCTATGGTGTTCATTAGTAAGCTTTGGATACGGCTTCAGAGATTCAGATGATGAGTGGCCTGTTATCTTAATAATTTCTTGTAAGTTTGCTCCAGATTGTGTCAAGATGCTAACAGCGGAAGAGCGATTGGAATGATTAGAGCTTCTTTGTATCAAGTCCTATACTTTCTGCCGCTGAAAGTGTCCATTTACTTAATTGATTAAGGCCTACAGGGCAGTTTTTATACCATATTTTAGTTTTCTGCCAATCAGAATTAGGTGATAAAAATAGACGATTGGTTTTTAATGTTTGGTGTTCTTTTGCTTAACATTTTCTTCAACAGACGTACTGGACACTGATCTTCACAATTTTTATTCGGTGTCAACCATTTAGATTCAGCTGTATGTTTTTCGCCACCTTGTGCTGTCTTTGAAAATATGGTATTGTACTCAATACGTCCTGTGGGTTGACCATAATTGTCGCATTCTGCTTTGAAATAGTCAATTAAGCAAAAGACTGCTTCATTTCCACGCCACGCCAGTTCCACAGAACAAATTTGATAGATTTTTTTTGTAAACCATCTGGCGTATTTTCGTCAAAAAATGACACAATTTTGCTAATTTCTTGTTTTAAGGGCGACAGAACTTGTTCTTCTTTTTTCAGGAATTGCTTGTAACTTCTTCCTTTTAACTGCCCGCACCTTTCATGCATCTTCAAAAATAACGCCTCTGAATGGATTTGTTTCTCGATTAAACTCTTCAGAAAACTTTTTCTGGACAAGTTTAGCGGAAATATTCCAAATTGTTTTCACGGTACCTTCTTTGTATTCGGTGCCGTCTGCACGTTTCATGTTGAATGCTATTTCGGTCCCCGAGCTTATACCAAAGCGTTCCATGTCGAAAAAATTAAAAAAACATTATGAAAATTGCTGAATATATTTTTGACGTTTATCAACAAACTTCAAAACACTTGTTACCATGGCAAAATTCATATTGTTGGAGGAAGCGAAACACCAAACCGGTTATATCACGTCGTCAAGAATATATTCACTTACCAATACATGGTAACTATGTAAAATCTGTAATTGCTATTGGCTAAATTTCAAATGAGTTATATAATCATTTGAATAAGTCTGGTCAGACAACCGCGTGGCTATGACAACCAAGCTCGCCTCGCCCCCGATGAAACAGGAATACGCTTTTAACGTCTTTGCCGCTTCTCGTTGATCGTTGTTTTATTCTATATGCCCGTGGCGTATTATACTTGATCCACTAAGTGTTGTAGTTTAAACAAAACAAAGGAATACTTCTTGAAGGCTTAGCAGCCTGCTAAGTAGGTTTTCTTTGGCATCACATTCATTTATTTAACACTTCGCATTTGAAGACAAAATTAAAAACTGCTGGTTTTTCATTAAAAAATATGCAAATTCATGGTGTCACATTACTGAGGCGCGGTTCTATTGGTGTTTTATTGGTGTACAGTAACGCACTGCACCACACACTGAGCCTTGGAATACTTGGAAAAATCTCCAATAGGTGATGAACACCATATACATACATATACGAATTAAAAACTCAAACATGCATGCACGAAACGGATGCACTATCTGCTCTAGAGTCGGCATTACAGCAACAAACGCACAGGCACACTGTGTCAGTCTACTATGACTCGTCAGTGTGCGACGCCAATGAGCCCCAGACCCCCCGTTTATCCGTCTCTTCGCATAACGATACCTATGAGAAAATCTCAGCGACCTCTGTCATGTAAAAGCAACACGACAGGGAGGTGTGGTCTATCGATAACTAAGCTATCATATTCTAGACCACCGCTCCCAATAGAGCAATCATTCTAGGCTGGCTAAAGCAGACTCTGCCTTAGCTAGCCTAATTGCCATTTCATTTCCTTCTATAACTGCCTACCATGTTGCACAAATGTTTTAAAATAATTCTGCTATATTAGAGTAAGAATTTCACAAAACTAACTATGCTTTTTCAGTGCTATCGCGCACATTCTCGCAAAAATCGAGATGAACGAGGACAGGGAAATATTGCAAAACCAGTATAAAGACATCAGTCAAGAATTAGAACTAAAATCTGATATTTTAAGGAGATACCGTTATAAAGTACGTATATACTTTCAAATCAAAAAATTAATTTTCATAATGTTCCTCAAATATTCGATTACAGGTGAAGAGTTTAGAAAAAGAAATCCGCGATCTCCAGAGTGAATTCCAAAATGAAAGAGAAGATTATCTAGAAACAATACGAAAACAGGATATGAATATCAAACTCCTTTCTCAAATTTCTGAGAAAATGGCAGACACGATGAAAAAGGAATGCAACTATAGGTGAGATATGATTTTGCGCACGCGTTCAAGTTCAAAAACAAGCCCGCAATATGTCTTATGAAACGTGTATTTTATACATTTTTTTTCTATTTTGGATATTAAAAGTTCAAAAAGACTTAAAATATGAGACATGTTTTGCTCGAAATTTTAGAAATTTAGTTTTTTTGAAGTTGGTGACACTGCTTTTTAACTCAATAGTTTTATATTTGAATATCGGCAGTTTTGAAAAGTAAGTTTCAATGATACTATTAGAAATTTTTCAAACCAACTATATTTAAGCAATTATATCGTTTAAATAAAATTTTACCTTGAGTTTTTTTTATACAGCACATGGTTGTTACATTGAAAAGTTTATATTTGACATTAAATATGGTTTGGTTCCATATTTGTTGTTACCAACATCCAAAAAAATAACATTAGTATGCGATAAAGTAAGACAAATACAACTAAACCTTTGAACTTTATAGCACCGAAATAGATAAAATAAGGCTGGATACTAGAAAAATATAAAAGAGATTCTAGGTACTGGACGTAGAGTCACCCTCAAATATGCTATTTCATACAAAGTAGACCATATAGTTGCTTCAAACATTAATCGTCTTTCCTATTTAAGAGTCATTGTTGGGGTTTGACTCTAGGTCTTTTCGGACAGTAGGTAGTACTCTTAATGTCATCATTTCCATAATTATTATTCATTTTCAATTTTATGTTCATATTGCTTATTATCTTCTTTAATTGAAAACAGTGTTCTAGCCAAGTCCAATAAAATAAACAGGATACTTTTGAAAGAATAAATTTCAATTAATTTGTTTTGGAGCGAATGTAAGAACTACTAGCACTGTGGTAAATTAACTAATTCGAAAACTCCAGAATCCAGAAATGGAGACATTAGTAATACCATCTGAATAATTAGAACACCCGGTATACCATATAAGTTCCGTTCATATATTTTTTTTTTATTAATTAGGGACTTAGAACGTATTAAGGAACAGGCTGTTTGGCTGGACGATGCTCAAAAGTTCAAACTGCCAGATTTAATAGTTCAAAGAACCAAATTACCACCTGCAGGTAAGTGTCAAGTTTAAAATGCATGTTATACATAATGAAAATTTTTCGTATCTACAATGATTACTTACATAAAAAAGGAATTTCTTTTTACGGTTTTAGCTATATTCAGTTAATATAGATACATTAGTCTGTTATACCTAAACTGGCCATAATGAGATAAAATTCCATGTTTATACGGCTGTGTTTACTAAAACATATTCAATCTGTTTATTAAATATGCGGCAAAAGTTAAGAGAATTATGCTTTGATCGTTTTAAATTCACTTAAACACTGAACTTGTAATGCCGGGCATTCATTTCACAATATATATCACTATGATATCACTTATCAACCAACCATTGGACAAGCAGACACGACATTACTGTCTGTAACTGCTGTTCAGTAAGAACCCGTTCAGCCGAATAGTGACACATTCAACACTTCTACTATTTATCGCTTGAACGCACCCAAAAATTAATATCTATTTTGTGAGATAGCCGGACAACTAAGAGATGGCGCGAGTAATACTGCTAATAATAATGCCATCTATTGCCAAATTTTTGGAAACGATTTCCGCCATTTATGTTTGTCAATGGTTTAACTTCTCTGTTTGTTGTGATCCTAATACTGAGAATAATATTTGTGAGCGAAGTTGAGTTTATATAAAATAATGTATGTGGAATTGGGAATTGATTAGCAGTTTTCACACAGAAGGAGTGATAGATTAAATAAAGTGAAATATTTGAGAGGCATAGAAATGATATTGTGCTTAGGCATTGCACAAGGATATATGCACATTTCTGAAATATATGCTTTTGTATACTAATAATGATAATGTTCAAGGCAGTATATTATTTTAAATTAATAAATAATAACCATCACATATTCATAGTGGGCAAGATACCAATAAACCGTCAACATATTCAACCAATTTTGATACTAAATATCTTATCATAATGCAACCATGAAATCTGTGTAAAACAAGAAGAGCTAAGGAATATGTTTAAATTCGAGATATAATAAATATTTTCAATCTAATCAGAGCTAACATTTACAAGGAATGACTAGCATTACCCGGGCTGTTTGTATGCTACATTTTTGAATACGCCAAACTCTTTACGTGTCTGTTCTCCTAATACCAGGAATACAATTTTGTTGGCAAAGTGTTACAGGAAATGTATGAAACATTAAAAATTAATGTCGTCACCAACCATCACTAAAACAAAATCACGAATTTTATGAGTGATTGGTTACAAGAGGAATTTGGAAATACAGCAATGATACTGATATATTCTGGAATATGAATTACGTAAATGTTTTTGAAATATTACGTTATACATAAATTTAAATGCTTCATATATATTATTGAGTAAGAATTCAAAGCAGTCACATATATTTTTCTGTATGTGATTTCTGATAACATTTATAGATTACAGATTTAGTATGGTCCTTGGATTAGACTATACTTACCTAAGAAAAAATTCAGCTAAAGAATAAGCTCCAAATGAATCAGCAAATTCACGATATGACACTCCATAAAAACAGGTGTATCCTAACATATATGTAATTTTTAATGATTATGATTACGTGTATTTCTTTAATGAAAATTTATCTAGACTGAGATTTTCAATTTTGAACTGCTGAAACAAAGTAACTTCGCTAATTGATTGATAGCTTGCCGTAGTTTTAATATAAAATACTTTATCTTGGAGCTACTACTTTTAATCAGTTTTCATAAGGTAAATATATATATATATATAAGCTTAACTATTTTATCAATTAACACTGACTGTTTGAATATTAGTTTCAGAAGTAGAATTTTTCTAGAGGAGTAGCCTCGGAGTAGCTCCTTCCTGTTTTCAGTGTGTGTAACAGATCAGTTATATAATAAATACTAGTCTATTCAGAGCTCAGTTATTACATTTACAAAAAAAGCCTAAGCTAATCCAAGCTGTGTCCATACAATTTTTTTTAGAATGTCAATACATGTTTGCTCCTCACATATCTGGTCTCCTAATATCAGGAATCAAATTTTGTTGCTAAAGTATTCCAAGGGAATAAAATAAATGAGGAACTAAATGCTCGAACTGAATAAAAATTTTCTTCACCGTTGCTAAAGAAATAATCATTAATGTTATAAATGCTTGAATGAAGAATTTGGAAAAAATAGCAACTCAAAAGTAAGTATGCACATCTCGATAATTTCTTTTTAATAATAATAATAGTAATCGATCCTCAGACATAAATTACTTGGATTTTGTAGATTTAAGAATACGTATATGTAGTAATATTGTTAGTCTTTTCGAAAAACTTTCATCGTGCTGTATTTTGGAAACAAGGTGTCCTTTCAAAAATCATCTTACTACAAGAAAATTACAAAAAAATCTTAAAATACCTGATGGAATATCCTCTTCAATTTTTGCCGCATGTCTAGTAAAAAAAATTGTTTGCCTTAGTCTGTCTCTAGACGTGTCATTATCTGTGCCACTATTTTAATCATGGATCATGGCAACTTCCAACTGATTCCTTAATATTAGTCGATACCTCTCACATTTAGAAGTATTTGAGTTGTCGTGCAAACGGTCAAAAAAATTTATACCAATTTTCAAATAATTTCCTTACGATTTGGTATTGCATACATCAAAATATTGTTATTGGTATGTAAATTACCTACATAATTGTGTGTCTAAAATCTCCCTCCACCTGTTATCTTTTAAACGAAGGGATTAAAACGTTCAAACAAAAATAAAACTTATTAATAAATGCTAACTTGATGAACTTACTCATTTTTAAATTAAGTATAAATACCTAACTTGTATGTAATTTTTCTGATTTGTTTGATAACAAATAATATGTTTTCGGAAGTAACAGTCCGTCTCCTCAGCGATGAGTTTAAAAATCGCAGTCTGGCGTAGGCTCCCGGGACATCTCGCTCGACTGCACCGTCTGTATTAGGAATCGAGCGATGAAAGTGGCGTGAGTAGAGAGCGGGTATATGTCAGCGAGAGAGCACTTCTCTGCGGTGCCGGTGACGCAAATCCAGTATGTAATATACAGCGGTGAGTGTATGTTGTAATTTCGATCGGTGCAAATACAACTATGGATTGCGTTAGTAACGTAATCGAAATGATAGAAAATAACACACTGAGCATTATGACATTAAGAATTAAAAAACCTAGGTCCCCTGGACCAGATTTATTGCTTAGATCACAATTCGAAAACTAATAAAACTGTGACGAGAAAATTCAACAGTAGCTCTTACAGTTTACAATTGAACAACCGATTCCAAAACAATAATGTAATTATCCTACCTGCGAAATTCGGCGTTTTTTTTTAACAAATGAAGGATATTTAAAAAAACATAAATTTTAAACAGATCCTCGAAACACCTTTCAAATAAGGGGTCGCTCGACCCACTTTGCCATTTAAAATTTTTAAGTTCATATAGCTTACAGCGCCATCTGTCAAATTTTTAAAATGAGACACGGTCATGAGAGGCAGAATAAGTATAGAGTTACCTCAATCGCAACTTCTACTACCCCCGCGTGTTCCTTTTGTTAGTGTCATTTTGATCTTCTTGGCACCGGTGTTACTTACCTCCGCCCCCTCAAGGACCAGCTTTGAAAGTAGTTCAGAACGACCCACGCATGCTCCGTTATATTTTATATCAAATGTAATTTGGATATTGTCTGTTTTGTAATGCGTCTTACGTCATAATCTCTCTTATTTGCGATAATAAGTAAGAAGCTGAAAATAATGAACTACTCGACTTTTTATTAATTAATTAAAATATGGCAACAACCGCACTTTTGACGCTACTACTGATTCATCGCGCGTATTCAATCGCCGAAAGGCGGCAATTTGAAATAAATACACTTGCGTACATCCTTGCTTTTTTATATTAAGACGGGCGTATACCAACAAATAGAAACTTATGCAACTTATATTACTCGCGGGACGGGTAGACGCAAGGGGGTGTGAGTAAGTGGAGCTACACGATATTCGGTCTCCATCACAGCGCTTCGGTTTTATTCATAGATAAAGGAATACTATAGATGGGAAACATACTGTATAAAGAATGAGTACTTACGGAACTGTTGATGTTTTATAATAAGCCAGTTTTCGCTTGCCCATAACTGTTATATTATTATATGACATTTAAATGCCAGTAACAGTTTGTAATTAAACTGTCACTCGCATTTAAGTCTGCAATAGGCGACCGATTCCGATAGATTTTCGTCTTCGCTAGGACCGGTAGAGATACCGTAAAGTGGGGATAGGCGACGCGAAAAACCTCGTGTGAAATGTGTATAACAATGTATACTGGTTAATGTTTTCTATCTTCCAAAAAAAATTACATAAACTTTTTTTTTATATATCGTACATCAAATGTGCAGCTGGCGCGTAGAGGTTGTTTTTTTTCTTTTGTGTATCAGCCTTAGTTAGTAAACATTAATCAAATTCATACATTTTTGTGGTTATTTCTAAAACACATAACTTTCTTAAAAAAATAAATTAGTATAAAAACTGACCTTGACATTAGAAATGTATGCCTTTTGCATCACTAACCAAAATTTGAGATTCTAAATTTCCAAAATAAGTTCAAAAAACGCGAAACGGCGATGTTTTAGTTTTCAATAGGTAAACGCCCCTCTTAAGGGTCCTCGCTAGTGGATCTGTCAACAATGGCAAAATGGCCGATTTTAGAATCCAGATATTTTTGTTGATTTTAAAGATGGAGAAAACCTTTCAACGTCAACTTATGAAGAATTTAGTAATCTACCCGGATGAAGAATCAAATTTAGAAAAAAATTATCGGATTACAGACAATTAATGTCAAAATATTAAAACCAGTTTTCTCAAAAATCCTTCGGAGGAGATTTGTTTGCTTGGGTTCACTTTATAAATTGAATAGAAAGCTACCCGGCTGTGCACTTATTTTTCGTTCAACTATTCTTTACTTTGTTTAAAATGAATATAAAACAAATTAAAATTAGGCAACCCACATTACAATGAATTGTTATTCTGCTATAAATATATCCCGCAGTTACAAATGTGTCAATAGTTGGTCATAAATGAATTTTTATTCGCTTAGATATTGAGTTATTATTTCAAATATTTATTATATATTCCCTATGTGTAATAAGTACTTGGACATCCTTGGCTTATTAAATTATGTGCTATGCAACCTATATTACATTTCCCATTCACTAGCGAGGACCCTTAAGGGTGCTATATAGTGGATCGGAAATGTAAAATTAGTTGCATAGCACATAATTTAATAAGCCAAGGGTGTCATATATAAAAAATATTTGAAATAATAACTCAATGTCTAAGCGAATAAAAATTCATTTATGACCAAATATTTACACATTTGTAACCGCGGGAAAGATTTTTACCAGAATAACAATTCATTGTAATGTGGGTTGCCTAATTTTAACTTATTTTATATTCATTTAAAACAAAGTAAAAAATAGTTGAACGAAAAATAAGTGCAGAGCGGGGTAGCTTTTTATTCAATTTATAACGTGAACAAACGCAAACAAATCTGCTACAAAGGATTTTTGAGAAAACTTGTTTTTAATATTTTGACATATTAATTAATTTTCTTTAATCAGATCATTTTTTTCTAAATTTGATTATTCAGCGGGGTAAATAACTAAATTCTTCATAAGTTGACGTTGAAAGGTTTTCTCCAAATTTAAAATCAACCAAAATATCTTGCTTCAAAAACCTCCTATTTTTCAACTATTCACATATCCACTATACCGTATGTGTCAATTTTCATTAGGTATAGGGATTCAATGTTTACGTGCGATTTATACGTATACAAGTAATGCGTGGCAACATGGCACCCCTACTGTCCGTCACCAATCCCGGCAACAATCGACATCACAACGATTTTCTCCGATCTTCCCAGTTCTACATTCAATGTTGAGCTGCGAACACGTTGCGATCTAGTCTGCAATAAAAGCCGTCCTATTACTGGAACGGGAAACATCAAATGGCCGCCGCGATCTCCTGATCTAGTAGTTTATTATTATTTTCAGAATCCTTTTTTATTTACCTTATTTTTAATTTTATTAGAATTACGCTTTTGTTTGTGTCATGGAGCGTGAACGCAGCTTAATAATTCTCTGCATTTACTGAAAGGAAAAAGAAAAACAAATCCATGCAACTCGTAAATATTATTTCTGAACGCATTACAAACACCCAAGCCGGTGGTCGAATAGTTACTGCTAACCACGCTAACTTGTATTTACGAACATGCATCGGTCGTGCTGGCATTGGAAAGGAAAGAAGGGGTACTATGTTGCCACGTATTGTATGGATTAATCGCCTATGGCTAATGGAAATTGACACATGCTGTATAGGACCCTTAATGTTTATAATCCGTTTAATATAGTAATAAATATGATGTGAAGTTTTTTCAATGTTATATTAGGTAATTAATTGATTTTATACAGTTACTTATGTAGTACTAAGATAATATTATACCTGTCATTTGTTTGTTATGCGGTGTTCTCGATTACGAGGCAAATGAACATTCAAATTGTCCGCGAATGTTTTACGCTTGCAGGTTAATTAGATTATTTTGGGCAGAAATATTAACATTGAACAAATTATACGTCATATTTATTACTATATTAACACGGATTATAACATTTATATAAAAAAAAAACCAAGGTTGTACACGAGTTTATTTAGTTCAAATTGCCGCTATTCGGCAATTGAATTCGATCCGCGTGTCATAGTGAGTTAGCGTGTAAAGTCTACGGTCGAGGTGATGTTCAATGTTGTTCTGGGGGCCCATTCTGAAGTCATACCATTACTTGTTTCGGCGAGGGTGGATTCATTTTGATCTCGGTCATTTGAACCTAGTTCATTTTAACCTCTAACTGGAAAGCCCTTAAGGGTTAGTATTTTTATAGTGGTTTTGTTTTATTTTTGTTTCAAGGTTTATTTCACGTCGTTTAAATGATAACGGAGGATGGGGGGAGACTTTAGACACGCACTTTATATGAACATAAGATGTATTTAAAAATCTTGTACGAAAAATTTTATCCACAGGTAGATTTTCTGACATACAAACAGCTCCAGCGCGCCTAGATTCGAGCGAAGAAGATAATGATACCATTTTTTTAAGCAAGGTGATGACATTGCATTCTCTAGACTCCCACCAGTACGAAAATAAACGCTATCACTCATAGAATTAACGCACGTTTTTGTTCTTTTTCTTTGCATGCTGCTTTCCAAAAACGCAAAAAGAAGGCTTGAGCTGCAGGGTCTCACCCAAAAGCTCTGACAGCTATAGTAGTAGCATGCCTCCATCTCCCCAGTTAGAAATGGTACGTATTCTTTAAGCTATAATAACACTGATATTGGAAATTCTTCTATTACTTTAGAAACTCGAAAAAACCGACATCGACGACATAATAGGAAACTATTTCAAACCGAAGAGGGCGGCGCAGCTGTTGAACCAATCGGCAAGGTTTGAAGTCGGAAAAGTGTTCAATACATGGCGAGGTTAGATCATATTTCTTTTAAAGCTGTTCTAATTCAAATTATAGCTTCTAATACTACTAAATTCTATAGATGCTACAATTCCAGAGTTTGCGCGACGGAAACAGAAATCTTCAGAGACCCTCAACATGGCACAGCGGTCACCGAAAACTCCGATTAATCACTTTTGGGTGAATAGCACATCTGATGGCAAACGGCACATTAAACTGGATGCATTACCGAGCATCGACAGTTCAAGAAAGGCTGCTGCAATGAATACGATGGACTTGTTATAGCTAATTGAGTGTTCTAGTTGTGACAGTCTCATTTTGCTGTTGAAAAATGTTATCTTTGTTGATTTGTTGTGTCTTCACACAGTTTAATAATGTATAGAAGAACAAGTTTGTTAATAAAGAGTGATAAATTTTAATGTAAGAGAAAAAATATTTTTATCTATTTTCTATAAATAAAATGTATTATGGAAAAAGATCCACTTGTTTTACTATATGCAACTTTGTTTCCTTCAAATCCTCACTAATATTTTCTCCTTATAAACATGGCAGAAACGGTTTAAAATCATTTAATTTTGTACTTTAATAAACACAAATTGTTTTAGCATTGTATCACCACACAAATGCATCTGGTTTAGCAACATAAGCGCATTTAGATAGCGAAGCTATATTTTTTAAAGATGGACTTTTATTTCTGCAGCCGATTGAAGATTGTTCGCAGTTGCTGAACAAGTTTAGAACACGAGTCTCAATCAAATATTATATACCCATATATTGCGCATTTCCTATTCCCCAATACAGGCTGTAGTTGGTCCATAAAAGAGAGATAGTTGCAACTATGTCACTGTACTCGGACTCAAAACGCTGTTGAACCTGCGTTGAACAACGTTACGTTCTGGCGGCTTTTTCAATTTTGTATTTAGTATTTAATTTTCATCTACATATTGGTAATTGTTTACAACCGAGTGTTATTACGTAATAAAAAAATAATACTAATACAATGTTACAACAATACATTTTATTGTTAATAAATCGAGAAATCCACATCTACATACATTTAACATTTGCGTTACATTCTATAAAATTATTGATTGTTGAATAATATCAATTAATGATATTTATGTCGAACGTACGTTTTTGAACCGAATTGTTTTGATTTATGAAAGAACATAATATTTAAATACAAAATAATTACGGACTTCGCCAACTAAAAATCGATGATTAAAATATAGGTTTTGATATTGGCAATGGCCATCCATTTCTGCAGTGTCAAATGGAATCCCCATTTTGCCAATAATTTTATTTATTGTAAACTGTGTGGAACCCCCCCCCCCCCCCCCATATGCACTAAATGGTTATATTCTCGCAAACATCCTCTCTGTTTGTACACAAATATTTTGCTACAGGTAGTACAGGTGTGCCGACAGTTTCGCTGCTGTATCAAACGCCTGCGCGTCATGTAAACAATGTCAGCCATATTGAGGGTTCCACTGAATATGAGAATGACAGAAAATCATGCTGCGTCGTTGCTTGCTATCATCATATTTTCGCCCAACAAAAATCTGTTCAGCACCACCTGAAGGATCTTTGGGAATTAAGTACCGTGTGAGAGCGAAAATACTGTGTTTTGTCTCTCTCTTATGCCCCATCCACAATCATGCCGTGAGCAATATATGGGTACACCAGACCGATTTTTTTCATGTGGCCGGTGGGAGAATTTGTACGTGCGTCAAGTAAGAGTGTTTATCGCTTAAAACGATGTAAAACACTGAATGCCCTACCTATGAATTTCGTGCGCATCTCGAGGGCGGTACTTCTAACCGGCCACATGAAAATCGGTCTGCTGTATATAATATTTCGTCTCAATAAAATAAGAAGTTATATTAAGAAAAACAAACAACTTTTAATGAGCAGAGTAGATAATAAATTCAACTTTTTTAATTTAATATAATGTGTGACACAATTCAAATTTCTTTTTTCTATTTCGTTTCTGTATAAAGTTCACTTTATAAATAAGACCAGTTTTGCTTTTAAAATTGCTTACTTTATAACTCTAGTTTTATTTTGTTGAAGTTTGAAACCACTTCATTTTAAATGTCAAATATAAACGTTTGCGAGTAGGTAATCAAAATGTGAAATAAACATTATATATAAAGGATATACGAGACATTTTAATAATTTTCATAAGTGATTACTTAAATCAGTGTAAACTTAAAATGACCTGGTGAATATAATAACGCAGATTTTCAAAATCTTTAAAATTTTTAAGTTAAGAGTCAAGGAACGTTTTCAATAACGCGAGCGACGATGGCGCTCCTCCAATCACGAACAAGTATACTTTTGGCGCGGCGAAATAGCATGAGTATACTACCTACCTTCAGTGTATGACGGGGCGAAATTTCACACGTGTATCGATCGCTTGAAGAAGTGGGCAGGTAACCACAAGTCCACACATTAAAAAAGTAAAACGATTTATTAAACTGGCCTTTGAGCCACTTATGTGCACAGATGGTCCGAAACTTTTTAACCGACCCCTGTAGTTTTCGGACGTGCTGCGTCGATGCTCTCGTTATGAGTTCACTCCACTTTCCTTTGCTTGACAATTGAATAGTTATAGCCGTTATAGCCTATAGGTCCAGGTCACCAGCGATTTCTGCCCTGCAAAGCTAAAGTGCAAAAATGGCCAAAATGATATATTGGGATAATTGTTATACTACGAGCATTTTGCATATTAGGTGCTTTTATTTGGTAAAAAAGGCACAGAATGCTCGTAGTATAACGCTGACAATATCCAATTTGGCCATTTTTGCACATACTTCACTTTTGCTTAGTAGAGCAGATTTTATGTACTAAGACATTTTGATAGTTTTAAATTCCTTTAGTTTCAAGAGAAAATATCTCGTTGGTATGTGACACATGGCATTTTTTTTTGCATTAAATAGTTCATAGAATTAATACATGTATAGAATAACGCGATTCGATTTATTGAACAAGATTAGACAGATATTTAATTTTCAGGACCTTTTTGTTGGGAATATTAAACTACAGATCAAGTTAAGTTCGAGAACTCATATACTTTTATAATGCTTTCATTCAGCAGACACAACAGTTGCGCAACTGTTCAGTGATCATGTCCAGTAGACGAGCGCTCACTCTGAACATGTTCAGGGGCGCCTGCCATTTTTGTGAGCGGAAAAATTCTATGCTCACTTAAAAGCGTATTCTGTACGCATGCGCCATTGATGCATTCCAAGACCAACCTATACATAATTTTGAAGAAAATTACTAGAAAAGTAAGATACAACAAATTAAAGGTATTGTGCAGAAATAAATGTATTAAAATACTGGTACAGTATTTTATTCGCCGTTGGAAAAACCAGCCCTTCCACTAAAAACTACGCCAAAACTTAATGCAGAAAAACAATTTATTATTATTGTTTATTCGGTTTAATCTCTACAATTTTAACATATGGCAGCAATGAAACGTACCAAATGATAGACCATGACATAAAGGTGAGCGGTCCTGTCCAGCGAACACTCAACTGTTGTGAAGTGAACGATTGGAGCGGGATCGGTTCCCGATCCGCCTGCTGAATGAAAGCATTTACAAACTCATGACAATTCTGTACGCCAATATACATTTTTGTATGAGTAAGCCAAAAACTGTGTGGAATTTATTTTTTTGCTTTGTTTTGAAAGTGTGGAAGTGGAAGCGTTATGCATTCCAAAACTAAAACTGTCAATGTGGAAAATATAAAAGTAGCGTCTCCCATTTTCATATTTTTAAATTATTGCCAAAACAACGTAACATCGTGATTATTAATCAAACTCCTGTTTAATAACTAGAATTAGATTTAATTTGAAGGTCATCAGTTCTGCCAACATAGAAAACAAGTCGACATTTCGGTAGCTTAAGATCTAAAATCGGTAAATCAAAGTAATAATCTGTAATCTACCAAAAAATCGGTAGACCTGGCAACACAACGATTTTTACACGCCTAATAACTGATGAATTCTGCCAGCGCCCTTTCGGTGTAGACTTTACGGAACCTCTCCAAACTGAAGTGGGCAAATAAATTAACTTTATCCTTTACATTAAAGAAAATTCTTTTTACATTTTTGAAAAATTGCAAGGTATTCTACTAATATGAAACATTCGTTTTCACATTAAATGTTTTTGTGATTAACACAGTTCTTTAAAAATGTGAATTACATACAGAATAATAACACAGAATTTAAGAAATTCAAAACAGAAAGTATCGGGCATATTCTTTGATTTAACAGAAGCTTTTAATAAATTTAATCACAATATTTTGCTTAACAACTTCAAAGAAGTAATATAAATAACTGGTTCAGATTGTACCCAGCAATCGCAATATTAGAGTAAAAAGTAAATATTTTTGCAGATGGTATATCTTGACGTACCGCAAGCAACGTCTTAGGTCCTTTTGTATACTCATTATATATTAATGACTTACTGGATATGTTTTGCTATGTTCTGATTACCTAACAATATCTCTAAAATGAATACAGAACAACGCACTTACAGTACACTGAACGAGACGTCGCCGGTGAGAAAACTCTTCGCTGTGCAAATTATGGGTCAGTGTCAGACAGAGAAAGTATTCAGAAAAAAGAAATGATAACATTTGTTCATCATTTAACACATTTCTAACATATGCAATATTCTTTTATTCTCACTTTGTATAATATAACATTTCTAAACGTGTTGCCTTATGGCATATTATTTATACAATGGCATGATAATAGTAAAACAGTATAATTAATTTAACTTCCTGACTTAACAAATATTTTGTATGTGTACATAAATCACTAGTTATACTAATATATAGGAGCATCACAAATATAGAATTTCTACTAAGACAGACCTTCTTGAAACGTTAATGTTTGATTTGATTGTATAGCACTTTGCATATCTAATGCAATTTGCTTGAATTTATTTGCTAGTTCCTCATTTTTCGGAGTACCTAAGACAAATATCATAAATTTATTAATGTACAAATGAAATATAACTCAACAAACCTTCTCCTTTAGCATACATCTGGCTTAAATTGACACAGCAGTATGCATTTCCCAATTCACACCCGCGCACAGCATATTTATGAGCAAGTTCCATATTTTTAGGAACATCATACTTTACGTCTGCGTCTTTCTTATCACTCGTCTGCTGGTCTCTCTTCAAGCCCTTGATATAAAAACCAGATGCATAGTAACATGCATTAGCACATCCACCTTCACAACCTTTTTCTAATAAAGACATTCCCTAATTATAAAATTTATGTTCAACGTTTCTAAAACTACTAAAGTACAATACAAACCTGTACTGGATCTGGTTTAATTTTACATTTTTCTGGATTAGTAATTGTTAAAAGTCCTACGTTAAAGCATGAATCAGCTACGCCTATGTCACAACCTTTTTTAAAATATTCATACCCTGTCTTGTAGTCTTCTTTTAAGCCTGCTTTGCCTAAAAGAGCATAGGTTCCAAATTTCATACAGCTTCTTCCGAAGTTATAATCATCACAATTTGATTTGTATAGTTTTCTAGCTTTTTCGAAATCCTTTTTTATTGCTTCCAAATAATCACCGAGTAAATGACAAACTATAATATGATGTGTATATAAAAATAGTTTTTGCATTGTGTATTAGAATACCTTCTGGTTTCTTTTCACTGTAACAGCCAAATCGATATTCTATACCGAGATTTTCTAAATATTCTTTAACTTCACTTTCAGATTTAAAATTGTATGCCATTTGTGATTATTTAATAAACCAAGTCCCCAACCTCAATATTTACTACAAAACTGTTTAAATTATAACTAATTATAACACTAGTAGTACTACCTAAAGTATATTTTATTTAAATTTTACTATATTCTAATTAGTATTGGAAAAAAACGTGACATAAGTATAGGTTATGACTAGAGATGTGCGGGTGCAAGTGCAACATTAGAAGGAGTTGGCGCAGTCAAGCCAAAATTTTTATCCGCGTTTTGTATTGCGTGCATCCAAATATAGATGGCGTTGAAATCAAAAAATTACCAGAGCCAGTAGACTAACAGAGTACCGCATTCTAATTCTTGGTCGCCATTTTTAATTCAATTTAGTATATACGCATATTACAAAAATATGCAGATTAACGTCTTATTGCAGTTTATGGCCTCTAAATAATTTATAATACTAGTCAAGACAATTGTTTAAGATTGAAAGCAACATTTAAGCATTTTTGCCAATATAAAATAGCCGCTGCGCCGGTATATTCAAACATCAAAAGAATGCGGTACTCTGTTAATCTACTGGCTCTGAAAATTACAGTTTTCAATGGTTGCATTCAGCAGAAGCACATGCTCCGCTCCATCGGTAGCGTACGCTACATCGACAACAGTTGAGTGAAATTCAAAATTTAATGTTATGTTGTTGGATGTGCTACTTGCTAACACACTTGACAGAAGTCAGCTGATCAGTTCTTGTTTATTTGAAAAATTAAGAGAAAAGTCATAAATGAAATTGGAAATAAGTAGTTTCTGAACCGAAATTAAGAAATCCGAAAATAATAATTACTGGTGTTGAAGAAGATGTTATTGATCAAAACAATGAAAAAGTGTACGGGACTATTATACAAAATGATTAACATATGTAGACAAGGATTTCTCAGCTAAACTTAAAATAGAAAAAAAATACTCATACAAGAAAAAGAAGAACTCAACAAACTATATTAGTAAAATAAAAAATTGGTTTACTAATATAGTTCGTTGGAAGAACTATGGAAATATTACATTATTTGGTCAACTAGAGATGTATTCCAGCATCATAGACAGGGCACAAATGAATGTAGGATGAAAAAGATATAAGGTGTATGAAGACCTACAAATAGATGTTATAAATGTGCAGGGTAGAATCATTTTGCTAAAGAATGTAAAAATGGAGAAACGTGGTAATTGTGCTGCAAGTGTGGTCTTTGTGCTGGTAGTCATTTAACAAACAAATGTAATAGCTTAATTATACTTGTATATAAGTGTATAAATATGTAAGAACAAATGATAAATTTAAAGTGGATATTGACACTAATCACAGTGCTTGATAGAAATTGTATAAACTACAAATGAATAATAGGTAAACAAGAATGGAAATTTAAATATATGTAGCAATTAGATAGTAAGTAGGGTTGATTCACTTAGTAGTGATTAAATTGTAGTTTTTTAAGTGTTAAGAATATTAGAATATTGAAGAACTAGTCCGTAAGTATATTATAGAAAAAGTTTTAGTTTGTAAGTAATATATTTGTATACATATTTTAATAGCAACTGCGAAATAAAGGTTATTTTATTATTATTATTATTTGTTTTGATTAGTCTTGGCTGTTGACTGTTGTCAGTTGTTGTCACCATTGGTGATACACTACATTCAAAAGAACATTTACGTTGTATGTAATGCGCAAAATATTCTTCATCTGTAAAAGCTAGTAGTAATTAAGTTTTACATAAAATTACCTTCGATAAAACAACTACCCGACGCTAATCTATTGTGAATCTCATCCACATCTGTAATTTCATACAATTAATTTTTAAATTCATATAGTTAGCGCCATCTTACTCAACGTGTTACCGATACGTAGCGGTAATAGAATGCGCTACAAAAGATGGCCGTCCGCTCCGTAAAGTAGTCGATGTAATCGTGACGTAAGTCGATGTAGCGCAAATGTAGCGTATGCATCCAGCAGACGTTTCCTCAACAGTTCCACAACAGTTGCGTCTGCTGAATGGGACCAATAACACTAAGCAAATAGCGGGCGATTCAAAATGTATTTGGTAGCGGGAAATTCAAAATAAAGTTTATTACAAATTAGGGTTAAATACCGCGAGATCAAAAATTATATTGATGAAGATTTGTCATGGAATGTAAAACGTTTGTCTTAAGTTATATCATTAAGTGTCATACTGTCATTAATATTTGTCATTATAAGAAAAAATATAAGGACAGTGTGACACTTAATGATATAACTTAAGACAGACGTTTTACATTCCATAACAAATCTTTATCAATATAATTTTTGATCTCGCGGTACCTGATCACAACACCGTCATTAAATTGCATACTATTTACTAGCTCCCGTAGTAATGAGGAATCATTGCTAAGGAAAACAGTATACAGTTAACAGTACGATATTCAATTACAATGCTGTAACCACACAATAACGTTTTAAAGGAAAGAATTACTTAAATAATTACACTTTAATATTGTTACGCACGAAAGGTACAAAGTACATTTATGATTATTAATAAGTAACATCTAACACGTATGTTTTAGTTAAATTACCAGTACAAAAATAAAGTAACGAACAATAGCATAATCTACCAAAAGTAGAATATTCGACTAACAAACACATTTTTAACAATAAGATAGAATTTCTGTCTAAAAAGCACAAGTACCTACTCAAAATACTACAAAATAGAAAAGGTATAAAGTACATTTATGATTACTATTGAAAAATTATAACTAACATCCAACATGTATGTTTTAGTTAAATTACCAGTACAAAAATAAATTAACGAACAATAGCATAATCTACCAAAGGAAGAATATTCGACTAACAAACATATTTTTAGTAATACAATACACACATCATCAGTAATAACAGTTACTATTGACAATGTGTGCAGTGCACACGAAATGTGACATCTAGTTATTGAACTATTTTTTGTGAAAAAGCTGTTTTATTTTTTACTATTTCTATATTTCACAAGTGTTCAACATATATTACTACAAAGATAGTTTTAACAATAAGATAGAATTGCTGTTGAAAAGTACAAGTACTACTCAAAATACTACAAAGTAGGTAATTAAACCCGACAGATACACAATGACTTAAGGTCATGTTTACTACCACCATTTGCAAAATCTTATATTACATAAATGATGAACATAAAATAAGGCGACATAAATAAAAATATGGATACATAAGATACCTAACAAATTTTAGACGCCTTTTCATCAATATATAATTAAAAGTGACAATTAGGGCTTTAAAAAGTAACACCAAATTTATTAATTTATTGTTATAATGAAATAAATGAGACATCCAATGATATGGGTGCCTTTGGTTCCGTGGGTTGCTCATGGGGTGGAGTGTCAGCACTGCATTTCTGTTGAGGCGTACTGATTGAGGGTGTGCATAGTAGGTTATGTCAAAATGTAGGCTGCAAAGTTTCTTTCTTTCTTTCTTTCATTATACTGGCATCCATTTGCTGTTGCCAAGGTTCGCTTCTAAATAATAAAATATAATAATTACAACTGTATACTAACAAATATCAGTGATAGTATAAAGGCGCGTTTTCATTATAGGAAACTGCCTAGGAAAATCAATAGAAAAAATAATAAATACTTCTGTACCAAGAAATTTGAAGTTTGTATTAACATCGATTGATTGCTTGTGAAAAAAAGTGGGTAAATTGCAGTTGAGGTGACGGACGATTTTTGCCAAAATGACTAGTGAACCTTATAGAGGACCTCTAATTGAACAACTTTTTCTTATAAAATTATCAATGCAAACGTACAGGAACGGAGATAAAAAATAAATTAGGTACTCATCGAGTCAATTTTGCAGGTTACATCCCATGTAAGATATCCTATATAGAGCATTGAAATAATGAAAATCCCAATAATTGATGTTTATTTAAGCTCACAACACAACAATTACCTTAGATTTGGACGTTTTTTTGATTGAATTTTAACAAAATTGGTAAATACCTAAATCATAACAAACAAAATGGCGCATGTAAATGAACTGGTATCATGACTGGTATAAAACGGGTGACAAAAAGTCACAATCAAAGGTTCGTGTTGCATCGGTTATGCTTCGTTGAATCAGTCAATAGAATTAATACTATGTAGAATGTCATTTAAAATAGGATGTTGGAAATAGTATTAAATGATTATTGTTATGAAAATTACTAATAAAATTGAAATTATTAATAGAAATGTTGTTTTTGTTAGTATATGGAATATTAGATAATTAGTTTATCAGTTATATTTACGTATAAATAATATTTATGATTGGTATTTATTTATTATGTATATGTAATTTGAAAATACATAATGAAATTGTAAAATGTATCTGCTCTTACTAATAATTGGTCTTTAATGTGCCACGTAAGTGCATTTATTTTAGAGAAAATCACACATTACATATATTTTGTAAAAATTAAAGTAAAACAAAATTTGTTGACTCTTATAAGAATTTAATGAAACATAAACCACGTTTTGCAACTATCAATATTGAGCTCAATACAGATATAAAACAAGCTTAAGATATACAAATGACATACATGATTTGAATTAGTTATTTTCCAATATACTGTCTTATAAAAAAGTAATTGTCACAATAAAATAGCAAACACATAAAAAAGCATATATGATAAGTTATAATAAGTAACAGTACTATATATGTTTATATAGTTTAATATATCAATTATATTTGGTATTACATACAGCCTTAAAA
Organism: Amphimallon solstitiale; assembly: GCA_963170755.1. Taxonomy (NCBI): domain Eukaryota; kingdom Metazoa; phylum Arthropoda; class Insecta; order Coleoptera; family Scarabaeidae; genus Amphimallon; species Amphimallon solstitiale. The sequence continues at coordinate 133,875,803 of OY720677.1, forward strand.
AATAACTGATTAATCATGAGCATTTATAATAATGCATAAGTAATGATACTTATGACCTTGTTTATAAGCAAGGCTTATGATAACAATATACCTTAGTGATACAGGTAAATATTAGATATAGCTAAATCAGACAGTACAAATACGAATGTAATAATTATACCAATAAATTTTTCGCAGTGTATTCTGTAAGCGTAATGTTGAAAATATGTTACAGTACATTTTTAATTGGTGATTGTGTTCTCTACCGACACTGAAAAAAAATAATTTTATAAACAATTTGTGAAATGTGGAATAAGGAGTTTACTGATTTTATTAATTAGATTTTTAATCGCCAACAACAACAGATAAATAACTATGTATAATACCACGCGATCATTTAAATTCTAAATTATAGCAGGCAGGATTTTTTTTATTAGGTTGTCCAGAATGTCAATTATTGATTAATTAACATTTTCAAACGTCACTTTGACAATTCAAATTGTAAATTAGTACTTATATACCAACTTAATTTAAATTTTACAGCCTGCTCTAATTTAGAATTTAAATGATCGCGCGGTAATAATAATAAACTACCATCATAGATATAGCGTAACAGTAGTATCATTATATTCAAAACTAAAAATCCCCAATAGCTAATGTCGGATCGAAGCGAAAAGTGACAATACGTCGCGGGAATTATCCTAGTCCACCCTCAATTCCAGTTCGGAACCACATAGCTTGTAGTTCCAATGTTGGGGAATTACCCCCAACGTTGGAGCTGCTCTGCAAGAGTAAAACGGTCCCCATTGCATATTCCCCACAACTCCACTGTAGTAATCATCTTTCACTCTTAACTATAATTAACGGAGAGGCCGATTTTCAAACAATGCTTTCATTCAGCAGGCGGATCGGTAACCGATCCCGCGCCAACCGTTCACTTCACAACAGTTGAGTGTTCGCTGGACAGAACCGCTCACCTTTATGTCATCGTCTGTCATCTGATACTTTTCATTGCTGCCATATGTTAAAATTATAGAGATTAAACCGAATAAACAATAATAATAAATTGTTTTTCTGCATTCAGGTTTGACGTAGTTTTTAGTGGAAGGGCTGGTTTTTCCAACCCCGAATAAAATACTGAGTGAACTCCAATATTATAATACATTTATTACTGCACAATACCTTTAATTTGCTGTACCTTACTTTTCTAGTAACTATATTCAGAAGTTCTTGGAATGAATCAATGCTTTCATTCAGCAGACACAACAGTTGCGCAACTGTTCAGTGATCATGTGCAGTAAACGAGCGCTCACTCTGAACATGTTCAGGAGCGGTCGCCATTTTTGTGAGCGGAAAAATTCTATGCTCACTTAGTGAGCGTATTCTGTACGCATGCGCCACTGATGTATTCCAAGACCAACCTAATACATAATTTTGAAGAAAGTTACTAGAAAAGTAGGATACAGCAAATTAAAGGTATTGTGTAGAAACAAATGTATTAAAATATTGTAGTTCACCCAGTATTTTATTCGGGGTTGGAAAAACCAACCATTCCACCAAAAACTACGGCAAAAATGAATGCAGAAAAGAATTTATTATTATTGGTTATTAGGTTTAATCTCTATAATTTTAACATATGGCAGCAATGAAAAGTACCAGATGATAGACGATGACAAAGGTGAGCAGTCCTGTCCAGCAAACACTCAACTGTTGTGAAGTGAACGGTTGGAGCGGGATCGGTTCCCGATCTGCCTGCTGAATGAAAGCAATGGCGCATGCCCACAGAATACGCTCACTAAGTGAGTATAGAATTTTTCCGCTCACAAAAATGGCGGCCGCTCCTGAACATGTTCAAAGTGAGCGCTCGTCTACTGCACATGATCACTGAACAGTTGCGCCACTGTTGTGTCTGCTGAATGAAAGCAATAACTCACTTTTATTAAATAAAATCCAGTAAGGACCAACTGTACTTGTTATAGATAAATAAAATTTCTTCACATGGAAGTAAACTTTTCAAATAACTATTTTATTTCTTAAAAAAGATATATTATGATAAATTTGAGTTATTTCATATTAACAATTGCAGAGACGATAATATAAAAATATTTAATCCACTTCGTTGATTCATTTATAACGCGTTCAGTAATATTTACATTAAATCTAAACAATGATTTTTAAATTGAATCAAAAACTAACTAATGGTAGTTGATAGTGTTTATTTCCTCTGACTGAATACACTGGGAAAAATTCGAATAATTAGTAAGTACATTCGTATTTGTACTGTGTTTGATTTAGTTATCTGATATTTACCTGTATCACTAAGGTATATTGTATTCATAAGTAACATTAGTTATGCATTATTATAAATGCTCATGATTAATCAGTTATTTTTTAAGGCTGTATGTAATACCAAATATAATTGATATATTAAACTATATAAACATATATAGTACTGTTACTTATCACTTATCATATATGCTTCTTTATGCGTTTGCTTATTATTGTGACAATTACTTTTTTATAAGACAGTATCTTGGAAAATAACTAATTCAAATCATGTATGTCATTTGTATATCTTAAGCTTGTTTTATATCTGTATTGAGCTCAATATTGATAGTTGCAAGACGTGCTTTATGTTTCATTAAATTCTTATGAGTTAACTAATTTTGTTTTACTTTAATATTTACAAAATATATGTAATGTGTGATTTTCTCTAAAATAAATGCACTTGCATGGCACATTAGACCAATTATTAGTAAGAGCAGATACATTTTACAATTTCAATATGTATTTTCAAATTACAGATAATAAATAAATACCAATCATAAATATTATGTATACGTAAATATAATTGATAAACTAATTATCTAATATTCCATCTACTAACAAAAACAACATTTCTATTAATAATTTCATTTTTATTAGTAATTTTCATAACAATAAACGTTTAATACTATTTCCAACATCCTATTTTAAATGACTTTCTACATCGTAGTAATTCTATTGACTGATTCAACGAAGCATAACCGATGCAACACGAACCTTTGATTGTGACTTTTTGTCACTAGTTTTATACCAGTCATGATACCAGTTCATTCGCATGCACCATTTTGTTTGTTATGATTTGGGTATTTACCAATTTTGTTAAAATTCAATCAAAAAAACGTCCAAATCGAAGGTTATTGTTGTGTTGTGGGCTTAAATAAACATCAATTATTGTGATTTTCATTATTTCAATGCTCTATATAGGATATCTTACAGGGGATGTTACCTGCAAAATTGACTCGATGAGTACCTAATTTATTTTTTATCTCCGTTCCTGTACGTTTGCATTGATAATTTTATAAGAAAAAGTTGTTCAATTAGAGGTCCTCTATAAGGTACACTAGTCATTTTGGCAAAAATCGTCCGACACCTCAACTACAATTATTCCAAAAATTATACTATTAATTGCCAATTACTCACTTTATTGTCATTTAAACTTTAATTGGTGTAATCGGGAACCAACAAAATCCTTGCTACAACCAGGTGGTCCTTATGCACTTGGGATCAGATTCTGTAGTTCTAAACAAAAAATTTCCAGCTCACCTTCGGGTTATGTCAACTATTATGCCGTTAGCACAGTATAAACATATAAAGGTTTATACTGTGCCGTTAGTTACTTGTTCGCATTCTCGGAAAATATGCATCGCTCTTGCTTCTTGCTTGTACGCCCCACAACACAATGCACCAGCTTCTATCCATCCTTTAAGTCTAAAAAGGCATTATGTCAACTGAATAAAATTATCATATTACTCTTTACAGAACTTACGGTACGATTATAACACCACTAAGTAGTAATAAGAAAAATAATGTTCAGCAACACACACAAAATTTGTTGGTTAAGGGGGCGTTTGAATCATAGAAAACATAAGTAATTTCGTTACTGTCAAAATATAACAACATTTTAGTCCTAAAGATGTCGCGCTCTGTATCAGAACTCATCATCTCAAATATACAAATAATTGAATTGGCAGAATTTGTTTGAAATAACAAATAGGTATACGTTCACTATTAAATCATTTTAAATAACTTAGATATTTATGATTATCTGTTAATTTCCTGAGATAACCAGTCACAGTACAGTATTTTTGAATCCGCGCCCTCTCTTAGGGAATCCTGCAAGGTACAAAATACAAATATGGCCGTTCTTTACCAATTATTTAAAATATGCAAATAAACCAAACCAATACATCATTGTCAAAATTTCTGTTATATTTCTCTTCTACGAAACACGCGTCATAGGGTTAAGGGGTTCTTTTGATAAAATTGAAATAATTTTTTTATAAAAAGAATTTATGTAAATTAAACCCCTATACCATACGTAGGAGGATATTATGACTTATTACATACATTAAAATAAACAATTAATGATTTTATAACCGACATTTGCATAATTGTAAATTTATATTGTATTCTATGATTCAAACGCCCCCTTAAAGCTTAGTTCACAGAACTTCGACGGTCGCGGGCGACACTTCCCCCGCCAACGAAATTTGGTAGCGCTACAGTAGTCTAATGTCGCTTGCGACACTTTACCATGTAACCTAAAATTCAAAGAGATTTATATTTAAAAATGATAAATAAACGAATTTTGTTATACACTCTAACTTATTTGTGGCGGAGAAAAAGAAAACACGTAAAGAAACAAAAAAACGGTTTGTTGTATGATTTTTATTTATTTTAATGAACATAACCTCACTAATTTGAGCGACAGTATGTGTAGTTCGCAAATTCCAACTTCACAGCGACAGAGGGGAATACGAAACAACAAACAACGCCATTGGATGATAGTTGTGTAGCCCGCGACCGTCGAAGTTCTGTGAACTAAGCTTAACGTTTCTATAAAGTGACAGCGCGATAGTTGCGACATCTTAAGTTATTCGGTTTAAGTCATGATTCAAATTTACTTATAGGTCTCTTGTTTCTAACACCGTGACGCCATCTAATAATGGCGTACATACGTATATTAGGCGGCAAAACCCCGTATTTAATTGAACAATCCGATCATGCGTGAGTGCAATGAATGCTTTCATTCAGCAGACACAACAGTTGTGCAACTGTTCAGTGATCATGTTCAGTAGACGAGCGCTCACTCTGAACATGTTCAGGAGCGGTCGCCATTTTTGTGAGCGGAAAAATTCTATGCTCACTTGGTGAGCGTATTCTGTACGCATGCGCCATTGATTCATTCCAAGACCAACCTAATACATACTTTTGAAGAAAGTTACTAGAAAAGTAAGATACAACAAATTAAAGGTATTGTGCAGTAATAAATGTATTATAATATTGGAGTTCACTCAGTATTTTATTCGGGGTTGGAAAAACCAGCCCTGCCACTAAAAACTACGTCAAACCTTAATGCAGAAACACAATTTATTGTTATTGTTTATTCGGTTTAATTTCTATAATTTTAACATATGGCAGCAATGAAAAGTACCAGGTGACAGACGATGACATAAAGGTGAGCGGTCCTGTCCAGCGAACACTCAACTGTTGTGAAGTGAACGGTTGGAATGGGATCAGTTCCCGATCCGCCTGCTGAATGAAAGCAATGTGCAACTACCAATGTTGCCAACTAAATATTTGTTTGGGCACGACTACTTGAAAGAAATTCCGCTAAGAGATCGATTACACAACATTGAAGAGCTAAGAAATCAATGATCTAATAATATAGAACTACTAGATGGACTGTAGAGAGAGAAGAATTGACCTCTACATCAGTGCTGCCAATTGCGGGTATTTTACCCGAAATGCGGGTATTTTAGTCAGACTGTCGGGTAAAATTGTGAAGCGGGTAAAATCGGGTATTTTCACATAAAACAATTAAAATCTCCTTTTCTTAACTCGATTTAGTCAACATCAGATATCAATATGTATTTTATTGTCTTTTAAATCTAAACGCTACAGAAAGATTGTTGATGCATTTATGCAGCAATTCTATCAATTTCAGTGACTTGAAAGAGAAAAATGTTTTAACTGTTGACCACACAAATATTCGCTGTTCGTCTGTTAAAAGAACAAAAGCTACTTGTCTTGTTAAGGAAAGTTTAGGATGTACACTTTGCAAAAATCTGTTTGAAATATTGAAGGAACCTAGATGTTTTTTTCCTTAATCCTGGACGAGACAGCGGACTTGAGTGCAATAAAACAATGTGCAATTACTGTTATATACTATTCAAAAACAAATGATGTCAAAGTAACTTTTTTGATGTGGTTAAAACTGCATCTGGAAAAGCCAATGGTTTGTTCAACCCTTTGAAAAAATTCACGAAAATTTATTTAGAATTTATGTCATATACATTGGGACTTGTAACAGATTTTAACCTTATATTTCAATCAGAATCGCCACTCATTCATAAATTGAAACCTGAAACACAAAGATTGTTGATGCATTTATGCAGCAATTTAATTATCAATGTGAGTGACTTGAAAGGGAAAAATGTTTTTGCTGTTGACCAAACAAATATTCGCTTGTTTATGCCACTTTGCAAAATTTATTTAGGTATATCTGCCACTGAATCTTTTGAAATGTTGAAACATTATGCATCCCAAACTGAAATTGACCAGTTTCTCAGAAGTTGTTTAAATTTTTATGTAGAGCCTGTCCCTGACATTAAAACGCGATTTGATTTTTCTGATCCAATTTTTAACATTTTAAGAATTCTTGAACCAAAAACGGTCCAATCCTATAAAATAAAATCGCTGCAAAAAATTGTACAAAGATTTCCAATAAATAAAGAATTTACAAATCTTCTAATTTTGGACATGGAATGGAAGCAGCATGGTTTTTTTAAATCATTTGGAGTATCGTTTAGATTGTGAACTAAGTTGTGAAGTTTATTGGAAAATGGTGTTTGAATTGAAAAATGCTGCAGATGTTCTTCTTTTCCCCAATATGAAAGTAGTGCTTTCCTTACTTTTTATTCTGCCTTTTTCAAACGCATTTGTTGAAAGAATGTTCAGTGATTTGAAAAATATCAAGACAGACCACAGAAATGCGTTAGGCACCGCAACGCTAACGTCTTTAATGGCGACAAAAAGAGGCATTAAAGATATGGGAGGTTGAAGATCTTACATACATTCGAATTATTTTAGACCACTTTTAAATTTGGCGCTTTCTATTTGAAATGTCGGGTAAAAGCGGGTATTTTTTATTCGCTATGCGGGTAAGGCAGACGTATGGCTCCGGCAGCACTGCTCTACATACAAAGGAGACAGATATACAAAACCGTTAGTTGTGGGTAAAACAAGGCGGCAAACGTATGGTTGTGTATATAAACTTTCGGAATTTTGTTGATTTATACATATTTATTTGTGTGTTTGGTAACTTGGATTATATATTTTATTAGTAGATTTCTTCTAGTATTGATTTTATTTCATACACCACGGACTTTATTTTTATTTAAAGAAATACGAGCATAAAGACAACTGTGGATTCATGATGATTGAATCAACTATTTTTATTTATAAAATTGTGATTGTAATTAGATACATTTTAGGAATTTCATTTTTATTTGATATAGGCATATAGGTAATGTATATAAATTGAGAATCATCAAGAATATTGGCAATTGTTAACTTCAGCTTATAATTTAACAGTGTTGTTCTCATGGATTTAGTGTCATATATATTTGGTTAAAAGTGCTATTATCAGTAACAAAATTAGAAACAAATATTTTAAATTGTTGAATATTATATATACCAGCTTTGCAGTGCTTGGAGTCACATATTTAAGACACAATGGTAATGTCATGTGCAGCGTATGGTTGTACTAATAGGGCAGAAAAGGGAATGAACGTATGATTTCACAGGTTAACTATTCTTAATAAAATACATGATTTGTAAATTTGATATAAAAAATTTTAGTTTTCAATCTAATCGAGTACTATGCAAGCAGTGGATAATTTGTACTAAACGAAAGGATTTTAAGCCATCAAAATATTCAAGATTGTGTTCAGAGCATTTTGTTCCTGAAGATTTTGTTATAAGTTATGGAAGAAAATATTTGCCCCAAAATGCAATTCAAAGTATTTTCAATTTTCCTGCTCACTTGAGAAAAATTCCCTGTAATAGCAGATCTCAACGATTAAAAATTACTGATGCACCAAGCAAAGAACTGTTAAAGTAAGATTTCTATTTGTAGTTATTATTCTACCTAGATATTTTTAATGTTCTATTTACCTTATAGCTCAGAATCCCCAAATGTAACTAATGTTGAAGTATTTGAATTAGTCACAGAAAAAACACCTCACGAAATAATACAAGTTGTTATTCTAGCTTTATGTATTTTTAATATTTCTTTCTCCATTTTACTTCGATCACATATTTACCATTTACGTATTTGTTAATCCATATTAATTATATGTACATATATTTTAATAAAAAATTAAGCATTAATTGTCTTTTATTTTGAATATATCAGAAGTTGTAAGGAACACCTAAGAAAAGCTGTCAGTTTCTATATTTCTTTTTTCAGAACGTAATATTTTGAAAAATTCTAGTGGTCAATTCAAAATTTCCATCTGATATCTGTAGTGATTTTTTCTAATACTACTGTTTTAAATAAAAACTGAATGATCATCAAACATGCTAAAATAGGTATAATTAGAAGAACAAAATCATATAGTTATCTCACAGTCATTAAAAATCATATTTATTTAACTTTCTTTCCTTTTTAATTATTGAAGAATAGCAACTAGCAAAGCTACCTTTAAAATGTTATTAAACAGAATATATTTAATTCCATATTAATAATATATATTTAATTATATATCTTTATGATTATTAAAGTTGCAATACCTTTACTTTCCTCTTAATATAGCATATTTTTAACAAAATAATACTTTTAAACATTATAAGCCATTACAAGCTATTGCAACATATTTGAATCTAGCCCACATAAAACGGTCAATTGCGTTCATCCTTGTCAAACTTTCGACGCTCGTATATTTTCCTTCTTTCTCTTATGGTGTGGGTCACTTCCTAATCAGCAAGACATAGCGTACACTCCATCTAGTAGTATAATAGTATTAGATCATTGTAAGAAATGCAATTATTGAGGGAGTACAAAGCATAACTGCCGAACACCTAGTAAATGTTTTTGAAAACATGAAAAAAAGAATTGATGCATGTATTAACAGTAACGGTGGACATTTTGAACATAATTTATGAGGCTTCAAATTGTTTATAAATTAATTCCAAAGTTGTTGGTGTATTGTTACTTGGAAATTTATTTTTATTTTTTACTTTAATTAATTTTCATGTGATAAATTTCTATAAATCCAAGTAATAACATTAACACCACTTGATGTTTTATTTTGTACCAAATATTGAAGTGTGTGCAAAAAACATGTTATAATTCTATGTTAATAAATAAATATAGTTTATGATTGTTTTATTATTATTAAGTACTCAAAAACAATTTCCCCAGAATTAGGATCTAATAGAAGTATTTCCTTTTAATACAGACTAGTTTTCTTGATAATTTGCGAAAGTTGTTCCTGAATTTCTCTATCATCACATCTCTATCTGCTTCATTAGTCAATTCTTGTTAATTGTAAGAAAAAATTATTATCCCATCAAATGCATTTAAATATTAAACATCAAATTTTGACATCCTTAATTCTTTTCCGTGCCGCTACTGAAATACATCAAAACAACATTGGAAAAAGGCGGCACATACCTACGATATATCATTTTTTATTTGAGCGGCATAGACAATCTTTTTGAATCTCACGGTACTATCGGGTGTTCAGAAAAATTCGTTCAGCAGACGCAACAGTTGCGCAACTGTTCAGTGATCGGATCAGATGATGTACGCTCACTTTGAATATGTTGCGGGGCGTCCGACATTTTTGAGAGCGGAAAAATTCTACGCCCACTTACTGACCGTATTCTGTCCGCATGCGCCATTAACGCATTCCAACACCAATGCCACACAATTTTGAAGAAAGTTACTAGAAAAGTAAGATAAGAAAATGAAAGATATTGTGCAGAAATAAATGTATTATAATATTGGAGTTAACCGAGTGTTTATTTAATCGGGGTTGGAAAAACCGACCCTTACACTAAAAACTACGCCGAAACTTAACGCAGAAAAACAATTTATATTTATTTTTTATTCGGTTTAACCTGTATAATTCTAACATATGGCAGCAGTGAAAAGTACCAACTGGAAGGTGATCACATAAAGGTGAACGGTCCTGTCGAGCGACCACTCAACTGTTGTCAAATGAACAGTTGAAGAGGGAACGGTTCCAGATCTGTCTGCTGAATGCGACCAATACTTGTCAGAATCATGCTCCATACCCTATCTCAGACAAGATTTCAAGGATTACTTTGACTTCGATATCTAAAAGGCTCTTCTAAAGTTATAATAATGTATTTTTTTCTGTGATGGGAAAAAAGTTGACATTTTATCCTTCTTGACAGGTAATAAAATGTCACTTTATCAACCCGGGCATAAAGTGATCACTTTTTACCCATGGGAAAAAAGTGCTCACTTTTTGCCCGCTTAAATTGACAGATATTTGATTATTTTACAGGTTTCCATTTGCAACGCAGGTGTAATGTCACTTGAAATGTCACATCGATTGATTTTCTGACTTTAATATATAGTATTTACGTGTTTTTTCAATATTAAATCGTCGTTTTTCCCATCACAGAAAAAAATAGTGTATTATACACGGGAAAAAATTAAATTTTAGCTCTCGGTAATTTATCTACCTTACCTCGAGCTAAAATCTAATACTTTTTTCCCTTGTATAATAAATAACTATTTTTCTGTGACGGGAAAAAAGTTTGACATTTTATCTTTCTATTAACAGGTAACAAAACGTCACTTTATAAGCAGGGAAAAAAGTACTCATTTTTTTCCCGAGGAAAAAAATGAGTACTTTTTTCCCGGATATGTTACACATACATAAGTAAGAACACGGACATTTAATTTTAATATGTTTTATTATACAAAAAGTTGGATTTATTTATGTAAGCCAATAACACCGTCTCCGAGAAAGAACTGCATTCCTTTTTCACCTTTCATTCAAAATAACTAAAAATCAACTTATTTATTATTATATAGCAAATTTTTAAAACCAAACACAAAATTAAATTGACAGATATTTGAATACTTTACAGGTTTCCTTAGCAACGCAGGTGTAATGACGCTATAATCCTGGCTACAACTACTATCCTGGCTACAACTACTCACTGATCTGTATAATATAAATGGATGAGCAATGCAATAGGATGTGCGCGGAATTTTTATGCCAAATTGATTACTCAACGCGGGGCTTACGAGTATGCGCAGTCCCTAGTATTTTGACATTCGAATGTGAAATCACTAAATTTCCGAACGCCGATGTCAATAGACGTCCCAAGTAGCAAAATCACAATTTTAGAGAAGGATGAAAATATATATTTCCTAATGTAGAACAAGTGTGCATACGAGAGTGATTTTGCTACTAGGGGTACTAGCTTTTTGTTTATATTTTTGGAGTATTAGACATTGAAAAGGATTATAATTATATAATTCCCGACATGCCATCACAGACATCGTTATCCCAAAATGTTATTTCTGGTTTTGTTGTCTAACAATTGAAGCGCATTGTTAACTGTGCTAAATGTGTGTCCGTACTAGAAGAAATCTCACAAACATCTGTCGATAATGCTAGTTTTCATCTTTTGAATAGAAAAAATCGTGGTGCTTTAATACGTCCTTCACAAGATGTCCAAGTACACCATATTCTTGTACAAAACTTCCTGTAGAGGCAGTGTTTTTTTGGGCTATTTGTACGTTCAATTTCTATTAACTTGTTAGTAGAAAATAAGTACTTTGTATCCTTAGATACACATGTGTTTGATTCATTTATTTTACATGAAAGTCACGTTTCTCTTTTAATTAAGCCTGTTGTGCGATGCACAGAGATGCAAAGAAACGAACAGAAGTAGAACGTGGGGAACTCTAAGAAAAAAGCTCTCCAAATTAATACTTTTTTATAACCGGTAAATATTTCAAAAGAAATGTATTGTTTCTTTGAGTGTTTTTTTTAAATTTCCCTTAATAAATAAGTGTATCATTATCTTCAGATGCAGATTTTAATTTTAAAGTTCATGTTCTGTTAAATACTTTTCAAAGATTTTAGGCATTTCAAATTAGCGCCTTTATTTTATGTTATTGCGCATGTGCGTCAGCCCCGTGCGCAGTTCGTATTTGATCACAATTTTTAACATGCTATTGCTTATGCATTTATATTATACAGATCAGTGCAACTACTATATAAAGCATATCTGACTCGTCCGCCATTTTGAAGATAATTTTAAGGCGGTAAATATGTATGCTAATAGCAAATGTTGAATAGAACTTCGAATAATTGACTTTATTAAGCCGGTTTAGGACGTGAAGTAATGTAGGTATAATTTTTTACAATAGTCGTATATTTAAGAAATACCCAGAATATATAATAATAACTAAAAATAAGTACGTAATATGACTGACTGTCTCCAAAATGGCCGACGAGTCAGCTGTCCTAAATATAGTAGCTATAATCCTGGCTATAAATACAACAGCCTATCAATTTAAAACTTGAAATGTCACGACTGATTTTCTGACTTTAATATATAGTAATAAATCGTCGTTTTTCCCGTCACAGAAAAAAATAGTGTATTATACACGGGAAAAAACATTAGATTTTAGCTCTCGGTATTTTGACTTCCACCGCTTCGCGTCGGGAGACAAACATATATTACCTCGAGCTAAAATCTAATACTTTCTTCCCTTGTACCCCTGTATAATAAATAACTAATTCGACCTCTTGGCAGTTCTTCGGCAAATTATGAAAAATATCTTGAATATTTAGAAATTCTTACTCCTAATCACCGGCATTAGGAGTCATAGGTATTTAAATTTTGTTGGCTTTGTTCAAAATATGTTTTGCCAAAGTTATTTAATTATTTATAATGAAAATGGGGTGTAAATGTAGTAGGTATTTTTTTTTTATTAAAGTAGATGACTAGACTAGAAGACTAAAAAAAATTAAGCAACATTAAGGAGATTTTATTCTTTCAAACAAAAAAGCTGCCAATACACATAATGTTTTTAATATAAAATACATATAATTTTTAATATATACATATACATAACTAGGTTCATAAATTATCTTAAGGGTTCTTTAAAAAAATATTTTCATGTCACCGGGAAAAAAACTGAGTTTAATATTAATATATTTTACATAAAATCAATTTGTTACTAAAACAATTAATTCCAACTGCGATTATATTCAAGTAATCTTGAAAAGTATCACAAATTCACAAACGAATTTCTTTCTCATTTTATTTACAATTTCATATAAGACGAGATGTTTTTGTTTTTTATGCTGTAGGAACTGATAGGTGAATTAAATTGTGTCAGAATTTACTAAAATTAGATTTTATTAATATATATATATGCTTCATCGAAATATAGCCATATATAGGTCCATTATCCGCTTTGGTACTCGCTTTGGTATCATATCCTTTATGTTGTCACTGCTCTACTACTACTTGCTATGCCGCCATACTTGAATGTCAAAGGTTATTGGCATATGGTTATTGGTACTTTCATTTGAGACCATTAGTGTAACGTAGGGAGGAAAAAAAGATTTGGCAACCGAACAAAACAAGTTCATGTGCCTCTTATTTTGGATAACTTGGGATAATTTCTACTAAAACATTCTTGATGATAATGGAGAACTAATAAACCTGTTACGTCATCTACTCAATAGACCAAACTCACGGGTAAATCCATATATTTCAAAAAGACTTGAAGTTCATGCAACTCTTTACTAATCATCCATAGCCAAATTAGACAAACTTCGTTATGGCTAATCTTCTGCTGTAGAAACAATTAATTAAAACAGTATTGACATGTGCAAACACTTTACAACCTTCTCGATGTAGCCAATGTTGTTATAGTATAGTGCATGGTACAAATATATATATTTGTACCATGCACTATACTATAACAACATTGGCTACATCGAGAAAGTTGTAAAGTGTTTGCACATGTCAATACTGTTTTAATTAATTGTTTCTACAGCAGAAGATTAGCCATAACGAAGTTTGTCTAATTTGGCTATGGATGATTAGTAAAGAGTTGCATGAACTTCAAGTCTTTTTGAAATATATGGATTTACCCGTGCCAATGTTGTTATAGTATAGTGCATGGTACAAATATATATATTTGTACCATGCACTATACTATAACAACATTGGCTACATCGAGAAAGTTGTTGGTATAGTGTTATATAGAAACAAACTGTGGTGAGCTAAGAGATTGGAATATATAGAGAAAGCATGAGTGCAGTTTGTAGGCGAGGTAAGTGATCGCAACAACTGCAGGTGGGGTAAGGGGAATTGATAAACAGCCAAGCGATTACAGTCCTTAAGAAAATCCGACGGCGTCAATGAGGCGTGCTGTGATTGGTCGAAATGTCGTGCTCGTGTAGAAAATAACGAAATCATACGAACCAAGTACGAGCACGACATTTCGACCAATGACAGCACGCCTCATTGACGCCGTCGGATTTTCTTAAGGCCTAATAAGGACTATAATCGCTTGGCTGTTTATCAATTCACCTTACCCCACCTGCAGTTGTTGCGGCCAAACATTGCAGCTTGATACTTCCTCTATATATTCCAATCTCTTTGGTGGTGAGTAAACGATGGGAGTAGGCACAACTTCAACTTCCGCTCCTTGCTGTCTGCATATAGCAATTATTTGAGTCAAAAAAATGTTTAAATTAGCAAACTAGTACTTATTTTTTAAACACTCATGAAGATAGAAGAGAACAAAAAGCAATTGTGTCTTGTGTTCTCTAGTATTGAAATAAAATACATTCCATTTATATGAAAACCCTTGTTCGTGTTAGTTTTTTCCTGTTAAACCTTCAAATATAAAACAAAAATGCTTATAATTTTAGAATCGAAAATAAATTATCTGGTTGATTTCTAGTAGACTTTAGAAAATAATGATAACTCTATCTGTGAAATATTAACAAATAAGACAACGTCGACGGATTAAAGAGTGGAATAAAGAAAAGGTAAAGTAGATAGAGCAGCACAGTTAAAGACAGTCCGATAGTAGTTCAAAGACAAACATAAAATGTATTGAAGAACGGGGTGATATTTTTGAAAATATTTTAAGAAAAACCTAGTGGTTTTATTTTGTTTTATTACGAGTTTATATGCAAAATAAGGCTTGTAAAACCAATTTAATTGTTTCAGTTCGGGTTTCATATATCCACTAATTCTCGTCATAGAAGAAAATTTAGTATAAGCTCTTTTATTATTAATTTTAAGAAAATATTTTATATTAAATCTCGAAAGCACTATTGTCAATTGTTCTTTGCTATGTGCTATTTTACTAAGCGTTAGTAATAACAAAATTAGCAATGCTTAACACTTCCTTCCTATCAGCCTGATATTGCTATTTTACATTACTCCAGACGTTATTTTATTTTACATTAATCATGTTGCAGACAGGAAATATCTCTGATATGAATCCCCATCGCTTACTTACCTGATTATTTATGGGGAATTGCTGTGTATTTTATTCACTGCATGCGGAAGAACAACATTTTAGCTTATTACTGAAGATGATCGAAATTTTCACTGCGAATTCTGTATTTTACTATGATAGAACTTTTTAATTTTAGGTGGTAAAACATCCTCATCTCTTGCGTCACATGCGTTAAAATACTAATTTTATTCAGGCACATTAATGGAATTCATAAGCACTTGAAAATATGTTTAGATTGAATTCATAATGTTTTTGTGCTATTCACATGGTGATATCATAAAATTAATACACATTAATTCAGTATAACTGGTATGTATAGATAAAATGACAATTCGGAGCTACCAGTTTATTTTACATTAAGGTATGATTGATAAGAGAGAAAAAATGCCCATTCCATAATTATTCGTGCAGTGCTATAATGTGCAATATTCGTATTATCTAATAACATGCTTTTTGAATTACTCAAACTGAAGGGTTTTTCTAACTAAAATTTAATTGTCATAAAATTTAATTCTTGCACATTTACCTTTCTTATAATTTACATAAATTGTAAATGGGTAATTCTCAATAACCTTTAACTTTTGGCTTATATTACAAAAAATATACTTTTATCGATTATACTGTTATACTTTTTGTAGTGATATTTCAAATGTTTAGAAACTAATTATTAACTTGTAAATCGAAATTTTTACCGTCACTTTTTTATCATTACAATCACGTATTGGCAGTTTTGCGAACGTGACGGTAATGTTTGAACACTAGTAGTAAAACAGTGTTAGAAATGTTACATCTAGAAAGAAAGACTTGAGGTTAGGAAATATGATGATAAAAAATGGACAAATGTGATGATAACGATGGCTACTATTAGAAGTAAATTGTCCCATGGGAATAAATACACTGCTTAAAACATACCCTTTTTATAGAAAAAAAAACTGTATAACGGCAGTTATTTTTGTAAAATACGGACTTGCAACATCCACTTGGCTATAGAAGATCATAAAAGTAAACAAACGAACAGCCGACGCCATACATTGTTTAAAATTTGTGCCAAAAGTTGGCGTGACGGTAATGTTAGTGCTCTTATGTATATTTCGTAAATATTTAAAAACCAAGAAATACGGCTATATTTTTGAAATTTTACATAAACATGGCGAAGAACAATTGTTGAAAGAATGTCAAAAAAAATAATTTTATAAGAAATAAACAAGATATGATAAATATATAAAGCCAAATTTGAAAAACTGAAAAACTTTAACGTGACGGTAATGTAAAATGGAATATTTAAAGTTTAAAAATAAAAGGAGATAGCAATTTTAGGTTATTATTTTTCTTTAAATTGACACACCATAACGTAATATACCTAAAAAAAATTAG
Organism: Amphimallon solstitiale; assembly: GCA_963170755.1. Lineage (NCBI taxonomy): Eukaryota > Metazoa > Arthropoda > Insecta > Coleoptera > Scarabaeidae > Amphimallon > Amphimallon solstitiale. Next base: position 133,892,754 of record OY720677.1, read on the forward strand.
TACGCCCTAATATCATTTTAGATAGGATTGTAGTTATAGGGTATATGTAAAGTTAAAGGTTATTGAAAATGACCCAAATATGCATTTTAACCAGTCATAAAATGTATACATGCTGATTTTACACAGCAGACCCTTTCAATAAATTGATTGTTGCTACACAATTATTATATCACAATACACTGCTCAATTTATTTATTATATCCCAATATGTTAATCTAATAATTGTATACTGCCTTGTCAACCTAAGGTTCTGAGTTGGATTTTCAAGCACACTATTTGAAAGGGTACACATAACTATCTCTCCCGGCTATTTTGGTGGTCGTTAGGCCATGTTAAGAACGTTTGCGCGGTCTGAAAATATTTGCTTTTTTTATTACGCTGGTCAAAATACCGATTACAATTTAGATATTACTAACAGAAATCTACAGATATGTAAGAAAAAATGTTTGATATGTAGTTCAAATTTTGCGGTTCGTCAAGATGGAACTGGAACCGAAATCATGCGACTTATGTTTGAAGCTAATTAGAACTCAGTTTATTTAGATTCATATATAAAAGATGACAACCACCTTAGAATTTTGATTAATTATAATTCTGTTTGTGAAATAAACAGTTTATACATAAAAAATAAAACGTAGATGCAATTGCAGTGGTAGTGCCGTGCGAATATAGGGAATTCAAAAATGAACAGATGTATAACAATAATCAAAGTATTTATTTATTTTATATTTGCCATATCAACCATTGTATCAATCACTGGGTGATCATTTTTTAATATAATGATAGATCTAGGAGCGGCCTGTATAATGGACATGTCATCGGATGAAATAAAGGCAATAAAGGAATTTTTTGTTTCAGAAATCATTTTTAAAATGATCTTTTATCTTATAGATCAGTTGCATACGAAAATTTACTTCACTCTTTAGGTAGACGACTTAATCCAAAAAGTTGTGTTAAAAAGCAAGCTATTTTCGAAACGAATCAGACGATAGATTTATTATTATCACGATTGTATTTCAAAATTTTTACAACTAGGATATGTCATTTATTTAAAACATTTTCGTTTCTTATCGAGTGTTCATTTTAAAAAATAATCACCCGTAGAGTACGTATTCTTATAATACAGGAAAGTAACTATAACTAATTTACCAATGAGGGATGAAAAATATGGATTTGTACACCAGCGACACTTTCAATTGTACATCTTAAAAGTTACTTTTACTTCGATAAATATGCAATAATACTGATATATGATTATATTTCTTCTATTTATGTTCTATAAGATTCTGTGATGTCCAAATTACAAATTTATGACCAAAATAACTTTTAAGGTGTACAATTAAAAAGTGTCTTGGGTAGACATTAATATTGCAGACTTTTTCTAGATACTTTTTAACATTGAAAATCATATATAAGTATATATTAATATTTTCTTCCAAGAAATAGTGCCTGCTACTGTGTGTCGAGTACAATTAAAGTGTGTGTTTAAACAGCCGATGTAAATTAATTTTATACCTTTATCTCACAACCTAAATAGAAATACATGCATACTGTGTTATCTTTCAATGGCATGCTGTGTCGCTTTGTTAGAAAACATTTAACATATGAGTGAAAAAATAAAAAGTGCATCAACAGAGTTGTAAATTTAAAGTTACTGTAAAAAAAAAAGATTGAATAATTCTATGGAAATGTTAAAATGAGGAATTCATTTAGATGTACAGGTTTTTGAAAAATTATAGCGACTTGAATAATTTCTTTCTATTTATCGATTAATCATTCTCATACAACTCACACGTTATCACTGTATGATTCTAAAAATGAAAAATGATAGACTGCAATTCATAATGCGTGAATTGTATTGCATATTAAATTGTTTAAGAGAAATATTAATAATTAAAAGCAAATTTTATGATTTGGTCATATTGGTCAGGAAAACTGGACGACTTGAAGGTTCCTCTAATTTGCATATTTGTTATAAAATTACTATCAATATCATATTAATTGTTCATGTTTAGAAATCTTAATTTTGACATTATTACTATTTATTTATACATCCTGATAGATAAAACAAATCCTTTTCGTGATTTAGCGACCTTCAAAGAACTTAAATAATATAGAAATTAAAATGTTTCGATAACATAGAGATCAATCTTTAACGAACTCATTAATAAAACGTAAAATGTTTTATTTTAATATATTTTTTATCAAAATTAAAATATAAAGGTGCCTAACAACAAACACATGTAGTACATAAAATTCCGTTCAGAAATTATAATGGAGTATTTATCGGGCCTATGATTTTTTAATTATTTGCAAACGACTTGCTGTACCATATAAAACTGGACAATAGCAACGTACGCTGCAGATACAGCCATTGCAGTGAGTGTCGATTCTTCAAACGAAGTAACTGAGATAATATACGATCATAGATGAATTTTCATCTTGATGTAATAAAAATCGACTAGTTTTAAATTGCGACAAGACCGTATACGTTCACTTTATACACCGTGGAACAAATGTGGGAATTGGAAATATTCCGTTGCTGGGACAGTTACATTTCTCAGAACACTTGCCGACAGTACGATGAAATTTTAAAGTAGATACGGTCTGCAAGAAAGATATTTAACAATATTTCCCGCTGCTTATTATTATTATTATTATTTGGGGAAGGGCTACGATTATGTGAGGATACTGGTGTCTCAGGAACGAGTACTGCGTTTGATCTTTGGGTGTAAGGCGCGAGAATCATGCAAGCCTTTATTTACTGAGAACTCACTCTTACTATTGGGCAAAAAAAAATTTAATTTCTTCCCTGCTGCATCAGTTTTTAGAGTGAGCTTACGGCGATTTTTAGTATCGAAGTGCTATTACTCGTTTGCGGATTTTTTTAATGATACGAATGATTGAGGCTGCCACTATAATGTGTATTTGGGGGATGATGTATTCTGAAGGTGACCATTCGTCCCGAATTTTCTGGGACAGTCCCGGATTAAAGCCCCGTGTCCCGAATTAATATATGTCCCGGAAAATGTACCGAATTACATAATTCATCATATCATGTGAATATTATAATATTCGATTATATTTTATTCGCGCATCTTTGTTCTTTGCGATCTACGTGCATGCCTATATCTAGTCACATTTTTCGACATCGGAAAAATCACAACTGCATGTCAACATACGAGGGCGGATTGATATTGCAGCTACCTACCGCTTGATGGGTGCACAAACACAAAAACTTGTTTTAGTTTAGAAATTGCGATCTGTCAAACGTCAGCTGTTAAAATTTCACCCAAATTCATCGATTAGTTTATTTGTTGTAGTCGTTTAAAGTAAGCAACTTTTGTGTTTCTTGAAAAATGGAAAAAAGTGAATTTCGTGCAGTGATTAAACACTATTATTTGAAAGGGAAAACGGCGAAAGAGACAAAAGAAAAGCTCGATAAACATTATGGTGAGTCTGCTCCGTCAGATTACATGGTAAAATATTGGATTGCTGAATTTAAACGCGGCCGAACAAGCACTGCAACAATACCATCAACAGGAAGACCAAAAGAGGTGGTTACTGAAGAAAATATCAAGAAAATCCTCGATAGCGTTATGAATGATCGCCGAGTCAAGGTACGTGAGATTGTTGAAATGGTAAACATATCATATGAACGTGTGTTCAACATTTTGCATGAACATTTGCATATGAAAAAGCTATCGGCAAGATGGGTGCCGCGGTTGCTCAGTGTCGAACAAAAACGAGTTCGACAGACCACTTCACAGCGGTGTTTGGACATGATAAAGCGTAATCCTGTTGATTTTTGGCGTCGATTAATAACTGTAGATGAAACGTGGGTCCACCGCTACACACCTGAAACCAAAAATCAATCGAAACAATGGGTGGAAGCTGGTGGAAGTGCTCCGAAGAAGGCGAAGACAGTGAAATCGGCTGGCAAGGTTATGGCCACTGTATTTTGGGATGCACACGGAATATTGCTCATCGATTATCTTCAAAAAGGATCCACAATCACAGGAAAGTATTATCGTGCATTATTGGATCAATTGATTGATGCAATCAAGAAAAAACGACCACATTTAAAGAAGAAAAAAGTGCTCTTTCTTCAAGGCAACGCACCGGTTCACACAGCATTAGATACGATGCTAAAATTACGTGAAATACACTTCGAATTGGTTGATCATCCACCTTATAGTCCAGATTTAGCTCCTAGTGACTTTTTCCCGTTTCCAAACTTGAAAAAATGGCTCGCAGGAAAAAGATTCATCTCAAACGAAGAAGTGATTACCGAAACTAACGCGTATTTTGAGGGGTTCCCAAAATCGTATTATTCAGATGGTATAAAAAAGTTGGAATATCGTCTTACTAAGTGTATTGAGCTAAAAGGAGACTATGTTGAGAAATAAATGGTTTTTGAAAAAAAAAAATTTTTTTTCCTACTTAGGTAGCTTCAATATCAATCCGCCCTCGTATATAGTAAAAGCAATGATAATAATGAAGTGCAATTTTAAGTACAATCATTGTGAAGATTTTAAAAAAGAAGTAAAACATTTTGACGAGTCTCTAAAACAAATTCGCTCTGTGAGTAAATATTAGTTTTGTTTTGTTAATCTTTCCTATAGCTTTTTCTTATCATTTATTTATTTTTTTGAATTCCTATTTATATTTATCAATGGTTAATATTTATATAAATTGTATATTTTTTTAATAGATTTTAGTTTTTAAATGACACTTTAAAGGGATTTTTCCAAATTTTCACGCGCACGTATTTACCTGGGCTTCGTACGTAATGAACGCTCTTTGTCCCGCATTAAGCTTAGTTCACAGAACTTCGACGGTCGCGCGCGTCACAACTATCATCCAATAGCGTTGTTTGTTGTTTCGTATTCCCCTCTGTCGCTGTGAAGTTGGAATTTGCGACCTACACAACTACTGTCGCCCAGATGAGTGAGGTTATGTTCATTAAAATAAATAAAAATCATACAACAAACCGATTTCTTTGTTTCTTTACGTGTTTTCTTTTTCTCCACCACAAATAAGTTAGAGTGTATAACAAAATTCGTTTATTTATCATTTTTAAATATAAATCTCTTTGAATTTTAGGTTATATGGTAAAGTGTCGCAAGCGACATTAGACTACTGCAGCGCTACCAAATTTCGTTGGCGGGGGGAAGTGTCGCCCGCGACCGTCGAAGTTCTGTGAACTAAGCTTTATGCTACGATAAAAATGGTCACCTATGTACGCTGTGTATACAGTTGTTTGTATTTATTGATGTATATAGGCGCTTTCTTTCGACCAAAGGATTACTAATCCAATGATCCGGATTTCAGTCAAACCGAACGAACGGTTGCGTTTATTTGAATTCTGAAACCGGATTCGTGAATCCGAGCGGAATCCCCTTACCCCTCAGAATCCGTCTCATTTTACGATTAGCAGATTTCGAATCCATGAATCGGTAAATTCTAACCTTAAATGTTGATTATTTTGAGTAAACATGTCTGAACAAATAGAAATTTTAGAACCCATTACAGAAGATCTACATACAGTATGTATAACACATTCTACTGGAATAGAATTTAAAGTAAATTTGACGAAATATGAGATAAATCGAGCAAAAACAGGTAATATATAGTTAATTAATAGTTGTAATTAGTTACTATAATGGAGATAGCGCTCTAAATTTGTTTTTTGATTTTCAGATTTCATTTTTTTGACGAAATTCTAGAAAAGTATTATACATTGTATGATATAAATAAATATAATAAACTATACATACAAATAAACAGCTAATCTGTGTAAACGTAAACAGTATTTATTCGCGATTGCGCATGAACGTTCTTTCGACTATGTTTGACTGATCGCGGATTTTGAATCCACGTTCAAGTCAGTTTTGTTGGATTAGCAATCCTTTGGTCGAAAGAAAGCGCCTTATATGTGGTATGTTTGTTAAAATTTAAAATAGAATCTTTGTGATGACAATTATTCTGATTAACAAGAGTTTTTACAACGATAAAACCCAACGTATATGTATTTGTGTATGTATATTTATACCCTTGAGCAAATTTGATGTTTTTTCTTCCTTTAGAAGTTCCTTATTATCTTATCTAAGTAATTATTGTACTTTTAATTGACAATGCAGATATTTGCTTATATATAAACAGATTGCCGAAATAAATATTATTACAGGAAAAACCATGGCAATATTTATCTGATAAATTAAACGACCACATATATGGTAAATATGTTACTGATTTAAATTTTATGCCCAAAATAAAATAATAAAATTAGAAGTATTCAAGAACTAATTCTAATAAAAAAAAAATTAAATAATGTAGTAAATGAGACAAAATTTAAAAATTAAGTAATACCTTACCACTACTAAATAATTTAATGAGAAATATCATGCTACATTTTTATATTTCCTAGGTTGGTAATGACACAGCAATTGTAATTTTTTGTGTGCTGTGTAATATTTGTGAACTTCGTAAAATATATTTTATAGTTTTATTAAATTAATAATCAACCAAATAGATACATGTCGAAACTCCATTAGATATATACCGATAGGTCCAGCCCGCGACGGGCCATACATAGGCAACAATATACGTATGGAACGTGCTATGTGGCAACGTGTGTACGATACCACTCCGCGTGCTCCTATTTTGAGTGACTTTCTTAAAATTTGAATTTATTTTGTAGAATTATTGATTTTTTTACTTTTATCTTTTAGAAAACGTTATTGTTTTTTTATTACTTAAAATTACTTTTCCGTAGCAGCTAAGAATACAATAATAATAATACATTGGACCTTATTATGTCTGAAACAAATGGGCAAATTACGTATACAGAACGAATATGCAAACGACTATATCCTTGCGCGGTTTAAGTCTTACTAAATTCTTAACTACAATGTGCTGCTGCTGCGGGTAGAGGGGTTTCGGTGTTGCCACTCATTGCTGACTATGGCCCGTTCCGAGCTGGACCTATCGGTATATATATCATAAACTAAACAATTGTGTTTTATTAAGTTCGTTACTGTTTTATGTTCCAATGCTTTTCATTTATTGATAAAGAGAATAATGTATTTTATGGGAACGTTCAATGTCTATATTGTTTAAGTTCATTGACGGCCTCTAAATTATAAAAAGGATTTGATATATATATTCACGATGGAGATAGCTGCCATAGATTAATGTGATTTAAACTAGGTATTATATTCTTTTAACGTTCTCTTAGTGCTAGCATTGACTTAATAGTCATTTTGGAGAAGTTTAATACTAATAGGTTCCCGTAACAGACTTTGAAAGGCTACACAGCTTGTCACGTCTTAACCCCCCTCTGGTAGTTTGATATACCGTTTATTATCTAAGGGTTAGACTTCTAATCACTTGATTTTAATAGTTAGTCTTGTGTTGGCTGTTAGGTATTATGGCACCCTTGAAGAAGTTAAAAAAAATAAGTTCATCTTTGAAAGTCCTAACAGAGACAGTAGTGCATTTAACAGAGTTAAACAGCACATGCAATGCCCATAAGATAAATAACTAAATAAAAAAAAAGAAGGTAGAACTCTTGATCTGAACTTTTTGTCATATTTTCCTGTTCAAGCATGACATACAAAGTGAAATCTAAGAAAAAATCAAAAGAAGGTTTTTTCAATTGAACTTATTACTTCCAACATATAAGTAGGTAAAAGAATAAAAAGAAAAATATGTAATATAATCCACTATTATGTTCAATGATGTTTGTGCAAATGGAAATAATTTTTTGTGGTAGCAAGCATTTTTTCAATTCAACATTACATATTTGATGAGCTACGGAGGATGTAAAAGCAAATATATACAACATTAGCGCTTAAAATTTACATTAAGTTTGTTTAAATCTGCAGTTCTAGAACTATGGCGATTGCCATCTGAATAAAAACTATTTGAATCATGTAATTATGGAAGTGTAAATTATTAGTCCAATGTTCGATCTTTCAGAACTAGTAATTCCGATTACTTCTTACAGTTCTCGCTGAGAAATCAGTTTTTAAAAGTTTTCTGAAATCTGCTTACGTTTTTATCATGCGCGTCTCAGCTTTTATTAGTAAAGTAAAGTTTCATTTCCGATTGTTCTATTTAAATTTTTGTGAAATTCAGATTTCCTCTTGTTTTAATGTGTAGTCATATTATTAAAATATTTGTTTGGTTGTCGTTCTGTAAAATTTATTTGATTATACTAACAGAAATAACTATTTGTTATTAAATTGTAATGGAACAGCCTATTTTATAAAATAATATTATAATTATTATAATAATTCAATAAATAGTATTTTTTTTGGATATTTTAAATATATTTGAAATCAATGAATATATTACTGTAATGTTATATCCCATGTAGTCATAAGTATATAAAATATATTTCGTATGTGTAAGCATCGTGGCGCCTAAACATCCGTGTTTATTTAAGATAGGTGTTGAGTTCACACGGTTACTTAACTATTTGTGTGTGAAAGAGCAGCAGGAATGCCCGGACTATTTAGAAAGCGGGGAATCACAGTCGTCCAGCTATAAGAAGAAAAGTACGTGCAAGCATAAACTCCTGTAGTGGGCCGACAACAGCCAGAAGAGTTGTTGTTAAGTGAAATTTAAATAAAAAAGTCGACAAACAAGTTTTAAAAGTGTATCGACTTCAATAAGTATAAAAACAGCGGTTAAATAAAAGTATTCTTACAAGCAGAAACTTGTAAAGTTAAGCGCATATTTAGTATACATATTAAATGTGCAAGTTGTTATATCTTTTGTGATAATGATACTGTGCTACAAGCGGCAGTGTATGCCGGTTCTTCACGTCTTGTTCGTGAATAAAGAAGATTCCGTTGGAAAGAAGCGAAGAAGAAAGAAGCCTTCAAATAAGGTATTTTAAACGATTATTGTGTGTAAATGTATTTTGAAAATAAAGAATTAAATATTATAAATTAATTTCAAATAGAGACGAAAGAACCAAACATTATTATCTAGGTGAGATCAATATGTTTGATAAAAGAATAACGTCTCCAATGTATAAACTAAAATGTAACTTGATACATTTTAGAGTTGTATATAGATATATATGATTCTTGTATGTAGCCTAAGTTGTTATTTTTTATCTTTGTAAAAGTGTATTTAACCGATTTGTTAATTTGTTTCTCTTTCTGTTAAAAGCAGTCTATTGCATAAGATTTTACTTTGTTTGTAAAAAAAACCTATAAAATCATTGATTTCGAATATAATTATTAGTTGAACTATACAATGACATTTTAATTATATTAACACCCAATAAATGTTTTAGGAACCTCTTAATTAAATATCTCTTTTACCAAATTGCCTTCGAGATTAAGAACTGAGTTTAGCTAGCAAATTAAATAATCTATTATATTTTTATTAATTAAATTTTTAATAGTTTTACAATATAAAGTTCAACTTTTAGGGTATCCATTTTTACATTACACTAAATTTATTAATTTAAATTTGAAAGTTTCCTTTACAAAATTTACATTATACTTTGCATTAACGGTTTTATAAATTACGTAAATAATTATAGACTACTCTTTCTAGATATTTATAAGTTTGTATTCCCATCATATTTATAGGTACAATAAAATATATAAAATATGCAAATTCCGAAGGTTTCTGGAGAATGATCTCACACTATTATATTCCTATTATGCTCCCCTAAATTCATTTGAATATTGTACATTATCTAGAATTACAGCTTATTTTCAGATTGTAATTGATTGGCCGGTTTTTCCAACTCCCGATTAAAATATCGGTTACAGTAATCATTGATTAAAACACAGATTAGTGCAAAATTTCTTGGTTATATGGAATAGATGTCTTTGATTGTTTGTGTCAGATTAGTTGTATTTTTATATTCCCAATTCTAACGTCTGAACTACTGGAATTTTGAATTATATCGGAATTAGAATTTGGGTTGACATGCGTGGAAAGGCGCTTTCAACCCATTCGCCTTACCACCCAGAATTACTAATTCTAGAACGATTTGAAGAGAATGACTCTAAACTGCAGGTTCAAACAAACCCATTATTGCCATATATTAAATGAAAACACTTATTTTGTATATAAAAATGCTCCTTTAATAGTAACATATTCCATAAAATAAATCTTCAAGATTTATGCATCACGTATGATGATGCAAGTAAGAGTAAAAAATCAATGGCCAAGTAATCCTCTGTAAGTGTTCGATTTTCGAAATTCAAATTTCTTTTTAGCTAATTATTCAACAAATATTTTTAATACAGCCATCTTTGTACATTCTGTTGTCTCGGCATACAAAAAAAAAAAAAAATCACAATAAATTCTTTACCCTCACGCCAACACAAAAACATCTCGTCTCATTCGCATGCGCTTTCATAAATATACATATCGTATAAATTAAAAATTAATCCTATTGTCTACAGGTCTACGCCATCTCTCGACGAGTCTCTTTCTTCTTGCTCTGTACTGGAAGCACTGTCTTTGCTGTCGTTTGCGTTTTTTCGATTTTCCTCTTTTTCCTCGGCGTCTTCATCCTCGTCTTCCTCTTCTAAAAGCTTCCGAGCTAATTTGACGGCGTAATATTCATTGTAGTGTTTTTTGCGTTTGTACTCGAATTCTCGCCTCCTTTCGATCTCTTCCGGTGTTAGATCTTCCTCCTCCTCCTCTGATTCTTCCTCCTGCATGGCCCTCGGTAGCTGTTCGGCGCCCAATCGGATCTTTTCGGCCAATTCCGTGGCGTCTATCACATCTAGATTGTCTGAATCAACATAATTATATGGCGTTTTGGGCTCTTCTATTTTCATGTGGCCGTAGTCTTTGTCGGGAGGATGCAGCGTGGCTATTATGTTCATTTCGTCCCATTTCGTTTCTTTACTTTTTCTGTAATAGAATAGTTATTTTTACTCGGACAATACATTCGTAAATATTGAAAAAGCAACAATAAATCACAGGCATATTTAATTTTTTAATAAAGTCGTTGAGTTACAGAAAATCCGTTATTTTTGCATTGGCAATTCATTGTTAATTATTGAAGAAAAAAACAATAATAAAACCGTTTAATTACATACATTAAGCAGAATCATTTTGTCAAATGACATGGACGAAGTACGAACTACGAGCTATGAGTCAAACTAGAGTTTCCGATCTCGATTAATTTGATAATATCAGAGATCAATCTTTTTATGCCCGATCTTCTACTAGTATTCCTATAACGATTCGTTTTGTTTTTATATTTATAAAAAAAATCGCGCGCCCTAAATCTATTGCATTGCACAGACAAATCTGGAGCAATAAAGTACAACGTTATTCATTATAAATTACCCACCCATTTATCATCGTTATTATTGCATATACAAACAAATGTTTCAAATAAAAGTTGTGTGACTCAGACTGAATTTTATTTGCATGCTATCAAAAACACAGTGGCGTGCAGATACAACGGTATAAAAAGAAAATAATGTTGTTTTTAATGCAATAGCCTGTATATTATTACAATTTTCTAATGGTCTTTTTATTCTGATTTCAAAAATATACCATATGGTATATATGGTATCTTTTATAAATTTATCAAAAACATGGAAAATAATAGTTATTTAAGATATAAGTGTAAAAAGTCATTCTTTAGTGCACGAGCGACGTAGTTAAAAACACGAGCGTAGCGAGTGTTTTTAAAGTCGTGAGTGCACTAAAGAGACTTTTTACACGTGTATTTTACAACGTTTTATCTACGATCATGCCAATTTTGGTCAGAAATAGTCAATTTTTATGAATACTTGTAGTATATCGATCTTTTAATAAATGTCACTTTGACGGGTATCGTATTATTCAAGTACTCCTATGCTATCATGTAGACTGTCATGTTGGATGTTATTCTGTCACTCTATTACCTGCTATTACTAAGGAAACAATAAAACCCGTGCAATAAAAACTTTTATTGCACGGGTTCAATAAATGCTAACTTTTTACCCTAAAAATCATGCAAAAAGCTATCACTTTTTACATGATCGTAGATAAATAATCTTATGGTTCTTTCTTTTTGTAGTAACTTATTAAACAAAATTGAATGTTTTAGGAACGTTTTTATACCGATTTTGCGTTCCTTGATTCAATTTTTGTAACAGCACAGTAAAATAATGTTAAACCGAAAGTTATTTAAATAAAATAACAATAATGGTTTACAATTTGCAAGAAAGGGTTGAAATTGTATTAATTTATGGAGCCGAAAATTAATGTGTTTGACGAACTGTCGCAACATTTAACGAAAGGCGTCACATCTCATTGATAAATTTACTCAGACTGAATCTGCTGCAAATGTAAAACATAATCAGGCGAGAGTTTTAAATGAATGCGCTTAATTGGAAATGTTGGTCATTTCGGCATAAATATTAATACATCATTACGTGAGATTTCTGCGACAACTGGAACTTCCTTGGGTTCGGTTCATAAAATTACAGAACTTCAAAAATTTCATCCTTATAAATTGAAAATATGTAACAACAACCTTCACCTGTCTGTAGAAAGACACACCCAGTATCCTAAAAAAAAAAAATGTATGGGCAGACATCTCTTGGGACCAAGTAATTGGTGCGATTTTTTTCAATGGATATCTAAACGGGAAAATACCTACGAGGAAAGAATAGAACAAGAGAGATAATAAACTGGTGGGGGAATAGGTATTATTTAGACGGAAGTTACCACTTTAAGGCAGGTCAGTTATGACAATATTGCCCAATCATAATTTATAAAATGAGTATTTTGAATAACTTGTCATATATCCAGTATGTCTGATTATGTGTTCAGTGGCGTAACATACATATTCTTGCTTTTTTGTTTTCTTTAATACAGTTAGAATAAATGTTACTATATTACTTTAATTATTATTGGAGTAAGAATCTATTTTAAATGATTTTTGAGAACATACAAAGTGTACATGTGTACATACCGGTTGTGTCAAATAACATTGGCCATAGAGAATCTCATGCATACGTATGTACGATGTATACGTATGCATATGTATGCCAACCCGGTACCAATGCCGGCGACGTATACATCGTATATACGTATACATGATATTCCCTATGGCTAATGAAATTTGACACAACCGGTATACCCTATACAAAATATTTATGCACGCCTATGCATTGCGGCGGCCATATTGAGTTGCCACTTTGAACAAATATTATTATTAAGGAGACTCTCTCCTGTTCTATTCTTTCCTCGTAGGAAAATATTATCAATCCGCTAATTATTGATGCTCTCCAAAAAGCAACTGGATAGAGATGGAATTTACCCCTCTGCCTCAAAATTTAGAAGAACTTCTTCAGAGGATTAAAGCAACCTACCGTTGAATTCAAGAAATGTTTTTGAAAATGCACACCGCCGTTTTGAACAACGGCTATACACCATTGTTTAGCGATCAAGGAACATTTTGAAAAATTATTGGATTGAATTTTTCGGCAAAAAAATATTTAAATTCCTAAATAAATTTGAAAACATTTTAAGCATTTAAAGTGTGTTTGAGTAATTGATATTTAAGCCTAAAATAAAAAACAAAAAATTAAACAAACCAAAAGATATTTTTGAAAATCTTCAATACGAATCGATCAAATTTAAAAAAGGTAACGCCAAAATGTACTGTTTCAAAAGACCTTTAAAATGAAGTATTACTGGATACCCCTTTCCATTTAAGATTTTTAAGGGGGTAGCTCCCGGGAGCGGGGGATTAAAGTGGGTGAGTCAATTTTTGCATCAAGATGTGGCCCCCATGATAATACTTCTTAGGTGTTTCAAGGAATTTTTCATAGATTTCCATGTTTCAAGAAATGCGGAGTGGGAAGTTTTGAAATGAATATTACCTTAAATAAATAAAATTCGTTAAAAGAATCATACCAAACATTCCAACTCTAAATCAAAAGTAAAATGCCAAAGCTTAAAGTATTTTTTAAGGTGTCTCCATTTTGTTTACGATAGGCGAGATATTCTATCATAAAACCATAAAAATCTCCGCCTCGAATATTAAATCACACAAATAAATGTAGAATGCAGTACATGGGCAAAATTTATTTGACATTCCATTGATTCCATCAATACAAGCAAAACTTTAATAATAAAATCGATCTACGCAAATACAAGTAATACTAATTAAAATATTTTGTACAAAGTTATTTACTCTAAATTATATTTTTTAATAAAATATTTCAGACAAGAATGTGTTCTAAAAGTTATATATGAGAGTAACTGTTTGACAAACTAACGAATATTTGAAGCCAGTATTCGTTACTTCGGATTTTATCGAGTAACGAATACTTTAGTAATGGATAGGTACATTTGCAACACCACTAATCGCTAAGCGCTGAGAGTTCCATCGTTAGAACTCAGCACTAAGTCGTACTGAATGGTGTATAAATAATATTCCTGCTGACGCATGCTCAATGTAGTTAGACGATTCGAAATTTTATCGTTTCGCTCATAACTCAAAAAAGAAAATCATCTGTGATGATATTAAATTGCAATTTGAACCACTGAATTTGTATTAGATTAGTGGAATTTATCTATTAAAACAAAAGAAATTCAATATTGTCAAAGTGTATGTATGTATAAGCAAAGAAAGTAAAAATTATTTAGGTATTAATATTGTAACGAAAACAAGTCCACAAAAAAAAATAGACCGTAAATAAGTCATAAATTATCCACATATATATAATGTGTAAGCGACAGAAAGTCTGTCGTATGTTCTACAAACATCGAGAGAAAGAGAGAATTTTCGCGCATATTTCCAGAGTCTTATATGCCGATATAAAAAGCGGCCGGTGCCCAGAAAGAATTCATTTATTGAATAGTTTTCGTACGGTTAAATAAACATAAATACAGTGAGCGGTGCAGTTTTTATTACAGTGCAATAAATACATAAATATTACAGATATAAATAGTAGTGATAGAAATAAATACGTGTTTTAATTTAAATTGTAGTAGTTTTAAGTGCGATACATTTCTTTTACATTTTTATATTGCGATTAGGATTAGTTTTAAGTGTATAAATATACAGACAGTTTTAAAACATTTGCACGAGTTGTTTATTGCGAACCCGAAAACGCTACAATATCATAATACTTATAGCTCAAAAATCCAAAACATTTGCTTACAGAACTAGTGTATTTTGTGTGTGATGTGTATTTAACAATACATTTTAATTAAGTAAATACTTATATCAACTGTTTTGCTTATTTAAAACCTGGAAGAGTTCAAGGAAAGGGGTCAGGTCGAAAAGATACGATTGATACCTGAATATCTACTAGTACTATAAATAATAGCAATTTAAAGAAAAATCAACTAATTCAAAACAGTGTTGGTCAAACGTACGGGATTTCAAATGTATAATATTTATTTAAAGACGAAACTACAGAAAACTTCTAATAAATTAATTGTCATAACCATGAGTATAAATTTAATGACTAATGCTATTATTTACATGGTTGCAAAAACTAATTTACCCTTGTTTGTTACTGAAAAAGTTAAAAAAAAATACTGAAAATGGTTGATCCACATTACACACTACCATCCTGAATCCAGAATCTCATTGATGACATGGATGAATATCTTTATATATGTGCGTCTGTTAGTGGATTGTGTAACTTCTGAACGACTTGACCGATTGAGGTCATAGTCACTATTCACACAATATATTTGTTTCATCAAGACGATAGTTCACAGATATGCTAGAATCTGATAGGTGGCGCTGTAGTCAAGTAATTAACAAATTCTATATTTATGGACCAAAATGAGATATTCACAATATATGTTGGTTTAGTGCTAAAAATGAAAATCACATAATCTGGAACCAATAGGTATTGCTGTAGTCGAGTTACTTTAACCACATCTAGAGTGCCATTATAATCAAAGTGGCGACGACGATGAGATTAGTTCTGATAAGTTGACGCAAATTGTACCCACATAATCCCGTCTTACGCTAAAATGTATTTTACAGTTACATTCTTATCTTTATTTATAACGTTTTTTTAAACACATATGTGCCTTTAATACTCAAATTATAGGTTAACTATATCATTCCGTATTTAATAATAATGAATTATTTGACAGATATCTATATAATGGCTGATTTGGTTTCTAATGATTTCCTACCTCGTGTCATCATTCTCATTATAAAGGCACTCTAACCAAATCAAACTCACTGCGCCACCTACAGGAAATGGCAGAAAAACGTCTGCCGGGTCATTTTAACAAAAGTTATTCGGTTTCTAAAAGCAAAACGCGATGATATCAAAACTATGAAAATGTAACATTTCTAGTTTTTCCCCTGCACCCTTCCAGTTATTCTTTTTTACGAATGACTGAAACTAAAAATTGTTAGCAAATGTCGAATTTCTCTGTTTGCAAAGTAATTCTAAACTGGATACTTTATGAATGATTCATTTTAATTTACTGAATGTAACACTTTTTTGCCAATAAATAATAAATACTAATTAATACTAGACTATCTAATTCATTATTATTACATATCTTATGCATGTATCACATATATCGAAAAGTGGACAGAATAATTCTTAAGTAACATTAAATTCGATTGTGTTTACATGTAACTAATTCTTAGGAATAATTCATCTAATTTAACCAAACCTGTATCTTTTATAATAAGCGAGATCTTTATGCTGGAAAAGTTATCAGGGTTATGGTTGGTACATTGACAATGAATGAGATGAAATATCAAAATATTATCTAAAAAAGACGTGTTGCTATTTAAAAACAATTCAATAACGTCATGACAGTTACATAAATTATTTAACTAACGGAATTGACCTGTTTGGAGTTTTCTTTAGAACCAATATATTATATTTCGCCCAATTCTTTAGTTTACACTTCTAGTGTATGATGAACGGTTTTGAATAATAATAATAACATTTTTCGGTTTATCAATTCAGTTAACAATCAAATATTTAAGAAAAATGAGGATACAATACGTATTAATACAGTAACAAGGTTTTAATGTTATGCAACTGAATCTCCATAATCTTGTTAAGATATAAATCAAATCAATAAGACCGCTGTGATTTAATTATGTTTAGTACAACAAGAAAGGTAAGAAATAGCAGCTTTAAAATTAATAAAAACTTTAAACGTAAAACTTTATGAAAATACACTGTTGGTATTACAAAATATTTGCGAAAGTTTGAAAATATTAAAAAGTTAAACATGTTAAAACACTTATATCATACTAAGAAATTATAACGTAAGTTGAAAGTTTCCTAACAGTAAAAAGGTTAGGGATTTATGTTCATGAATTTATTAAAAGGAAATTAAACAGTCTTAAAAGTATTCATAAAAAGCACTTGCGTTGTATAAATTAATTAGTATCCTAAGTTATAGTGAATAATTTGTGCGAAAATGTTTGACCTCATTTTGTTAGTACTGCGAGTTATTTTATGCCGTAATTTTAATTTGATCAAGTTTTACAAATTTTCAAACTGCTGTAAAGTTCGCTTATAATCATTTTGATAAACTTAATAAAAAAAAATATCCTAAAAGTCTATAGTAATTACCGTGATAACATGAATTCTACCAATTTCCTGACTTGGGTCAATTCACAATTATTACCAAATCTTCTATTAAGGACTATACTTGAAATAGACAGAGCTGTCTACCATAACTTAAAACTTGAGTGGAAACCAACTTTAATTACAAGGAAGGCGGAAATGAATGAAGTGGGTTACATTCGAAACATATACTTTATGCTATATGAATTAATAAAGGAAAAAAAAAATCGAAAATCCTAAATAGAAATTGCATGCTGGTGTGACGGCTTGCTAAAGGTTTTGACATTACGTTTTCGAGTGTGTCATTTTCGTTGACGAGTGTCAGGACATTAAAAAAATAACGCAAATTTTTACGCATTAAATCGCTTTCTTTAGGTCGATGCTTTAAGTAGCGTTTAACCATGGATTTACGATTGGTGATAAAACAATGTTGTTTAAGTACGTTTAAAACTGAAATAATTGCATCGGAAGTGAACGGTATGGTATGTCTTCAATAATACAAAAGCGATGATGCCAATAGGATGGAGTCTGTTCGAAATCTGAAAGACCAATTCGAGGTGGCTTGCTGGTTACGTAATGGAACAACTTTAATAAATTCTCTGACTGCAAATTCTGTAATTAAAAGACTAAATGTAAAAATTAGGAGCAGTTGTCGATAACCATTCATGTGGGTCTTAGACGAACAACTAATTCCAACACACAAATAATGCTGGCCATTTGTCAAAGATATATTTGACATGCATCGATATTATTCGTGTAGTGGAATTAAATGCATGTCTACGATTGATCTAGACCTTTTAATAAAACTGCATAAATAGTAGCGGCTGTTCTTAATTTTTCACATTTTCACTTTTACACAATCCCATATACATTATGTCTATGTTAGTCAATGAAACTTTTTAGATGACAGGTTGCCATCCAATTGCCATTTTGTTCTTGATTACTTTAGAAACATTGCCGCTAAGCCAAGATTACTGATTACGTTATATATGAAGGTGGTATGTTTGTGTGTATCAGATATTCCGTAAATTCGAAAAATCCTTAACTACACACATGTCGAACTAATTTATATATACTAATGAGTATGTGATATTAATTTTAACAGTGATTGCAGAGAATCATAAAGGCGTGGTCGCCCGTGCAATTTTGTCTAAAGATTTTAATACCCGGGACAAGTGGATCTTATCGATGTGCAGCCTTCTGCGAATGGCGAGTAGAAATGACTCCTTAACTATCAGGATCGTGCTACAAAATATTTACATGGGATTGACTGTAGGATAGTACATGGAAGACCGCGTCATCCGTACAGCCAAGGTAGCGTGGAAAGACGTAACCAAGAAGTAGAAAGTATGCTGTCATTGGATGGCTCATAGCAACTCCTCATTGGTCATTTGGTTATTTTGTACAGTGGTAGAAAAATGCCTCTTTACATCATGTAATTGGAAGAACGCCATATCGAGCAGTGTTTGGCAGTGATCCAAGAGTGGGATTAAAATCTACCAATTTACCCGAATCAATTATTAAACAATTGTGCTTTGAAGAGGATCTAAAAAATATTTATAATAAAGCTGCAACAGAAGACAAAACCAAGTACGGTAGTAACAAGGCTGAGCCATTTGTAGAAGAACAGATTTGTCAAGAAGAAGAAAATTCAGGAAAAAAACAAATACAAGTAGGGTACTTTGGAGAGTTCTGGGACCACCACCCCCCACTCCTACTACCCCCCCCTCCCCCCCTCCCCGCTAGATAGGTAGAACCCTCTGCCAACCCAACTGATGTGGCGCCCCCTCGCGGTCGCCAACCCAACTAAAAATTACAGATTTCATCATTACCAACCCAACTAAAATTACAGATTTCATCATTACCAACCCAAGTGATGTGGCGCCCCTCGCGGCCTCCAACCCAACTAAAAATTGCAGATTTCATCATTACCAACCCAACTAAAAATTGCAGATTTCATCATTACCAACCCAACTAAAAATTGCAGATTTCATCATTACCAACCCAACTAAAAATTGCGGATTTCATCATTACCAACCCAATGTGGCGCCCTCTGACGGCCACTAACCAAACTAAGAAATGGCAGATTTCATCATTACCAACCCAATGTGACGCCCTCTCACAGCCACTAACCAAGAAATGGCATCTCTCATGATTACCATAATGCAGCATCCTCTCACGGTCGCTATCCAAACTAAGGTGACGTCAGACAAAATGGCGGACCATCAAGATGGTCTTTGTTTCTAGAGAATTCCTGAATAAATTACCAGGCTTGCTATCGCGCTTCTCAATGTACTTCAAACAGGTCTAAACATGTTTCCAGCGGAAACCGCAACGGCTGTCTGCTTCTGTGATAGCCGCATGCGCAGAAATGCATATCTTACTTATAAAATAAAATAAAACAAACAATGTATTTATTATTATTAATTAACAACATGACCAAGTTTCATACCCTCAAGATGGTCTTTGCTTCTAGAGAATTCCTGAATAAATTACCAGGCTTGCTATCGCGCTTCTCAATGTATTTCAAACAGGTCTAAACATGTTTCCAGCGGAAACCGCAACGGCTGTCTGCTTCTGTGATAGCCGCACGCTTGAAATGCATATCTTACTTATAAAATAAAATAAAACAAACAATGTATTTATTATTATTAATTAACAATATGACCAAGTTTCATACCCTCAAGATGGTCGATAAAAATATAAACTTTATATCTAAGATCGGTATACCATTTCAAAATTATAAAATAAATATACAGTATGCTACTGGACGAGATAGCAACCAAGTATGAATATACAGGACGTTTCAAAGGTAGGGATTTTTAGAAAAGCAAGATGGCGAATCCAAGATGGCCGCCAAAAATCTAATAAACTAATGTCACGTCAAGCATCCAATCTATCAAAACCATGCACTCGAACTCCTATGAAACATCATCTCAAAACCATCGCTAGAATCAGCTCACGTCATGAAGCAGTTCTGAAACCCCTATATTAAAACCACACATTCAAACCACTATCAAATCCCTCTTTTCTCAAAAAGCCATCCAACCAGCCATCCATCCATACATCCATACATCCATCCATCCATCCATCCATCCATCCAACAATCAATCCATCCATACATCCATCCATCCATCCATCCAACCATCCATCCTCAAAACAATACTTTCAAGTCCATTAATCCATCCATCCATCTGGACGAGATAGCAACCAAGTATAAATATACAGGACGTTTCAAAGGTAGGGATTTTTAGAAAAGCAAGATGGCGAATCCAAGATGGCCGCCAAAAATCTAATAAACTAAGGTGACGTCAGGCATCCAATCTATCAAAACCATGCACTCAAACTCCTATGAAACATCATTTCAAAACCATCGCTAGAATCAGCTCACGTCATGAAGCGGTTCTGAAACCCCTATATTAAAACCACACATTCAAACCACTATCAAATCCCTCTTTTCTCAAAAAGCCATCCAACCATCCATCAATCCATCCATCCATCCATCCATCCATACATCCATACATCCATCCATCCATCCATCCATCCATCCATCCATACATACATCCATCCAACCATCCATCAATCCATCCATCCATCCATCCATACATCCATACATCCATCCATCCATCCATCCATCCATCAATCCATCCATCCATACATCCATCCAACCATCCATCCAACCATCCATCCATCCAACCATCCATTAATCCATCCATCCATCTGGACGAGATAGCAACCAAGTATGAATATACAGGACGTTTCAAAGGTAGGGATTTTTAGAAAAGCAAGATGGCGAATCCAAGATGGCCGCCAAAAATCTAATAAACTAAGGTGACGTCAGGCATCCAATCTATCAAAACCATGTACTCAAACTCCTATGAAACATCATTTCAAAACCATCGCTAGAATCAGCTCACAACCGGATCATGAAGCGGTTCTGAAACCCCTATATTAAAACCACACATTCAAACCACTATCAAATCCCTCTTTTCTCAAAAAGCCATCCAACCAGCCATCAATCCATCCATCCATCCATCCATACATCCATACATCCATCCATCCATCCATCCATCCAACAATCAATCCATCCATCCATCCATCCATACATCCAACCATCCATCCATCCATCCATACATCCATACATCCATCCATCCATCCATCCAACAATCAATCCATCCATCCATCCATCCATACATCCATCCATCCATCCATCCAACCATCCAACCATCCATCCATCCATCCATCCATCTGGATAACATAGCAACCAAATATTAATATACAGAACATTTCAAAGGTAGGGATTTTTAGAAAAGTAAGATAGCGAATCCAAGATGGCCGCCAAAAAATCTAATAAACTAAGGTGACGTCAGGCGAAATGGCCGACTATCAATATGATCGATCAAAATATAAACTCAACTTCTAGAAAATACCCAACTCCATATCACGCATCACAACAACAACCACCACCACAACCACCCAACATAGTTTCAAACACCACAACACCAGACCAACTTAGGAAGATACATCTAGGTCAAACCCCAACACAACATACTTTCAAACGCCACCACCGCGGATTTACATCTAAGATCGGCATACTTTGTCAAAATCATAAAATAAATATATAGTATGGTACTGGATAACATAGCAACCAAACATGAATATACAGGACATTTCAAAAGTAAGACTTTTAGAAAAGTAAAATAATGAGCCCATATTTTTAAGAAAACAATTTATTAAAAATAAAACAACTACACACATCAAACAAACCTCAACCATACTTTCAATTTCACAAATATCAAAATTTAAACAAAACAATCAAATGCAAAGGCAAGGAATGTTCTCGAGATGACCCATATAGTGCAATATAACAATGCAGTAAAACGATAGAGGTGAGATACATGGTCTATCATAAAAATTTTTTACCCACTTTTTTCAGCAATCAAAACTTTTTTTGACAAAACACTATACATATGAAAATAGACATAACATTAAATATTTCCATTTTAGAGATACCCCAGTTTAATCTCAATTTTAAATAACATAAATTCTTAAATTGATTTAGTTAACTTTCTTATAATATTTAAAAAAAGGTTGAAAAAGAAAACATACTAAGTCCCACAACAGATAAAATATGTACTATCTTTTTACACTTCATGTTTAGTACTATCATTAGAAGAAATATGCTTGAGGTACAGCTTTTAATATGAAATTTAGAGGTTTTTATGCAAAATACATAGTTTATCACTAATAAAACTAATTTTGAAACACATTGTCCACATAGCAAATACCACTTCCTGTACATTTTAAAAAATAACAATTTTTATATATCATAAAAGAACCAAACAAAAAACTAATATAAAGACAGCATTAACGTTCTAACCAAAAGATTTACAAAAATATTAAATATATACTTGTTCTAAAAATGCTTCTATCTCTCTTTTACAGTTTATGTTTGTACAGCAGCGAATGTATTACATTTCCTTTGAAATTACATAAAAATCCATGCAATACACTTAAAACATTTGAAAAATCATGTTTGGTAAGCCCACTATATATCAATATTTAAGACAAAAAATTATTATTAATTTTCCATCTACAGATACCCCTGCTTAATATCAATTTGAATTAACATAAATTCATAAAATGAGTCTATCTTTTACAGTTCGTGGGTTGTACTATCATTAGAAGAAATATGATTGACGAGCGGCTTTTAATATGAAATTTAGAGGTTTTTACACAAAAACATAGTTTATGCCTAATAAAAACTAATTTTGAAACACATTGTACACATAGCAAATACCACTTCCTATACATTTAAAAAATAACAATGTTTATACATCATAAAAGAACGAAACAAAAAAACTAATATAAAGACAGCATTAACGTTCTAACCGAATTCGAGCCATACTTTCCCATGTTTTGTGAGCTGTTGCATTGTCCTGTTGGAAATACCCATGTAAAAGTTCACCATCATGAAGATTTTGTAAAAACGGTTCAAGTAAATTATTTCGATATCTCTCAGCATTTATCGATCCTTCAAAAAACACAGGTCCAAATATACGCCTTCTAGAAACCGCTAGCCAAACACCAATTTTCTGCGGATGGAGAGGCGATTGAATAAACTCATGAGGATTCTCCGAAGACCAAATACGCATATTTTGTTTGTTTATATAGCCGGATAGGTAAAACCATTCTTTTTTGTATATATTTGTAGAGTAAAAGCAGCATTCGATCGACTAAGAAATAGTAGCACTTAAAACATTTGAAAAATCATGTTTGGTAAGCCTACTATTTAAGACAAAAATTATTATTTATTTCCATTTACAACAGATAGCCCACTATTTATCAATATTTAAGGGTAAAAAATTATTATTAATTTCCCCATTTACAACAGATTTCCTTGTTTAATCTCAATTTTTGAATAACATAAATTCTTAAATTGATTTAGTTAACTTTATTATAATATTTAAAAAAGGGCGAGAAAGAAAACATACTAAGTCTCACAACGGATAAAATATATGCTATCTTTTTACAGTTCATGTTTTTGTACTATCATTACAAGAAATAAGCCTCGCGATTAGCTTTTAATCTGAAATTTAGATGCTTCATAAAACCACCTCAGAGACACTAAAAAATTATGATTTTCAGCTCAACCAACCATTCAAAAAGTTGATACATCAAATTCGTGAATATTAATATCACTCTACACTCTTAATAAAAAATTTAGCAGAAGTCTCACATTAAATGAATACAAAATTTATATATGCACTACATTAAATGAGGATTGAATTTTATACACTGCTTATATCACCAGAAATTTTGTTACAAGATTATATGATTAGATAGACTCATGACTAAGCCTAAACGGACACCAGGCCTTCAATATGTAGTAAAGTTTTTTTCTTCATACATTTAATATAAACTAATGATCTATCTTTAGAAAGCATCCACAGGTCCATTAGAACTTGTGGGTGGTGCAACATCTACTTTAACCCTCTTCTTAGGCGGTCCGGCAACATGCTCACATGTATCCACACCCTCCCTACAAATACCGCAAACAAAATTGCGGTGGAGGGTATTCACATGTCGCTCCATGTTATCACGCCGGGTGAAGGATTTTCCGCAAATGATGTAATTCATTCTATGAAAAACAAATTAAAAATAATTAATATAATAAATTTAAGAGAATAAAAAGCTATTGAAACCTAATTTTTAATATATCGAAATTGCTAATTTATTTGACTGATCCGCATGCATTTAACTAAAAATACCTGTATTATTCAGATTTTATTTAAATTATTAAAAAAAAATCTCTTTAAAGAACCATATAAAATAATTAACTTAATTATATAAATTTACATACTTATACATTAAAAACAATTTAAAGAAAGCACTAAATGCAAAAAATACTTGTATTATACAAAATTTATTTAAATTATTGAAAAAATCTTTTAAAGAACCGTATAAAATAATCAACTTAATTATATAAATTTACACGCTTAAACGTTAAAAACAATATAAAGAAGCTACTAAATGCATATAAAATACTTTGAGGCACCCTGGATTAATTGTATATAAAAATAATATTCAATAAAATATTCAATAAAATTGGCACCATTAAATTATAAAGAATAGCCTTATAATTGAAAAACAATTTTTAAAAAGTCCTATAAAATTTTAGAGTGGTAGAAAAACTATGATCCGCGCATATTTAACTAAAAATACCTGTATTATTGAGAATTTATTGATAAAACCTTATAAAATAATCAATTTAATAATATAAATTTACGCACCTAAAAATTTAAAAAAAAGAAAAAAAAAACAATATAAAGAAGCTACTAAATACAAATAAAATACTTGAAACATATCCTGGATTAATTGTATATAAAAATAATATTCAATAAAATATTAATAAAATTTACGCCATTAAATTATTAAAAATAGTCTAATTGAAAAACAATTTTTAAAAAAGTCCTATGAAATTTTAGAGTGGTAGAAAAACTAATGAAAAATATTGCAAGTTAATATTATATAAATTAGGGTTTCTAAATACCTTATAGTAAACACAAACAAGCACTAAAAACGATGTTGACTGTTTAAAGACACTGGTTATAATAAAATTAAATATGCCAATCTACGTATATATAGATACACATCTGTTTTTTCCCGCGCATACATATATATACATATATACGTATGCGACCAGAGGTAATTTAGCGCTGTAAAATTCATTTCTCACGGTGGTCCGGCTACAATAGGCCCTTTTTTTCCCACACACACACACACACACACATATATATATATATATATATGTATATGTATGTATGTGAACGGGGGCAATTAGCTGAGGCCACATTCCAGTCCCATGGTCGGGCCGTGTTTTAAGGAATGCACTTAAATTTTTCGGTCTCATACCTGCATCCAATGAGGGTTTCGAGTCCGGGAATTTCGTCTTTCTACCTGTACAGATAGATCTGTCTTTATATAAAATTCGTATATATTAACTATGATTTTAGTTTTAAAATAAAAAATGATAAGAAGGTTAAAATAATTCGTTATTTTGTAGATAGTTGCATAGAGCTAAAACATTATTTTGCATGCATATACATTCTCCAGTAGTTTTATTATTATGATAAAAACAATGATTGACATTTTTAATAAGCTTTGGTACATCATTAAAATATTCCAGTAAATTAAATGCTAATGATGTAAAAATACCTAAAAATATTTCGTAAAACAAGAGTATTTTAGTTAAATATACGGAGATCCATATGAAAAACTACGAAAGTTATATTAATGTTAAATATTAAATAATTTAATTAAATGAAAACACATCGTTTCACAAAAATTATGTTTTATTAAACACAAGATGTACATTTCATTTACCATAACAGTACATTATAAACCTTTCTTAATATTGATGATACAGGATCAGTTAAATTAGTATGGTTGTTAAGAAATTGGAGGAGCATTTGATAGTATTTTCTTCATAAAAGTAGTATGTATTATAATATAAGATAGTGTTATAAACTATACAATAAATATTATTCAGTATTGGAATACACAATGAATAACACAAATTTGAGTATAGAAAGATAAATATTTCTAATTGCACATGTGTGAATTTGAATTTATCGGGAATATACAGAGTAATTATTTACATCTGATGGTGAAACATGGTCGCGTATTTTATATCATTCAGTAATTTAATTTGCTCTATAGCTAGACAATGAGGTGGATGCTAAGCATTAATTTGTACACACGTAATGTTATGATCGTCAGTGTAACATATATATTCAAGTCTAACACAAACTTTTTGATTTATTGAAACCCCAATAGAAATTATCACTATTTCGAGAAGAATAGTCACATGTACCTGTACATATTCAAAGCCGCTGAAGTATGAGTACATTAACAGCTGTATACGCGTGTCTTTATCATCCACTTTAATGTGTTACTGTAATTCCAGTTACTTTTTTTTTATTTATACATACATATATTGTGAATTATTACACTAATTATAAAACAAAATTAATTATAGATAGACAAACATTATACAGGTATATTGCAAACATGTAATGCTAAGATAATCAGAGTGATATATACATACATGTAAAGAAATTTATAATTTATTCAATCTCTTATTAAAAGAGTTATTAATATTTTTCAAATGAATACCTGACAGTGGTGGAAAACTGTTGAAATTTGGATAGATTAATAGTTACATATGCGAGCTTCAGAATAGCTTCTGAACATGTTGGGTTGTAATTTGGTATACAATAAAAGGCAGCGGGGAACTGAACCACCTCCCAAAAAAAGGTATTTAATATTAAATCATCGTTTTCCCATCACAGAAAAATAGTGTATTATACAATGGAAAAAATTAGATTTTAGCTCTCGGTAATTTATCTTACCTCGAGCTAAAATCTAATACTTTTTTCCCTTGTATGATACACTATTTTTCTGTGATGGGAAAACGATGATTTAATATTAAATACCTTTTTTTGGGAGGTGGTTCAGTTCCCCGCTGCCTTTTATTGTATACCAAATTACAACCCAACATGTTCAGAAGCTATTCTGAAGCTCGCATATGTAACTATTAATCTATCCAAATTTCAACAGTTTTCCACCACTGTCAGGTATTCATTTGAAAAATATTAATAACTCTTTTAATAAGAGATTGAATAAATTATAAATTTCTTTACATGTATGTATATATCACTCTGATTATCTTAGCATTACATGTTTGCAATATACCTGTATAATGTTTGTCTATCTATAATTAATTTTGTTTTATAATTAGTGTAATAATTCACAATATATGTATGTATAAATAAAAAAAAAGTAACTGGAATTACAGTAACACATTAAAGTGGATGATAAAGACACGCGTATACAGCTGTTAATGTACTCATACTTCAGCGGCTTTGAATATGTACAGGTACATGACTATTCTTCTCGAAATAGTGATAATTTCTATTGGGGTTTCAATAAATCAAAAAGTTTGTGTTAGACTTGAATATATATGTTACACTGACGATCATAACATTACGTGTGTACAAATTAATGCTTAGCATCCACCTCATTGTCTAGCTATAGAGCAAATTAAATTACTGAATGATATAAAATACGCGACCATGTTTCACCATCAGATGTAAATAATTACTCTGTATATTCCCGATAAATTCAAATTCACACATGTGCAATTAGAAATATTTATCTTTCTATACTCAAATTTGTGTTATTCATTGTGTATTCCAATACTGAATAATATTTATTGTATAGTTTATAACACTATCTTATATTATAATACATACTACTTTTATGAAGAAAATACTATCAAATGCTCCTCCAATTTCTTAACAACCATACTAATTTAACTGATCCTGTATCATCAATATTAAGAAAGGTTTATAATGTACTGTTATGGTAAATGAAATGTACATCTTGTGTTTAATAAAACATAATTTTTGTGAAACGATGTGTTTTCATTTAATTAAATTATTTAATATTTAACATTAATATAACTTTCGTAGTTTTTCATATGGATCTCCGTATATTTAACTAAAATACTCTTGTTTTACGAAATATTTTTAGGTATTTTTACATCATTAGCATTTAATTTACTGGAATATTTTAATGATGTACCAAAGCTTATTAAAAATGTCAATCATTGTTTTTATCATAATAATAAAACTACTGGAGAATGTATATGCATGCAAAATAATGTTTTAGCTCTATGCAACTATCTACAAAATAACGAATTATTTTAACCTTCTTATCATTTTTTATTTTAAAACTAAAATCATAGTTAATATATACGAATTTTATATAAAGACAGATCTATCTGTACAGGTAGAAAGACGAAATTCCCGGACTCGAAACCCTCATTGGATGCAGGTATGAGACCGAAAAATTTAAGTGCATTCCTTAAAACACGGCCCGACCATGGGACTGGAATGTGGCCTCAGCTAATTGCCCCCGTTCACATACATACATATACATATATATATATATATATATGTGTGTGTGTGTGTGTGTGTGGGAAAAAAAGGGCCTATTGTAGCCGGACCACCGTGAGAAATGAATTTTACAGCGCTAAATTACCTCTGGTCGCATACGTATATATGTATATATATGTATGCGCGGGAAAAAACAGATGTGTATCTATATATACGTAGATTGGCATATTTAATTTTATTATAACCAGTGTCTTTAAACAGTCAACATCGTTTTTAGTGCTTGTTTGTGTTTACTATAAGGTATTTAGAAACCCTAATTTATATAATATTAACTTGCAATATTTTTCATTAGTTTTTCTACCACTCTAAAATTTCATAGGACTTTTTTAAAAATTGTTTTTCAATTAGACTATTTTTAATAATTTAATGGCGTAAATTTTATTAATATTTTATTGAATATTATTTTTATATACAATTAATCCAGGATATGTTTCAAGTATTTTATTTGTATTTAGTAGCTTCTTTATATTGTTTTTTTTTTCTTTTTTTTAAATTTTTAGGTGCGTAAATTTATATTATTAAATTGATTATTTTATAAGGTTTTATCAATAAATTCTCAATAATACAGGTATTTTTAGTTAAATATGCGCGGATCATAGTTTTTCTACCACTCTAAAATTTTATAGGACTTTTTAAAAATTGTTTTTCAATTATAAGGCTATTCTTTATAATTTAATGGTGCCAATTTTATTGAATATTTTATTGAATATTATTTTTATATACAATTAATCCAGGGTGCCTCAAAGTATTTTATATGCATTTAGTAGCTTCTTTATATTGTTTTTAACGTTTAAGCGTGTAAATTTATATAATTAAGTTGATTATTTTATACGGTTCTTTAAAAGATTTTTTCAATAATTTAAATAAATTTTGTATAATACAAGTATTTTTTGCATTTAGTGCTTTCTTTAAATTGTTTTTAATGTATAAGTATGTAAATTTATATAATTAAGTTAATTATTTTATATGGTTCTTTAAAGAGATTTTTTTTTAATAATTTAAATAAAATCTGAATAATACAGGTATTTTTAGTTAAATGCATGCGGATCAGTCAAATAAATTAGCAATTTCGATATATTAAAAATTAGGTTTCAATAGCTTTTTATTCTCTTAAATTTATTATATTAATTATTTTTAATTTGTTTTTCATAGAATGAATTACATCATTTGCGGAAAATCCTTCACCCGGCGTGATAACATGGAGCGACATGTGAATACCCTCCACCGCAATTTTGTTTGCGGTATTTGTAGGGAGGGTGTGGATACATGTGAGCATGTTGCCGGACCGCCTAAGAAGAGGGTTAAAGTAGATGTTGCACCACCCACAAGTTCTAATGGACCTGTGGATGCTTTCTAAAGATAGATCATTAGTTTATATTAAATGTATGAAGAAAAAAACTTTACTACATATTGAAGGCCTGGTGTCCGTTTAGGCTTAGTCATGAGTCTATCTAATCATATAATCTTGTAACAAAATTTCTGGTGATATAAGCAGTGTATAAAATTCAATCCTCATTTAATGTAGTGCATATATAAATTTTGTATTCATTTAATGTGAGACTTCTGCTAAATTTTTTATTAAGAGTGTAGAGTGATATTAATATTCACGAATTTGATGTATCAACTTTTTGAATGGTTGGTTGAGCTGAAAATCATAATTTTTTAGTGTCTCTGAGGTGGTTTTATGAAGCATCTAAATTTCAGATTAAAAGCTAATCGCGAGGCTTATTTCTTGTAATGATAGTACAAAAACATGAACTGTAAAAAGATAGCATATATTTTATCCGTTGTGAGACTTAGTATGTTTTCTTTCTCGCCCTTTTTTAAATATTATAATAAAGTTAACTAAATCAATTTAAGAATTTATGTTATTCAAAAATTGAGATTAAACAAGGAAATCTGTTGTAAATGGGGAAATTAATAATAATTTTTTACCCTTAAATATTGATAAATAGTGGGCTATCTGTTGTAAATGGAAATAAATAATAATTTTTGTCTTAAATAGTAGGCTTACCAAACATGATTTTTCAAATGTTTTAAGTGCTACTATTTCTTAGTCGATCGAATGCTGCTTTTACTCTACAAATATATACAAAAAAGAATGGTTTTACCTATCCGGCTATATAAACAAACAAAATATGCGTATTTGGTCTTCGGAGAATCCTCATGAGTTTATTCAATCGCCTCTCCATCCGCAGAAAATTGGTGTTTGGCTAGCGGTTTCTAGAAGGCGTATATTTGGACCTGTGTTTTTTGAAGGATCGATAAATGCTGAGAGATATCGAAATAATTTACTTGAACCGTTTTTACAAAATCTTCATGATGGTGAACTTTTACATGGGTATTTCCAACAGGACAATGCAACAGCTCACAAAACATGGGAAAGTATGGCTCGAATTCGGTTAGAACGTTAATGCTGTCTTTATATTAGTTTTTTTGTTTCGTTCTTTTATGATGTATAAACATTGTTATTTTTTAAATGTATAGGAAGTGGTATTTGCTATGTGTACAATGTGTTTCAAAATTAGTTTTTATTAGGCATAAACTATGTTTTTGTGTAAAAACCTCTAAATTTCATATTAAAAGCCGCTCGTCAATCATATTTCTTCTAATGATAGTACAACCCACGAACTGTAAAAGATAGACTCATTTTATGAATTTATGTTAATTCAAATTGATATTAAGCAGGGGTATCTGTAGATGGAAAATTAATAATAATTTTTTGTCTTAAATATTGATATATAGTGGGCTTACCAAACATGATTTTTCAAATGTTTTAAGTGTATTGCATGGATTTTTATGTAATTTCAAAGGAAATGTAATACATTCGCTGCTGTACAAACATAAACTGTAAAAGAGAGATAGAAGCATTTTTAGAACAAGTATATATTTAATATTTTTGTAAATCTTTTGGTTAGAACGTTAATGCTGTCTTTATATTAGTTTTTTGTTTGGTTCTTTTATGATATATAAAAATTGTTATTTTTTAAAATGTACAGGAAGTGGTATTTGCTATGTGGACAATGTGTTTCAAAATTAGTTTTATTAGTGATAAACTATGTATTTTGCATAAAAACCTCTAAATTTCATATTAAAAGCTGTACCTCAAGCATATTTCTTCTAATGATAGTACTAAACATGAAGTGTAAAAAGATAGTACATATTTTATCTGTTGTGGGACTTAGTATGTTTTCTTTTTCAACCTTTTTTTAAATATTATAAGAAAGTTAACTAAATCAATTTAAGAATTTATGTTATTTAAAATTGAGATTAAACTGGGGTATCTCTAAAATGGAAATATTTAATGTTATGTCTATTTTCATATGTATAGTGTTTTGTCAAAAAAAGTTTTGATTGCTGAAAAAAGTGGGTAAAAATTTTTTATGATAGACCATGTATCTCACCTCTATCGTTTTACTGCATTGTTATATTGCACTATATGGGTCATCTCGAGAACATTCCTTGCCTTTGCATTTGATTGTTTTGTTTAAATTTTGATATTTGTGAAATTGAAAGTATGGTTGAGGTTTGTTTGATGTGTGTAGTTGTTTTATTTTTAATAAATTGTTTTCTTAAAAATATGGGCTCATTATTTTACTTTTCTAAAAGTCTTACTTTTGAAATGTCCTGTATATTCATGTTTGGTTGCTATGTTATCCAGTACCATACTATATATTTATTTTATGATTTTGACAAAGTATGCCGATCTTAGATGTAAATCCGCGGTGGTGGCGTTTGAAAGTATGTTGTGTTGGGGTTTGACCTAGATGTATCTTCCTAAGTTGGTCTGGTGTTGTGGTGTTTGAAACTATGTTGGGTGGTTGTGGTGGTGGTTGTTGTTGTGATGCGTGATATGGAGTTGGGTATTTTCTAGAAGTTGAGTTTATATTTTGATCGATCATATTGATAGTCGGCCATTTCGCCTGACGTCACCTTAGTTTATTAGATTTTTTGGCGGCCATCTTGGATTCGCTATCTTACTTTTCTAAAAATCCCTACCTTTGAAATGTTCTGTATATTAATATTTGGTTGCTATGTTATCCAGATGGATGGATGGATGGATGGATGGTTGGATGGTTGGATGGATGGATGGATGGATGTATGGATGGATGGATGGATGGATTGATTGTTGGATGGATGGATGGATGGATGTATGGATGTATGGATGGATGGATGGATGGTTGGATGTATGGATGGATGGATGGATGGATTGATTGTTGGATGGATGGATGGATGGATGGATGTATGGATGTATGGATGGATGGATGGATGGATTGATGGCTGGTTGGATGGCTTTTTGAGAAAAGAGGGATTTGATAGTGGTTTGAATGTGTGGTTTTAATATAGGGGTTTCAGAACCGCTTCATGATCCGGTTGTGAGCTGATTCTAGCGATGGTTTTGAAATGATGTTTCATAGGAGTTTGAGTACATGGTTTTGATAGATTGGATGCCTGACGTCACCTTAGTTTATTAGATTTTTGGCGGCCATCTTGGATTCGCCATCTTGCTTTTCTAAAAATCCCTACCTTTGAAACGTCCTGTATATTCATACTTGGTTGCTATCTCGTCCAGATGGATGGATGGATTAATGGATGGTTGGATGGATGGATGGTTGGATGGATGGTTGGATGGATGTATGGATGAATGGATTGATGGATGGATGGATGGATGGATGGATGTATGGATGTATGGATGGATGGATGGATGGATTGATGGATGGTTGGATGGATGTATGTATGGATGGATGGATGGATGGATGGATGGATGGATGTATGGATGTATGGATGGATGGATGGATGGATGGATTGATGGATGGTTGGATGGCTTTTTGAGAAAAGAGGGATTTGATAGTGGTTTGAATGTGTGGTTTTAATATAGGGGTTTCAGAACCGCTTCATGAAGTGAGCTGATTCTAGCGATGGTTTTGAAATGATGTTTCATAGGAGTTTGAGTGCATGGTTTTGATAGATTGGATGCCTGACGTCACCTTAGTTTATTAGATTTTTGGCGGCCATCTTGGATTCGCCATCTTGCTTTTCTAAAAATCCCTACCTTTGAAACGTCCTGTATATTTATACTTGGTTGCTATCTCGTCCAGATGGATGGATGGATTAATGGACTTGAAAGTATTGTTTTGAGGATGGATGGTTGGATGGATGGATGGATGTATGGATGGATTGATTGTTGGATGGATGGATGGATGGATGGATGGATGTATGGATGTATGGATGGATGGCTGGTTGGATGGCTTTTTGAGAAAAGAGGGATTTGATAGTGGTTTGAATGTGTGGTTTTAATATAGGGGTTTCAGAACTGCTTCATGACGTGAGCTGATTCTAGCGATGGTTTTGAGATGATGTTTCATAGGAGTTCGAGTGCATGGTTTTGATAGATTGGATGCTTGACGTGACATTAGTTTATTAGATTTTTGGCGGCCATCTTGGATTCGCCATCTTGCTTTTCTAAAAATCCCTACCTTTGAAACGTCCTGTATATTCATACTTGGTTGCTATCTCGTCCAGTAGCATACTGTATATTTATTTTATAATTTTGAAATGGTATACCGATCTTAGATATAAAGTTTATATTTTTATCGACCATCTTGAGGGTATGAAACTTGGTCATATTGTTAATTAATAATAATAAATACATTGTTTGTTTTATTTTATTTTATAAGTAAGATATGCATTTCAAGCGTGCGGCTATCACAGAAGCAGACAGCCGTTGCGGTTTCCGCTGGAAACATGTTTAGACCTGTTTGAAATACATTGAGAAGCGCGATAGCAAGCCTGGTAATTTATTCAGGAATTCTCTAGAAGCAAAGACCATCTTGAGGGTATGAAACTTGGTCATGTTGTTAATTAATAATAATAAATACATTGTTTGTTTTATTTTATTTTATAAGTAAGATATGCATTTCTGCGCATGCGGCTATCACAGAAGCAGACAGCCGTTGCGGTTTCCGCTGGAAACATGTTTAGACCTGTTTGAAGTACATTGAGAAGCGCGATAGCAAGCCTGGTAATTTATTCAGGAATTCTCTAGAAACAAAGACCATCTTGATGGTCCGCCATTTTGTCTGACGTCACCTTAGTTTGGATAGCGACCGTGAGAGGATGCTGCATTATGGTAATCATGAGAGATGCCATTTCTTGGTTAGTGGCTGTGAGAGGGCGTCACATTGGGTTGGTAATGATGAAATCTGCCATTTCTTAGTTTGGTTAGTGGCCGTCAGAGGGCGCCACATTGGGTTGGTAATGATGAAATCCGCAATTTTTAGTTGGGTTGGTAATGATGAAATCTGCAATTTTTAGTTGGGTTGGTAATGATGAAATCTGCAATTTTTAGTTGGGTTGGTAATGATGAAATCTGCAATTTTTAGTTGGGTTGGAGGCCGCGAGGGGCGCCACATCACTTGGGTTGGTAATGATGAAATCTGTAATTTTAGTTGGGTTGGTAATGATGAAATCTGTAATTTTTAGTTGGGTTGGCGACCGCGAGGGGGCGCCACATCAGTTGGGTTGGCAGAGGGTTCTACCTATCTAGCGGGGAGGGGGGGAGGGGGGGGGTAGTAGGAGTGGGGGGTGGTGGTCCCAGAACTCTCCAAAGTACCCTACTAATACAGAATGAAATAGACCGAAGTGGCGAAAAAATCTGCAACGTATGCAGTGAAGACGTTAATAGAAGTATTTTTATGTGCAACATGTAAAAACTGTTTACATCTTACATGCTGTTACGCTTACAGAACATCATCAAATAAACACCTCCATTGTAGTAATGAGAAAAACATATTCATAGAAAGGTCTACATCTTATATTGGACAGAAAAGAGCAGCTCAAAAATATCTGAAGACACAAACAAAAAGATTAGCAACAGTGTTTCGGAGTTTGACAGGGATCCCTTGAATTCTTGGAACATCTTTAGGCCAGTCAAGAATGGGGTATATAAAATAGGAACTACTCATATCACCATTCGAAAACCTGTTGCAAATCAGTCTAAATTTAGTTGACATGGCTTTTAAAGATGTGCCTGCAAGTCAAGTAAATTTCAATGTTTAACAAGCGTGTGCAAGAAATGGCGCACTTTGCTCTTCAAAATCTTACACTAGTGTATCATGCACGAAGCAATGAATAAATTAAAATTAATTCATATTTATCTTATCATTAAAACGAATTTATAGCTCTAGGTGCATCTAGTTTATCCCTTGTTGATATATAAAATATATCTTTTATAATTTTTCTTAGATATATGTATTATGTTTACTAATAATAAAATGAAATATGTTTGATCAAACGAGAACTCTTTTAATTTTGAACAAACAAAAATGTATATGAGCCCAAGAAACTTAGGCATATAATGGGTGACTCAGAAAGAAATTCGTAATTTGTACCGAGGGAAAACTGTCAATGTCAGATTATTTTTGCTGCCACCATTCTTTTTCCCAATGGAATACTTTAGTGGTGAACAGGGAGCTTTTTGTGTAAAAGCATTCTATGATAATGCTTATTTTTAAGTGCAAGTCCAGAGAGCGTTTCGAAATCACTACAATTTGCGATATTCTTAAAGAGGTCCATCTCCTAATTTAATTAAGCAATGGAAACGCAAATTTCAAGTAAGTGGTTCTACAGTTTGATCTCAGCCCCGTGACCGCAGAAGATCTGTGAGAAATAAAATCCACATCGAAGCTATAAGAGCTGCTTGTACGCCAAAATCCACCTCGTTCGATGAGAAAACATGCGTTTGCTTTACGTTTAAACCAACGCAGTGTTAAAAAAAAATGAAAAAGGATTTACATTACCATCTTAATAAGATCCAGTTGGTTCAAGCTTTGAAGAATGATGATCACCGTAGCCGTCTTAATTGTGCTACTTTCATACAGTGTGCAATGATTTTGATAGTACATATTCTTTTTAGTGTTTAAACATATTTTCATTTAGATGGGTACGTCTGCATACAGAATTGTCGGTAATGGTCTGCGGCAAACCCAAGAGAAAATCATGCAGTCGCTTTGCACACTCCAAAAGTAACTGTATGGACAGCAATGTCTTCAAAAGGCATTATTGTTCCGTATTTTTTTGAGAAAAATCAAGGACAATCAATCACAGTAATGCACAACAATTTTCTTCGATGATCCGCAATTCTGTAGAACCAATATTACAAGCATTTGAAGGGTTTAATAATCGCACACGGTTCCAGCAAGATAGCGCCAGAAGCCATACTGCGAATGAAGCTTTAGAGGCAGTAACACTTGCCTCTAAAGCACATTGCCTTAATTTACGTTAAGTGCGCAGGCGTATGAGCAGCTGGAGTGCGAATCAGATAGGTTTTTAAACGGCTTTTTGTCATATAAATGGGGATAAATATGCATCAGATAAATTAAAACGCCGTCGTTCAAGAAAATACAAAACAGCAACGTACAAAACAATAAAATAACTGGTAAATTGTGCAGCATATTTCGCAAATTTACGTTATGCTACTTAACTAACCAAAATCGCAATAAGTCAATCACCAAAAGTCAATTTAATTGTGTCCTTTAACGCGCCACAAATTGTAAAAAAATTCAAAAAAATTTCTAAGTTTCTTAATTTACTATAGCGGATGCTAAATACGCAATTCAAACATAATATATACAGCAACATGTACCAATGCAACTGCAACGCTATTTCTGCATACAAATTAAAGAACTAACCAATATGGCAACAAGTCAATCACCAAAAGTCAATTTAATTGTGTCCTCTTACGTGCCATGAAATTTGAAAAAAAACGAATACTGATGCGGAGCTTCATTGAACGAGCACTAATAATTTCGACCGCGAATTATCTTCGCCAGTACGTGCAAAAGCCGGTCTGCGAGTAGCACTTTTTTTCGAATATCTTGCGAAGTATTGTATTCTATAATGATTTATTATGAGAATAAAAGTACTCAAAATAGGATTTTGAATAATTTTTCTATACGCTCATACGTATAAAAAAGTCATGTGGTAGCCACTCCTCATTATTTTTTTTTATTTCTGGTGTATTTTAAAAACTTTTTTGATTTCGTTTTTTCTTATTCTTATTCTTATTCGGATAATTATTGCCTTCATATATAACGCGTACCAGTTTAATTGAGCCGCGTTTAGCTTCCCGACATTTTTTGAACAACTTCGATTACGATTACTTAGAAAATCGTAATTCAAAAATTTTTGAAATTACGATTACTGTAATCGTTAATCGAACGACCTTAGATTACGATTCAGTAATCGTAATTTAAAAACAAGTATCCAGATATCCGGATACTTGAATCTAAGATTCGAGTACCCGGATATTGACGACTCGGATATCAGGATATCCACGCAAAAGTAAGAGCCCTAGTTGAAATACTACATGACCTTAGTTCGTAACTTAAATCTACGATTTGCGGCAACCAATATATCGTGCCGGTAAGAACTTGAAATATATGAAATAAAATTGAGAGTATTAGCAGGTAATAGATATGAAAATGTAGATTTATAATTTACACTTAGCTTTGTACATCATTTTACTTTCTTATACGTAGTATAAGGAAGTATTGTGATGATGAAAATTTTCGACCTCGAGATTTTTGCAGATGTCCACGTTTTGAGGTCCTCTGATACCAAAAAAGTGGTTTTTAAAAAATGTCTGTGTGTCTCTGTGTGTGTGTGACCACGATAGCGGTCAAACCGCTGTAGATATCAATTCCAAATTTTGTATTTACGTGTGTAATCTGCCTCTTGAGAACTGATTAGATTTTGAGCAAAATCGGCAGACCGGGTGTAGTAGTTTACTTCAGTGAAGAAATCGAAGTTTGCAAATATTTCGTCAATTACTAAGTTTAAACAAATTTATAAAGAATTCATATGTACTTAGAATTAAGTTTGAAACAAATTGTCTTAAAGAAGTTTTTCGAAATTCCTACCGGAAGTAGGTCTTTTACTCTTATCGAAAATCAGTTTTTTGCGAATATCTCGCAAGTCATGCTTTTAAGACAAGTACGTTACGAGTATAAAAGTATTTAAAACATAATTTTCAATATCTTTTATATAAAAAAAATTTCAAAATTCCGACCGGAAGTACCACTTTTACTCCTATCGAATAGCGATTTTTTGCAAATATGTCGTAAGTTATGCATTTTATATATATTTATCAAGAGTACAAAAGTATTTAGAGTTGGATATGGAATATTTTTTGTATAAATGAAATTTCAAAATTCGGACCGGAAGTAACACTTTCATACGTATAAGAAAGTCGTGTGGTGGCCACACCTCATTTTTTTAATAACAACACGGTGGAACACAAGATTCCTCTCCGTAACATAAATGAGTATTTTATAAAATTTAGACCTAAATTAGTATATAGTTGTCCTGTAAATTGCTATATCACAATCAGATTTCATAGAAACCCCGTTATAAGCAATAAATGCAGCGTTTTATTTATTACCTGTAAACGGCCACTACTATTTGCAGTTAATAAATTTACGTAAGTTAAGACAGCAAGTGGACATTGCCACACATCTGCAGAGTTATTAATTTGTATTTATTCTCAATCCCTTCAATATTACTTTA
This sequence comes from Amphimallon solstitiale, assembly GCA_963170755.1. NCBI lineage: Eukaryota > Metazoa > Arthropoda > Insecta > Coleoptera > Scarabaeidae > Amphimallon > Amphimallon solstitiale. Next base: position 133,932,409 of record OY720677.1, read on the forward strand.
ATTGTTACTGTGCAATCGCTGAGTGAACATATCTAGTAGGCGATGATATTTTGTGACAAATTTTGTATGACAATTCCAATCAGTTGTTTACAAGTTTAGTTATAGTGACAGTTGTCAAATACGACGTGATTGTTTGTAAGTTATATTTGTTTAAAGTACCCATTTGCCAATAAATCATGGAACTGAACAAGGAACATTATCGAGCGGTGATTTTTTACGATTACTAGCGTGGTTTAAGCCGTAAAAAATATTTTGAGGAAATCAATCGAGTGTATGGTGATAAATCGTGTTGCTTCGCTGGCGGAAAACGGTGGTTTAATAAATTTGTAGGCGGTCGACTTTCCATAAATGACAGTTTTCAAGCTCCTAAACCAAAAACGGCAGTTACAGAAAAAATACTGCTCTTAATCGGAACATGATTGTAGAAGACCGACAGAAACATTCAAGCAAGGTTGGTGTGAAAGCAATTAACATTATTTTATACAAACATTTTAAGGTGCGTAAGATTTGATTTCGGTGGATTCCCCAAAACTGGACTTCAATTCAAAACGAAGACCGAGTGAGATAGTGCAGGTATACACTAGATCGCTTTAACCGTATATCCTCTCATTTGGTATACATCATCATAGGTGACGAAAATGGGTATACTGCTATAATTCCGAAAAAATGCAATAACCGACAGTTTGGGTCTTTGAGAATGAGTCGGTTCCAACAAAAGTTGTTCGTGAAAAAATTTTAAACACGAAGAAGGTCGCCACATTTTCTGGAATTACTGGGCATGTTTCCACTGTAGCACTGGAGGATAGTTAATTCAGAATAGTACACTAAAGTTTATTTGCCTTAGGTTCTCCAAAATTATCGCGAAAAACGTCAAAGAGGTAGGATCATCTTGCATCAAGATAACACTCGGGCCCACACTGCCGCTTGAAAAACTGAGTATTTGAATGCCCAAAACAAAGAAATAATGGATATTTCACCGTATAGTCCAGACCTAGTACCGAATGACTTCTTATTTCTGCGGGTAAAGTATAAATTAGGGGGTTTACGTTTTACATCGGCCGAAAAATCGGTTGATGCCTTTAAAAATAAAATAAACAAACTATGGCCAAAAGATTGGAGAAAATGTTTTCAAGATTGGTTTTCACTGATGCAAAAATGCATGGAGTCTGGAGGAGAATACTTTGAAAAATTATAAATAAATGTTATTTGTAAATAAATTGTGTTTTACTTTACCAGTCTCAGCGGAAAGACAACAGCCCTCGTATTTGTGGGAAAGTTACTGTAAAAGAGCACCGAAAACCTTTAATCCCCATTCATGAAAAAGCTTTGGAGCTATATTTTGCATGTATATAGTTGGTGAGTAAGATAAGTTATGGGCTCCAAAAATTTGCTCCAGTTCGTGTTAGAGAACAATTGCAGTTGCAATGGTTTGGAGGAAACCTCGAAACGACGTAGACGGCTGCTATTTGAGCATGACGAATGTCAAAGGGATTACTAGCAAAACCAAGCGCAGCATTTACCACCTCAATATTCCCTCTGCAATCCGTCCAGTGCCCCATTATACTACACGTTCCCCAACGCCCTGAAAGTTACACTTTCGATTCGGACTATAAAGAATATCTACCAGAAGCTGGATCCACATCCTTAGTTCTGATGATTTTTCTTCTCAACTCATGTCATCACCCAAGCTAAAATGAATGAGCTTGTTCGTGACTTAGATCTTCCTAGAAAGAAAGCAGAACTTCTTGGATCCCGTCTGCAGCAATGGAACTTTAAGAAAAGAATGTTACAGTATCCATATACAGGAAAAGACAAGCCATTTAAGTAATTTTTTTGCAATGAAAAGTAAATATGTGATTTGTCACGATATAGGTACCTGGCCTAATGACGGTACCTGGCTTACCATATATTCCAAAGCAAAGGCGGCTATTTATAGTGTCGCCTAAAATAAGTTTGAAAGCTGTTTTACTTTTTAATGGCAAAGAATCATTTCTCACTCAGCAAACATGAAAGAGACATTGACAACCTTAAGTTACTACTTAGGTGTATAAAGTACGAAGATCACTGGGAACATATGTGATGATTTAAAAGTGGAAAAGTGGTAGCGTTACTAGCAAGGCTGCAATTAGATATACGAAATACTGTTATTTTTTTTTAAGTGGGACATCCGTGCAAGAGATAAACAATATAAAATTAAACATTGGCCACCACACGAAGCAACTGAGCTAAGGTGTTAAAAGCGTGACATGAGAAGCCTTAGTTTAGAAGGCAAAAATATACAGTGTGGAAACCACTTATGGAATAAATTCACAAACTAATGACATTTGTCGAAAACGCTGAAACAGGTCAATTTTACTTTCTTATACGTAGTATAAGGAAGGATTGTGATGATGAAAATTTTCGACCTCGAGATTTTTGCAGATGTCCACGTTTTGAGGTCCCCTGATACCAAAAAAGTGGTTTTTAAAAAATGACTGTGTGTCTGTGTGTGACCACGATAGCGGTCAAACCGCTGTAGATATCAAATCCAAATTTTGTATTTACGAATATAATCTCCCTCTTGAGAACTCATTAGATTTTGAGCAAAATCGGCAGACCGGAAGTAGTAGTTTACTTCAGTGAAAAAATCGAATTTTGCAAATATTTCGTCAATTACTAAGTTTAAACAAATTTATAAAGAATTCCTACCGGAAGTAGGTCTTTTACTCTTATCGAAAATCAGTTTTTTGCGAATATCTCGCAAGTCATGCTTTCTAGGCAGGTACATTACGAGTATAAAAGTACTTAGAATATACTTTTAAATATCTTTTGTATAAAAAAAAATTCAAAATTCTGACCGGAAGTACAAGTTTTACTCTTATCGAATAGCGATTTTTTGCAAATATGTCGTAAATTATGCATTCTATATATATTTATGAAGAGTACAAAAGTATTTAGAGTTGGATTTGGAATATTTTTTGTATAAATGAAATTTCAAAATTCGGACCGGAAGTAACACTTTCATACGTATAAGAAAGTCGTGTGGTGGCCACACCTCATTTTTTATTTTAAATTGCGCTGGTTTTAAATCACTGCACCTATTAGTGACGTCATCTTCTTTAGGGCTTTGACGTCATACGCATTTTTTTTTAAATAGAACGCTATATTTTTTTATAAATTCGTAGATAGTACTATTAAATACCTTTTCAATGAACTAACACAAGTTAGCTTTATTTTCAACAGTTTTTGAGATTTTTAAATTAAAAAAAAATTAAAAATTAAAAAAAAGAAAAACAACACGAAAAAACTGTGTGATGAAATTGATAGCACCTGACGTTAGTAGAATACAAGAAAGATAGTAATTTTGCTTTGATTAAAAAAGAATAAATTAGTAAACTTTGACGATTTTATAATTGTTGTTATTGTGGTTGGAACGTAAAAATGTAAAAATCTCAAAAATTGTTGAAAATAAAATTAACTTGTGTTAGTTCATTGAAAAGGTATTTAATAGTACTATCTACGAAATTATAAAAAAATATAGCATTCTATTAAAAAAAAATGCGTATGACGTCACAGCTCTAAAGAAGATGGCGTCGCTAATAGGTGCAGTGATTTAAAGCGTGCGCAATTTAAAATAAAAATTGACCTGTTTCAGCGTTTTCGACAAATGTCATTAGTTTGTAAGTTACTGAATTTATTCCATAAGTAGTTTCCACACTGTATATGAATTGTCAGTGATTCCGAAATTTATTACAAAGCCTGTAAAATATTGTTACAGAATGCCAAAATATCGCACGTTCGTCACTTGGCTTTGCTAAAACATACACAGAAATAGTTTTTATGCAGAGAATTTAGATAGTTTACAAAATTTCGTTACATGTTCAAATGACGATGCTGGAAGTATTTATGAGTGCAAGGAACTAACACAAATCCCAAATTTATGAAATCAGTTGTTATTCCTTCAGGAACACTTTGGAAATTGCCTAAACTAATCACATGTTTTGAAAATCTAAATCTCAAATTAAAAGATGGATTAACCACATTAAATGTGGGCTATTAATAATTTCAAAAGTATTCCAAGTGACTTCGGATGTGGCCTTCTGCAAAAGTTAGACGCAGTTTTTAATATAAATCCGGATTTAATAACATTGCGGCAATTGTGTTTGCTAAATACGCTGAAATAAAAGAATATTTCCAGTACGCACCTATAACCAGTTGCGATGTAGAAAAAACGTGTTCTATCTACAAGGATGTACTTAATTCAAAGAGAACACAAGTCTTACAGAAGATAAAATGAACAAATAATAAGGTATTTTGTATTTTATAGATCACCAGCCACTTGTTATCCAATTATATAAATAAAATTAAAGCCTCTTTAAAAATACAACATTTCAATAGAGCGCCCATGGGCGATGAGTCATCAACCGTTCGTGTCCGCACCCTAGTAATAATATGAGAAACACCCGGTGGTTCTTTTAAAAGAATGGTGACAAGTAAATATTCAGAAAAATAATTTAAAATGTGTTATAAGTAGTTAATAAAATGTATAATACTTTTCTGATTGTTTAAGACATTGGTTAGAAATGGCGTTTTTACTGAGTTTTTATTAACATCAAAATATTTCTATCTCCCTTGTCACTGAGATCGAAATACCAAAATACATACGAAACAGCCAAAAGTTTTCCAGGGAGGAATAAATAATTTTGAAATGTTCCACAGTGTAGTTAGTGGTTTTATGGAATATGAAATATTATACAAAGAATACTCCTAAATAATTCTATGGGCTCTGCAATTTGCAATGTATGGTGATGCGAGTGATAATCCGATTATTGAGTACCAAGTACTCGATTATTGATATACAATTAACTTCTACACCATAAAATTATAAAAGTATTGGACTATTTTTAAATGAAAATTTCTTTTAACTAATTCATAAAGCTATGTAATCATTAAATATGGAGTATTCTTGGAAAATCATATTGAGTTGTCGTACAAGTGTATGTAACGAAAACGCAAAGAACAGTTGCATAAAAATAAAGTAATTTACTACATTGAAATTGTGTGTATATATTTTATATTTGACATTAAGCAATTATGATATAGGTATGTTTACAATGTACTGTAACAATATTCTGTGCGTATTTTGTATTCCTTGTGACATCTATGGAGTATGGATATACAAAGTAGTTAATATTATGTTTTCTTTTAATTTGTCTACATTATAATAATAATAAGCTGTTTAATATATTATGGGCTGATATGTAAAATACAACAGTAGTTTCACTAAGTTTGTAGCCTGGCCTATGAATATTTAAATCTGACGAAGACTTTTCCTAGAAGTTTTATACTTGCCAAATATCAACTTCTTACTTCTACCAAAATCTTTAGTCTTCTTTCTAAAGTTTTTATTTCATTGGTGCAACCACAGTTCCCTGTAAAGTTTCCTAATTTACTTAACAATTATACTTTGATATTTCTAAAGTATCTTTCAAATTTAACTTGTTCTATTTATAATTCATTTCATCCAAAATACATTTAATCATATATTGATGAATTCAATTTATTTCAATCAAAACTTCATAACTATACTACTGTAACTTATCGAAGTCAAAATTATTTTTATTCTGTTTCTGCCAATGTTTTTTTTATCAACGAGTCTATTTCTAGGGGTTACGAGTCAAGGCTAAGTAATTTCCACAATATATTGTTATCATATGTATTTTTATCCAAAATTGTGTTTAAATGTGTGCGTGTTAATTTAACAATGCAATTTAAATACATCATATCGTAATCATGAATTATATGTATTTACCTATCAGTGCTATACGGATCACTGGTTGAACCCAACACTATATTTTCTAAAACCGTTGGCAATACTCTCGAAAAAAAATACTTCATAATTTTATATGCTGTTTGAAATAGTTAAGGGTTGTAGGAAAATGACTGGAATAGCGGGCTTATTTAATAATTTTTCAGAATCAACCACGACTTACACACGTAGTCCCTAATGCAGCAGTATTAAAACTATGAATATGAACATTAAAACTATCAGAAAATAAATAGGTAATTTTAAATAAGATAGTGCTTTATTTTCTATTGCTGTGGTAACAACATACTATTTGAAAATAGTATAATAGTATGCTGATAAGTAACGTTATACACACTGAATATATGTATGAATGTAGGGATTTATAATGCTGGATGCACACCAATTAGATCAAATGCTTGACCAACAATTTGTTTGAAAACATAATTCACACAAGCTAAACTCAATGTTTGTAACCTCTCTCAGTGTTGGTATTCCTGAGGTTGCACCCACTCTTTTGCGAATGCAGAGAGGCAATCACTGAAGTCACACCTTAGGCGCATAATCATGACTCATGCCTGATGGCGTTCCAGATGGTTGATGTGGGATGAATTATTGTTATTATTCTTCATAAATATTATATCTATTAAAACTTAATATTCCTTAATCTGACATTTATAATTGGTGGCAAATACATTCATTTTCAATTTGAGAAAAAGGTGTTTAAATGTCCATTTTGTTTAAGAGACAAATGTGCAAATTCCGTTAGAGTTTAAATTATAAATAACAATTATTTGAACATACATAATACTAAAAAAGTATCATAATAAAGAAATCGACCAACTAACTTACTTCAAACAATAGATAATATGTAGGATAGTTTTTGTAGAATTATCTATATATCTGCTTTAGCTGGATATTAAATTTGTCGAGTAAAAAAGTTGAGGAAGTATGATTACGTCTAAGTGCTTAGATTTTAATAGATTTTCGTCTATTTAACTTCAATCGTAGCTATTCAGGTTTGTAATTGCATCATATTTTGTACAAAGCCATTCATAAATTATATGCTTGATTCATTGTATTCGTGAATGGCTGCATTTTTCTATATTGTAAAAAAATCAATTAACCCAAACACATACATCAGTAATTACTATTTTTATAAATAGGTATATCAACAATCTAAAACACATATTTATATCTTACTTATCAGTATTGTGAAATACCTACATCCTGCACAATTTTAATTACTGAAATACTTTAACTTTATCAGCACTTATATATACACATATTTTTCTTTAACTAAAACGAATAACAAACACAAACTATGTAGTAAACAATGTATGTCATAGTACAATTTAAGAATAAGTTTCCTATTTTTTAGGTTAGGTATTTAAAAATAATGTTTTTTAACATTTAAGTTTCTAAAATAAATAAGGTTTTAACTGGCAATGTACTTTCAAAACATATGCTTGTGTAAATAGTAATCTCAAATAATATTAAAATGTATGCACCTACGTATAAACGTTATGTCATAATTTAATTAGAATTACGTGCATAGGTACGCATTTTTAGTGAATTTTAAAGTAAAGCATACTCAAATAGCTCTCGAAAATAGTTAATTAACACATGTCATTCTTACATACGAAAAAGAATTTGGCAAATACTCAAAATACCTTAAAATTGATCAAATACAATTTACGAAGATATTTATAGGTTATGTTCAATAAAATTCAATGAAAATAACTTGAATTTACATAGATGCAACTACGTGAGCGTTTAAAATTCACAAAGAATTGCAATGTTTTTTAAAAAAAAGGGCTGGGCTTTACTTTTTAACATTTAGGTTTACAAAATTAAAGTAATAATAGAAAGAGTTAACGTAATATTATGTGACACTTACTTGGAGTTCGGATGCGTATCCTGAGTATCGAAACTGCTGGAGTTCTTTAGAATACCTTTTCTTGGTCTTTTACTTAAATTATCAGCCATGGTTTCGAACTGTCAAAACTGCAAGTAGTATGAGTAATTTTTTTGATCCTCACATACCAACATAAACGCGCTTGCGCCTCAGATGCAATCATTTTATCTCAGATATTTTGAAGATTTTAAATTAAATTATAAGAATAATTCACAGAAAACTTTACAATATATTTTGCAGAATAGAGTATCGTACGCACGTTTAAGAAAATAATCACATTTTATATTTATTATTATTAAATTGAATACTTGGTTACTATGCGTCTGCGCATAGATGTATAAATAGTTGAAGTCAGATTATATTTCAGTGTTCTTGTAACTGTGGAAGTGTATTGTGCGTCTCTTTACCTTAGTGAAATTTTTTATTTCATTTTTGATTTAAAAAATCCTGCAATTTGAAGCTTGACCGGTGAGTAAAATTAATATTCATACATATTTCCTATAAGCTTAGGCCTAAATAAATGAAGATATTCAAAGAATATTCCCAAGTAACTTTTTTTTCTTATATTTTCGTCCGTGGAACATGCTACGGTATCTTTTTGTGCCTTTGATGTTATTTTTAAGCAAAATTGAGGGTGTTATCAAGCGGTTTATACAGGTGTTTTAAGGTTTACGTGGCCCCACCCCGGTGAATACATTATAAAAATCCTAGTTCATTTTAAGTTGAAATAAAGGAAAATTACTTGATATTTCTTGAAGAACTCGAAGAATACGGCTCAACACAACAAGAAAACCGGTATTTTATTTTTTCGGAGTATAAACAAATGAAATCATGGCTTGCTCGGGTTCGAGATTCGCGGTGAAATTTTTGCCACTAATAGGAAATAATCCATCACACATAATAACAACAATATTCATGCTTTTTTAACCGTAAGATATGTTTTATTCATTATTAAAAAGAATGGTTGATTATAGTAGTTATTATGTTAATTTGTACAAAAGTAGTAGAATCAGTAGATACTCTATATTTTTTATGCATTTTTTAACTACACTTAATTTGCGTGTTGTAGTTTTAATAAACCGCTGGTGCATTGTATTTATGGTATATAAAAAAATCGTTTTATATTTAGGTTATTACTCCTTCATCCGAAGAAGAGAAAGATAGAAGTAGAGACGCCCGAAGTTACTTTTAATATTTACGGTTCTATCAGATTAATACGATTTGAATAATGCAAAAATTTCGCGTATCTTCGCAAATCGCCAATCAACAACAGGTAAATCACAGTGCATTTGAAGATTTGATGAATTTTTTGGCTTATGT